>CM038142.1:339813162-340425163 GCA_021437245.1 Aegilops speltoides | reverse complement strand
ACCCAAGGTTAGTTTGACCCTTTAAAAGGGGTTCTCACATCTAGGGGGAGCTTTGCTCTAAAAATTGAGCTAAAGCATCTTCAAATGATGTGAACACATCAATGCTTTATGTAAAAGTGGTAACCCCACTTGTGCTTAAACGATGAGTATGACCTATGATCAAATGTTCTCATTTGGCTCCTAAGTCAATATACTCATATATAGATGACCTAGTCATCGACAAATTGTGTGATAGTAGCTAGAGTTTTGATTGTGCATGTTTGACACATATTTCATTTGCTATCTTATTGTGTGAGCATGTTGGATGCATGATTTTATCCATTCAAGGACATCCATTTGTTGCTTTGGTCGTTTTGATTTTTCTGACCAAATGGATGGACAAGAATTCCTAAGTTCCTCCCCTAGCTATCTATGCTTTCTTGTCTCAAATTCTATTCATGCTTATATCACAAACTTTGAACAAGTCATTTTCAGACCCACCGAGTGAGGAGCACTCGGAGACACCGATCCGTCAAAGGCAAAACTTCCAAAACCTTCTATTTGATTTCGGTCGGACCAACCCACTCAAACTCGGTCAAACTGAAAGCATTTAGATTGATCTAGGTTTTCACCTCGGTGAAACCGAGTTGTGATTTTCGGCGTGATCAAGTGCATAACGCCTGCGTTAGTTGTCCATCTCGGTGCCACCGAAGTTTTACAACTCGGTCCCACCGACAGCAAAGGGGTATATATACTCCGAGGGCCACGCGCGTTGATTTCTACTTCAAAATGCCTCGCCCCCACACCCCTTTGCCGCCGCCGTGGTCTCCGGATCGTCTCCTCGTGCCGCTCAGGCCCTCGCCGCAGTCTCCGTCGCCATCAACGGACATCTTCTCCGCCGTTGCCGCCAGAGAGGAACTCCACCAAGTTAGGGTGAGTTTCGATCCCACTCGTGCTCCCATCTCCGATTCAATGCACGCTTGGTTTGCCTAGCATCTTGCCACGCTTGAAATCTTCCTAACACCAGATTAGTCTTTTGGACTAGATTCGAGTAAAAGTTTTAGGTTAAGTTTCCGCGAACACATCTCGGTGAGACCGATTTTACATTCTCAGATGACCGATTTGGCCTCGCCATTGCACTCGCACTTTTCGGTTCAACCGAGTTGTGCAAATTGGTGTGACCAAATGAGGATTTAGTGAAACCCTAGTGTTTTCGGCAGATCGAAACCCACTTCGTCCAACCGAAAGTGGTGTGAATGCTTCTGTTTGAACACTTGGATTCACCGAATTTTAAACTCGGTCCGACCGAAATGTCTTCTCGTGAAAACCTAAAACTGAAATTTGAACTCATTTTGTTTGCAAAAACTTCTGCAGTTTGTGATAACTCTTCTACTCGCCTACACCTTATCTATTCACGGGTTGTCACCATGTCGATGCCGTGACAGCCGTAACAGGTCGAGTCACCTATTGAAGATATTCCGAGGCGTGCACTAGTCCCGAGTCCAAAGAGCTCATCGATGATGGTGAGAGGAGCACACCAAGTGGTTTGCCTCCTGCAGCCACCAGGGCCAGAAAGAAGAGGAACCCTGATGAAGAAGATTCTGATTTCATTGTTGAGGAAGAGGTCTCCTCCAAGCCAAAGAGAAAAGTTGTTGCCAAAGAGCCTCAAGGGCAGCAAACCAAGAAAGGCACCAGGAAAGTGAAGGAATCCACTGTTGCCAAGAAACTGTGTATGGAAGAGGAAACTACAAGCAAGGTGAAGAAAACTTCCAAGAGGAAGAGGATTGTGCATGATGAAGCAGCAGAGGAAGATGATGATGAGGAAGCACCCCAGCCTCCTCAAAAGCCTAAGCTCATGGGTGATGCCATCAGGGCAGGAGCAACTTCTAAGTCCAAGCCATCTGCTCCAGTCAAGGCAGCTCCAGCAAAGCCTGCTGCCAAGCCCAAGAAAACAGTCAGGAGCATTCCAGCTTCAAAGAAGAAGAAAGATGCTGTGCCACCAGTTGTGTCGATGATGAGGCACCGCCTTCTTTGAAACTTCGTCGAAACTGCCACTTCACAATGGTGCTCATCCTCAAGCTGAGAACATGAAGGAAAGGAAGGATAAAGGTCTCAGGCTATGGAGACAAGCTGATCCATATGCTGTGAGGAGAAGAACTGCTGTTGTTCCAAGATTCCACACCAGAGAGCAGCAGGACTTCTATGAGACTGGCTGATGGACAAGAAGCCCATAGTGGCGCATACAGATTTGTTGATTGGAAATACATTGACAAAGTGAAGAGCACAGAGACTTCTTTCCACATGTGCATGAGAGCTTCATCGCATGTGGTGTTGCAGATTTTGTTGGTCAAAAGTCGACAAGTTGGAATGATGAAATGATTATGCAATTCTATGCCACTGACTCATTTCTATCCAGATGGAAAGATCACATGGATGACTCAAGGCCAAAGATTCTCTTCAACTGTTGAAGAATGGGCAGAACGCTGAATGCTCCAAAGACCAAGAGAGGATGATGTTGATGTCTATGGTATTCCCAAGAAGAACCATGAATCTATGAAGAACATGTACAAAGAGGTTCCAAAGAAAGGATGTAGGAATCTGGAAGCTCGGCTCGGTGTATTATCTCCAGCAGGTCTACCTACCACAAACACTATTCGAGGCATACCTTGATGCCCAAGTTCTGGAGATCATCGCATGATCGAGGGTACTCTATCAACATGCTGCATATACTTGATGAGAAGGCACCTTTCAAGGTGATGGACTTGATAGTTGAGACTATTAAGAGGACTGCGGTGACCGTAAAAGGTCATGTGGATTTGCCCGCATATTGGATGCTTATCAATACCAAGTTTGGCACGGGCACATTCTTGTTGGATAGAGAGCACTTACCACTGCAGCCTGAGCATGAAGACAATGTTGTTGTGATGGATGAGGAGGATCCAACATCAGTTGAAGGTCAAGCAAAGATTGAAGCTGCCAAGAAAGCTAAAGCTAATAAGGAAGCAGCAGCAGCAGCAGCTAAACCCAAGAGTGTTGGAGGACAGCTCCTTGAAGCTACCCAAAGGATTGAGCAACGCCTGGCCAGCATTGTACAGTCTCAGGAGAGCCTTGAGAGGACTGTTGAAGACAAGATCCATGCTCGATGTGAAGCCGATCAAGTGCAAGTAATCACAACAAGCTTGAGGCAGATATTGAGGAAGCAAAGAGGAGAAGGAAGAGCTTATGCGTGAGATGCAGGATGACTTAGTCCAGATGCTTATGAACAGATCGCCCGGTTCCCACAGACCCCGGTCATTTGCTATTCCAAAGGATCGACACCAGACTACAGCTTCAAGACCTCCCACAGCTCCAGCTCCAGCTCCAGCTCCAGCTCCAAAGGACCACTCCTCCAGCTCCACGACATCACCAAGTCTTCGCAGATGCTGCCATATCAACTCCAACATCAACCTGCATAGAGCCGCCAACAGAGTCCCTAGTGACGCTTAGCTCTATGCCTTTTCGAACTTTTTGGTAACTTGTTGCCAAAGGGGGAGAAATTGTATAGATCATAGGACTTCGAGAGAGAGAGTGCTTTTGTCTTTGCGCTTTTGCTCTTTCGTTCATTTGCGGTTTCTTTGAGATACTTTTGGTTTTCGAGACATTCGTGTGTTTGATACTACGCTTGATGCTCATTAATGAGTGCTTGGTCGCATTATGCTTTAATGTGTGCTTAATGCTTATCATATGCTATTCATATCTTGTATGACCATTTACTCATGTCTTGGTGATTGGGTGCATGCTATTCATTCTTATCATTTTGTGCGCTCCACCAAGATGTATGTGACATGGAAGAGTGACCCATGATCCTAATCGATTGTGCATTTGCATTCAAACGCAAATCTTAAATAATGCACAAATTTAGGGGAGCTCTTGCTTATCACATACTTCTCAAAGCGATTTATATTATTCATTGATTATATCCTATGTCGAAGCTTTGATCTATATGTTGTCATCAATTACCAAAAAGGGGGAGATTGAAAGTGCAACTAATCCCCGGGTGGTTTTGGTAATTAATAACAACATATATATCATTGAACTAATAGTTTCTTGAGAATCATTTCAGAAAGTTCAAGGATATGGGTATGGCAAGGACTCAAGAGTGGACCCTCAAAATCCTAAGGCAAGCATTGGCAAAAGCTCAAGACTCCATTTTTGGTTTAGTGATCCAAGATCACATTGAGTCCATAGGAAAGCCAATACTATTAAAAGGGGATGAGATTATGATAATGATCCGTTGCTCAAAGTGCTTAGTGATACATCTCCTAAACTATCGGCAACTCTCACTTCCATAATACACTCATAAGTAATCTCGGTCCCACCGATTTCCTAAACTCACCACACCGAGATGAACCACCTCAGCCATATAGCCAAACCCTAGAAATCTCGGATTTTCCGATTCGAACTCGGTCTCACCAAACTTGAGTTACCAAGCTTCAGAATCTTCTGTCATCAAATCGGTGTCACCGAGATGATGAAGTCGGTCCCACCGAGATTGGCAAGCCCTAGTCTTTACACGAATCGGACTCACCGAGATTGTATTTTCGGTCCCACCGAAAATCCCAACGTTCACATGTTTTGAACTTTCGGTCTCACCGAGTTGTCAACTTCGGTCTGACCGAGATTGGTCAAATGTGTGTAACGGTTGGATTTTGTGTGGAGGCTATAAATACCCCTCCACCCTTGTTGGGGATATTACCACTAGGTGTAAACCGGCCAAGCTTGGGCCGGGTTAGCTCTGCTAGTGGTGTAATCATGGAAAGGCCCAAGGCCTATAGTCGGTTTAGAGATTGTAGCCGTAAACCGGCTTGATGTATGACTTGCATTGTAAGTTAGGAATAGAGAGATACCAACCGGATACGAGTATGAACCGTTGGGACTCTACAAACCGACAGGCGCCACTGTATATAAGGGGACGACCCGTGGCGGTTCAGACAGACAACCACAACTCGAGCCTAGGCGAAGCTTGTTTGCTCCCTAGCCATCGAGACTACATCAATTCCATCACAACTAGATGTAGGCTTTTACCTTCATCGAAGGGGCCGAACTAGTATAAACCCTTGTGTCTTCGTGTCCGCTTTAACCCCTGCAAGTAAGCCCGTAGTGATGGCTCCACGACTAAGTCCTTACGCTAGGACATCCGCCGTGACAAATCCACATTTAGCTTGGCGCCACCGTGGGGCTATCGTGACGATGGTTTGACGATCTTGGAGGGCAAGCTCAAAGGACTCGAAGGCTACGTCAGGCCGGATGACCAAGAGTCGTCGCGGCTGGATCTACATCGACGATGCCGATGGGGTCCCGAGGCCGATTCAATCGTATGGATACCGGTCCCCTTGGCGGCATACACGTTTTCATCGGCAGGATCGAGGGCTCGGGCTCGAGCCGACATCTGCACCGACCTCATCGAGACGGCTCTGCAGCGCGACCAGCCCGGCTAAACCGCCGTGAAGCATGTCTTCGTTGGAGCCACCCATGGAGGGGAGTACGACGCCGTTCAGAGCACGGTAGCGAGACCGCTGCTTACTCCGGCGATGAATCTTCAGCAGAGAGACCGAGTCATTGTACCAGTTGCAGGATGATATGATCAGGGGCTGTTCCGACGGTGACAGTATTCCGGACCCCCCAAGCCAGCTAAATCGGGTTGGTGTGTTCATGGCCGGTACGCAAGCAGCAAACCTCTCTTCAACCGCAACAGCAATGCTTTCCGGTTCAGCAGCGGCAGCAGGGGCAGGAGGCCCGGTGCGACCGCCGGTTCAAGTTCTATCAGATCTGTTTGATGCACTAGCAGCGCTCATGGCGGAGGACAATCCAGCAGATCAGGAGGCTCATAACGCAGAAATTGCGAAGGTGAAGGAGCAGATCACGCAAGCTAAAGCGGATCTAGCGGCAGAGAAGGAGCGTATGGCTGCGGAGCGGGCCGCTTTGGATGCACAGGCTTACAAACTCATGCTTGACCAGAGCGCGTCACAGGAGGTGTTAAGGCGGAAGTACAGATCGCGCCTGCCATCTGGATTTGACCCTAGAAACCTCTTTTCAGACACCCGAGCGGACCCAAGAACCCGCCCAAAGACAGGAGGTAAACCGGATTGAGGCACCGGAGCGGAGCGACGGTCCAACGCGCTACCGATGGAGCCCCGCAGCAGAAAGCACGGTGGTTCCTCCGCTGACAGACGCCCCGGCCATTACTCTAACCCTATGGACAACCTTGTTGCGGCTGCCGCACGATTGAGGCGATCCCGGTTGAAGGAGATTCCCACAAGCGCTTGAGACACGCCGGTTAAGGAGCTCCGGACTGCACCGATCCAAAGCAGAAGCGATTCATACAGCCGCGATCGATTTATTTCTACGCCCGCCCAAGCCGGAGCTACAAAGCAGCGCATGGATGAACCGCCCTATTGGTAACGCTGGACCGTGAAGCGCCCGAGGCAATCACCAGATAGGTGGTGTTCGTGATGCTCAGGAGGTGGTGGATCGGGCCCGGGCACGCAGAGAGGCTGAGTTGGCAGCACAGGATGAGGCGGATCAACACACACTGGTTCGCCCTACCACCTTCGCCGGACCAGGAGTCACATCCGCTTTGGTTGTGCCCTGCTTAACCCCGCTTACGCAATGTGCGCCTACCTAAGGATTTTAAAGGCCCGCAAGGTGCCGAATTACACTGCAGATCTATCCCCTGAAGCGTGGGTTGAGAGTTATGAGATGGCCATGGAGATGCTAGATGTTGATGAAGCCGCGTGTGCAAAGTACTTCACTATGATGATGGAGGGCACAACGTGCATTTGGTTGAAAAGCTTGCCGCCCAATTCTATCAGTTCATGGGGCCGCCACGGGCCCGGTTTATCCGAATTTCAAGGATACATGTAAGCAGCCCAAATCCATAGTAGACCGGGCGGCTTATGCTCAGAAGAAGGAGTCAACAACCCATTGGGTACGCCGTGTATCGAGATTTTGCACTCTTCGACCGGATCAATGCCGACTCGGCGATCATAACATTGGAAAGCAACCGCGGTTTGAGCCCTTGAAATTTAAGCTGGGACGATGAAGCGGTTACGCAATGATATGGGAACCCTCATGGCCGCTGGTAAAATATGCCGATTTAGACAAGACCAAGGATCCCGAAGCGATGATGATGAAGCAGGAAGGGAAAGAAGAACGGCAACCCAAGCAGCAGCATTTCAAACCGGCGGGTCATGGAACGAGGGCAAGCGCAAGGCTGATGGTAATCCGGATTTCGAGCTAACAATAATGCGCAGATGAGGTTCGCGCGCAGAGGCAAGGCGAAGTCGGGTCCGAATGCTAGTGCAAACCGCTTGAATTACTTGTTGAATCAGCCTTGTCCCAAGCATGGAACAAAGGAATCCCCATCGAATCATCTTTGGAAAGACTGTTATATTATGCAGGAGTTCAAAAATTCGATGCTTCCGATATGACCAGGGTCGTGGCGGTTCAGATCCGGTTTCCATGGGCCGGTCAGACGGAGCTTCGTTCGAGGGCATAACCAGGCAATCTCAATAATCGAGTAATCAAGGTGGCCAGCAGCAGCAAGAATAAATAAAGCATCGAGCCAACCAAAGCAGCTTGAATGGCGGCAGATTCATGTTTTCACAACCACCGACAAGCGGATCGAAGCTTCACAAACGGGCAATAAACTCGTTGAACCGGCTTTGCCGCGGTATTTGCGCTGGTCGAGCAGCCTATCGTATGGAGCAGAGAGGACCATCCCCGGTTGATAATCCGGTCGGTGGCTTTGGTGGTAGATCCTCGTGTTGGGGGCTATAAGTTTACTAAGGTACTTATGGATGGAGGAAGCAGATCAATATATTGTATTATGACACTTTCCGCCGCATGGGTCTCACGGATAAAGATCTCGCATCGCCCAATACGGTGTTCCATGGTGTAGTGCCGTGCAAATCTGCTTATCCTATTGGTAAGATAGCCCCGATGTGGCTTTTGGAGATGAACATGATTCCCGGTCTGAAAAGCTAACTTTTGAAGTGGTGAAAATCCGGAGTCCATATCATGCCTTGTTCGGACGGCCAGCTTATGCTAAGTTCATGGCACGACCCTGTTATATTTACTTGCAGCTCAAAATGTCGGGTTACAAAGGAACGATAACGGTGCATGGAAGCCGCCGAGTCGCTTTGGAATGTGAGGAAGGAGATGCAGCTTATGCAGAGGCGGTCTGCGTACACGGAGGAGTTAAAATTTTATAAGGACAATGTTGATCCGGCAGATATGACCCTTTGAAGAAGCCCACTACAGAGCATGAATCGGATCTGAAGTTTAAATCGGCAATGAGACCAAGCTTGTTGACTTTGTGCCAAAGCGATTCGTCCAAGCAGTTCACTGTCGGTGCCAACTCGATCCCAAATAGGAAGGCGCGCCATCGAAGTTCATCCGTGAGAACCGGGACATCTTTGCATGGAAACCATCCGACATGCGGGTGTACCGAGAGGACTCGCTGAGCACACACTTAATGTGGATCCTAAGTATAAACCGTGAAACAGCTCCGCCGGTTTAATGAAGAAAGGCGCAAGGCCATTGGGGAAGAAGTAGCCAAAGCTTCGGCGGCTGGCTTTATCATTGAGGTGTTTCATCCGGAGTGGCTTGCTAATCCGTGCTGGTCCTTAAGAAAACGGCACTGGCGTATGTGTGTGGACTACAGATCTCAACAAGGCTTGCCCAGCAGATCCTTTTGCTCTCCCCGATCGATCGATTATTGATGCCACAAAGGATGTGAGCGTTTAAGTTTTTGGACGATACTGGATATCATCGATCAAAATGGCGTTAAGGACCAGGAGAAGACGGCGTTTATAACTCCCTTTGAGCCTTCGCTATGTATCTATGCCTTTGGGCTCAAGAGTGCCCGAGCTACTTATCAGAGGTGTGTGCAGAATTGCTTGCATACGCAGATTGGCCGCAATGTGCATGCTTATGTAGATGACATTGTGGTGAAGTCAAGACAAAAGGAGACACGGTGGAAGATTTGAAGGAGACCTTCGACAACTTATGATTTATAAGATGATGCTTAATCCGCCAAGTGCGTGTTTGGTGTTCCGGCTGGCAAGTTATTGGGGTTCCTGGTGTCTAACAGAGGAATCGAGGCTAATCCAGAGAAAATTAAAGCCATCACTTCCTTGGCTAAACCGAAGTGTATCAACGATGTTCAATGCCTGGCGGGCCGGATTGCTGCGTTGAGCCGGTTTATCAGCCGCCTCGGGGAGAAGGCTATCCCTTATACCGATGCCGAGGAAGACGGATAATTTTGTCTCGAGTCCATTGCCGATGAAGCCTTTGAGGATTTAAAGCGCAATTGGCCAACCCGCTTGTTCTTGCGGCTCCGTTAACAAGGAACCGCTGTTGTTATATGTGGCAGCCAATGCTCGAGCAAAGGAGCGAGCCATTGTGGTAGAACGCAAGGAGGCAGAAAGGAATATCCGGTTCAACGGCCGGTTTATTATATCGCTGAGGTGCTTATTGAGTCCAAGCGAGATATCCGCATTGGCGTAAGCTAGTCTATGGTGTTTTTATGGCCACCGAAGCTGAAACAATATTTCCAAGGGCATCCTATTACAAATGGTTAGTTCAGCTCCTTTGGGTGATATCATACAAAACCGGAGGCGATCGTCGGATTGCAAAATGGGCCATCGAGCTTGGGCCACATGGGCTAAAGTATATACCGCGCGACTGCAAAGAAAGTCACAAGCCCTTGTTGATTTCATTAATGACCGGACAGAGTTACAAGCACCGTGAGGAGAAGCCGGATCACACATCTTGGACTATTCATTTTGACGGATCCGCATAATTGAAGGCTCGGGCTGGAGTCGTTTTAACTTCCCCACGAGGTGATAAGTTTTGTTACGCTCTCCGCTTAATGTTCCCTTGTACTAATAATGCAGCTGAGTATGAAGCCTTGCTCCATGGTCTCCGTGATGGCTAAGGAGATGAACTTAACCCGGTTAAGTGCTTTGGTGACTTCGGACCGGTGGCTCAGCAAGTATCCGCACTTGGGATTCTAAGGACCCCTCATGGCCGTGATATCGTCGAGAAGTGGATAATATTGCAGGTTGCTTCAAGGGCTATCAAGTGGATCATGTGGATCGCCGAAGAATGAAGCGGCAGACGCTTTAAGCCGTTTGGGTTCTCAACAGAAACGGTTCCACCTAATGTCTTTCGACGCCTTGCACAACCCGCCGCTCAGCTCCCCGGTGAAGCGGATTTGGCAATTCCTCGATCCGGAGGCTCGGTTGGTGGCGGCGTTACATGCGATTCCAGATTGACGGTTCCTTACCTTGCGATATGACTCGAGGAGAGTTGCCGACGATGAGGTTTCGCCGCATGATAATCCGCGCCCAAATCTATGACGATTATTAATGGTGAGTTGCATCATTGCAAGTGTTTCAGGCGTTGCTTAACGCTGTGTTTCCGAGGAAGGCTGTGAAATTTTAAAAGAAATCCATGAAGGGGATTGCGGGCATCACGCCGTTCAAAGTCCCCGTGGCGAAGGCATTCCGCCATGGATTTTACCGTTAACCGCTCATCGCGCCGGCGCGGAGGACTTGGTCAAGCGGTGCGATGGATGTCGAAATTCTCCAGCGTGTTTCATGTACCGCACAGAATTGCGGATGATCCCAATAACGTGGCCGCTATGCACTGGGGCTGGATATGGTTGGGCCCTTTTTGCCATCCAAAGATAAGAAGACCCACCTGTTGGTGGCGGTTGACAAGTTCACCAAGTGGGTTGAAGCGAACTCGCAAGAAGTGTGATGCGCAACAATGTGCGCTTCATCAAAAGGTGATTTTCGGTTTGGCTTTCCACACAAGATCATTATCGACAATGGCACTAATCTGTCCAAGGAGCTATGAAAGAATTTCGTGAACGTGAGCATATCCGCTTGACGCTCATCGCTGGCGCACTTCACCCAATGGGCAGCGTAACGCTAATCAGAAATCTTGCGAGGCATCAAACCCCGACTTCGTTCCATTACAGAGAACACCGTGGTGCTGGGTTGAAGAGCTCCCATCGGTACTATGGAGTATCAATACTACGCTAAACCGGCCCACGGGTACACCCTTTCTTCATGGTTTACGGAGCAGCAGGCGTTCTCCCCAAAGGACATCAGCACGATTCGCCCTGTAGCGGCTTATGTTGAAGCGACAACGAGGTGGCACGACAGACGCTTTGGACCTATTGATGAGGAGCGTGATATGGCAGCCGCCGCTCGGCAATTTACCAAAGAAGATCTTCGTCGGTATCACAGCCGCCGGTTAAGACCAGAGCCTTTCAGAAGGAGATTTGGTGCTTCGCCTCATCCAAGACCGCACAGATATGCACAAGTTATCCTCGCTTTGGGAAGGACCCTTTGTGGTCAAGAAGAATCTACACAACGGTTCCTACTATCCGTTGATATTCGAGAGCGTGAAGACTCACGACATCGAGGAGGAGACCAATAGGCCGTGGAATATAGCTCATCTTCGACCTTACTACACTTGAGTCATCGGCTCCGCTTATGTACATAGCATAACAATGTATATATTATCTTCGATATAATAATAATC
This sequence comes from Aegilops speltoides, assembly GCA_021437245.1. Classification (NCBI taxonomy): domain Eukaryota; kingdom Viridiplantae; phylum Streptophyta; class Magnoliopsida; order Poales; family Poaceae; genus Aegilops; species Aegilops speltoides. The sequence goes on along the minus strand of CM038142.1, from coordinate 340,413,586 downwards.
GTGGCCTCGGCTAAAGCGGGTCTCTGTCTTTCTTATCATGTGTGGTTACATGGAGTGTCTCTGTTTTTAAAGCGGCCTCCGGTTTACCCCTTGACAGTTATATTTATCACTTGGGGCTTGGTCGTGTCCGAACCAATGCAACACCTCTTGATAGGCGTAAAGCCACCAGATCATTTGGGGACACGGTCACGCTCTGAACGGTCACGCCTCTTGGTCGGCCAATAGGGCCAGCGTCACTTGGGGGCTTGGTCGAACCCAACCAATGTCATGCCACTTGGCCGGCGATCGCCAAGAGTCTTTTGGGGACTGCCGATTAGCACCATCGCCACGCCGGGGCTTGGTCGCGTCGACCATGGTAATGCCATCCGACCAGCTCCATGAAGCTTTACTTTTGCAAAGAGTTATTGCCTTTGTTGCCATATTTGGTATTCGATTTTTGTTGCGTTTTCAACCCGATTTAATACTTTTATCCGGTTTAGCTGTCAAGAATAAACCGACAGACACGGTTTGGTATTGCAACCAAGTTTTTATCCGCCCGGTTTACCTTCTTCCGGTTCATCTTTATGGAGTAGCACGGGCTTGTGCTGTTTCAAAGACGCCTATGTGGGAGTTATTATCTCCCTGACGGTCATTGGTTTTAAAGGCCTCCGCTTCAAGATTGGCTACGCCAACTTTATGCCCAGATACGGCAGGTATTTGTATCGATACTCATTGATTTTCGTACACCAAATATATTGATGCTATAAACCGGCTGGCGGTGTCACCGCTGCCGAGGTTCAATTTTTTTGGATTGCAGGGAGTATGAATCAAACAAAAGTTTCATCGATGCACGAAGGCATCTCCAGGCAGCAAGTTTTGACTAAGGCTATTACAAGGCAACACAGTGCCCAAATGAGATCATTGTTTTTTGGCTAAACAGCACACGACAGTTCTCTAACCTGGCTACCGGTGCGCGACTATTCTTCATCCTCCGCCGCTTCAGCATCTTCACCTCTACCCATCGGCTGGAAATCCACAGTAGTCCAGTCGATTCCCATTAGCGCTTGGAAAACAGCCTCTTCGTGAATCAAAGACGACGGTTCAATGTCAGGTGCGTAAGTATGCTTACGGATTGGAGGGATCAAGTTTTCCGGTTCAAAAGTTGGGGCGGACACACGCTTGTTCTCGCTCATTGTATTGGGCTTGATAGTGCTCCAAATCGCTTCTTCGCCAATTGACAAGCCAGCGCGCATCGCACGATTTATCGCCCGCAAGTCCTCTTCATCAAATCGAGCCGCCTTCCTTCACATCGATAGCCTTGAGCTGCTTCCACGGGTCAAAATCCGCACCTGTGCTTTGGCTCGGATCAAGGCGCTGATGGCTCCGGTTCGTGCAGCAGATTTCTTCACCTCTTCAATCCGGGAAGGAAGGATGGATAGCCGTTCAGGTATCTTGGATCGTGGACGGCGCTGGATTGTTATGTGACATTGTGGTAATAACGCTACTGGCTCCGTATATAATCGCTTCCACTAAAGTGTAGACAGCCTTGATTTCTTCCGCACGCTATTTCCCAAGTGCCCAACGCGTGTGCTCGCATATGATAAAATGTAATAGTTTTAAACCGAATAATGGTGCAGCAGGAAAAGCATATTACACTTATTCACAGGAACTTATCAAGATGGCTGCCATCATAGAATGCACTTGCCGCTTCACGGCCGCCGATCATCCACCACCGGTTTAAGGGCAGCTTCAAAGATTCTCGCCCGCTTGAGCAAGTTGGCCTTTTTTGTGGCCTGCATCACTGTTCCTTCTTCATGTTTTCCTTCACTGCTCGTTGGCGGACAAAGCAATTGGTTAGCTCCTTCTTGGCTTTTTTCGTCTCGACTGCTGGGTTTTCAAAGTCACCAGAATCGGCAATCCGATCATCTTTGATCTTCACCTCCGCTGCGCATTGATAGTATGATCAGCCAACAATTCAAGTTAAAGTCTCAACCATACAACACAGCTTATATGCTTGCCACTTGGGGGCTAATGTACCTTCAATCTTTCTATCGCTAATACATGGCAAAGTCCCAAGTTGAATACGAGTGTTCAACTCGCACTTGGGGGCTAATGGCTATTTGATTCTATTACGGTGTTGTCGAAATTTTGGAGTACCGGCTTAAGTATGCATCGTTAAACCGCCCCGTGGCTATGAGGGAAGATTGCAAAATCTATCAAAGAAATTTATCAAGTCCCGCTTGATCAAAGATTGCAAACCAGCCCTTGGGGGCTACAAGGACTATTATATCGGTAATAAGGAAAGGAGTGTTACCTCAAACTTGTCTCTCATTAGTTTCACCAAGCCACTTCATAATCACGGCTCTCTGTAAAGCCGGTTCAGTATCCAAAATGAAGATCTTGGGCGCTTAAAGCGCATATGTTTCCAGCTCGGCAGCCCACTTTCCTTTATTCAAAGTTGAAAATCCTCCTTCACAAGATGCCGGGTTAGAGTTGCAGCGTTCTCGGTTCAGAGTGGCCTGCTCCAAGAATCACAACGCCGTCATCTTTCGATTCGACGGATCGTGTAAACACAGCTGTTTGAAGGGACTCGGAGGCTTTTCAGACCGGACAAGATTGCAAAGCGGATCAACAGACATTGAAACATTCACAGCCTCTCCTCAGAATAACATCTTCTTGAACCGAGAGTCATTTGGAATATCTTCAGAGGCAACATTTTCGAGATCTGGCGCCCGCCATGATCTCAAGCGGCAGCCTCTTCACTGTTTTGTCCAAGTGAGCCTTCTTGCTGGGTTTCGCTTGGTTCTCAAGAAACAAAGATTCAGGAGCAAGGCGATACATTACGTAAGAAATCAAAAGCGTATGGCTGTATGAACTTACCCGACGGCTATCTTCAATGGTGGTAGCTGAGTGGCGGACGATTCGCCAGAGGATGAATGGGAGGTGACCGATAATCGGAGTCGGACGGATTAAGAGGTTGTGGAACAAACCCGCTTTGGAATTTAAGGCAATAAAAGGTTGGAAACCTCGGTGCGGCGCTTTCAAGCCGGGTTGTTTGGTAAACCGCAGAGGTAACTACCGTCCATTGTGCCGGGTTGTGCGACGAGCCTCATGTTCTTTGTGTCTTCATAAGAAGTTTGGGATCCAAGTAAGCAAGGGGTGAGAAAAGTTAACTTTCCGGTTGCCTCGCGAAATTTTGGTGAAGGCAAATTTGTTGAATCGAAGAGAGAATAGTTACCTCAAGAAATCCTGCGTTGTGGCTTCAGCTTCATCCCGACAAGCATCGTCATCAATAAGACGGTAAAAACAAGCCAAGAGAATCAAGTTCGGATTACCCACATCATCATCAATGGCCGGATCGACAAGCAAGTAGTCTTCCTCTTGTGGGCGGATTTCTTGACAACTTTTGTTTTGGGCGAGTTGGCGCCCGACTTTATCCGCTTTGTCTTGAGAGAGTTTTTGCTCCAAAATGGATTGTCGCCTCGATCGTAAATAATTGAGAGTTGGATATATGAAAATAACAACGGGTTTTATAATGACACAACAGAGACTTACCGCAGTGGTGCGTTGATGGTGCAAGAAGGAGCCAAGCGGTTTGAGCACGAGATGCTCGGTTCATTCAAAGATTTTCCTTCATCAATCCGTAACTTCATCTTCGCAGTTCCAGTTTGGTGTGTCGGAGTGGGTCGTCGACATCGCCAAGATATTGGCACATTAAACCGAACGCCGCTCAAAGGTAGTATGCCCCAAGATAGCCAAGCAGCGTGCAAGATCGATTCCAATCAAACCGTTAGCCATGAAAGCGCGGAGTTTGATAGTTGTGGGGCATATTTGCTTTCTCTTTGGCGGTCGGTCTTTGAGGAAAAGGATGAGTATTGCTTAACCGCCTCGGACGGAAGCCGTAAAGGATTTTCACCTTCAGAGAAGTATCTTTGCAATAGAACCAAGTCGCATTCCACTCTTTGGGGTGAGTATGGAGTTTAACATGGGGATAAGTGATCTCCTTCCTCTTCGGATAGCCATACCGCCCAATTTCAGATTAGGGCCGTCGGTGAATTCAGTTCGACGGTTTAGGTGGAAAAGATCTCTAAACAGTTCAACGGAAGGTTCCTCTTGTAGATATGCTTGGACAGACTTGAAAGTGGCAAAGGTTGGTAACGGAGTTGGGGCCGATGTCTTGGGGACGGAGCTGAAAATTGGCCATCACGTCCGGTAAAATTTTGACCCGGCGGTTTGAAACCCGGGCCGTGATCCGCGAAAACTACAACTTCTCCTTCCTGAGGTGTGGGAGGACATTCCTCTCCAGGAACCCTCCAATGGATTGTATTTTGATCATCTAAAGCGCCGATCGATACCAGCTCTTTCAACTGTGTCTCGGAGACGCGGGAAGGAACCCAGTTGCATTCATACACCTGTTTGGCCATCATGAGATCTACAAGGAGAAGGATCCGGTTTAAGAAGGTGCTTATTACAGAGTGATTGATTTAAGTTATGATAAACCGGAGGTGGTTCCTATAAATCAGTTCGTCATGAGATGATGTCAGATACGTTCTGGCGGTTCAACAAGGGGACTAATGGTGTACCGATGCCGGTTTAGCAACTTTTTACTATGGTGAGTTAAACCGCCTAATCTTAGCTTCGAAGGTAATTGAAGTCATGGACAGAAACAGGTTTCACACAATTTCATGTTTACTACGGATCAAACGCGGGTTTTCAGAAAACAGGAAATGCGCCGCGGAAGTAAAGAAGAAACGGAAGTGGACTATAAGGCGTATATGTATATGCAGAAGATCCATGAGATTAAGATAAGCAAGTACAGCGGATACGCAGGAGTCGTCATTGGTACAGAATGGGATTCATAGCATGGTTCAAGACTAAAAAGATGAAAACGCACGAAGAACAGGGCATGAAGCTCGAACCCTAGAAACAGATCTAAAATGAAGGAACAGACTGAAGAAGGGCAAGAAGCTTACCGGAAATGGAGGAGATGCAGAGAAAGGCCGCAGTGTTCTGGTACGTACAGGTTGATGCAGCGGCCTAGGTCGAAGCAGAAGTTGATGGCGACGGCGGAGCTCCAAAGGCAGCGGCGCGAGGAAGAAGAAGAGGAAGCGAAGGGAGGAAAAGAATGACCCTTCGGTCCTATTTATAAGGCAGTAAAGCTAGGTCAAGCGCGTGAATCCAGGGACTGTCATTAAGGAAGGCGTTATAGAGGATAAACTTTAAGATGACGTCATGCCGGTTTACAGTGACCAGAAGCAACGATGTCATGCCGGTTTACAGTGATCAGAAGCAATGACGACGTGACGGTTTATTAAACAAAAGAAGATGTCCAAGATGCAGGTTACAGGAAGGATTGACATGAACCAGTTCAAATCAACTGGGGCCTAATGTTGGGGATATTACCACTAGGTGTAAACCGGCCAAGCTTGGGCCGGGTTAGCTCTGCTAGTGGTGTAATCATGGAAAGGCCCAAGGCCTATAGTCGGTTTAGAGATTGTAGCCGTAAACCGACTTGATGTATGACTTGCATTGTAAGTTAGGAATAGAGAGATACCAACCGGGATACGAGTATGAACCGGTTGGGACTCTACAAACCGACAGGCGCCACTGTATATAAGGGGACGACCCGGCGGTTCAGACAGATAACCACAACTCGAGCCTAGGCGGCTTGTTTGCTCCTAGCCATCGAGACTACATCAATTCCATCACAACTAGACGTAGGCTTTTAGCTTCATCGAAGGGGCCGAACTAGTATAAACCCTTGTGTCTTCGTGTCCGCTTTAACCCCTGCAAGTAAGCCCGTAGCGATGGCTCCACGACTAAGTCCTTACGCTAGGACATCTGCCGTGACAAATCCACGACAACCCCCTCTTCATTCGTGGAGAGAGCCATCAGAAAGAACTACCACTCCTACCTTACATTTCTGAGAAGAGAACTACCTACCCTTGTGTTGAGATCAAGTTGCTCCACTCCCACCATATGAAGCTTGATCTCTAGCCTTCCCAAGTTGCTTTCCACTCAATCCTTTCTTCCACCACAGCCAAATCAGTGAGGAGAGTTGAGTGTTGGGGAGATTATCATTTGAAGCACAAGAGCAAGGAGTTCATCATCATCAACACCATCTATTACCTTTTGGAGGGTGGTGCCTCCTAGATTGGTTAGGTGTCGCTTGGGAGCCTCCGTCGAGATGTGGAGTTGAACCAAGAAGTTTGTAAGGGCAAGGAGATCGCTTACTTCGTGAAGATCTACCCCGAGTAAGGCTAGCCCTCCGTGGGCGATGCCATGATGGCATAGACAAGGTTGCTTCTTCGTGGACCCTTCGTGGGTGGAGCCTCCGTGGACTCTCGCAGCTGCTACCCTCCGTGGGTTGAAGTCTCCATCAACGTGGATTGACGATAGCACCACCTATCGGAACCACGAGAAAAATCTCCGTGTCTCCAAATTGCGTTTGATCTTCTCCACCTCTTTTTACTACATGTGCAATTTACTTTCCGCTGCCTATACTCTAGAATTGCATGTGTAGGGTGATACTTGACTTGATCATCATTGTGAATCTGCCAAAAACTTGTCTTTATCAAAAGGCTGAATTTTTATATTGTCAAGTAGTCTAATCACCCCCCCTCTAGACATACTTTCGATCCTACAATGGCGCCGCCTAATAATTTCTTGGATATTCTGCATAACCCTTCTGTGAAGTTACCTACAGAGGAAGACTTCGCTGTTCCTGACCCGGAAGCACAATTGGTGCTTCACGTCATCCCAGATTGGATAGTGCCATACTTGGCTTACATGACCCGGGGTGGGTTGCATGAGGATGAAACCTTGTCTAGGCAGATAACCCAGCGGTCTAAGTCAATGACAATTTCCAATGGCGAGTTGCATCATCGCAGTGTCACTAGGGTGTTCAGCGTTGTGTCTCTCCTGAAGAAGGCCAAGAAATTCTACGTGAGATTCATGAAGGGGATTGTGGACATCATGCCGAGTCAAAATCCCTTGTGGCCAAGGCTTTCCGTCATGGATTTTATTGGCTGACGGCTCATGCTGATGCAGAGGATCTGGTCAGTAAATGTGATGGTTGTCAGAAGTTCTCGAGACGTGCTCACATGCTGACTCAAGAGTTGAGGATGATTCCAATTACTTGGCCGTTTGCAGTCTGGGGGCTTGACATGGTTGGGCCTTTCAAAAGGTCCAAAGATAAAAAGACCCATTTCTTGGTGGCGGTTAACAAATTTACAAAGTGGGTTGAGGCAGAGCCAGTTAGTAAGTGTGATGCAGCCACAACGGTTCAGTTCATGAAGAAGGTGATATTTCACTTTGGCTTTCCACACAGCATTATAACTGACAATGGTACTAATCTGTCTAAAGGCGCCATGGAAGAATTTTGTCAATGTGACCATATTCGGCTTGATGTTTCATCTGTGGCTCACCCCCAATCCAATGGTCAAGCTAAGAGGGCCAATCAGGAAATCTTGAAAGGCATCAAGCCCCGGCTTTTGGTCCCTTTGCAACGGACGCCGGGTTGTTGGGTTCAGTAGTTACCCTCTGTGATATGGAGCATCAATACTACTCCTAACATGTCTATGGGTTAAACGCCTTTTGTTATGGTTTATGGAGCTGAGGCGGTTCTGCCTAGTGACATCCGTCATGACTCGCCCCGTGTGGCGGCTTATGTTGAGGCGGACAATGAACAAGCGCGTCAGGATGCCCTTGACCTGTTAGATGAAAAGTGTGACTTGGTAGCAGCTCACTCGCCGATTTACCAACAGGACCTGCGCCACTATCACAGCCACCGGGTTAAGTCCAGAACCTTTCAAGAGGGTGATTTGGTGCTCCGGCTCATCTAGGATCAAACTGATGCACATAAGTTATCCCCACCTTGGGAAGGGCCTTTTGTGGTCAGCAAGAACTTGAACAACGGGTCATACTACCTTATCGATGTTCGAGAGCGCAAAGACTCACGTAAGTCGGAGGAGGAGACCCGCCGGCCGTGTAATATCGCTCATCTTCGGCCTTACTACACTTGAGCCACCAGCTCTCATGATGTACATATTTTGACGATGTATATATTATGATAAGTAATAAAGCAGGACCTCTGTCCTTTTTCATCCTCAAAGGTAATATGTCATTGTCATTGTCATATCAAATGATCACTTGGGGGCTGATTGTATCCGAATCTAACTTGACCCGCTTGATCCTGCTTATGATCGTATTCAAATCTAGCCGTTAAACCTTATGATCATTAGGGGGCTTCCTGTTCAAACACAGGTCGTATTTGAACCAAAGAGAACATAGCTGTCGGTACCTGTCAGGACCCCGACTCAATGCCACATCGATCTAGCATGTAACACCTCATATCACTTTGCGGCCTCACGCACGGTATTCCCACGGGTGTCGCCTTACCTTTGCCCGGGACCGTTTGCGCCTTTTGGCACACGTATATGATAGTGTCGCAAGCATCCATATGATAAGGAGCCCGGCTGACATGGCTAGTCGTAAACCTAAAGTGGCACAAACTTACAGGACAGCATCCATGACCCAAAGATCGAACGTGTCGGTCATCGGTGAGTGAATCCAAGCTGTAGCACTGGGCTAGCAGACTCGGTGAACCGGGCTGTAGCGGGCTAACAGACTCCGGTATTCATCGCGTGACATTTTCGAGGGGATGAACACAGAACGAAGAAGGACACATGCCGGCCAGCCTAAGTGTTCGGAGTAGTAGCAAGCTACCATGGCTCGATGGAAACACTAGGAGACATTTCCGTAAGAGAGGCTACTAAGGATAAACAACTAGATAGTCAGATCCCACACATACCAAGCATTTCAATAACATACACACAATATGCTCGATATGTGCAAATACAACATGGCATCACAACATGACTCTATGACTCAAGTATGTATTCATTAGGCTCCGAGGAGCGAGATATTACAAACAGGGGTCTCATGACCCAACATTCAGAGCATACAAATCAAAGCACAGGCGGAAGCTTAACATGTCTGAGTACAGACATCTACAAATGAAAAAGGCTTAGAAGACTAACTATCTACTAGATCCTGCCGAGGGCAGAAGATCGTAGCTGAGGTAACAAGCTACACGTCGAAGTCCACGCGGAACTACTAACGAGACTGATGTCTCTCTACAAAACATAAAATAGGCAAACGTCAGTACAAATGTACCCAGCAAGACTTACATCAGAACTATCTACATATGCATCATTATCAACAAAGGGGGTGGTGGGGTTTAACTGCAGCAAGCCAGCTTTGACTCGGTGGCTATCCTGATCTACTACTGCAAGTAACTCCTTTGAGGTGGCGCACACGAGTCCACATATTCACCAACCAATACACCACTATGGATCTGCTCTCGTCTCCCTACGAGAACGCCATCCATAGCACTCACGCTTATCTTGCGCATTTTAGAGTATCCACTTTCACTTGTCTATGAACTGTTATAGGCAACCCAGAAGTCCTTTACCGCGGGCACGGCTATTCGAATAGATCATTATAACCGTGCAGGGGTGTACTTCTTCATACATGTTTCCACCACTTAGCGTCTGCACACGACATGTGCTCGGCAGACTTCTAGCGAAAGCCGACGTGGGTGTAGACCACGACCTACCCAAACACTCAAGTCTCTAGTCCAGGTTTATCGCCTATTCAGGTTCCATCCGCAGGGAGACCGGCCGAAGTTTCCACATACGGCCCCGAACGATGTGTGCAGGTTTCCCGAGACACCGAACGGGCGCCCGGTACATCGTACACGTGCCTACCGTGATAACAGCCCACCCTCCGGTCGGCACAAGACGGCCTCCAAAGATTCTACAAACACCAGAAACTACTTGCAACTCCTGGACAAAGGACAAGGGTGATTAAGAAGTCGAGCGGGGTTATATTTCAGGGCCCAATGCATGATAGTAGCTACTTCATGGATCACAAACACAGAACTCAGTTCCTGAGGATGGCTTCAATGAGACAACCCACCATGTACTCCTACATGGCCTCTCACCGCCACCTTTACCTTATCGTGTTCACACACTTAGCTCACACACAGTAGGACATGTTCACACACCTCTAATTCATCCCCGATGAATCAGACCTGACTCAACTCTAAGCAGTTGCAGGCATGACAAACAAGCATGAATGAGTAGGCACAATAGGGCTCAAAAAACTCCTACTCATGCTAGTGGGTTTCATCTATTTACTGTGGCAATGACAGGTCACGCAGAGGATAAAGGGGTTCAGCTACCGCAGCAAGTAACAGATGAATCATTGTTGTCCTAATGCAGTTAAAGAGAGCAGGAGCGAGAGAGTAGGATTGTATCGAAATGAACAAGGGGGTTTTGCTTGCCTGGCACTCTTGAAGATAGTATAGTTCTTCACCGGTGTCAACGATCACAGCGTCGGGACCACGTCTATCGAGAGGGGACAAATACCGGCAAACAAGAAGGAAACACAATCAATGCAATGCACAATATGATGCATGATGATGACATGGCAAAATGAGTGTGCTGGGCTAATGCAACTAGAACCAGATGGGTTTGGGTCATTTTGAACCAAAGGTTCAACGCCAAATTCAAATTATGAATTTAAATAGTGCCTTATCATGTTTTGCACTAAACAGCAAGGTTAAGTTGTTTAAACATGCATAAAACCAGTATAGATGGATAGATTGGATTTTTCTAATCATTTTTCATATATAACTTATTTCATTTGGAGTTATAGATTAATTTATATGATTTTTAGAAGTTAGCACTATTTTCTGGAATTTTCTGAATAAAAATAAATCCAGAAAAGGCATTACTGCGTCAGCACTACGTCACTGTGATGTCAGCAGGGTCAACAGGGCTGGTCTAGGTCAAACCTGACCAGTGGGGTCCACTGGTCAGTGACTGGGGCTGGTTAGGGACACTGACAGGTGGGTCCGGTCAACGACCACGTCAGCTAAGTCAACATGACATGTGGGGCCAGTCAACAGCCATGTCAGCGCGGTCAAAACTGACGCGTGGGTCCTCTATGGTTATTTTAACATAACAGGAAATAAACTGAGATTAATTAAGGGCGTGGGGCCCATGTGTAAGCGGGTCAGGGGGTAATTAAGCTGGGTCATTAGTCCCTAACAACGATGCCACGTCAGCACGTCGGGGACGAGCCGGCGGCGACTATAGGACACGGCGGGGGCACGCCGGACTTGCGCTAGGGGTGTCAGATTGGCGCGCTGAGGGCACCGGGGCATAGTCCTTGCTCCCGCGCATCCAGGGGACCAAGTGGGAAGTCGCGGGGTCACCGGAATTCATGCCGGCGATGAGCTTTGGCGGCGGCAGTGTTTGGTGATGCACGGGCGCTTCGCTACGGTGCGTCAATGAGCAAAAGGAGAGGCTGGGCAGCACCTGCTAGGCATGGGGAGCACCACGAGCAGCATGGTGAGGCCAGGGGGGCATGGAGGCTATGCGTGCAGCAGCAATGGCGGACGGTGCCTTCGGTGCTCGTGGGGAACGGCACTACAGCACGGGGGCGAGCACAAGGAGTTAGGGGAGAAGGTAAGTGGCTCACGGCGAGTTAGACGGTGCAGACGGTGGGGCCGGGGAGGCACTGGACGTGGTGAATCAAGCGACGGAGATCACCGGCACCAAGGTTGAAGAAGACGTCCGTGACGGTGATGCAGCGCTCCCCTGGTTGCTTGGCTCGGCGTGGATGAGGAGGACGACGATGCGGAGCTCGGGGATGCGAAGAGGGAGCGAGGGAGTGGCTGTGGCTACGGCGGTGATGAACGGCGGCGACGAGCCCGTTCGGGGTGAGAGAGAGAGAGAGAGAGAGAGAGAGAGAGAGAGAGAGAGAGAGAGAGAGAGAGAGAGAGAGAGAGAGATCCAGGGGAGAGAGTGAGGACGGGGGAGAGTGTGAGGGGTCCGAGGGGGCCGCGTGGCGTCTCCCGAAGAAGCCAGGCGAAGCGGCAAGCAGGAGGTGGCCGAGCGTGCGCCGGTGTGCGCCGGCCACGCGCCTGTCCTCCTGGCAAGGAGGAAGACGACAGGGGAGGGGCTAGGTGGGCTGGGCCGGCCACTTGGGCCGCCAAGTGGCTGCACAGGTGAAGCCAGGTAAGTCTCTCTCTTTCTCTTTTAATTCCTGTTTTCTATTTTCTGCAATTGTTTTGGCTTTATTAAAAATGCCAGAGCATTATCAAAAATCCTAAAAATATTTGTGGGCACTGTTTGGATTATTTCGAGCAGCCCTCGTTTATCTTCAAGATTATTTGGACATTTAAAATAATTTATAGCATTTAAATATCCAAGAACAAATACTCTATGATTTAATTCAATAATCTAGAATGGCCTAGAAAAATGTGCACCATTTTTGTCAGAGGTTCTGGACCAAAACAAAAATGATAAACATTTATGAAGGGCATTTCATGTTCATTGAAAATATTTTTAGGTTGAACCTATTTGAATTCCATTTGGTGCTAGGGTTTGGACATCCCCATTTCAAGTTCATTTGAAAACTAAACATGATGACATGGATGCAGATGCAACTAATTACAAGCAATGATCTAGGGATGTGACACCTCACCCCCACTAAACAAGAATCTCGTCCCGAGATTCAAGCGTAGGGTAAGATGACACAGGGACACAAGCTAACGCGATCTCCATGATCCAGGTTGCACTTCATAAGGACGTTGACTCAATCACCATCATTGTCTGGATGTCTTGCCCTGAGAGCTCTACTACAAGACAACGAGAGGAAAAGAAAAATTCTAGAAGGATCGGTCTTCTTGAAGATCGAACAACTTAGGATTAACTCGCGGAATGAGACATAGAAACATCTCACGAGCTGAGACGCGAAGCACACATCCAGAGGAATGGAATGAAGCAGATGACGAAGGTTCACTAGGTGGACAACAATTTCACGCTCAAGAAGGTGGTGAATGGTTGTCAACGTAGCGAGGAGTTGAGTTGCCATGATACCACAACGAGACATCTTAGAGGAGGTGGCTCGTAGAATCATCCCTTAAGTGACAAAAAGAATTACCTTTGATTCAGAGATCATTGAAACTCTTTATACCAGCCTAAGGCAATTCACAATCGATCATTTGAAGGAGTTCGAAAGATTGACATTCTTGGGCCAGAATGGATGATGTGGATTACCTTGTTGAAGACAACACAGAGAATGATTTGCTACTCATCGGAAATGGATGGGGCCCAAGGTAGGATGGCACAATGACGGTGCAAGCTGGGAACCAAAACACAAATGCTGGGAATGATTCTAGTAACTCGGAAGAAACTCAACAGCAGAGAGTAATTCCACTATTGGAATGGTTATAGCATAACCGGGGAAGCTAGGAGCAATCCCGGTTAGTAACTATGATAACACCTAGTGCTTGTGCGTGCTCTCAAGAACTTGAGCATTTCCATACTCATCAAGGTCTTACCAACATCTGTGTGAAGGGTGCTGACAACACAACATACTACCGTGATGAATAGCGATGGGCGATGCAGATGCAAACGAAGGTAACACTTTCTCAGATTTCACCCTGGCGAGACCAAGGGGACAAAATCTGAATGATCGACCGAGAGACATTTAGCACTCCGCTTCTAATGTTCTCCTTGATGTACTAGCGTATCAAATTCATATATATGGTTTTATATCTAGAACATCAAGTATTGGTCGGACTTCAGGGGCACAAAAATCCATAAGGGACAACTAAGGAGTAAATCCTGCGAGATCCTTATGGGGAGGTGGCCAACTTTCTCAATCAAGATACTACAATAACAGGTCTTCCGGTTGGGTGTGTTAGCCACGACATTCTCTTTACCGGGTTACAAAGAGACCAATATTATAGTTCTTGGGAGATGTTCCAACCATCATATCTGCCTGAGATTCAGATCGGGTTGGTGTTAGAATATTCCAGACTCATCAAGTCTAGAAGGAAAAATGAAAGTTTTGCAACACAAATCGACGAGATAATGTTGCGAGATTCTCGGGGAATGAACTGCGATAGCAAGCTCCAAGACATGAGGATGTTCTGCTACAACATGTGAACACGTTGTCCGAGACAAGCATGACCACATAGTAGTCTTATAATAAAACATTACCGAGTTCAGGTGGGGAACCATCATCGAGGATAACAAAATCTTGTACAAATCCGTTTAGTACCTTCGGGACTAGCACTTAGAACTTATTAACCTTGAACAAATCAATCAGTGGCTTGGTGTGCTAGGAACACATATAGAATGGAGGTTGCAAATCTCCGAACCACAGAATACTTCACACGTATGCATGACCGATTTGGGATGATTCCAAAGAAAGCAACATTGACTTTCTCGAATCCACAGCGGCAACTTGCATCAAATGCACATGAATTAAAGGGAGTCCTTCTTTCATCCGAACATATGCTTCATGCACGAGACATGAAGATAATGCTTATAGAAGTTTCCAATACTAGCTAGATGTTCAACACGAATCATGGAGAAGGTAGCAGTGTTGCTGATGGGCTCAACAACAATTCATCCAGGTTTCCACATAAGTGAAATTCCAGAATTATGTGAACAAGTGATAGTATTGGTCAGACCAAAGGATATAATGGTGTATGCTCGAGGGATCAACCACGAGTAAGACAACATTAAGAACATCATTGGTTCTGATTTGATTCGAGGATAGCCCACTCTCAAATCAAAGCTTTGGTAAGACAATAGGTCCAACAACTGGTCTCGGGGATCAATCGATGAAGATATCATCTTTCTTCAACACACATACAAGATATCCCTTAAGATGAACTAAATCGGACAAGCTTCCATCTTCCAACTCTCCAAGTTGTTGTTTAGCTTGACCAAACAGCTCAGGGGTATGCAACACAGATTCTTGGAGAAGGGGTGGTTTTTATGAAACCAACTTGATCACGAGCTCAACATAACAGTCAGGTGACGACCTGGTGATACTTTCGAGAAGATATTCGAAAAATCACGAACCACTGATATGTTACTAAGCTCGAGAACAATCTTGCTTTTCAGGCAAGACGATATGATCAAATAAGCAAGGATTGACACTATCCTACTCATCGATCGGAGAGTGCACCGGAACTAAGGACTAGGTAGCACGATCATCCTTAGGGTGATGATTTAATGACCAACACGCTAAGAATGAGGTTATTGTCCTTTAACTACCAAGCAACAAAGTTGCCAGGAGTATTGATTTAACACATCATAGTTCACCTGTCGGCATTCCGGTTGCAACAACACGGGAACCGAGAAATGAACAATGATGGCAAGAAGTATCACTGCATCAAGGATTCATAAGAGATAGTGCAATTCTCATGACGATCCTGACGTAAAGAGGGTAACACTTCAGAGTAGAATGGATCAAAAGTTTGATTGTATTTTGATCTACGGAGTACAACCTCTTTGACCCAATCCTGGATATGGATGAGGTACTGGAGTTTGTTTCTCCTAGTCATTCCGAAAAGAATGGCTTGACGGACCACAGAAGTAAAAGGCATCGATGAACACGAATGCACGACTACTCCTGACTATCAATCGATAGACGAAGGTCAGGATACAACTAAAGGGGGACAACTCAAAGGAACATATGATTTTCTGAGTTGTGGATGCATAGATTAGTATGTCGAACCAAGTTCAACATTTTTCTTCCGGATAACCCATGCGGGGAAGGTAGGACTGGCAGGGCGACGATATAGAATGGAGAACTCTTCGAGAGCACTCTTGTTGTGATCTTTCGGTTCAGCAAGGAACTTCAGCCAAGAATGGTTCATAGTATTTGGAAGAAGGAAATACCACGGACCTCGAGAACTAATGCAAAGGTTACTAATAACCTAAAGGAACGAGTAAACACTATCAACATGAAGTAAGTAGGGTGAATCTCGGGTTCAAAACCCAGGAATAGAATACCTACTCCTAAGTAGCATCACGAGATGCTTTCGAGAATGATGGCCAGAATCTTCACACTGGGAACACAAAACATTGCTAGATTACTAGGTGACTCCCTAAAACACCTAGGGTCATAATAATAGCTCCAACATATATGTCAAGCCAATAAATTACCTCAACGCACTAGTTAGTGTGCTTATTCTGACCATAAAGGACATCGGGAACGGAAAGAAAGGATTTGCAAATGCATCAGACTATTTGGAAACCTGGGATGACTCGGACAGCATAACGGCTATAATTGCTCAAAATGATTTGAGACATCCTGCAAAATAGTGGCATGACCACTCAACATCATCAATACCAAGGTTCTGAGGCCAGCTATGAACATACGGAAGTAGTAAAAATTGAACTGATATTTGAAACTATCAATTCTATAAGTCTACGGATTAGTAACACGTGATCCTGATAGATAGATGAGAAGGCCTAGTTCTTAATCCCCATAGAAGAGAAGAGGATGACTCAGATCAGAAGGCCATGAGGTATAAGGAGTAAAAAGAGCCTTACGTTCCATCCCACAATCAATTCCCTTATATAACTAAAGCATTTCTAGACACAACTTTGACCGGTTTGGCTTGGTAATCTACTGACGACAAAGCTCGATACCAAAGCTGTCGGGACCCGACTCAATGCCACATCGATCTAGCATGTAACACCTCATATCACTTTGCGGCCTCACGCGCGGTATTCCCACAGGTGTCGCCTTACCTTTGCCCGGAACCGTTTGCGCCTTTTGGCACACGTATATGATAGTGTCGCTAGCATCCATATGATAAGGAGCCCGAGCTGATATGGCTAGTTGTAAACCCAAAGTGGCACAAACTTACGAGGACAGCATCCATGACCCAAAGATCGAACGTGTCGGTCATCAACGAGTGAATCCAGTCAGTAGCTTCGGGCTAGCAGACTCGGTGAACCGGGCAGAGCGGGCTAACAGGACTCCGGTATTCATCGCGTGACATTTCCCCGAGGGGACAAACACAGGAATGAAGAAGGAGACACGCCAGCCAGCCTAAGTGTTCCAGAGCAGTAGCAAGCTACCATGGCTCGGTGGAAACACTAGGAGACATTTCCCGGTAAGAGAGGCTACTAAGGATAAACAACTAGATAGTCAGATCCCACACATACCAAGCATTTCAATAACATACACACAATATGCTCGATATGTGCAAATACAACATGGCATCACAACATGACTCTACGACTCAAGTATGTCTTCATTAGGCTCCGAGGAGCGAGATATTACAAACAGGGGTCTCATGACCCAACATTCAGAGCATACAAATCAAAGCACAAGCGGAAGCTTAACATGTCTGAGTACAGACATCTACAAATGAAAAAGGCTTAGAAGCCTGACTATCTACTAGATCCTGCCGAGGGCACAAGATCGTAGCTGAGATAACAAGCTAAACGTTGAAGTCCACGTCGAACTACTAACGAGACTGACGTCTCTCTGCAAAAACATAAAATAGGCAAACGTGCGTACAAATGTACCCAACAAGACTTATATGAGAACTATCTACATATGCATCATTATCAACAAAGGGGGTGGTGGGGTTTAACTGCAGCAAGCCAGCTTTGATTCGGTGGCTATCCTGATCTACTACTACAAGTAACTCTTTTTAGGTGGCGCACACGAGTCCACATATTCACCAACCAATACACCATTATGGATCCGCTCTCATCTCCCTACGAGAACGCCACCCATAGCACTCACGCTTATCTTGCGCATTTTAGAGTATCCACTTTCACTTGTCTATGATTTGTTATAGGCAACCCAGAAGTCCTTTACCGCGGACACGGCTATTCGAATAGATCATTATAACCCTACAGGGGTGTACTTCTTCATACATGTTTCCACCACTTAGCGTGCCACAAGACACGACATGTGCTCGGCAGACTACAAGTTTAAAGCCGACGTGGGTGTAGACCACGACCTACCTAAACACTCAAGTCTCTAGTCCGGGTTTGTCGCCTATTCAGGTTCCATCCTGGGGAGTCCGGCCGAAGTTTCCACATACGGCCCCGAACGATGTGTGAGGTTCCCGAGACACCAAACAGGCGCCCGGTACATCGTACACGTGCCTACCGCATCACAGCCCACCCTCTGGTCAAGACTGCACGACCTCCAAAGATACTACAAACACGAAACTACTTGCAACCTTTGGACAGAGGACAAGGGTGATTAAGAAGTCGAGCGGGGTCATATTTCAGGGCCAAATGCATGGTAGTAGCTGTTTCATGGATCACAAACACAGAACTCAGTTCCTGAGGACGGCTTCAATGAGACAACCCACCATGTACTCCTACATGGCCTCTCACCGCTGCCTTTACCAAATCGTGTTCACACACTTACCTCACACACAGTATGACATGTTCACACACCTCTGATTCATCCCCGATGAATTAGACCTGACTCAACTCTAAGCAGTAGCAGGCATGACAAACAAGCATGAATGAGTAGGCACAACAGGGCTCAAACAACTCCTACTCATGCTAGTGGGTTTCATCTATTTACTGTGGCAATGACAGGTCATGCAAAGGATAAAGGGGTTCAGCAACCGCAGCAAGTAACAGATGAATCGTTGTTGTCCTAATGGAGTAAAAGAGAGCAGGAGCGAGAGATTAGGATTGTATCGAAATGAACAAGGGGGTTTTGCTTGCCTGGCACTCTTGAAGATAGTATAGTTCTTCATCGGTGTCAACGATCACAGCGTCAGGACCATGTCTATCGAGAGGGGACAAATACCGGCAAACAAGAAGGAAACACAATCAATGCAATGCACAATATGATGCATGATGATGACATGGCAAAATGAGTGTGCTGGGCTAATGCAACTAGAACCAGATGGGTTTGGGTCATTTTGAACCAAAGGTTCAACGCCAAATTCAAATTATGATTTTAAATAGTGCCTTATCATGTTTTGCACTAAACAGCAAGGTTAAGTTGTTTAAACATGCATTAAACCAGTACAGATGGATACATTGGATTTTTCTGATCATTTTTCATATATAACTTATTTCATTTGGAGTTATAGATTAATTTATATGATTTTTAGAAGTTAGCACTATTTTCTGGAATTTTCGAATAAAATAAATCCGAAAAGGCATTATCACGTCGACACTACGTCACTATAGCGTCGGCGAGGTCAACAGGGCTGGTCCAGTCAAACCGACCGGTGGGGTCCAACGGTCGATTACGTGGCTGGTTAGGGACACCGACAGTGGGTCGGTCCAGCGACCACGTCGGTAAGTCAACGTGACATGTGGGGCCAGTCAACAGCCATGTCCAGCGCGGTCAAAACTGACGCGTGGGGCCTCTGTGGTTAGTTTAACATAACAGGAAATAAACTGAGATTAATTAAGGGCGTGGGGCCCATGTGTAAGCGGGTCAGGGGGTAATTAAGCTGGGTCATTAGTCCCTAACAACGATGCCACGTCAGCACGTCGGGGACGAGCCGGCAGCGACTATAGGACACGGCGGGGGCATGCCAGACTTGTGCTAGGGGCGTCGGATTGGCGCGCTGAGGGCACCGGGGCATAGCCCTTGCTCTCGCACATCCAGGGGACCAAGTGGGAAGTCGCGGGGTCACCGGAATTCATGCCGGTGACGAGCTTTGGCGGCGGTGTTTCGGTGATGCACGCAGGCTTCGCCACTGATGCGTCGATGAGCAAAAGGAGAGGTGGGTAGCACTGCTAGGCACGGGAGCACCACGAGCAGCACGGTGAGGCGGGGGCATGGAGGCTATCGCAGCAGCAATGGCGGACGGTGGCTTCGGTGCTCGTGGGGAACGACGCTATAGCACGGGGGCGAGCACAAGGAGTTAGGGGAGAAGGTAAGTGGCTCACGGCGAGTTAGACGGTGCAGACGGTGCGGCCGGGGAGGCTCGGGCCTTGTGAATCAGCGGCGGAGATCGTCGGCACCAAGGTTGAAGAAGACGTCCGTGACGGCGATGCAGCGCTCCCCTGGTTGCTTGGCTCGGCGTGGACGAGGAGGATGACGATGCGGAGCTCGGGGATGTGAAGAGCGAGCGAGGGAGTGGCTGTGGCTGCGGCGGTGAAGAACGGCGGCGACGAGCCCGTTCGGGTGAGTGAGAGAGAGAGAGAGATCCAGGGGAGAGAGTGAGGACGGGGGAGAGTGAGAGGGGTCCGAGGGGGCCGCGTGGCGTCTCCCGAAGAAGCTAGGCGAAGCGGCAAGCAGGAGGTGGCCGGGCGTGCGCCGGTGTACGTCGGCCACGCGCCTGTCCTCCTGGCAAGGAGGAAGACGACAGGGGAGGGGCTAGGTGGGCTGGGCCGGCCACTTGGGCCGCCAAGTGGCTGCACAGGTCAAGCCAGGTAAGTCTCTCTCTTTCTCTTTTAATTCCTGTTTTCTATTTTCTGCAATTGTTTTGGCTTTATTAAAAATGCTAGAGCATTATCAAAAATCCTGAAAATATTTGTGGGCACTGTTTGGATTATTTCCAGCAGCCCTTGTTTATCTTCAAGATTATTTGGACATTTAAAATTATTTATTGCATTTAAATGTCCAAGAACAAATACTGTATGATTTAATTCAATAATCTAGAATGGCCTGGAAAAATGTGTGCCATTTTTATCAGAGGTTCTGGACCAAAACAAAAATGATAAACATTTATGAAGGGCATTTCATGTTCATTGAAAATATTTTTAGGTTGAACCTATTTGAATTCCATTTGGTGCTAGGGTTTGGACATCCCCATTTGTAACGCCCCGGATTCGATGCGCCAGGTGTCTGCCAGTTATTTGCCGTCATTGCCATGTCATTTGCTTGCGTGTTGCATTTTGCCATGTCATCATGTGCATTTCATTTTGCATACATGTTCGTCTTATGCATTCGAGCATTTTCCCCGTTGTCCGTTTTGCAATCCGGCGCTCCTATGTCATCCGGCGTTCCCCTTTTGTCTTCTGTTGTGAGCGGGAATTAAAATTTCTCGAAATGGCCCGAGATTTGCCAAGCGGCCTTGGTATAGCACCGGTAGACCGCCTGTCAAGTTTCGTGTCATTTGGAGGTCGTTTGATACTCCAACGGTTAACCGGGTAACCGTAAAGCCTCTTTTGTTGCGGCCCAACACCCCTTCCAAAGTGGCCCAAAACCCACCTAACTCCCCTCCATGCTCTCGGTCGTTCGATCACGATCGCGTGGCCGAAAACCGCACCTCATTTGGACTCTCCTAGCTCCCTTCACCTATAAAACTAGCCCCTCCCCCGAAATCCCGGGTCGAAACCCTAGCCCCTTCTCCACCATGCCGCCGGACATGTCCATCCGCGCCGGACATGTCCGCCGGACACGTCGTTTCGACCAATCAGGGTGTGCCACGTCACTCTCCTCGCCGCCGCAGCCAACCGGCGCCCTCCATGTCGCCAGCACAGATCCGCTTTGCCTCCCGCCGCGCGCTGCCCGCCCCAGCCGGGCGAGCATGAGCCCATCGGGCACGCCCGCACCGCGCGCCCTCCGCCGTTCGCCACGGCGGCCGCGCCGCCGCCGCCGCCGTCCGCTGTCCGTCGCGGATCCCGCCGCGCTGTCTCCGCCGCCGGAGTTCGCCGCCCGCACGGCCCGTCTCCCGAGCACCGCTGCCCGCCTCCTCTCCCGCTGCCCGGCTCTTCCGCCGCCCGCCATGGCATCCGCCTGCCGCTTTTCGCCCCGAGGGGCCTCTCCCGCCCGATGACCGGATCCGCTCGCAGACACCGCCCCATGGCCTCCTCCGCCCTCGCTGCCCCGCCGGAGCCAGCCGCCGCCCTAGTCGGAGGTCAAGCGGAGGAGCCGCTCGACCGACCGTCGCCTGCGTGCCGCGTGGGCCCCGTCTGCCCATCCGCGTCAGCCCAGCCCATGCTGCCCAGCTCCCCAAGCCGCCTGCCTCTTCTTCCCTCTGGGCCGAGCCCAGTGGTGAGCAACCCTCTTTTCCCCGCCCCGTGCGACATATTGCTATATTACGCTCACCCTGTTTTTTTTTCGAAAACGACTAAGTCCTTGTGAAACTTGACATTATCATGCCATGTTCATCATGTTGCATCTCTGCATCCGTAGCTCCGTTTCGTGCGTGTAATATGTCAAATTGTTCGTCTTGACGAGTAGATCATTTCATTCCATTGCATCATTTTCATTTGAGCTCATCTTGATGCCCGAAATTTGTTGGAAGAGTGCATGTTGATGTTAATCTGCTTTGGCTGTTATAACTTGCTCATTTGTCATTTTTGCCATGATTGATGTGTGCATCCTATGAGGTTGATGTCTACATGTGTTTTGATCTATTCCATGCCATCTTTCCAGGGGTGTTAACCATGTATTTTTGTGAGTTGTGTGCTGAGTGCATCGAGCTTGTTAAGTAGGGTAGTTGTTGTTGCTGTTTTCCTAAGAGATTCTGTTATATTTTGTTGCTATGTTAACATGTTGCTACTAATCATTCTATGCATAATCTGAAGATGTTCTATAAACATGTTTTGATCTACATGTCATGCTCTATCCATTCATGCCCTTGGTTGCAATTATAGCCTGCTGGAACATGTTGTAATCTTGCTCCAAAGTTGCTTCATAATGTTGCTGTCAGCCTGTTAACATTAAGTTCACTTGTTCCCATGTGTTTTCCTAGTGATCCATGCACCCTATGACCTTGCTATTGCCATGCTTAGCTTCACAAACATGCCTTCTTACTGTTGGTTGCATTGCCATGCCGTGTATTGCTCTGTAGTGAGTGGTTCAAGCTCACGAACATGTCTACTTATTATTGTTCCGGCCATGTTTGAATCTGTAATATAACTTGCCATGTTTACATGGGTGCCATCATATCTTCTGATCCTTTTTGGCTCATGGTCAGTAAGGGACTTTTGATCTATGCTATTAGTAGATTCATGCCATGCCTTTGTTTGCCATGATAAGTTCCTGTAACATGTTGTTTGATAGCTCTGAACATTGCAACCTGATGTTATTTCCTGATAAGTCTGAAACTCTTATTCTTTGCAATCTTACCATGTGTTTTGGAGCATGTTCTAGTGATTTCTGGAGATAGCTCAGTGTTCATGTTTTGTTGTGCTTTACCTGTACTTCATGCCCATGCCTTTTGTTATTATGTTGGGGTGCTGTAGCATATTGTTTTGATGCTTGCAATATGCCTAGTTGCTGTTATGGACAGATTGTAGTTATGTCTTGTATAGTGTGTGTGTGTTGCACCGTTGCTCCGTTTTGAGTGTGCTCTATATGAAACTTGCTAGATTTTGCATGTAGTTTCATATTATCATGTTGCATCCTTGTTTTGGTGTGTTTGCTTGATGTTTGGGTGCATTTTGCATCAATGCCATGTTTGACTTGTTTTGCTCATATCTTCTAGCCCGTAGCTCCGAATCTAATGAACTTTATATGTAACTTGACTAGAATTTCGTGTAGATCATCTTGGTGCATCTTAACTTGCTGTTTAACAACTTCAACTTAATGTTTATTCAGTTCTGGACCAATTTCGAAATTTGCATATGAGGATTTACCGGAATTGTTATATGTTGTTTCCGGCCTCATTTAAACTTGCCTTGATGTGTGCTCTTATTTGCATCATCTCTTGCCATGAGTAGCTTCATGTAGCCTTGTCATGCATCATGCTTGTTGTGCATCATGTCTTGTTCATGTGTGGTGTGTTTACCATGTTGTGTGTTTCTTCTCGATAGTTTCCTTTTCGTTGCGATCGTGAGGATTCGTTCGTCTACGCTTGGTTCATCTTCGTGGCTTCATCTTCTTCATGGACTCGTTCTTCTCCCTTGCGGGATTTCAGGCAAGATGACCGCTACCCTGGATCTCACTACTATCATTGCTATGCTAGTTGCTTCGTTCTATCGCTATGCTGCGTTACCTATCTTTTGCTCATCAAGCCATCCCATATTGCCATGAACCTCTAACCTTTGACACCTTTCCTATGCAAACCGTTGTTTGGCTATGTTACCGCTTTGCTCAGCCCCTCTTATAGCATTGCTAGTTGCAGGTGAAGTTGAAGATTTCTCCATGGTGGACAGGGTTATGTTGGGATATCACAATATCTCTTATATTATTAATGCATCTATATATTTGGTAAAGGGTGGAAGGCTCGGCCTTATGCCTGGTGTTTTGTTCCACTCTTGCCGCCCTAGTTTCCGTCATACCGGTGTTATGTTCCCGGATTTTGCGTTCCTTACGCGGTCGGGTGATTTATGGGACCCCCGAAAGTTCGCTTTGAATAAAACTTGTCCAAAGAAGGCCCAACCTTGGTTTTACCATTTGCCTCACCTAGCCCTTTTTCCCTTGGGTTTCCGGAGCCCGAGGGTCATCTTTATTTACCCCCCCAGTGCGGTGCTCATTGTGAGTGTTGGTCCAAACCGTCGACCACGGTGTACTAAGGGCAACTCTGGGCTCGCCTACCGGAAGTTTGGACAATCCGGTGTGCCCTGAGAACGAGATATGTGCAGCTCCTATCAGGATTTGTTGGCACATTTGGGCGGTTTTGCTGGTCTTGTTTTACCATTGTCAAAATGTCTTGTAAACCGGGATTCTGAGACTGATCGGGTCTTCCTGGGAGAAGGTCTATTCCTTTGTTGATCGCGAGAGCTTGTCATGGGCTAAGTGGGGACACCCCTGCAGGGTATAAACTTTCGAGAGCCGTGCCCGCGGTTATGTGGCAGATGGGAATTTGTTAATGTCCGGTTGTAGATAACTTGACACCAGATCCGAATTAAAACGCATCAACCGCGTGTGTAGCCGTGATGGTCTCTTCTCGGTGGAGTCCGGGAAGTGAACACGGTTTTGGGTTATGTTTGACGTAAGTAGGAGTTCAGGATCACCTCTTGATCATTGCTAGCTTCACGACCGTTCCTTTGCTCCTCTTCTCGCTCTCATTTGCGTATGTTAGCCACCATACTTGCTTAGTCGCTGCTGCAACCTCACCACTTTACCCCTTCCTTTCCCATTAAGCTTTGCTAGTCTTGATACCCATGGTAATGGGATTGCTGAGTCCTCATGGCTCACAGATTACTACAACAACAGTTGCAGGTATAGGTTATGTGATGATCTTGACGCGAGAGCGATGTTGCTTGTTTTGGAGTTCCTTCTTCTGCTTCTTTTTCGATCAGGGGATAGGTTCCAGGTCGGCAGCCTGGGCTAGCAGGGTGGATATTGTTTGAGTTTCTGTTTATGATTCATCCGTAGTCGGATGTTGTTCTTGTATGTTGTATTGATTTATTCATGTGACATTGTATGTATCGGATGTATCCCCACTATTATGTAATATTGATGTAATGATATCCACCTTGCAAAAGCGTCTTCAAGATGCGCTTCTATCCTTGGTGGGACCTTCGAGTTCCTTTAGGATAGGACCGCATCTTGGGCGTGACACCATTTCAAGTTCATTTGAAAAATAAACATGATGACATGGATGCAGATGCAACTAATTACAAGCAATGATCTAGGGATGTGACAGTACCCTCTTGATTGGCACACTGCCGAGCTCACTAGGGGGCTTCTTGATCATATTCGAATCGTAGCTCAACCCCTTCTAGGAACCAACTTTGATCGTATTTGAATCAGAGTCGTTAAAAAACTCTCAAGGTCATTAGGGGGCTTCCTGTTCAAACATAGGTCGTATTCGAACCAAAGAGAACATAGCTGTTGGTACCCTCTTGATCGACACAACGCCAAAGCCACTAGGGGCTACATGATTGTATTCGAATCCTAGCTTAACCCCTTTGGAACAGTTTACTAATCTTATTCGAATCAGAAGCCTTGAATTTTTTTTACAATCTATTTGGTTTAAGTTTTATTTGAAAGCAGCCTTTCTTTTGACTTGAGACTTTTTGTTCAAAGATAAAAGTGACAACGTGGTTTAAATTTAACTCGGCTTGATTTTGGATGATAAGTCGTGAATATATGAGAATCATCATACCTTTGGAAGTGTTGGTTTCCAAAGATCGGGTTATCACCCTTATTGTTCGGGTCATATAAGCCGGCAGTGCAAATCAAAAGATCACAGGTATGAGATTATAGTTGCATGTCAACATTATATGTTACAACAGGTTTATCTGTGATTCTTTTTCTATCTTAGTGGTAAGTATATTATGACCTGCCTTGCGGTAAGCCGCCAAGGGATTTTGTGATCTATTTCTATGTGCAAGACAGTTAAAAAACTTGGTCAAACATAAGGAAAGCAGATGATAAGTATAACACGGGTGAATATAATATGGTGGCTTAATAGTATTAAGCATTAAAACATGCACGATGGCACGGCAAAACAAAGTTATTTCTACTCTATTGCATGACTCCCCGAGTCTGAATAGTTAAGATTGTTTTTTCAGCACGTCACGGGTATGAGCGGCCTGGTGGATTAATTCTCGTGTTGACCTGAAGCATCCGGGTTAGCCCTCTCCGCTTCTTCGCCCTGTTCCCTTTCTTGGAAGGTTGATGATGACCAGTCAATGCCATTCAAAGCTTCAAATTCAGCTTCATCATCAATTAGTCCGGCCGGGTCAACTTTAGGGGCGAAGGTATGCTTAGGGAGTGGAGGGATCATGCTGGTCACTTCATAATGTGGCGTGGGAATTCTCCGATTCTCCATGTTATAACCCGGCTGGTAGTTGGTGAGATCTGCTTCATCAGCTATATATCAGGGTAGCCACGGGGCGTATCTCCTTCACACAAGTGGTGAAATCTTCCTAGTCAAAGGAAGTGCCATCCTCCTTAAAGCTTGGATAACCAGTGGCGACATCGGCCGGGTGTAGCTGTAGTACCCAAGCTTTGGGCCGACTTAAGGCGGCCATGGCTCCGGCTCTTACAGACGATCACCTTAGTTCAGTGAATCGCTGGGGAAGCACAGAAAGTTTCTTTAGCACATCTACCAGGAGTGTGGGCACATCATTGGACAGGGCCACTGTGGCTAAGGCACGCTGAGACCCGCTGTACAGTTGTTCTACTAGTGTATAAACCGCCTTCAGCTTGATCAGCATATCTTGGTTCAGATTTGAACTCCTGGGGCCTGCATAAACATTGTCAGGTGAGATAATTACAGTTTATATGATCAATAGAAAGGTTCAAGTATTTAACACTTGCAGGACGACTTACCAAAGATTACTGAGACTATCTGAGAAATATGGCGTTTTAAGCCGGATAATTCGCCGGTTGCTACTTCAAGAGCCGCCTCCGCCTTCTCAGCTCGATTGATCAAAGCAATTTTTTCATCAGCCCATGCCTTTTTCTCCATTTCAAAGTCTTTCTTCAGTTTTTCTTGTTCAGAAATGCTGAATTTAAACTTGGAGTCAGCTCTTTGGGTTTCCGTCTCTTGGGCCTCAAGGCGGTTCTTCAAATCAGACACTTCTGATTCAAGTTGACTAGTGCTAGCCTGTACAAATACCGGGACAAAATCAGGACTATCATGATGCAATATTAAGTCCCAAGCCTTTCGCAAGCAACAACACTTGGCACTTGGGGGCTAATGTCTACTGAAGAATTTTACTTAAAGTGGCGGTTCATGACAGTAAGTCCCAAGCACTTTGCAAGCAAGAGTACTTGGCACTTGGGGGCTAATGCATATTGCTGTTTAAGGTTTTCAAGTACTTTATTCAATACAATCATATGAAGGACCGACTCAACCATACTGGTTAAGCCGCCCCTTGGGGACTACGGAGTAAGCCAGATTTCTTACATATTTTATCCATATTACTAATGTCACTAAGTTTGTTTCTAAGTCTACAGCGTATTCATCATAAGCAATAGACTTGGGGGATGGCATAGTAAGGATAAATGAGTACAGAGAAAGGATTGTACCTCAAATTTCTGGTGCATCTGCTTCACCATGTCAATTTCGATGTCACGGCTGCTGTGCACTTGGCTCATATAGCCGGAAAAGACTTCTCCAATACTCATATGGGTATAATCAGCGACATCAAGTTTGACCCGGCGGTGTTCTAGAAGCTCCTCCTTGGCGGAACACTTGGCCAGTGATGTCTACTACACAACCTTCTTCTTGTAGACGTTGTTGGGCCTGCAATTGCACAAGTTTGTAGGACACTAGCAAATTTCCCTCAAGTGGATGACCTAAGGTTTATCAATCCGTAGGAGGCGTAGGATGAAGATGGTCTCTCTCAAGCAACCCTGCAACCAAATAACAAAGAGTCTCTTGTGTCCCCAACACATCCAATACAATGGTAAATTGTATAGGTGCACTAGTTCGGCGAAGTGATGGTGATACAAGTGCAAAATAGATAGTAGATATAGGTTTTTGTAATCTGAAATAATAAAAACAGCAAGGTAACTAATGATAAAAGTGAGCATAAACGATATTGCAATGATAGGAAACAAGGCCTAGGGTTCATACTTTCACTAGTGCAAGTTCTCTCAACAATAATAACATAGATAGATAATATAACAAGCCCTCAACATGCAACAACGGGTCACTCCGAAGCCACTAATAGCGGAGAACAAACGTAGAGATTATGGTAGGGTACGAAACCACCTCAAAGTTATTCTTTCGGATCAATCTATAAAAGAGTTCGTACAAGAATAACACCTTAAGACACAAATCAACCAAAACCCTAATGTCACCTAGATACTCCATTGTCACCTCAAGTATCCGTGGGCATGATTATACAATATGCATCACACAATCTCAGATTCATCCAACCAAAATAAAAGTACTTCGAAGAGTGCCCCAAAGTTTCTACCGGAGAGTCAAGAACGTGTTCCAACCCCTATGCATAGGTTCCAAATGTCACAAAACCCGCAAGTTGATCACCAAAACATACATCAAGTGGCACATGATATCCCATTGTCACCACAGATAATCACGGCAAGACATACATCAAGTGTTCTCATAAAAGACTCAATCCGATAAGATAACTTCAAAGGGGAAACTGAATTCATCACAAGAGAGTAGAGGGGGACAAACATCATAATATCCAACTACAATAGCAAGCTCGGGATACATCAAGATCGTGCCATAGAGGAAAACGAGAGAGAACACGAGGGAGAGAGATCAAACACATAGCTACTGGTACATACCCTCAGCCCCGAGGGTGAACTACTCCCTCCTCGTCATGGATAGCGCCAGGATGATGAAGATGGCCACTGGTGATGGGATCCCCCTCCGGCAGGGTACCGGGAAGGGCTCCCGAGAGGTTTTTGGTGGCTACAAAGGCTTGCGGCGGCGGAATTCCCGATCTATCTTCTGTTCTGGAGGTTTTAGGCTACGTAGGTATATATGGGTGCAAGGGGTACGTCGGTGGACCTCCGGAGTGCTCACGAGGCAGGGGGTGCGCCCAGGGGGGCGCCACCCACCCTCGTGGGCAGCCCGGGACTCCCCTGACGTGCACTCCAAGTCTATCAGGTTGCTTTCCTTCCAAAAATAACTTCTCCAGTTGATTTCGTTCCGTTTTGACTCCCTCTGATATTCCTTTTCCTCAAAACACTGAAATAGGCATAAAACAACAAATCTGGGCTGGGCCTCCGGTTAATAGGTTAGTCCCAAAAATATTATAAAAGTGGATAATAAAGCCCAATATTGCCTAAAACATTAGATAAAGTAGCATGGAGCAATCAAAAATTATAGATACGTTGGAGACGTATCAGGCATCCCCAAGCTTAATTCCTGCTCGTCCTCGAGTAGGTAAATGATAAAAAAGAATTTTTGATGCGGAGTGATACTTTGGCACAATTTCAATGTAAATCTTCTTAACTATTGAAAGTGCTACTGTCGACTAGAGGGGGGGGGGGTGAATAGGCGATTTTTATGAAAGTATTCTAAACTTGGAAGTTTCGAAGACAAACAACAGAAATGACCTAATTGTAATGCAGCGGAAGATAAACTACCCAAAGCAAGCCATAGTCAAGTATACAAAGATATGAGAGCACGGGACTAATAGCAGCTAGGTAGTAAGGATCAAGATGGAAGATAGTATGAAGCCAATCAACAGCAGTAGTCAAGCAATGAAGTTAAACAGATACACAGATAGGCAATGACTTCATGAAGACAAACTTAAGTAAAGTTGGGAAGGAATAGAACTAGTTGCTTGTTGAAGACACAGATCTGTTGGACCAGTTCGATTCTTTGTGACAAGCTGTGACGTCTGAGTTAGGGAGGCTGAGATTTAACTCAAGACCGTGTCTTCACCTTATTCCCTTGAGCTAAGGACACCCAGTCCTCGCCCAATCACTCGTAAGTCTTCAAGGAGACTTCCAAACCTTCACAGACTTCGCTCACCGCAATCCACAATGACTCTTGGATGCTCGAACACGACGCCTAACCGGCCGGAGGATTCACAGTCCTCAAGTGTAATAAGTCTTCAGTCACATGATGTAAAGACTTGATGATGCCTAACACTCTTTGGCTCGGGTGTTTGGGCTTTGTCCTCGCAAGGATTTTTTCTCTCTCAAATGCTTGAGGTGGGTTGGTCTCAAACGAAAAAGCCGTGCACAAACTCGAGTAGCCACCAATTTATGGTGTAGGGGTGGGCTATTTATAGCCACTAGGCAACCCGACCTGATTTGTCCAAAATGACCCTGGTCACTAAGGAACCGACACGTGTTCCAACGGTCGATTTCAAACACACGCTGCAACTTTACTTGGGCTACAAGCAAAGCTAACTCATCCAGCTCTGGATAAGATTTGCTCTCATTGTCTTCGCCGAAGACATAGGATTTGAGTTGAGCATCACATCACCACTCGGCTTAGTTCACTTGGACCCCACTTAGCGAAGACGGTGGTTCCTATGACTCAACAAAGAAGAAAAGGAAACAACGAAACCACACGGTCTCAAGGCTCCAAAGTCTTCACGCAATGTCTTCTCATGCCATAGTCTTCAATATGAATATCTTCTCTTACCACCATTGTCTTCAATGTCTTCATACATTTTAGGGTCATCTCCGGTAGGTAAACCGAATCAGTGAGGGACACTACTTGCGTTATCCTGCAATTCTCACAAACGCATTAGTCCCTCAACCAACTTTGTCGTCAATACTCCAAAACCAACTAGGGGTGGCACTAGATGCACTTACAATCTCCCCCTTTTTGGTGATAGATGACAAACTGGTTGAAGTTTTCAAAGGGGATAAAGTATGTGAAATTGTAAGGATAGGGAATTGTCTTCATAAGTTGCAAGGGCTCCCCCTGAAGATGTGCATATAAGTAATTTACTTTTGGAATGCAAATGCACATGGCAGGTTGTACTTGTGGAGATCCACATCAACTTATGAAGATAACTCATCATGCATGAAATGATATAGCAAGTAGAATGACATGCATAATGAAAAATGGACGTCTGCAAAATGATCTAAGTGCGGAAGTTATCATCGCACATGCGGAATTTATCATCGCATCAGAGTAAAGCAAATAAGTAGCAGACGACCATCAAGTTTAGGTGTTACAACCAAGGTAGTCAGAGTCGGGATTCGGAGTCGGATCGGTTTTCCTTAGAAAGAGTAGAGTCGTAAGATCGAGTCGTGGAATCGAGGATTCTACTAGATTTACTCAAATAAGATATTTGTATGCACACAGGAAATTTATATGGGTTCTATAGAGTTCTGACACTAAATATGGAGCAAATAACGTACACATCAATGCTAGTTGTATTCCACTTCTTATTATGGCTAACCTGCAATCTAGCTCGCATGTATGGAACATATATGAGAGAGAAATATATAGAACATTTAAACCTGCAATGCACGAAATTTACTTATGTTCTTTTTAGAGTGCGTGAATAGTCGATCACTTGTCTATCGACCTCAGATGCTAAACCATAAAGTGTCTTGCTCTCCTTCTCCGATCAATCATGAAGCATCCTCCTTTTCACGCCAATTCCATATGTCGACCAGCCTGATCCTCAATTTCAATCTAGGGTTTATGAGAGCTAGATTAAAGGTGTCTACGGCTGAGCGTTTGGAGTTGGGAGGGGAATAAAGGTCCATGGGGTATATGAAAAGGGGTTTGGATGATGGCATACTATTTTGCTACAACTAAACAAACGGTTTAGATAAGTTATAGTAGAATCGGATGTAGTCGATAGCATAGTCGGGATTGTACAATTTTGTACAGGATTCTATGATTTGGATCGTGACCCAACATGGATTCTACCCGATTCGGATTCATAGTGGGATTTGGATCGACATGCATCCGTAGGGTCGTGAAGTCGTAGGATTCTAGAAGTCGAATCGGGATTCTGACTACCTTGGTTACAACTCAAAGAACCAAATGTTTCAAAAGCAAGAGTTGTAAGCACGAAGCAAAATATAATGCAACCGCCCATATGAACCCGCTTGAGGACTATCAACTCATACGCTTCTCCCCCTTTTGTCAGTAAGGACCAAAAAGGTTTGAAGACATAGAGCATCTACTCGTCATTATGAGTAGGTGAAGCAGCAGGGTTGTCGTCGGTGGTTGGCGGTGCAGACGAACTTGGTGCAGTGTTAATGCGCGCAGTAGTAGGAGGTGATGAAGTAGCATCATCTTCATCATCGATCACTCTGGCATTTACCGTTGCCGCGGAGGAAGAATATTCAGAGTCTTCAAGAGATGGAGTGTGACGTAGGACAGCAGTTCGTGGAGGAGTGAAGTCAAACTGGAATCTTTCATTGAAGCCATCGTCTTGAAGATCAGCTTCAGCACTGAGCAGGGTCAAACTCTTCCATGATCTCCGGCAAGTTTCATGAGCAACAAGCGCATTCTTGGTGGCAAGGTTGCGAATGCGATTGACATCCACCAAGAGGCTTTGCATCTGTCTCTTGAGCCAGAAATGATGCTTATCCTGTTTCTGATGAAGGGCCACAAGAAGTTCTCGGTCATTGAGAACGCGAGAACGCTTCCGAGGCCTTTGTGCAATGGTGCTTTCAGTAGCTTTAGTGGGTGCTCGATGAGGCGGACGAGTGTTTCCAGCCAGTGGATAGCTTCGTGTCGCTGCTTGAACACCTTCAATAGGCTGAGTGAAGCTTTGGTGCTCAACATTCTGAAGACAAAGCGGCATCTTGGCAGGGTCAGAGTATATAGCATCAACTGACATATCAACCTCTAGCAGAAAGATTATATGATTGCGAGCACAAGGCTGATAATTGACAGATGAGTGTCGCTTGATGAGGCGCATGACCCATGGAGCGTAAAACATCATACCAAATAGGTCAGAGCCGGAAGCAGCAAGTTGCCTGATGAAGAATTCTTGAGTGTTGAAGCTGATGCCATTGAGAATATAGAAGATCGAAGTCTTCATAGCTCCTTCAAGCTTGGCGCTGATGAATGTCCTTTGACAGGCCATAGAGTTCGCCTGATGATATGATATATGGTGCGAGGCAGATACTCAAGGTCTTCAACAAAGAAATATGTTGGATATTCAGTGTCAGATGGCAAGGGCTTCATCATGCTCAACATCTGGCTCATATTGGGTTCTGGCTTATGAAAGATGCTCTCCACAGCATTGCGGTGTAGCTGACAGTCAGGTTCATATAGTTCTCCAGGAGTGGCTAGCCCTGTAAGCTCAATGATATCCATAGCTTTGGCTTCATGATGAACATTTCCAGTCATCCACTCGAGAACCCATGTCTTGATGTATCTGTAGTAGCCGCAAATGTGCAGAGTGGCATAGAATTGAAGCAATAGCTCTTCATTCCAATGTTCTTTGTGCGTCACAAAGTGGAGCGCACCAAAGCATCACGAAGATCAAGTGCTTCTTCTAAGCACGGCAGTCCAGCAATGGCTTCAGTATCAAGGCGCATATGAGGGAAAATGCGCCCTTGATCATATAGCACGCATGAGTAATAGCTTATCTGCTAATAGCTCCAAAACCGATCTGATGATATCCTTGGCTTGGAGTAGGGGTTCTTGGCGCTGTCAAAGAAGGTATTGTGGCTTTTGAAGCCATTTACATTGAAGGACCCTGGTGAGTTGGCAGTACCTGGAAACCTTGGCAACCTAGGCTTTGGCTTCTGGACCTGAGGCCTATGCTCAGCATGATAGTCAAATTGAGGTCCTGAGGCATTAGGCGGAGGCACCAGAACGGGCCATCGGACAGTGGTAAGCTGACCATGACTGTATGCTTGCTCAATGGTGTGAGGCCTTGGTGGCGGAACAAGAGCAGGGGCAACAGCTGAGGCGTCAGGCTGCACAATAGGTGCTTCGGGAGCAGTTGTCATATTAGCTTCAGGTGCAGCATCCTCATTGGCTTCAGGTGCAGCATCCTCATTGGCTTCGGGTGCAGCATCAGTGGTTTCAGGTTTTGTGGCCACATTTGCTTGAGGCACACTAGTTGGTGCAGGCTCCACATTAGAGTCAGCCATTACTACGTCATTGGCTTCATTTGCGTTTGCGGTGACAGCCTCAACATTGTCAACCTCCTCTTGACGAACAAGAGGGTCGGGCACATGCACGTTCACATCAGGAACTTCTTCTTCTTCAATTGTTGGGGGAGTAGGTACACGTACTTCTTCTTCATTTTCCTCGGCTGATGCAGTCGGAGTGTGTTCAGCAGCATGTGCTTCAGACTCGGAGACATTCATAGTTGGAGCAGGTTCAGAAAATACTTGACGTGCAACAGGTGAACGTTGCACTTCTCCTTCTAGAACGCTCGACAAAGGGACTTGAGGCCTTTGTCCTCTGCGAAGCCTGGCTTCGCCTTAGGAGATGGATTTGGCTGGGCCTGAGAGTCTTCATCCTCTTCTTGCACGGGGGTGTAGCTTGTTGTTGTTGTTGGGGAGTACTGGGGGAGTCTTGTTGTTGTGGGTGATCAGCCCACGATGCATCCTGAGCAATTGGCGTCAAAGGACGACCAATGCTGATGAGTTCGCTGTTCATATGAACAGGCGATGATACCACGTCATGTTCGATCTGAGGAAGAACTTCATCATCAGCTACATTGTCATCATGACCAATGTCTTCAGCAGCGGTGGGTTCAACTCCTGGAATATCTTCAGCCTCATGAGCCTCTGTGGTAGCAGGATCATGGACTATCATCCTTCGTTCTTGATGTTCTGACGCTGGGCGAACTACGGAAATGGGTTCAACAACTAAGGGCTCTGTGGAAGCAGCCCTAGTCTTCTTGGTCTTGCGCTTCTTCTTGGAGGGAGCGGCATCAGAGGCTTCAGTATTCTTCTTTCTAGCTTCAGCCTCGGCAGCCCTCGTCTTCTTCTGTTCTGAAGCTGTTGCAGTGACCTTTGGCTTCGAGCCAGTCATGCTGCTTGGGAAGATAATGCGACGGGCTTCTTGGCTTGAAGGTTCAGGCTGATCAGCAGGAAGCTTCTTCTTCTTCTTAGTAGCCATCCTGGGGTCAATGCCAGGGCGGCCAAGTGACTTGCGCTTCTCAGCCTCATTGTAGGCAATCACACACTTATCAGCCAAAATCTTCATGCGCTCTCGAGAGCCCTGAGCTTCTTCACGCTTCTTCAGAAAAGCTTCTTTAAGCTCATGTAGAATGACTTTGAAGTTGCGGACGTCTTGAACACTGAGCTTGGCCACCTGCTTCTTGAATTGAGCCTTCTCATAGTCAATCTTGTTCTTGAGCTCAACGATGCACTGAGCGAGAGCTAGCTCAAAAGCAATGGCGCCATTGAAGGAGACACTGAGGCCGATGGGAAGTTGTAAATCTTCAAAGCTGACATTGGGGTTGTCGAACCACTCATCAATTAAATTGTGAATGATGGCCACATCAAAGAGAGGCAAGTTGCTGAAGATTTCTGCTTCTTCTTTGCTCTTTATCAGCTGCTCAAGGGAATCATCAGCAAGATCTTCATCACTTGACAGATCAATGGGTTCTTCGTGCATATTGGCGGTAGGAGTCAAGGCTCTTTGATCAGATGGTCTGACAAGTTGCTTCTTCTTCTCCGTTCTCTTGGAGACACGGGATTGATCTTCGACCGCTGCGGCTTCGTGGAGGTGCAATGGCGCTGGCTTTGCACGAGAAGTCTTCGGAGGTGCAGCTGAGGTTGAAGCCTTTGACTTCTTTGCTTCTGTGGCTTTGGAGGAGGAGCAGGGGCTTCATCGGAATCAGCACCATTGTCAGAATGATCTACTCTGGCACCTTGGACCACGATGTAGGTGATGAGGCCGTCAAGGTTGGAGAAGGGGCCGATGACATTGGGATTGGCATCACGGGAGCCGTTAGCACGGGGAGCAGAGGGACCTGGGTTGAAGTCCAAACCCAAGGACTTCTTGTTCTTCTTTGCTGGAGCCACAGCAAACTGGTAGTTGTGCTTGAAGAGAGAGTCGTCACGACACCATAGTAGTGAGGTGGGATCTGCGTTCGCAGGCTGTGGTCCACGGACCATGCAAGGATAGAAGCCTTGGTCAATGGCTTCAACTCGGCTCTTGGGTTGAAGGCCTCGATAGAGGATATCACCCCATGGTCTCTTGATGGCATTCTTCTCTGCATATTCCTTCGTCACAAATTTGTACTTGAACCACTCCTCAGCCCAATAGCGTCGAATCCATTGGATTCGCGTCTTTCTCTGATGATAATTTTCTTCAGGATCTGTCTTGTATAGTTCTGCTAAGTCATCAGGCAGATCTTTGGATGTTCCTTCTCTGCGTTGTCTGCCACCCTTCCTTGCTGATTTTTCTGCAGCCATGAACTTCAAGCTGAATGGCTTCAATACGTTCAAAGGCTTCAGAGATTTACGCTTGCTGGTCAGCGAGGAACCGCTTCGGAGAATTGATATGATGTCGTAAGTATTCTCGCAAACGAATGCGCACTATGAGAACCAAGGATTCTCCCACGGACATGTACCGTGATAAACATTAGAGATGCGAGGGAAGGGAAGAGGTCATCTGCATTCTCGTAAGATTTTGAAGATAAATCGGTTTGAAGACATTGACCTCATGTTGCGAAGACATTCACTTATATAGGTGAGTTGGTTCGATTTGTACCAATCCGTGAATAAGTACAAGTGAGGAATCAAACTAGACAGAAATCTAAGTGAATCGACTAGGCGTTATGAGATGCGATAGAATAGATCTAACATTGAATAGGCGAAACTACTTTTGGTAAGCAGGATGAATCTTGAAGATCAAAAGGTGGTAAAAATAGAGTTATAATTATCGCATCTAAGAACTGCTAGATGGGAAGAATAGGAGACCGAGCAGTTCAGCCCACCGTGCCCTAACTTGGCGATGGAGGACACCTACGACGATGGCGGAGAGGACGATGTCCGTGGCCGGCGTGAGGACGGCGTCGGAGAAGTCGCGGCAGCTAAGCGCTTCGTCGCCGGCGTCGTCGCGAGCTAGCGGTGGTGCTAGGGTTTTGACGGAGGTGGAGAGGTGGATGAAGGATTTCTTTACCGCAGGGGACAAGTATTTATCAGTATGTGAGAGTCACAGTGCAATTACGCTGGTGCCCCTGGCGGTTCACATCTGAGGGGCACGTGGCAAGCATGCAACATACTCAGAGTTGTCCCACGTTCCCACGCCCGCCAGGCATGTCGGAGAGTTGTTCCGGCTTCTCCGGATTTCAAAGATAAGTCATTTAAAACGGATTTAATGTTTATCTCTTTGCCTCCTGCTGACTAGGACGCAGAGAAGACATTCGACAGTTTCAATAGAATGCATATGATTTGGACAGATAGAGTTTGAGGTAGGAAGCATAGAGAGGTTAGGGTCCGATCACATTCACTTAGTTCAAAAGATCCAATCTTGAAGACATAGCTATAAGTGAATGCTGTAGAGGATAGAACACTAGTATATATATATATTGGAAAGCAATCAAATCATCATAGTGTAGAGAGTCAGGAAGACAAATTGAAACTGAAGACAAACCAAATGCGAGGTCATTGCAATATAACGCCTTGAGTGAAACACTTCAAACAGAGAAAGTTGGTGGTGGCGTTACCCACCGTATAGGAAGTATTAGACCCAGACACGAAGCACAATTATCATGGCGCTCCGAAGTCAAATTCCATGTTAATATATTCACACTCAGAGTGTAAATCCTCATTGATTGAAGATATACATTACTTTGTGTGTTGCACATCTAAGTCATCAACATGCATAAGTGTTAGGATGTGTGCCTGATCACAGGACATTAGAGGATTCCAAGATATTTAGCTCACACCGTAACTTGCAAAACCTTTTCTCATCCAAGGGCTTTGTGAAGATATCGCGATTGCTCTTGGTGTTGACGTGAATGATATCGATATCTTTCTTCATAACATGATCTCGAGAAAGTGATGATGAATTTCAATGTGCTTTGTCTTGAGTGTTGGACTGGATTGTTGGCTATTTTGATGGCACTTTCGTTGTCGCAGAAGAGAGGTACTTGTTTCAAGTTGATGCCATAATCCTTGAGAGTTTGCTTCATCCATAGAAGCTGAGCACAACAGATCCAACAAACAATGTATTCAGATTCAGCAGTTGAGAGTGATACAGTTACGCTTCTTCAAGACCAATGACAAGTGATCAACCAAAAAATGACATGTGCCCGATGTAGACTTGCGATCCACCTTGTCACCAAAGATAATCAGATCCGAGAATCCAACCAAATCGAATTTTGAGCCCTTGGGATACCATAATCCGAGTGTTGGGGTGTAAGCCAAATATCGAAGAATTCGCTTCACGCCTAAGTGATGCGATTCCTTTGGTGTCGCTTGGAATCGAGCACACATGCAAACACTAAGCATAATATCTGGCCTAGATGCACATAAATAAAGCAAAGAACCAATCATGGAGCGGTATACCTTTTGACCGAACTCTTTACCATTGTCGTCGGGACCAAGATGGTATTTGGCTGGCATTGGCGTCGTGTAGCCTTTGCAGTCTTCCATTCCAAACTTCTTCAGACAGTCTTTGAGGTATTTCTCTTGAGATATGAAGATGCCATTCCTTTGCTGACGAATTTGAAGACCAAGGAAGAACTTCAGCTCACCCATCATGGACATTTGATATTGCTCTTGCATCATCTACCCAAACTCATCACTATACTTCTGGTTGGTGCAGCCAAAGTTTATGTCATCCACATATATTTGGCACACAAACAGTTCACCATCATATGTCTTCGTGAAGAGTGTGGGATCGAGGGATCTAGGTTTGAAGCCTTTGCTCTTCAGGAAGTCTTTGATTGTATCATACCAGGCACGAGGAGCTTGTTTGAGGCCATACAGTGCTTTGTTTAGCTTGTACACCATATCAGGATGTTTTGGATCTTCAATGCCAGGTGGTTGTGCGACATATACTTCTTCTTCAATCTTGCCATTGAGAAAGGCACTCTTTACATCCATTTGATATAGCAAGATGTTGTGATGATTAGCGTAGGATAGCAGTATGCGAATAGCTTCAAGCCTAGCAACAGGAGCAAATGTTTCATCGAAGTCAATTCCTTCAACTTGAGGGTATCCTTGAGCCACAAGACGTGCTTTGTTTCTAACAACTTGACCATGCTCATCTTGCTTGTTTCGATATATCCATTTTGTTCCAATAATGTTATGCTTGCGAGGATCGTGTCGCTTGACAAGTTCCGGACATTATTCAGTTTGAACTGTTGAAGTTCTTCTTGCATGGCTTGAATCCATTCAGTTCCATAAAAGCTTCAAAGAACTTTCTTGGGTTCGATATTGACACAAATGAAAAGTGCCCACGAAGTTAGCTAGCTATGTTGCTCTTGATCGAGTGAGCGGACCAGTGCATTGATCTGTCAATTATCTTCTCTATTTGAACTTCATTTGCAACACGAGGATGAACAGGACGAAGGTTTTGCTCTGGCTGATCATTGTCATCATTGGGAGGATTGTCTTGATCCGAGCATTGTCTTGAGTTGATTTGGTGCGAGATGATAAGTTCCTATTCAGCTGTGTTTGAGAGGGCATGATTTCACCGGTTCCCATCAGCTTGATAGACTTCGTTTGAAGGAGCTTCATCAAGTGTACTTGGCAGAATCTCTCTCTGTGAACCATTGGTTTCATCAAATTTCACATCCACAGTTTCAACGATCTTGTAGAGATAAAGGTTGAAGACTCAGAGGAGTGTGAATCCTTTCCATAGACAAGCATGAAGCCTTCATGAGCCTTAGGTGCAAATTTTGACTTGTGATGGGGATCCTTGATCCAAACATCTAGCTCCAAATACTCAAGTAATGGCGGCGTTTGGCTTCTTGCGATAAGTAGCTCATAAGATGTTTTGTTCATAAGCTTATGGACGTACACACGGTTGATGATGTGACATGCTGTATCAATAGCTTCAGGCCAGAACTTCCTTGGTGTCTTGTACTCATCTAGCATTGTTAGAGCCATCTCAATGAGGGTTTTGTTTTTGCGCTCAACGATGCCATTTTGCTGAGGTGTGTATGGAGCAGAGAACTCATGAGTGATTCCCATTGTATCCAGATACAGATCAAGTCCAGTGTTCTTGAATTCAGTGCCATTGTCACTTCTCATGTGCTTGATCTTCACACCATAATTGTTCATTGCTCGATTTGCGAAGCGCCTGAAGACATCTTGCACTTCAGTCTTGTAAAGAATTATATGAACCCATGTGTATCTTGAGTAGTCATCAACAATAACGAAGCCATAGAGACAGGCAGTTGTTGTGAGGGTGGAGTAGTGAGTAGGTCCAAATAAGTCCATGTGCAACAGCTCGAAGGGTTGAGATGTTGTCATGATTGTCTTCGAGGGGTGCTTTGCCCTTGTCATCTTTCCAGCTTCACAGGCACCACACAAATGATCCTTCTTGAACTTGACATCTTTGATGCCTATGACATGCTTCTTCTTGACGAGTGAGTGTAAGTTCCTCATGCCAGCATGTCCCAGCCTTCGATGCGAGCCAGAGATTTCAAGCTTTTGTGAGAAGACATACGGCAAGCTGTGGACCTGCTGAGAAATCTACCATGTATAGATCATCTTTTCGATACCCTTCAAAGACTAGAGATTTTCAGATTCCATTAGTACAAGGTAACGATATTTGCCAAATATCACA
The DNA here is from genome assembly GCA_021437245.1 of Aegilops speltoides. Lineage (NCBI taxonomy): Eukaryota > Viridiplantae > Streptophyta > Magnoliopsida > Poales > Poaceae > Aegilops > Aegilops speltoides. The sequence continues at coordinate 340,372,797 of CM038142.1, read as the reverse complement.
ATCATGTTCAAGTCACAAAGCATTGAGACAGACATTAAGTTGAAACCAAGGGATTCAACAAGCATCACTTTATCCATGTGTTGATCCTTTGAGATTGCAACTCTACCTAGACCCAATACCTTGCTTTTACTAGTGTCAGCAAATGTAATGTGACTCTTGTCGGATGGACGTAAGGTTGAGTCCATTAGAAGACTTCGATCACCAGTCATATGATTTGTGCATCCACTATCCATAATCCATTCTGAAGCTTTTGGTGATGTACCCTACAGAGCAGTTGGGAGGATTGGCTTCACAAGAGTGTTGTGAAGCATATGCATTTGACACATATAGGGACAGTCACAGCTTATATCAAAGTTAGGACATAGTATGACTGATAAGAGATTCAGATGTGAAGAATATAGAATGATATTTTAACGTGCGTCCTGAATGAGTTTTAGGTCCCCAGCAATAGTCTCGGACGCCATTGATTGCTGGCTGGAGACCGTTTTCTGCAAAAAGAGTTAGTTCTTCTTTGCCACCCACATCTTCAGTGGGGGCTTAGAAGCAATGAGTCTAAGTGCAGCATCTGAGAATTTTGGCTTTGAAGCCCTAGCAAATAGCCTTGCAGGAGATGAATGATACACATATGAATAAGCAGAAAAGTTCTTAGTGCTATGAACATAGCGGTTCGAAGATACACGCTCATATTCATAAGTCTGAGCATGATTTCCTGCAAAACATTGGCATTAGGGTGACTCATGTGAGTCCTGTATCTGTATGAAGCCTTTGGGCCACATGAAGCTATAGGTCTGGGGTTTGTCTTCTTCCTTGGTGGTGTCATGGCGTCATTCACGGGAAGATTCTCAATGTACCGCTTAGGTACCAAGATCTTATTCATAGGTGGTCCATTCCTGCAGTTAGTACCAATGTACCTGGCAAACACTTCACCATTCTGATTTTTGAACAGCTTATAGTTTGCATCAAAGGATTCATCAATGACAATAGGATTAGCACAGGTAAAGCCAGATAAGGTGGATGGATCAACTGAAGGTTCCTTTGCAGCAACCTATGTGGTTTTGGGGTACTGCACAGGCTTCCAGTACGAGCCATCAACATTCATTTTCCTTTCAAACCCAACACCCTCTTTCCTAGGGTTTCGGTTCAGAATCTGCTTTTTGAGGACATCGCAGAGAGTCGATGTCCTTCAAACTTTTGTAGATCCTGTTTCAAGCAATGTCTTCAACATAGCATTTTCATCGACAACAGAAGTGGTATCCTCCGCAGAGGGTTAGTAACCACATCGGTAGGTGAAGACAATGAAACGAGAGCAGCGATGGAACATTCAAGAATGATGTAGCGTTATCACGCTCAATGCATTTTAGACATGGTGGTTCACATCCATCCTGTGTAGCGCTGATTTGTTGAGCAAGTAATGAATCTCGCTCCTTCTGAAGATCTTCATAATCCACTCTTATCTTTTCAAGGTCTAGCTTTCTTTGAAGACATTGAAGAAAGCTTCTCATGATCGACAAGAGAGCATTATGTTGATCTTGAAGGCGTCAAACTTAGCATGAAGTCTTTGAAGACTATCACCAAAGCTTTTGGTGATCCATTTCTTCACCCAACATATCATCGCTCTCACTCAAAGCATATCTTGAACCTTTTCCAAGATTCTTTGTTGTTTAGTGGCAAGGAAGCAAGCTTGTCATAAGCGGGGCCAAATTCATCACCGATTCATCATCGCTAGATTCGAGAGATAGCATTCAGTTAACTTGTCGCCCCTTGCCATGTGGCATGATGAGGATGATGATGATTCAGGAGCAAAGGTCATCTCCTTGAGAGACTCCTCATAATCTTCAAACCACGGATCATGGTGAGTACGATGACCTTCATATACTTCAGAGAGCCGGTCCCAGATTAGCTTCGCGTGATTAAGGTACATAACATTCCTGAACTGATTTCGGGACAGATGAGAGCAGATGACATCCTTCGCTGTAAGGTTCAGTAGAGTATACTTGCGAATGTCATCAGCCTCTGCCATCTTGCATAGATCAGTGAGTCCAATCTCAGTGACGGTCCATAGTTCACTATCCATGGACATGAGTCGCTTCTTCATCATGGCCTTCCATCAGGGATACTCATGACCGTCAAAGGTGAGACAAGACATGTTCCTCAATCCTGCAGTCGACATAGCTGAAACTCCAGGTGGTTAAACCAAATCACACAGAACAAGGGAGTACCTTGCTCTGATACCAATTGAAAGTGCTACTGTCGACTAGAGGGGGGGGTGAATAGGCGTTTTTTATGAAAGTCTTCTAAACTTGGAAGTTTCAAAGACAAACAACAGAAATGACCTAATTGTAATGCAGCGGAAGATAAACTACCCAAAGCAAGCCATAGTCAAGTATACAAAGATATGAGAGCACGGGACTAATAGCAGCTAGGTAGTAAGGATCAAGATGGAAGATAGTATGAAGCCAATCAATAGCAGTAGTCAAGCAATGAAGTCAAACAGATACATAGATAGGCAATGACTTCATGAAGACAAACTTAAGTAAAGTTGGGAAGGGATAGAACCAGTTGCTTGTTCAAGACATAGGATTTGTTGGACCAGTTCGATTCTTTGTGACAACTATGACGTCCGGGTTAGGGAGGCTAAGATTTAACTTTCGAGAAGACCGTGTCTTCACCTTATTCCCTTGAGCTAAGGACACCTGTCCTCGCCCAATCACTCTGGTAAGTCTTCAAGGAGACTTCCAAACCTTCACAGACTTCGTTCACCAAAGCAATCCACAATGACTCTTGGATGCTCGAACGCGACACCTAACAATTTGGAGGATTCACAGTCCTCAAGTGTAATAAGTCTTCAGTCACATGCATGAAAGACTTGATGATGCCTAACACTCTTTGGCTCGGGTGTTTGGGCTTTGTCCTCGCAAGGATTTTTCTCTCTCAAATGCTTGAGGTGGGTTGCTCTCAAACGACAAAAGCCGTGCACAAACTCGAGCAGCCACCAATTTATGGTGTAGGGGTAGGCTATTTATAGCCACTAGGCAACCCGACCTGATTTGTCCAAAATGACCCTGGGTCACTAAGGAACCGACACGTGTTCCAATGGTCGATTTCAAACACACGCGACAATTTTACTTGGGCTACAAGCAAAGTCGACTCATCCAGCTCTGGATAAGATTTGCTCTCATTGTCTTCGTCAAGACATAGGATTTGAGTTGAGCATCACATCAGTCACTCGACTTAGTTCACTTGGACCCCACTTAACAAAGACGGTGGTTCCTATGACTCAACAAAGAAGAAAAGGAAACAACGAAACCACACAGTCTTCGCGCTCCAAAGTCTTCACGCAATGTCTTCTCATGTCATAGTCTTCCATATGAATATCTTCTCTTACCACCATTGTATTCAATGTCTACATACATTTTTAGGGGTCATCTCCGGTAGGTAAACCGAATCAATGAGGGACACTACCTGCGTTATCCTGCAATTCTCACAAACGCATTAGTCCCTCAACCAACTTTGTCATCAATACTCCAAAACCAACTAGGGGTGGCACTAGATGCACTTACAACTGTGGTATGAATATTCAGATCTGAAAGATTCAAGACAAAAGTTCATATTGACATAAAAATAATAATACTTCAAGCATACTAATAAAGAATCATGTCTTCTCAAAATAACATGGCAAAAGAAAGTTTATCCCTACAAAATCATATAGTTAGGCTATGCTTCATTTTCGTCACACAAAGATGTTCCCAACTTCTATACCCCCGATGACAAGCCAAGCAATTGTTTCATACTCAAATAATCTCAAACTTTTTCAACCTTCACGCAATACATGAGCGCGAGCCAGGATATAGCACTATGGGTGGAATAGAATATGATGATGGGGATTGTGTGGAGAAGACAAAAAAGGAGAAAGTCTCACATTGACGAGGATAATCAACGGGCTATGGAGATGCCCATTAATTGATGTCAACATGAGTAGTAGGGATTGCGATGCAACGGATGCACTAGAGCTATGAATGCTCAACAAAAGAAAACTAGTGGGTGTGCATCCAACTCGCTTGCTCATGAAGACCTAGGGCATTCGAGGAAGCCAATCGTAGGAATATACAAGCCAAGTTCTATAATGAAAAATTCCCACTAGTATAAAAAGACAACTTATGAGACTCACTATATGAAAAAATGATGCTACTTTGAAGCACAATATATGAGACTCACTACATGAAGAACAAGGTGCTACTTTGAAGCACAAGTGTGGAAAAAGATATAGTAGCATTGCCCTTTTTATTTTTTTTATTTTTTTGGGCCTTCCCTTTTTTTTGGCCTTTCTCTTTTTTTTGTTTTGTTTGGGCAATGCTCTAATAATGATGATCATCACACTTCTATTGATTAGAACATAAGCATTACAACTCGAAACTTAGAACAAGATATGACTCTATATGAATGCCTCCGGCGGTGTACCGGGATGGTGCAATGAATCAAGAGTGACATGTATGAAATATAATGCATGGTGGCTTTTGCCACAAATACGATGTCAACTACATGATCATGCAATGGCAATATGACAAAACTAATGTATGTCATGATGATGATGATGGAAGTTGCATGGCAATATATCTCGGAATGGCTATGGAAATGCCATGATAGGTAGGTATGGTGGCTGTTTTGAGGAAGATATAAGGAGGTTTATGTGTGATAGAGCGTATCGTATCATGGGGTTTGGATGCGCCGAAGAAGTTTGCACCAACTCTCAAGGTGAGAAAGGGCAATGCACGGTACCGTAGAGGCTAGCAAAGGCGGAAAGGTGAGAGTGTGTATAATCCATGGACTCAACATTAGTCAAAAGAACTCATATACTTATTGCAAAAATTTAGAAGCCATCGAAAATCAAGTACTACGCGCATGCTCCTAGGGGGATAGATTGGTAGGAAAAGACCATCGCTCGTCCCCGACCGCCACTCATAAGGATGCACAAGCCAGGTACACTTCATGTTTCAAATTTGTTACACAACTTTAACCATACGTGCATGCTACGGGACTTGCAAACTTCAACACAAGCATTTCTCAAATTCACAATTACCCAACTAGCACGACTTTCATATTATCACCTCCATATCTCAAAACAATTGTCAAGCATCAAACTTATCTTAGTATTCAATTCACTCAAAAGAAAGATTCACATAACTTGAACACTAAGTATATTAACATTAAGCAAATTACCATGCTATTTAAGACTCTCAAAATAATCTAAGTGAAGCATGAGATATCAATAGTTTCTTTAAAACAAATCCACCACCGTGCTCTAAAAGATATAAGTGAAGTACTAGAGCAATAACAAAAACTACTCCGAAAGATATAAGTGAAGATCGATGAGTAGTCGAATAATTATGCAACTATGTGAAAACTCTCCCATTTAATAATTTCAGATCTTGATACTTTATTCAAACATCAAGCAAAGCTAAAGAAAACTACATTGCAAGGATAGCACAACTCATGTGAAAAAGCAAAAACTTAGGCTCAACCGATACTAACCGATAGTTGTTGTAGAAGAAAGGTGGGAAGCCTACCGGGGCATCCCCAAGCTTAGATGCTTGAGACTTCTTGAAATATTATCTTGGGGTGCCTTGGGCATCCCCAAGCTTTAACTTTTGTGTATCCTTAATTCCTCTCATATCATGGTTTCTCTTTTTATCAAAAGCTTCATTCACAACAAACTCAACAAGAACTCGTGAGATCGGTTAGTATAAACCAATGCAAAACCTTATCATTTTCTACTGTAAAAAATCACTAAAATTATTATTCAACATTGAATACTAAATGCCTCTGCACATTTAATACTCCTATCCTTAAATAGAATCGTTAAACAAACAAACATATGCAAACAATGCAAACATAACTGCAATCTGCGAGAACAGTATAGTCTGTAAAGTATGCAAGAGTCATCATACTTCCCTAACTCCAAAAATTATGAACTAAAATTAACACTGTAATAAATTTATCAGAGCTCAATATTCAAAAAGATTCAACATTATACCACTCTCTGACTTTTCTAGGGAATTTTTGCAACAGCGGTAAACTTTCTGTTTTTCAAACAGCAACATGTATACTAGCAAAATAAGCATGGCAAAGGCTATCCTTGACTTCTTTATTGAAACTAAAGATGAAAAACATTAATCTAATTAACAAAAATCAAATACTAACAAAATAAAATGACGTTCCAAGCAAAACACATATCATGTGGTGAATAAAAATATAGCTCCAAGTAAAGTTACCGATGAACGAAGACGAAAGAGGGGATGCCTTCCGGGGCATCCCCAAGATTAGGCTCTTGGTTGTCCTTGAATATTACCTTTGGGTGCCTTGGGCATCCCCAAGCTTAGGCTCTTGCCACTCCTTATTCCGTAGTCCATCGAATCTTTACCCAAAACTTGAAAACTTCACAACACAAAACTTAACAGAAAACTCGTAAGCTCCGTTAGTATAAGAAAATAAAACAACCACTTAGTTACTGTAATGAACTCATTCTAAATTCATATTGGTGTAATATCTACTGTACTTCAACTTATCTACGGTTCATACCCTCCAATACTACTCATAGATTCATCAAAATAAGCAAACAACACATAGAAAACAGAATCTGTCGAAAACAGAACAGTCTATAGTAATATTTATCAAACTTATACTTCTGGAACTAGAAAAATCCTAAAAACTTAGGAAGTCCTAAGCAATTCGTGTTAGAATCCAGATAAAAAAGAATCAGATCAGAAGCACGTTTCTGTGAATTAATAAAACTAATTTACTGGGTGCAAAAGTTTTTGAATTTCAGCAGGATCAACACAACTATCACCGTAAGCCATCCTAAAGGTCTTACTTGGCACTTTATTGAAACAAAAGCTATAAAACATGATTACTACAGTAGAATAATCATGTGGACACACAAAAACAGTAATAATAAATATTGGGTTGTCTCCCAACAAGCGCTTTTCTTTAATGCCTTTCTAGCTAGGCATGATGATGGCAATGATGCTCACATAAAAGATAAGAATTGAAACATAACGGGAGCATCATGAAGCATATGACTAGCACATTTAAGTCTAACCCACTTCCTATGCATAGGGATTGTGTGAGCAAACAACTTATGGGAACAATAATCAACAAGCATAGGAAGGTAAAACAATCATAGCTTCAAGATTTTCAACACATAGAGATGAAACTTGATATTATTGCAATTCACAAGCATATATTCCTCCCTCATAATAATTTTCAGTAGCATCATGAATTAATTCAACAATATAACCAGCACCTAAAGCATTCTTTTCATGATCTACAAGCATAGAAAATTTACTACTCTCCACATAAGCAACATTCTTCTCATCAATAGTAGTGGGAGCAAACTCAACAAAACAACTATCATGTGATTGAAAATTAAGATCAAGATGACAAGTTTCATGGTTATCATTATTCTTTATAGCATACATGTCATCACAATAATCATCATAGATAGGAGGCATGCTTTCATCATAGTATTTTTTCTCATCAAAGCTTGGGGGACAAAAAATATCATCTTCATCAAACATACCTTCCCCAAGCTTGTGGCTTTGCATATCATTAGCATCATGGATATTCAAGGAATTCATACTAACAACATTGCAATCATGCTCATCATTCACATATTTCATGCCAAGAATTCTATGTAATTCTTCTTCTAGTACTTGAGCACAATTTTCCTTCCCATCATACTCACGAAAGATATTAAAAAGGTGAAGCGTATGAGACAAACTCAATTCCATTTTTTTGTAATTTTCTTTTATAGACTAACTAGTGCTAAAACAAGAAACAAAAAGATTCGATTGCAAGATCTAAATATATACCTTCAAGCACTCACCTCCCCGGCAACGGCGCCAGAAAAGAGCTTAGTTGACGGGGTGTGAGTGAGTGCCCTTTACCTTTGCCTCCCCGGCAACGGCGCCAGAAAAGAGCTTGATGTCTACTACACAACCTTCTTCTTGTAGACGTTGTTGGGCCTGCAAGTGCACAGGTTTGTAGGACAGTGGCAAATTTCCCTCAAGTGGATGACCTAAGGTTTATCAATCTGTAGGAGGCCTAGGATGAAGATGGTCTCTCTCAAGCAACCCTGCAACCAAATAACAAAGAGTCTCTTGTGTCCCCAACACACCCAATACAATGGTAAATTGTATAGGTGCACTAGTTCGGCGAAGAGATGGTGATACAAGTGCAAAATAGATAGTAGATATAGGTTTTTGTAATCTTAAATAATAAAAACAGCAAGGTAACTAATGATAAAAGTGAGCGTAAACGGTATTGCAGTGATAGGAAATAAGGCCTAGGGTTCATACATTCACTAGTGCAAGTTCTCTCAACAATAATAACATAGATAGATAATATAACAAGCCCTCAACATGCAACAAAGAGTCACTCCGAAGCCACTAATAGCGGAGAACAAACATAGAGATTATGGTAGGGTACGAAACCACCTCAAAGTTATTCTTTCAGATCAATCTGTAAAAGAGTTTGTACTAGAATAACACCATAAGACATAAATCAACCAAAACCCTAATGTCACCTAGATACTCCATTGTCACCTCAAGTATCTGTGGGCATGATTATACGATATGCATCACACAATCTCAGATTCATCCAACCAACATAAAAGTACTTCAAAGAGTGCCCCAAAGTTTCTACCGGAGAGTCAAGAACGTGCGCCAACCCCTATGCATAGGTTCCCAATGTCACAAAAGCCGCAAGTTGATCACCAAAACATACATCAAGTGGCACATGATATCCCATTGTCACCATAGATAATCACGGCAAGACATACATCAAGTGTTCTCATAAAAGACTCAATCCGATAAGATAACTTCAAAGGGAAAACTCAAATCATCACAGAGAGTAGAGGGGGAGAAACATCATAAGATCCAACTACAATAGCAAATCTCGGGATACATCAAGATCATGCCATAGAGGAACACGAGAGGGAGAGAGATCAAACACATAGCTACTGGTACATACCCTCAGCCCCGAGGGTGAACTACTCCCTCCTCGACATGGATAGCACCGGGAAGATGAAGATGGCCACCGGTGATGGGACCCCCCTCCGGCAGGGTGCCGGGAAGGGCTCCCGAGAGGTTTTTGGTGGCTACAGAGGCTTGCGGCGGTGGAACTCCCGATCTATCTTCTGTTCTGGAAGTTGTAGGTTACGTAGGTATATATGGGTGCAAGGGGTACGTCGGTGGACCTCCGGAGTGATCACAAGGCAGGGGCGCCCCCCACCCTCGTGGGCAGCCCGGGACTCCCCTGACGTGCACTCCAAGTCTATCAGGTTGCTTTCCTTCCAAAAATAACTTCTCCAGTTGATTTCGTTCCGTTTTGACTCCGTGTGATATTCCTTTTCCTTGAAACACTGAAATAGGCATAAAACATCAAATCTGGACTGGGCCTCCGGTTAATAGGTTAGTCCCAAAAATAATATAAAAGTAGATAATAAAGCCCAATATTGCCTAAAACAGTAGATAAAGTAGCATGGAGCAATCAAAAATTATAGATACGTTGGAGACGTATCAGCCAGCGCGGTTGGCCTCCTCGGCTCAGCAAAGCCGGTCTTGGTGATCTCCACATCACGGTCTTGAGGATCATCCATTCTGACCGGGCTAGGGACCTCCAGGTTTTCAGAGCCATCGATGGTTCGCTCGGCAGGCGGGTCAGCAGTTGGCATGTCATGCGCTGGCTCTGGTGGCGGCTCATGAGTGGAGATTTCAGGCGCGGCTACTCCAAGTTCCGGTTCGGTTAAGACCGTTTCTTTGGCTGACTTATTCTTCTTCACCCTTTTGCTGGGCTTTGCCTTTCCACTGCATAAGATCAAAAGGTCAATGCAAATCCAACAAATTGAAATGAATACAGGATAAGGAGGTTATCATTACCCTGGAGCGGTCTTAAAAGCCGACAGATTGGACTACATTGAGTCGCCGGAGGAAGGAGAAGTTTCCTGATAATCCGAGTCATAAGAATTGAGTGGTTGACGAGTGAGACCCGCCAAAGGATAAAAAAGATTTAAATCAGAGGTGACCTCATTCCGGCACTTCCTTGCGGTGTTCGGTAAGCCGTAGGAGAGCTCCGCATCCTTGCCGGTCCGGGTCTGCCTCCGGCTCTCATGAATCTGTCGCTTCAAAAGAAATTGAGGATCTTGATAAGCTAAGGGATGTGAAAATATTACTTTCCGGGTTACTCTGCGGATTTTCTGTCTTGGCAAAGGCTCGGAGTCAGAGGAAATGATAGTTACCGCTTCATCCTTGTCATGGCTTGTTCCTGTGTCCTCCTGCTGATAATCAATGTCAATAAGATGGTTAAAAAAGGATCCAAGAGAGTCAAGGGCTACCTCCGACTCAAAAGAATCTCCTAGCTGAAGCAAGTCAAAGGCGGTGGCTTTCTTGCCCTTCTTGTTCGCAGCCTCTTTCCTGGCCGCTCTCTTGGCCTTCCTGGCTTTCTTTGCAGCCTCATGATCGTACTTAACTTTCCAAAATTTATCACCAGCCTGTGAAAATCGGCAAGAGTGAGTATAGATGAAACATCAAAAGACAAAGGTAATTTATTTAGATGGGTGACGGCTTACCGCTGGAGCCGGGTTAGCTTCACAGAAGGGGCTTAAGCCCACCTTGCCGCAGTCTGCTAGGCTCTCATTCAGGAGAGACTTGGTCATGTCATTGATGACATAGTCAGGCAAATCATCAGAACTATGTCGCAGAGGGTCATCCTTTTTCCCTGTGTAGGTGCACATTAAGCCGGGGCGGCGGCTCAATAGAATGACCCGCCAGGCGAGCCAAACCCAGACTAAATAGATGCCAGTTAACCCGTTCCCCAGAAGAGCTTTGATTTTATCTAGGGTGGGGGCGAGTGTTTTGCGTTCGGCGGCTGTAATCTTGTCAGGAAGCTGATGGTTGGACTCAAGACGTAGAGCACGGAAACCGGGCAGAGGATTTTCATCAGCCGGAGAAGTGTCTTGGCAATAAAACCATGTCTGGTTCCAGTCTTTGGGATGACTCGGCGGATTGGCATAAGGAAAAATTACGTCTCTCCGACGTTGGATCGAGACACCACCAAGTTCCAAGCTCTGGCCGTTGGCGCATTCATTCTGGCGGTTCAAGTAAAATAATTCTCTAAAGAGTAATATGTTGGGTTCTTCTCCAAGATATACTTCACTGAACACTTGGAAATTGCAAATGTTAGACACGGAATTGGGTTCGATGTCTTGAGGTCGGAGGTCAAAGAAGTGCAACACATCCCTGAAGAATTTTGAGCCAGGTGGTGAGAAACCCCGGTTCATGTGATCCGTGAAAACAATAACCTCCCCCAGTTTGGGTTGAGGAATTTCCTCCTCCGGGTTAGGAGCACGATAGGACATGATTTCCTTCTTCGGCAGATAGCCGTTCTTCACAAAGTCATCCAGCATACTGTCTGTGACGATGGATTTGACCCAGTTGCAGGAAGTGTGTGCTTTTGGTGCCATTGTGATGAAAGCCTAAGACAGAGTAAAAATTACCGGTTCAAATTTAAGCCGGGGAGAGATATTTCAATGCATACTCAAGATGGCGGCTTATAATGGGCCTAATAGTATAAGGATAATTATGTTAAGATTATTTAAGCCGCCATGGGCTCCATAAGCAGTTAAAGTTATCTAAACCGCCATGGGTGGTCAAGGTTATCAATTGAGCATTGCCTTTTTTAAGACGGTGATAAGAGTTGCCATGGCTAGGTGGATCTAACAAATACAGTTTTGCCTAAGTGTTGCACAAACAAGTTTCACAAGTTGTAGATATTATTTCGGACCAAATGGTTGTTCAGAAAAGAAAATATTCTAGACCTAAAAACATGGTACAGAGGAGTTCATGCGTTCTAATGAGGCTTATTTACAAAGAAAAATGATCTGCTAGTGCCAAAAATGGATGCGAAACAGCTACCGCATGAGTTCTATGCTACCGCTGGATCAAAAGAGGCTGTGGTAGAAGAACCACGAAGCAACCGAGATGAACTATGAAGTGTACAGAGGAACTCGCAAACCCTATTATGGATCTAAGATGTAGAAGGTGAAAACTTACAGTAGTAGATCTGTTGCGGAGGGTCGCCGCCGTTCTCTGGACGGATTCAGGTCGATGCAGCGGCCAATGTCAAGGAAGACGAGGTGCGCGGCGGTAGCGGCGGAGCTCGAGCAGCAGTAGGGTTGTGAGAAGAAGAAGAAGAGGAAGGGGGAGAATGAGGAAAGACCTGGTCGGGTCTATTTATAAGGAAAGATTGCTAAGTAGGCATGAAAAACGAGGAGGCTAAAAACATAGTTATCCAACTACAAGGACGCCTCGATTTTCGGGATGGTCACTAAGAACAAAAGATCCGTTGAGATATGTTGGACAAAACGTTCATTCATGGCAGGTGATGTCATGGCGGGTTACCACAAACCCAAAGGATGACGTCATGACGGGTTACAAAAACTTCATAAGCAAAGAGCAGAAGATTTTTTCTTAAGTGCCGAAGATTGACATGAACCAGTTCAAATCATTCTGGGGCCTAATGTTGGGGATATAACTATTAGGTATGACCCGCCCAGGAGGGGCCGGGTTATACCTATGAGTACTCTTGAAGCCCAAGACTAAGGTTGAAGGTGGCGGTTCAGTAAGGGCCCAAAGCCCAGAGGCGACTTAAGGCCCGTAGAGATAAACCACCATATGTACATGACTTGTATTGTAAGGCAAGAATAGTTAGAGACTAAGCCGGACATTGTTTATGAGCCGGCCGGGACTCTATGAGCTGTGGGGCATCGACATCTATATATAAAGGGACGACCCCGCGGCGGTTTAGGGTAAGGAACATCAGATCGAGAGCTAGGTCAAGTAATCAAGTCATAAGCAATCCCACTCAAAACTGGATCATAGGCTTTTACCTTCACCGTAAGGGGCCGAACCAGTATAAATCCCGTGTCCTTTGTCCCGATTAACCCCTTTAAGCTTCCTAGTTGCGATGGCTCCACGACTAAGTCCTTTTAGTAGGACATCTGACGTGACAATTCCACGACAGTCATGCACTTTGACGGTTCCAAAATGCTGGCAGGCCTAGGAGTGGGTGTTGTCTTGACATCGCCCATTGGAGATACAGTTCCGTACGTACTGAAAATATTGTACACAGACTCCAACAATGCAGCCGAATACGAGGCCTTATTGCATGGTCTTCGGATGGCTGTCTCCATGGGCATACAATGCCTAGAAGTGCATGGAGATTCAAACCTTGCAATATCTCAAATAAATGGATACTTCGATGCCAAAGATCCCAAGATGGCGACTTACCGCAATGCCGTTCTCAAAATGCCGGCTCGGTTCGAGGGGCTCGAGTTTCAACATGTGGCTCGAGAAAGTAATCAAGCGGCTGATATCCTTGCTCGCATCGGTGCCAAGCGCGACCCCGTCCCACCTAACATCTTTCTGGAAAGGCTCTTAGACCATCCGTGGTGTGGCAAGGGGAGAGCGGCAATATCAGTCCGGATCCGACTATAATCCCAGATTCTGAACACATCGATATCATCGGGGGCTCAGCCACCGAAATAACACCATCGACCCATCTTATCATGGCAGTCATTGCCCCATGGACCGAACCCTTCTTGGCCTACCTTAATAGGCGAGAACTCCCTGAGAATCAGAATGAGGCGCGCCGCATTGTCCAGTGCTCGAAAGCCTACAAGGTTCACGATGGAGAACTCTACAAGAAAAGCTCTACCGGAGTACTTCAAAGATGTATATCCGAGGAAGAGGGGTGGCAGCTCTTCGCTGAAATTCATGCCGGTCTCGGTGGTCACCATGCCGCGGCTCGGGACCTTGTAAGCAAGGCCTTCCGTACAGGTTTCTATTGGCCGACGGCCCGAGCAGATGCACAACACCTTGTCCAACACTGCGTCGGATGCCAGCTTTTCGCCAACTAAAGCCATATGGCACCCACCACACTACAAACAAACCCCATGACTTGGAATTTCACGGTCTGGGGGCTTGATATGGTTAGACCCCTTAAAGGAGGAAGCCATAAGAAAAAAATATCTGTTGGTTATGGTGGATAAATTCACTAAGTGGATAGAGGCCAAACCAGTTAAAATGGCTGAAGCCGGACCAGTGATAGACTTCGTATCCAGTGTTGTGCACCGTTTTGGTGTTCCACACAGCATCATCACCGATAACGACTGCAATTTCACAGCCAATGAGGTGAAAACCTGGTGTGCTAATATGGGCGTTAAGCTCGATTACGCCTCCGTCTATCACCCGCAAATGAATCGTCAAGTCGAATGAGCGAATGGTCTTATTATGAGTGACATTAAGCCCGGACTAGTGCGGTCTTTGAAAGAATCAGACAAGCATTGGGTAGAGGAGCTCGACTCCGTACTCTGGGGGATGTGGACCACGCCTAACCGTACTACCGAATACACACCTTTCTTCATGGTGTACGGCCCAGAGGCTGTGTTACCCTGCAACATTATTCATGACTCACCTCGAGTGCACATGTATGAAGAGAAAGAGGCCGAGCTTGATCGGCAGGACAACTTAGATGCCCTAGAGGAGGAGTGCAACGTTGCAAAAGCCCGTTCCGCATTTTATCAACAATAGGCCCACATATATCAAAGCAGAGAAGTACGGACCAAGACTTATAATGTTGGCGAACTCGTTCTACGCTTGCCGGAGAAGAAAAAGGACAAACTCAAGCCCAAGTGGGAGGGTTCTTTCATCATTGACGAAGTCCTCACCGGAGGAGCGTACCGCCTGCGTGATGCATCAGACAATCACCTAGAGCCGAACCCATGGAACATGGCCAGACTCTGAAGATTCTATGCCTAGCGCCGAACTCTTCTCTTAAAGCTCTCGTGCGGCTAAACCGTACACCTACGACACACACATTCTCAAATATGTACGTCAGTCTTACCTGGGGTCTTCTTGTACAGAAGCTTATTATTGTTATTTTCCTAGCATTAAGCTCACCACATATGTGTATTTTCCACGTATGTACCTTTTTCTCCATTATATGCATCGATATGAATTAAGTATTGGCCAAGCTGGGTTGCCTGGCTCCTGTGCTTATGCCCTACGTTCCCGTTAGTTCGGCTAGGGCATAAAGGGAGCACCTCTGCGATTGTTACCACCGGGTCATCCGGATGTGTACCTCAGACTGGTTGAAGCCGAAAGCTAGCATTTTTGAGGGAATATTCGGTCGGCGGACTAAAGATGTTTTTTTTACTCGTTGCACTTTGAACTCCCAGATGTTACGTATGCTGCGATTTTTCAATCACAGTTCGGACATGCACGTTAACGCATGCTGACCCAGGGAAAGGAACCCTTAATGGAACTATTCTATCTGGAGGATGTTTCTTACGATCCAAATGTAATATAACATAGCTAACCGGATACTTGTCTGTTCAAGCAACTATGACCCCTATGCCCGGTTTCCACGCATACCCTGGTCTATATTACCGAGAAGGTATTCCGAAACACTCCGCACCTTTGGGTCCAGAGGTCGAAGCGAAAAGGTCCACCATGACAATCGTTCTACAATCCGGCTAGGGACCAATTTGTCAAATTGAAGTACATAGTCACTTGGACTCAAAAACTTCTTCCTCTATGCCATCTAACAGGCTATCTAGCTTACAATCCTGTTGGGAATACTTGGCGGCTACTTGTACCTGGTCATATACCAAACTAATGGGAATCTCTTTTCCATCTGACCCTAAAGGTCTGACCTGTGCCATGTGATTTGGATCGAGTTTGGTATACCGTGTTTTCACCATGGCTCAGGCCTCTCGCGCACCTTGCCGGCAGGCCGATATCTTCCATAATCGGAAGCGCCATCGCGCTCCCTTGAATAGTTGTACAAGCTCCTCCATACTTCCTGGAGGGGAGTCGGATGGCCATAAGGCCTTGACGATACTTGCATCGCCTGCCGAGCTCTCTCGTGCATTTGCGACAGCTCTTGTAGCTGATCGCCCGAAGATCTGGACATCTCCTCTTCGGGACGGCTGGTCAACATACCTACAGACATAACTCTGTCAGTTCCTTTCCTCGCCGAACTACGCGAAGGTAAGTTTGAACACATACTAAATATGCTGCCTCGCAGCCTCTTATTTTCCTTCACAGAGTCAGCCAGCTGGGCCCGAACATCTTTCAGTTCTACGCCCAGCTGGGTGTTGGAATCCTGGAGTTTGTTTTTCTCCTCCCTGACCCATGTCAGTATACGTTTGCCCGCAGCCAGTTGGCTTCTGTACCACCCGCTTGTGCGACTTCCAGTGCCTCTCCCAGATGATCTGACGACTCTGCCATAAGATATATATGCACCTGTATTAATAATCCTGGTATATTATTATGTTTTCTCGATAGAGGGGAACATTACCAGACAGTGCCTTCTTGGATTTCTCCAGTTCGGCAGTAGCAGCAGCTAGTTGGGTCCGACACTTTTCCAACTCTTGAGACAACAGGTTGTTCTTCTCTATGAGCACCTGGATATACAATGATCCTTAAATCAGTTGCATCAACTGTTTCAAGTCTCGGGGGCTACTGGTATATAATTATCAGAATTGTACAAATGTGTACTTACCCGCATATCTTTCAAATATTGGTCAGTGGCTCTGGTAAGCCCATCTCGAGCAGCTCAGATGTATGCATCACCTGAGCTGAAGGCGTTGAATGCCTCTTCCGGAAAAACGGGTCGCGAAGAGCGACCCGCCAGCGCCGATGATTCATGGCACTTTCCACTTTAGAGTTTGTGACGGATACATCATCTGAATCCTCTGTAGAAGGACAATCCGGTGTCACTCCCACGTCGGCCTTGGTCCTTGGGTCTGGTATCTGGCTGGTAGAGGCATGACCGATAGGATCCCCGGACATAGTCCGGCGAACACTTTTCCTGATAAGACACAACGGACAGTGTCACACTTCAATGTGACAGCCAAGGAGTGTATTTAAAAAAGCTATACCTCTTTGATGAGGGCCCGCCCATGTTTTCATTTGCCTTCCTCTTCGAAGGCCTGCCCTGCGTAGGCGTCGCTCTCTTGTGAGTTGCCTCTGGTGCAGTATGGCACGCCGAGCGCCTCCCCTTTGGAGCACGAGATAGTGCGGTGGGTGAGGCAGAATGAAGAAGCTCTTGCGGAGGAAACGTCTCGTAATTACTTACTTGTGAGGCAGGAAGAAGACCAGGATAGTCGGTGGTGATGGCCACTTCCGTGCCATCGTGGCTCGCCTGGTAAAACACTCTATTGTCGAGCTCAACGAATATATCCAGATCCTCTTTGAATCGGGGGTCGAGGTCCCGGTTGTGGTCCTCTGGCTGTGCGGCGGGGCTGTTGAGCCCCTTGGTGATCTTCTGCCATTCCTGTTACAAATGGACGGATTAACATTCATGGAAAGTGACTCAGGGAGTAAATTGAGTAGAGTAGTGGGATTGGAACTCACCCAGATGGGAGGATTGTACATGGAAAATCCATCTCGGTGCTTAATGCGAATGAACTCCTCTTTCTCCCCTCTGTATAGTTCGACCCGTATTTTGGCCAAAGCGGCAGGGGTGTCTGGACCCTTCTGACCGCAGCGGGAGGCGTCATCTTCCCCATTATAGTGCGACATGGGAAGCCTTCTATATTGGAGTGGCTGAATCCCTCGCACTATGGAAGTCGCCATTACCTCGACTATTGATAATCCGGACTGAGTGAGCGTCTTTATCTTGCTCATCAATTGACAAACTTCCATGCTATCTTCCTCCTTGAGGCTCCGAGGGTGCCAGCTGTGCCGTTTCTTCAATGGAATACTTGAAAATTTGAGAAGACCCATTCAGACAGGGTCGGGAAGAGCGGTGTCCTCGATATAGAACCATTCGGATAGCCACTCTTCGGATGCCTTCTTTGGTGTGCCGGACAGGTATCCGGTCCCAGCAATACACCATACCTCGGCTCCGCCCACTTTGAATATTGATCCCCCTTGGCTACGAGGGACAAGGCAGAATAGTTTCCTCCATAAATCAAAATGGGCCTCACAACTCAGGAATAACTCACAAAGAGCAATGTAACCGCAATGTGCAGGACAGAGGCAGGAGCGATATTGTGCAGTTGGAGGCCATAATTCTCCAAAAGACCTCGGAGGAACGGGTGGATTGGAAATCCAACGCCTCTCAACAAATAGGGAACGAAGCACACTCATTCCCCCTAGATGGATTGGGGCGATTCTCCGCGTGAGCCCTGTCGTTGAAGGAAATCAATCCTGCTCGAACGGGGACTAGATCCACGGGGGGAAGAAATCCCTGTGTCTGCAGCTTCACTAGCCGACTATGGGATACATAACATTTCTCCCAATCGCCTTTTCCGGGGCAGTGGAGATGGGAGGAAGAGCCGGGAGCGCTAGCCATGTTTGAATGGTTTCTCCTAGCAAGTTCTAAGGATTCCTCGTTTGGTGTAGAATGGATCTGGAAATCCCAATCTCTTTAAATAGACGCCTTTCTTACATGGTCAGGGTGGTATGTGAAAAAAATACCCCGACCTCTCGTATTTGCTCGACACGTGGAAGCTCAAGTCATGAAGGTACGGAAGCCGATGGGCGCGACATTAAATGGAGAGCCGAATACAGCTCTTTACGTCAGGTACTTTGAAGTCATCGGAGGAGGAACCCGCCTTGCAATGCCGAAGACAATCTGCGCGTCGGACACATCATTATTGAAAGAGTGGTTCGTGGGCTACCGAGGGAGTCCTAGATTAAGGGGTCCTCGGCCGTCCGGACTATTGACATGGGCTGGACTGATGGGCTATGAAGATACAAGACAGAAGACTTCTTCCCGTGTCCGGATGGGACTCTCCTTTGCGTGGATGGCAAGCTTGGCATTCGGATATGTAGATTCCTTTCTCTGTAACTCACTTTGTACAACCCTAGTCCCCTCCGATGTCTATATAAACCGGAGGGCTTAGTCCGTAGAGGCAATCACAATCATATAGGCTAGGCTTCTAGGGTATTAGCCATTACAATCTCGTGGTAGATCAACTCTTGTAATACTCATATTCATCAAGATCAATCAAGCAAGAAGTAGGGTATTACCTCCATAGAGAGGGCCCGAACCTGGGTAAACATCGTGTCCTCCACCTCCTGTTACCATCAGCCTTAGACACACAGTTCGGGACCCCCTACCCGAGATCCGCCGGTTTTGACACACACAGCGGAGGTGCAGCTGGTACGCCACCCTGTCCTCCTCTTCCCCGAGCGCTGCGGAGACCTCGGCCTCGCCCCATCCCTCTCCCTCTCACGGCGAGCTCTGCCGCCGTGAACTCCGGAGGAGGGGGACGCACGGTCGAGAAGAAGCCCTCATTGCCGCTATTGAAGCACCAGCATGCCCTCTGACCATGGCGAATGGAAGCAAGATATCGAGCAGGAAGGGGAGGAAGGAGGTGAGTACGAAAAAGCACCACCCTTCTCCCTTTTTATAGAGAGGTAGGGCCGGGGTTTGGCCTCCCAAACCAAGGGCGGCCGCCTCGCTCGACCAATGAGACATCCTGAGGCACGGGGAATCCAGACCGAACCGCTGCTCCAATCAGCGACGCCCGTTTCCTGCCTCGGCATTAATGCCCATGCACTCCGCATCCACCGCCTGCCCTTCCCGAGGCATGGAGGACACATGGCAAGCGAACCGGAGGCATAAAGACAAGTGGGTTGATCGTTTTCCACCCAGCAATCGTGGGGTACAGTGCCATGCAGGCCACGACCCGAGTCCACTTAGTGAATGAGTAGCGCCCCTGCGAATTCCTCTTTTATGAGGGAAGCGCGGGCTGCCTCTTTACTATTTCACTGCATGATGACGCAAGCGTGCTGCGACCATCCCACGCATGACCCCCACATCATGCACTCAATGCGGATCATGGGGAAGCGCAACTGACGAAGAGTTTGCAGCGGTTAAACCCTGGCACACGCGCCCGCGCACTGTTCTGGGCGTGGCCCAACGACGCTTCGCGCTTATGTGTGGCCCAGGCCCGGGAGCTCCTGTCGGTGTATAAAAGTATTGGCCCTTCTGAACCCTTTACTTGTGCACGGGCAGTCGTAGCCACGCCCGCGGCAGGGCTTGGCGGGGAAGGAGGAGAGAGAACACAAAACTACCAAGACAAACATTCAAGATAGTGAACAGAGAGCAGAAGGCAAGCTACACCTCCCCCGGCAATACCCTTGGCAGGGAAGCTTGCGTAGCCCCGGCAAGACCCTTGCCGGGGCAGCCTGCGAAGCACTAGCAAGGCCATCACCCTTGGGGCTGAGAGCTCTGACACCATTGACAGCGTCAAGGCCAAGGCTCGGGGGGCACGTGCATGGTAGCATGCAGATCTTTGTGAAGACTAATGGCCTGCGGGTCCACATGGGATCAAAAGCCAAAGACCCCCGGCAAGGCCCTTGGCGGGGACGACTGCGAGGCCCCCAGCAAGCCTTGCCAGGGATGATTGCGGGGCCGCAGCTTGGCCCGCACCCGACAAGATCTTCCTGGAGGCTCTACCACCACGCCAGCACAACAGCAGCCAGCCAGCCTAGCGTTGCATGCCTCGTCAGCCTAGACGCGTGTCAAGGCAAGGAGAGGCAGCGACAGACAGGACGATTTCTGTTACCACACCCGATAAAGTAAGAGGGCACGTAGGCGGCGCATTAAATGCGTTTGTCCTACGATGTCAGCGATAAGCTTAAGCAGTGTAGCTGCTTTAGACCTCATGTGTGGCACTGTGGCAACCCCTTTGAACATATAAAAGGAGGCCCGAGGCGTACCGAGAGGGAATTCAGACTTTTTGGACTAGGCATGCACCACAGCTAGTTCAAGAACTCAAGAATACAAAATATACGCTCAAGCAGGACTAGGGTTTTACGCACCATTGTGGCCCGAACCTTGGTAAAAACACCTTGCGCTGATTGCTAGACCTGCTCTTCGTGCAACTCTCTCCCCGCCAATCATAGAAGGGATCTCCATGATCCCATAGGTGTCATTTCCCCTACAAAACCTCAAAAAGAAACTAAGTGGGTGTGCATCCAACTTGCTTGCTCACGAAGACCTTGAGCAATTTGAGGAAGCCCATCATTGGAATATACAAGCCAAGTTCTATAATGAAAAATTCCGACTAGTATATGAAAGTTACAAAATAGGAGACTCTCTATCATAAAGATCAGGGTGCTACTTTGAAGCACAAGTGTGGAAAAAGGGTAGTAACATTGTCCCTTGTCTCTTTTCTCTCTCTTTTTCTCTTTTTTTGTTTGGGATTCTTTGGCCTCTATTTTTTTTGTAAAGTCCGGAGACTCATCCCGACTTGTGAGGGAATCATACCTTCCATCATCCTTTGCTCACATGGGACAATGATCTAATAATGATGACCATCACACTTTTATTTACTTACAACTCAAAAATTACAACTCGATACTAGAACAAGATATTACTCTATATGAATGCCTCCGGCGGCGTACCGGGATGTCCAAGATCAAGAGTGGCATGTATAAACACTACAAAAAAATACACTTCCGTGATGATATGTGTTTGTCACAGCAGGTCACGTTTTCTGTCATGCATGTACATCCATGACAATTTTATGACAGAATCAAGATAGTCATACCTGTGTTGTCGTAGAAGTGTTCCATGACATTACCAAAATTATCATCACGGAAGTGTCCACTTCCATGAAGATAAATCGCGCGTCATAGAAGTGCTTTCATCAAGGGTGACCGACACGTGGCATCCACCATAACAGGTCGCCGTTAAGCTATTGGGTCCGGATTTGGATCCGATAACCCATTAACAGCCCAGACCAATGGGGATTTTCCACATGTAAAATTCTCATTGGCTAGAGGAAGCAAGTGTTGGCTCACCGTTGGGACAGATGTCATCCACTCATTGGACAGGAGGCGCCTATGATACGTCAACACGTGGCACGGCCCAACAGAGGCCCATTCCGGTGATAAGGCCGACCCATTTGACTTGGTCAAAAGGTAACGGGTCGGCCCACGAAAAGCCTGTTAACAGACTGTTTGTATATAGCCCATTTATGGCCTGCTAACTCCTGACCCGTTACGACCTATCGGAATTAAGCTTAGTAGCTTCATCTGGGCCATCCAATATGATTCCAGCCTGTTGTAACTTCCGGCCCATGTATGGCCCATGATGTCTTTCGGCCCATTAAAGGCCCGAGATGAAACTGGCCCATAATGAACAGTGTATCGCTTTATACCCATTAACGGCCCATTATTCTATCGGCCATTTCCAGCCCATGTTAACTTTCGGCCTTCTAAGGGACGATTTATTCTTGGGCTCATTTCTAGAATTCGGCTAGTTACGGTCCGTTACTGGCATGTTCCGTTTGTGGGCCATATTCGGCCTGTGGTTACATTCAACCCGTTTGTGGTTGTAACGCCCCGGATGTAGCTTTCCATATTCGTAACTCCAACTCTTGCATTTTTCCGGAGATGCGATATGATATTTTCTTCGTGGTTGTGTTTTTGTCTGTTGTTTTGCCTTTTGTTTTTGTTATGCATCTCGTCTCATGTCATCATTCGCATTGCATTGGCATCATTTTCATAAAACTTGCATCTGCTCGCAGTTGCCGTGTCCCCCCTTGCTTTTGTTGGTCGTTCCGAGACCAACCGGGTTTTCCATTCCCTCTTGTCAAACCAACTAACCTCTCTCAGACCCCCTCGTGTGCACGTCCGAAACTTGCCCGAACCCGACCCGCTCAGTCATCACCATTGGGTCCGGATCATCCCCAAACATCTATAAAATATCTCCGTTTTCTTATTTGGACTCTCTAGCCTATTCTTTTCGGTCGTCCGATTACGATCGGAGGGACCAAATGCCCCTATCCAAAAATCCATTTGCTATATATAGACCCCACCTAACTAACCTAGACAAACCACCTAATTTCTAGGGATCCTACCCTAGTGCCGCCACCATCTACATCGGTATCCTCCCTGACCCAAATCCATCCCCTCCTCGATCCACCTCCCTGCCCGAGCTCCTCACCACGCCACCGAAGCCCGAGCCGCCACCTCGCCGTCCTTCGTCCTTGCGATGCCGTGCCCGAGCCCCGCTGCCTCCTCTGCTTCCCGGGCGCCACCGCAGCACCAGATTCAGGTCCCCTGCCTCGTCCCCTTGCACCACCAGCCAAGCTCTCCTCATCGCCAGGAGCCCCTCATTCGAGAGCCAACCACCTCCTCCCGCGTCACCGGAGCCCCGGCGAGCCCCTCCTTCTTCTGCGCCAAGTCCGCCCGCCATGCCCCGTTTCGCCTCGGCCTCGACCGTGGAGAACAAGCAGCGCGGTTGCCTCCTTCAGCTCCGCCCGCACGCCACCTCGCCGGAGAACGCCGTCCTCGCCCGGACGCGCCCCTGCTTCCTCGACCTCCTGACCCCCCACGCCCGAGCAGCACGGGAGAAGAGCACCCCGCAGCAGCGCTCGACCCCGCGCTCGTCTTCTCGCCCAGACGGTCACCTCGCCAGCATCCCAGGGCCCGAGCTCCGCCGCGCCCCCGCCCGAAGCCGCCGTCCTTCGCCAAGTTCTGCTGCTGCCGAGCTCTGCTACTGTCGAACCTTGGACGAGCACGTCGCCCCGCCAAGTTCCGCTCTTGTTGACCGCGCCCCGCCTGCATCGCGCCACTCCCGCCTTGGATCCGGCCGCCCTTGTCATCCCGCTCCTCCGGCCACCTCCCCGTCTCGTCGCCCGCCGGATCCGCGCGGCCAGCCCCTCGCCGGAGTCACGCCGCTGTTTCCCCGCTCCAGCCGCTGCTGCCTTCTTCGTCCACAGGCGCACGCGCTCGCGTTGACTGCGTCCACATCGACCGAGCGGCCTCCCCTGCTCGCGTGGGCTGCGCGCCCCTGCAGGCCTCCCTTCTCCACTGACCGGGCCATGGCCCATGGTGAGAAGCCCCTACAGCCCCCCCTGTTCCTGGTTGGCCTGTGTTCAGATTTGGCCCGATGCATTTTTTTCCCTCTGGACGATTTTAGCAATTATTCAGTGTTTAGCTGTTTTACAGAAAACCCCTCATGATCATGCATGTAATAACTAATTAACCATGCATTGGATTAAAATGTTTTAGATATCTAAAATGCTCAGAAATTTGTGTAGTTTAATAATATGCCACTTTCATCCATGTTTAAACTGTTTAACATGCTGTTTGTGTTTATTTTGCGTAATGCCATGCTAAAATGATTTATTTCATAACTAAATAACCGTAACTCGGAATTAAATGTTCTTTATATGTAAATGGGGTGGAAAAATACCTAGATTAACATGGTCCACTTTATTTTCCTGTTTAACAACTTTAAAAAATGTTTTAGGGCAGAACAGTAGCAAATTCATATATTGCATATGAGGTTTTTCCGGAAATGTTGTTTGTTGTTCCGGCCTCATTTAAACTTGCCTAATTATTTAGTTTACTTTTGTTACACCCCTTGACATGTTTAACAACATTTAACATTGTTGTGTACCTAAACGAGAGCGAACTAAATAACTCGGATGTGGTGTTTCGTCAATATGCAACTCGTTGCATATTGAGCTCCACTTAACTTGTAGTATTGTCTGTTGCACTTTGCCATGCCATGACTCATTAAACCGGACATGCATCAACCTTGATTGTGCATCATGCCATATTTATGCTTGTGTGTTTACCATGTTGTTTGTTTATTTCCAGTGTTGCTTCTTAGTCCCGGTAATGTTGCGATTTGAGGATTCGTTCGACTACGTCCGTTTGTCTTCTTCATGGACTCGTTCTTCTTCCTAGCAGGATTTCAGGCAAGATGACCGCTACCCTAGATCTCACTACTATCATTGCTATGCTAGTTGCTTCGTTCTATCGCTTTGATGCGCTTCCTATTACTTGTTCTTCAAGCCTCCCAAATTGCCATGAACCTCTAATCTTTGACACCCTTCCTAGCAAACCGTTGCTTGGCTATGTTACCGCTTTTCTTAGCCCCTCTTATAGCGTTGCTAGCTGCAGGTGAAGTTGAAGATTGCTCCATGATGGACAGGGTTATGTTGGGATATCACAATATCTCTTATATTATTAATGCATCTATATATTTGGTAAAGGGTGGAAGGCTCGGCCTTATGCCTGGTGTTTTGTTCCACTCTTGCCGCCCTAGTTTCCGTCATACCGGTGTTATGTTCCCGGATTTTGCGTTCCTAACGCGGTCGGGTGATTTATGGGACCCCCGACGGTTCGCTTTGAATAAAACTTGTCCAGAAGGCCCAACCTTGGTTTTACCATTTGCCTCACCACCACCTATCCCTTCCTTGGGTCGGCCAACCCAAGGGTCATCTTTATTTTAGCCCCGGCCGGTGCTTGTCTAAGTGTTGGTCCGAAATGAGCAACTCTTGAGGCCACCTCGGGAAACTCAAGTCTGGTTTTACTCGTAGCTTGACTTATCCGGTGTTGCCACGAGAACGAGATATGTGCAGCTCCTATCGGGATTGTCGGCAAGATCGGGCGGCTTTGCTGGTCTTGTTTTACCATTGTCGAAATGTCTTGTAAACCGGGATTCGAGACCGATCGGGTCTTCCCGGAGAAGGTCTATTCTTCGTTGATCGCGAGAGCTTGTCATGGGCTAAGTTGGGACACCCTGCAGGTATAAACTTTCGAGAGCCGTG
Organism: Aegilops speltoides; assembly: GCA_021437245.1. Lineage (NCBI taxonomy): Eukaryota > Viridiplantae > Streptophyta > Magnoliopsida > Poales > Poaceae > Aegilops > Aegilops speltoides. The sequence goes on along the minus strand of CM038142.1, from coordinate 340,347,149 downwards.
CTCATGTTATGTGGCAGATGGGAATTTGTTAATGTCCGGTTGTAGATAACTTGACACCAAATCCAATTAAAACGCATCAACGCGTGTGTAGCCGTGATGGTCTCTTCTCGGAGTCCGGAAGTGAACATGGTTTCGTCTTATGTTTGGCGTAAGTAGGTGTTCGGATCACCTCTTGATCATTGCTAGCTTCACGACCGTTCCGCTTTTTTCTCTTCTCGCTCTCATTTGCGTATGTTAGCCACCATATCATGCTTAGTCGCTGCTGCAACCTCACCACTTTACCCCTTCCTTACCCATTAAGCTTTGCTAGTCTTGATACCCATGGTAATGGGATTGTTTGAGTCCTCGTGGCTCACAGATACTTCAAAACCAGTTTGCAGGTGCCGATGAAACCGTGCAGGTGACGCATCCGAGCTCAAGGAGGAGCTCGATGAAGATCTTGTTCTTTGTGTTGTTTCGTTTCAGTTGATCAGTAGTGGAGCCCAGTTGGGACGATCGGGGATCTGTGTAGCATTTGGGGTAGTCTTCTTTTATTTTGGTTCCTTAGTCGGACCTTGATTGTATCTGTATGATGTAATGCTTTACACATGTATTGTGTGAAGTGGCGATTGTAAGCCAACTATGTATCTCTTTCCCTTATGTATTACATGGGTTGTGTGAAGATTACCTAAATTGCGACATTGCTTTCAATGCGGTTATGCCTCTAAGTCGTGCTTCGACACGTGGGAGATATAGCCGCATCGAGGGCGTTACAATTTGGTAATCAGAGCCTTCCCCGACCTTAGGAGTCCCACTGCTTGATCGTTTTTAGCGGCCGAGTTGTGTCTAGAAAAATGTTTTGAGTCATTTAGGATTATATATATCGGAGAGTTAGGAATTCTTTTTACTCCCCAGTCTCTTCATCGCTCTGGTAAGGCATCCTGACGTAGAGTTTTGACTCTTCTCTTCTCAAATTTCACTAAATTTTTTTGAGGATCACGCGGGTATCTTGGAATCGTTCCGATGGTTTTATGATGAGAACATTGTCTTAGTGCCTCTGTCGGGGTTTAGTGGAAGTGTCCGGGGAGTTGAGCTCGAGGTGTTGTCGCCATAATTTTATCGTTGCAGTTCTGGAATACCTGAGTTTAGTACGTCGACATCGAAAATCTCCTTTATGCAGTTTGTTGGTGAGATAACCTCGACGCCACCCAGTACTGGGGCGGGAGTTCGGGAGTATCGCCATAACTTGTATAACGGATGCTTTTGAAGGTTGAGGTAGAGGATTTCGAAGGTTTCTTGGTTATGTGTTGAAGGATGGATACAATTTGGATGTAGGATTTGCTAGTTTTGGGTGAGATATTATGCTTACCTGTATCCCCAACAACTGATTGCATAACAGGAGAATTTGGGAGTTTCATAGGTGGGAATTCAAGTAGCTCTTAGGATATCTTTCCGACGGATGTATGATATGAAATTGGGGTTCGACGTCTAGTGGTCCGCCTATTCACGGTTGGTGATCTGATGGTCTCGTTGTGTCTTAAAGAGTCCTTGGCTATTCCGACTCGGGGACACCGTATGTCATGTGCCTTTGCCTTGTACATGATGGTGCTGTCGATCGAGCCGTGTAGGCCCCACCACGAAAACTTGGCGAAATCTCTATCATATGTTTGTTCCGCTTATTCTCGCAAGCCAGTCCTTTGTTTTGTTTTGAGTTGTGGTATTCGAGTTGCTTCAATGTCAAGTGTTGATTCCATACCTTTCCGAAATGGTGTTCTCATACTCCGATGTGAATACCAATCCTTCTCGACTGTCGAGATTGTCATGTCAATCCTTTTCAACCGGCGTGTTTCTCTTCAAGTGGATCCGATCACTTCAACATCAGCAAGACCAATTATCATTTCTTCTCAACGGTGTTTGTTTCATCGTCTCCAAGTTGCCTTTGTTTTTCCGCCCACCCACCCTTTTTCCTCAAGGACTAAGATTTCTTTACCAAGTATCCTTTTATTTTTGTGAAGTTTCTCCATTCTTTTCCATCAATGTTCTTACCCGGTGGTTCTCAAGAAGATGTTCTACTAGTTCGTCATTCCTCATTCCTTTCTCTTCTCCGGTGGATTCAAGTCAAGTTTTGTTGATCATACCTTTTTCCACATTTCAATGTCTTCTCATACCGATGCACCTCATTATCATTCTACTTCTCGCTATTTGTTATTCCGGAGTGCTCAAGATATCTTGAAGATTCGTGTTTCCACTCTGCATTCGTTCAAGCTCTTTCGAGATTGGTATCTCATTCAAGTCATTTAATTCAACCGGTGCAACATCTCTTTTAAATCTTTTCAACGGTGTTCTTTTCAGTGGGCCCTAACCCACAGGTCTTTTCCCAGGATCTTACCTGACTCTTCTATTTTCAAAGAGCTATCCTAAATTCTTCTCCAAGTTTGACGTAAGAATGAGTTATCATCAGTCAAATGCTTTTCTCCAAGATCTTTCAAATTCTTTTCATAGTTGGCTCAACCTCTTCGCTTTTGATTCTTCCGGTGTGCCTCAATATTTCTTGGTGGTGTTTCTCGTTGTCATTCTCATCATTTGAAGACCGAAGAAGTATTTCTCTTAAATCTTGGTCCATTCCCTTGAATATTCATGGTCCTAGCTTGATGCCATCCTCTCATAATTGCTTTCGATTGAGACAACTCTTTTCTTACCATCCGGAGCATTTCATGAGTTGTTTCCATTTCTTTCCTCCGAAGTCCATCATGTCATAATTCTTCATTCTCAGCGTGTAGCTATCGTTCTCCAAATCTTACCGGTGATTCGTTCAAATATCCTCTAATCAGTTCATGTTCTCTTCGTTCTCATGTATCTAAATCCCCTCAAATATCTTCATTCGTTTTCCAATTCTTCCCGGTGAATTGTGCCTTTGCTATGTTCATTTTCAATTCTTACGGTGGTTCGTTCAAGATTTCACCTCTTTCGTTATCATTTAATTGATTTGTTCTTTCCAATCCTACCAGTGGTTCGTTGAAGACCTTCCCAAGCTTGCGCCATATCTATCTTAATCCTTTCTACGAGAATAAGTGGCATGCCAAATCCATTGTGGGTCATCAATTTAATTGATGAGGGATAAGCATAATGTAATTCTTATTCTTGTTTCATCGAGTAAATTCAATTCCTTATTCGGAGGTTCATCAAAAAAATTCTTGGTTTCAATTGCTCATCCTTCTTTTTGGAGTTCCAAGTTCTCTCGGTTATATAATCGCGAAGCTCCATCTAAATCATTGCAAGGCTTCACCTTGTGTTTTCAACTTCTCTTTCTTTTCATCATCCTTCTATTACCGGAGTTCTTCATGGAGGCTCTAAATGGTGGGTCGTCAAGGATTCTTTTCATTCTTCAATTGTTCTTCAAGATTTCGCTCGAAGTTATAATCCGCCAAGCTATACTCAAAATTAAACAGGGTGCCCAACACTTGTTTTGTTTTGAGAAGCTCAAGTATTCTCCGTCTTGCATTCCAAAGTGCAATTCCTTCTATCTTATCTTTTGAGATGGTGTTATGTCACTCTTGACAATTTCCTTCATGTTTCATGATTCATATTGTTGTCAAGAATGAGGTACTTTAAATCCATCAGTCTCTTCATTGGAGTTATCTTGGGTTATATTTCACCTAAAGCTTTCCCTAAGGATTGTTGCTATTTATGGTGCTTATAAATGACCCAAGTTCTTCATTTGTCCTCCCGGTGAAATAAGTTTCTCGTCTCCTTGTTGATATCAATCCAATCATTTGTTTCCGTTGGTGGCAGAAGCTCACCTCATAATTTTGAGATGTTTTCATAAGCCCGCCACAAGCTTATTCTTTTCGTTGTTGGTTTTCCAACAACTCCGTTATAACCTTCTTGGAAGGGTGCTTTCCGAGACCATTTGTGGCAGAAGTTTGCATTTTCTCCTACATTCTGTTATTCCAGTGATCTATCTTCTATTCTTTTGTTCAAGAGGCATTGTGATGTTACTCTCTTCGACCCATCATCTCATTTTGTAAATATCATGTAATTTTCCTTGCTTATCCGTTTAGCCGGAGTGTCGTGTTTTCATTCGAGTTCTCTCATCTTATCAAGTTTTGCCTCCCTTCTCAACCAGAGTGCGGTTTGTAATGTTTCTTACCCCTTGTGCCATTCTTTCAATTCCGGAGGCAGTGTGTTGTTGATTTCATCATGTATCCTCTCATCTTGTCAAGTTCATGTTCAATTCCTTCCATTTACAGTCGGAGTGCTGCCCAAATTATATCAATCTTATTCCTCCTCTATCTAGTTTTAACCGGATTGGTTTCAATATCTATCTTATCACTAAACCTCTTGGTTCTCATCATATTCCTTGTTCGTCTTGTCCAACGAATTGTTTGCAATCTTGGTCATCTCCGTTGTTTTGTTTATTTCAATTTGTTCAACCTCTCAAGGTTCTTTGGTTTCACTCATTGGTCAAAGAAGCAACTTAGTTTTACCTCTTCTCTTCCTCTTCCGTTTTCCCTCCGGTGCCATCCTAGATCTCGGGACGAGATCCTCTCGTAGTGGTGGAGTGTTGTAACGCCCCGGATGTAGCTTTCCATATTCGTAACTCCAACTCTTGCCTTTTTCCGGAGATGCGATATGATATTTTCTTCGTGGTTGGGTTTTTGTCTATTGTTTTGCATTTTGTTTTTGTTATGCATCTCGTCTCATGTCATCATTCGCATTGCATTGGCATCGTATTCATAAAACTTGCATCTGCTCGCAGTTGCCGTGTCCCCCCTTGCTTTTGTTGGCCGTTCCGAGACCAACCGGGTTTTCCATTCCCTCTTGTCAAACCAACTAACCTCTCTCAGACCCCCTCGTGTGCGCGTCCGAAACTTGCCCGAACCCGACCTGCTCAGTCGTCACCATTGGGTCCGGATCATCCCCAAACATCTATAAAATATCTCCGTTTTCTTATTTGGACTCTCTAGCCTATTCTTTTCGGCCGTTTGATTACGATCGCAGGGACCAAATGCCCCTATCCAAAAATCCATTTGCTATATATAGACCCCACCAAACTAACGTAGACAAACCTCCTAATTTCTAGGGATCCTACCCTAGCGCCGCCACCATCTACATCGGGATCCTCCCTGACCCAAATCCATCCCCTCCTCGATCCACCTCCCTGCCCGAGCTCCTCACCACGCCACCGAAGCCCGAGCCGCCACCTCGCCGTCCTTCGTCCTTGCGACGCCGTGCCCGAGCCCCGCTGCCTCCTCTGCTTCCCGAGCGCCACTGCAACACCAGATTCAGGTCCCCTGCCTCGTCCCCTTGCACCACCAGCCAAGCTCTCCTCATCGCCAGGAGCCCCTCGTTCGAGCGCCAACCGCCTCCTCCCGCGTCACCGGAGCCCCGGCGAGCCCCTCCTTCTTCTGCGCCAAGTCCGCCCGTCATGCCCCGTTTCGCCTCGGCCTCGACCGAGGAGAACAAGCAGCGCGGTTGCCTCCTTCAGCTCCGCCCGCACGCCACCTCGCCGGAGAACGCCATCCTTGCCCGGACGCGCCCCTTCTTCCTCGACCTCCTGACCCCCCACGCCCGAGCAGCACGGGAGAAGAGCACCCGCAGCGGCCTTTCGACCTCAAGGCTCGTCTTCTCGCCCAGACGGCCACCTCGCCAGCATCCCAGGGCCCGAGCTCCGCCGTGCCCCCGCCCGAAGCCACCGTCCTTCGCCAAGTTCTGCTGCTGCCGAGCTCTGCTGCTGTCGAACCTTGGACGAGCACGTCGCCCCGCCAAGTTCCGCTCCTGTTGACCACGCCCCGCCTGCATCGCGCCACTCCCGCCTTGGATCCGGCCGCCCTTGTCATCCCGCTCCTCCGGCCACCTCCCCGTCTCGTCGACCGCCGGATCCGCGCGGCCAGCCCCTCGCCGGAGTCGCGCCGCTGTTTCCCCGCTACAGCCGCTGCTGCCTTCTTCGTCCACAGGCGCACGCGCTTGCGTTGACTGCGTCGACATCGACGGAGCGGCCTCCCCTGCTCGCGTGGGCTGCGCGCCCCTGCAGGCCTCCCTCCTCCACTGACCGGGCCATGGCCCATGGTGAGAAGCCCCTACAGCCCCCCTGTTCCTGGTTGGCCTGTGTTCAGATTCGGCCCAATGCATTTTTTTTCCTCTGGACGATTTTAGCAATTATTCAGTGTTTAGCTGTTTTACAGAAAACCCCTCATGATCATGCATGTAATAACTAATTAACCGTGCATTGGATTAAAATGTTTTAGATATGTAAAATGCTCAGAAATTTGTGTAGTTTAATAATATGCCACTTTCATCCATGTTTAAACTGTTTAACATGCTGTTTGTGTTTATTTTGCATAATGCCATGCTAAAATGATTTATTTCATAACTAAATAACCGTAACTCGGAATTAAATGTTCTTTATATGTAAATGGGGTGGAAAAATGCCTAGATTAACATGGTCCACTTTATTTTCCTGTTTAACAACTTTAAAATATGTTTTAGGGCAGAACAGTAGCAAATTCATATATTGCATATGAGGTTTTTCCGGAAATGTTGTTTGTTGTTCCGGCCTCATTTAAACATGCCTAAATATTTAGTTTACTTTTGTTACACCCCTTGACATGTTTAACAACATTTAACATTGTTGTGTACCTAAACGAGAGCGAACTAAATAACTCGGATGTGGTGTTTCGTCAATATGCAACTCGTTGCATATTGAGCTCCACTTAACTTGTAGTATTGTGTGTTGAACTTTGCCATGCCATGCCTCATTAAACCGGACATGCATCATACTTGATTGTGCATCATGCCATATTTATGCTTGTGTGTTTACCATGTTGTTTGTTTCTTTCCGGTGTTGCTTCTTAGTCCCGGTAATGTTGCGATTGTGAGGATTCGTTCGACTACGTCCGTTTGTCTTCTTCATGGACTCGTTCTTCTTCCTAGCGGGATTTCAGGCAAGATGACCGCTACCCTGGATCTCACTACTATCATTGCTATGCTAGTTGCTTCGTTCTATCGCTTTGCTGCGCTTCCTATTACTTGTTCTTCAAGCCTCCCAAATTGCCATGAACCTCTAATCTTTGACACCCTTCCTAGCAAACCGTTGCTTGGCTATGTTACCGCTTTGCTTAGCCCCTCTTATAGCCTTGCTAGCTGCAGGTGAAGTTGAAGATTGCTCCATGATGGATAGGGTTATGTTGGGATATCACAATATCTCTCATATTATTAATGCATCTATATATTTGGTAAAGGGTGGAAGGCTCGGCCTTATGCCTGGTGTTTTGTTCCACTCTTGCCGCCCTAGTTTCCGTCATACCGGTGTTATGTTCTCGGATTTTTGCGTTCCTAACGCGGTCGGGTGATTTATGGGACCCCCCTGATAGTTCGCTTTGAATAAAACTTGTCCAGCAAGGCCCAACCTTGGCTTTACCATTTGCCTCACCACCACCTATCCCTTCCTTGGGTCGGCCAACCCAAGGGTCATCTTTATTTTAGCCCCGGGCGGTGCTTGTCTAAGTGTTGGTCCGAAGCGAGCAAATCTTGGGCCACCTCGGGAAACTCAAGTCTGGTTTTACTCGTAGCTTGACTTATCCGGTGTTGCCACGAGCGAGATATCTGCAGCTCCTATCGGGATTGGCGGCGATCGGGCGGCTTTGCTTGTCTTGTTTTACCATTGTCGAAATGTCTTGTAAACCGGGATTCCGAGATCGATCGGGTCTTCTGGGAGAAGGTCTATTCTTCGTTGATCGCGAGAGCTTGTCATGGGCTAAGTTGGGACACCCTGCAGGTATAAACTTTCGAGAGCCGTGCCCACGGTTATGTGGCAGATGGGAATTTGTTAATGTCCGGTTGTAGATAACTTGACACCAGATCCGAATTAAAACGCATCAACCGCGTGTGTAGCCGTGATGGTCTCTTCTCGGCGGAGTCCGGGAAGTGAACACGGTTTCTGTCTTATGTTTGACGTAAGTAGGTGTTCAGGATCACCTCTTGATCATTGCTAGCTTCACGACCGTTCCGCTTGTTTTCTCTTCTCGCTCTCATTTGCGTATGTTAGCCACCATATCATGCTTAGTCGTTGCTGCAACCTCACCACTTTACCCCTTCCTTACCCATTAAGCTTTGCTAGTCTTGATACCCATGGTAATGGGATTGCTGAGTCCTCGTGGCTCACAGATACTTCCAAAACCAGTTTGCAGGTGCCGATGAAACCGTGCAGGTGATGCATCCGAGCTCAAGGAGGAGCTCGATGAAGATCTTGTTCTTTGTGTTGTTTTGTTTCAGTTGATCAGTAGTGGAGCCCAGTTGGGACGATCGGGGATCTGTGTAGCATTTGGGGTAGTCTTCTTTTATTTTGGTTCCGTAGTCGGACCTTGATTGTATCTGTATGATGTAATGCTTTACTCATGTATTGTGTGAAGTGGCGATTGTAAGCCAACTATGTATCTCTTTCCCTTATGTATTACATGGGTTGTGTGAAGATTACCTCACTTGCGACATTGCTTTCAATGCGGTTATGCCTCTAAGTCGTGCTTCGACACGTGGGAGATATAGCCGCATCGAGGGCGTTACAGTGGCCCGTTAACCCGTTATGGTCCACCGATAGTACGACCCACGTTTTGCGAAATGATTATACGCCCCATAGAAGGCCCATGGATCCTACGGCCCATAGAAGACCAATGCATCCTACAGCCCATAGAAGACCAATGGATCCTACGGCCCGTAGAAGGCCCATGGATCATATGGCCCGTAGAATGTCCATGAATCCTACGGCCCGTAGAAGGCCCATGGATGCTATGGCCCATAGAAGGCCCATGGATCCTACGGCCCGCATGAGGCCCATGGTTACAACAGTCCATGTGTTGCCATGATTATTGTGGCCTAGTTACCAAAAATAGGTATTGTGGCCACTAGAAAAACACGGGAAAAGAACTGCAGTGACTACAAGCAAACAACTAAGCAAGATAATAAGGAAACAATTAAGCAATCAACTAATGCTAGCCTATTACAGCTATTACACATATTACATCCACTTGGAATCAAAGTTCGCCACCAGTGCAAATATAGGGAACAAAGCTGCATATTACATACACTGGCCGTCAAAATTGGCCACCTGTGCAAATAAACAAGGCAGCAAAACAAGTCCATAACTGAAACAACTTCAGAAGAGCTCAAGAAACGTTATCCTGTTGTCGGTGCACAAAAGTAGGGGCTCTCTTTTGCACCCCTTTACTTGTGCGCGGGCTGTTAGAGCCGTGCCCGTGGCCACACTTAGCAGGGCAGGGCAGAGGAAGCAAAGCCACAAGAGGACCAGAGCATCACCAAGACAGAAACACAAAGAGCAAGAGGGCGAAGTGAACTACCCCGGCAAGACACTTGCCGGGCGCAGCCTCCGTAGCCCCGGTAAGGGCCTTGCCGGGGCAACTTGCCCAGCACTAGCGGAGCGCGCCACACTTCAGCCCATGGGTTCCAACACCATCAACAACATTGGAACCAAGGCTCGGGAGGCACCTCCTGATGGCATGCAGATCTTGGTAAAGATCATAAGCATGCAAGATCAGGTGAGGACTAGAAGACGATGATCCTCGGCAAGATCCTCGCCGAGGAAATCCACGAGACCTCCGGCAAGATCCTTGCCGGGGACGACCGCGATGCCACGGCAAGACCCTTACCGGGACCCCGTCAAGAACCTTCCGAGGACATCAGCGGGGCCGCGGCCAGGCCCGCAACTGCCAAGACTCCACCGTCGTTCCCATGCAGCTGCCAGCCCAGCCAGCTAGGCGAGCACCTGCGTGGCGACGTGCGACCTCTAGACCAACTTAGCAAGTATCTGCCTAATGGCATGTAGATCTTCGTGAAGACACTGCCACCGCACCAGCTCAGCAGTCTGCTAGCCTACATGGCGCCGCATGCCTCATTGCCCAGGATGCGTGTCGAAGCAAGGCAAGGCGGCGACGGATGGGACGGGCCTTGTTACCGTCCCCAATAAAGCAAGGGGACACCTAAGGGGCGCATTTAATGCCTTTTATCCCGTAATGATAGGTGATAAGCTCAGCCACCTTTCCACCTCCTATGTGCCAATGTGTCATCCCCTTTCTCTATAAAAGGAGGCCCGAGGCATACTGGAGGGTGATTTGGCTCTTTTGGACGACGCATGCACCGTAGCAAGTTCAAGAACACAAGAACACTCAAATATACACCAAAGCAGGACTAGGGTATTACGCATCCTCGCGACCCGAACCTGGGTAAACGATCCTTGTAGTGGCTCCTAGACCCGCTCTTTCCACAACCTCGCGCCCGCCGACCCCAGTGATCCCATAGGTGTCGTTTCCACCAACATCTTTGGCGCGCCAGGTAGGGGGCGCAGCTGTGGAAATCCGGTCTAGCAACTAGTCTAGCATTTCTTCATCGCCTTGGCTTCCAAGGAAGAAGGCAACCAAATGAGCGGCATCATTTGTGGAGGCAGTGAACGCTCGCGCAATGACAGAAAAGCTAAGTCACGCAAACTTTGAGCAATTCCTTTTATATAAGATTATTCTCCTTGGAGATCTTTCCCTTTGTATGAGAAACATGCACGCAATGGGGCCCTTCCACTATTGGCAATGCCCTTGTTCTGTTTCGAGTCCGCTCAATAGTTCGAGTGGCTGCATCGAGAACGGCAGGGTGGCCTTCCGCTATTGGCAACACTCTCGTTCTGTCTCGAGTCCGCTCGACAGTTTGACCGGCCACGCTGAGAATGGTAAGGTGGTTCGCCTGGCAGCAAGCACACCTGGCAGGCTATTGGGGATCCGTCCTCAAGGTGCCACGGCTTGGGTTTACGCGCCGGCAAGCCTACCCAATTGACGTAGGGTGGACATACAAAGGGAGATCAAACTGGAAAATAACATGCATCGTTTCAAAGTACTGCAGAGTTATATTACATCAATTGTTGCTGCGGTTCTAACTAAAGATAAAAATTGTCTTGGTCGTGAACCTGCAGCGGCAATGAGAAATGGGGTGCCTAGTCCCAGCGCTGGCCTTCAACCCTCTAAATTCCGTCGACGCGGCTGATGATGGGCTGGATTCACTCCTCGAGCGTCGTGAGGTCCACGTCCTCTGGCAAGCTCTCCAACGCGGCGTCGAAGTCGAGGTTGGGGTTCCAGTACACCACCTTGGTGAGTACCTTGGTCAGGGCACCCCGGCAAAGCTGTCAGGCCTCATTGGCCAGAGAGCTCGCTCTGTTAGAGCGAAACTGCTCCAAGGCTCCAAAGAAACCCTCGAAGAATAGAGTCAGCTTGGCGTTGGGACTCATGTTTAGCTCCGGGGCGTACCTTACGTTCGGCATCCCCATGGCTCCCAGCTTCGTGGTGATCCTGCCAGCGACGTCGGCGAGGCGGCTGATCTAGAGGTTTTCGCCCTTCACGAAATCCTCGTGGTTGGCGGCATCATTCCTCCGCAGCTGCCTCTCCTTCTCCAAACTCTTGGTCAGGGTCTCCTCCCGGGCCCTGATCTCCGAAAGCATCCCTTCAAGACCCTCCAGCTTCAGCTTCAGGTCTTTGATGGAGTCGTTGGCTTGGGTGAGTAGCTCGGCCCTGTCGAGGACTACGGCCTGCACCTCCGTCAAGGCGCAGCTGATCGTGTCCTTCTCCTTCACCAGCTCCTGGGCCTTGTTCTTCAGGCCGTCCCACTACACATCCAGCTCCTTGACCTTGTCTCCATGGACCAAGGCTTGAGCATCGAGTGCCTCCTTGTGCCTCTGCTCCAGCTCCTGGGTCCGCTGCGCGACGAGCTTCTCGACCTCCTCATCCTTTCCGCGGAGTGTGGTGGCGAGCGCCACCTCACGAGCGGCGAGGTCCTCCTCCTAGGTGTTCAGCTCGGCCTGGTGCTGGTGTCGGGTGGCCTCGGCCCTGGCGGCCTGTTCCCTCGCTGCCTCCTGGGCCTTCTTACTATCGGCCTGCTTCAAGATGAGCTCTTGCCTGCGCGCGGCCAGCTGATCTTGGACAGCCTTTAGCTCTTCGTGTGCCTGGCGGAACCAGGCCTTCGTCTCGGTGATGCGCTCCTCGAGATCCGCCTCTGCCTTGTCCACCGCCGCCACCTGGACTTCACCTTATCCAGACGGGCGCGGTGGAGCACCTGGAGCTTCCAGAAGCTGGCGCCCATGGCCTGAAGAAGCTGCTCCTCTTGGGAGCCGCCGCCACCGGCGCTTGGTTCGTCGACAACCTCGATCCCAGCAGTGGCGAACGCCTCATCGTCAAACACCCCCCTCGGTCAGCGCCCTGGTGCCTGCCGTCCCTGGAAGGTGGACGAACAGGTCGTCACCCACCTTCAAGTACCTGCCCGAGCCAGAGGCAGCGGAGGAGGAGGGTTGATCATCGACCACCCCGTCCTTGGTAGCAGCCTTGCCGGCCTCCTCGGCAGGCCCCTTGTCGGCCTCCTCGGCGGCGCCCTTGCCGCCCTCTTTGGCGGCAGCCTTGCCGGTCTCTCCGGCAGGCCCCTTGGCGGCGTCCTCAGCAGTGGTCTCAGCGGCCTCCTCAGCGACAATCTTGTCGGCCTCGGCCTTAGCATCCCTGGCGAGCTCCTTGATAACGGTGTCGATGTCCTCCCGGTCCGCCGAGGAAGGACCTGGATACAGAGAAGGGGAATGAGGCGAAGCCAAGACCAAGTTTCAAAAAAGAAGAAGAAAGAACAGGGACAGCAAGCAAATGACATACCCGTACCGGGCTGGGAAGAAGTGGCCCCCTCCCCACCAACATCCGTCGCCGGGACGAGGCCACCAGCGCCCAAGTTCACCTCCTCCTCCTCCATGCGCATGGGCTCGGTGCGTGGCGCCCTTGCCGAGGATGCCCCTCGGGGCGGCATGGTTGATGGGGGCGGCGTGTTGGGGGTGGCCCTCGGTGGCACCTCCTGCTGCCGTCCTCCTCTAGCAGCCACGGCAAGGCCAGTGCCAAGGGATCGCACCCCAACACTCGTTGATGAGGAGTGAGTGGTGAACGCACGCTGGGGGCTAAGACGGGGGCTGCTGTTCGGGCTGATCTCCACCACCGGCGTGCGCAAAGCGCCCACTGGGGGCTGGTTGCCCGACGAGGCCCTGGCCCTCTTCCCCACCCTCTGGGCTAGCGTCTCCCTGTCCGTGCAAACATGAAAACAAGTCAGGAAAAGTGGTGCGGTCTGAAAGGACGGAGACGATGAAAGGCAAGATACTTACTCGTCCTCCACCTCCTCTTCTGTTGCCTTCCTATTCCTCCTTGGGATGAGAGACCCAAAATCGAAGATGATCTCCGTGTCGACATCTGCGAGAGGAGGGGAAGGGGATGGAGTCCGGCAACTCTTGGACGAAGAAGAGGCGGCCGTTTTCCTCTTCGCCACCGCAGCCTTCACCACCTTCTTTGCTGCCGCGGCCCTCGTCAGGCGCACGGACTGCCCCTGGACCTCTTGCCGCAGTTCGGTCCTGCCGGGCCAGACCGGCTCGCCAGAGCTGGCCCGCCGCAGGACATGCCTTTTCCCCGTGGCTGGAGGGTAGTCGGCCTCGGCCTCTTCCTCGATCGACTCCTCGACCACATCCTCAACAAGGGGGCCTCGGTTTTGATGCCACTGGCCTCCCCGGCAGACCCCGCCCACTGGGCGAGTTCCATCTCCTCCGTGGCGGCGGCGGCCTCGTCCTCCATGCCGGAAGCGCTGCCGCCTGCCGGCCTCCCTGGCAAGCTCCGCCTCCGCCACCCTAGCGGCGATGTAGTCCAGCTCCCCTCGGTGGTGTCCTAGATGAGCAGCGGCTCGTCGTGGTCATAGCCAAGGTAGTCAGAATCCCGACTCGACTGCTAGAATCCTACGACTTCACGACCCTACAGAAGCATGTCGATCCAAATCCCACTATGAATCCGGATCAAGTAGAATCCATGTTGAGTCACGATCCAAATCACAGAATCCTATACAAAATGGTACAATCCCGACTATGCTATGGACTATGTCCGATTCTACTAATTTATCTAAGCCGTTTGTTTAGTTGTAGCAGAATAGTATGCAATCATCCAAACCCCTTTTCATATACCTCATGGACCTTTATTCCCCTCCCAAGCCCAAATGCTCAGCTGCCAACACCTTTGATCTAGCTCTCAGAAACCCTAGATCGAAATTGAGGATCGGGCTTGTCAACAGATGGAATTGGCGTGAAAAAGAGGATGCTTCAAGATTGATCTGAGGAGGAGAGGAAGACCCTTCAAGGTTTAGCACTGCAGCTCAAATAGACAAGTGATTGACTATTCACGCACTCTAAAAAGAACCTAAGTAAATTTAGTGCATTGAAGGTTTAAATGTTCTATATATTTCCCTCTCATATATGTTCCATACATGCGAGCTAGATGGTGGTTAGCCATAAAAAGAAGTGGAATACAACTAGCATTGATGTGGACGCTCTTTGCTCCATATTTAGTGTCGAAACTCTACACATCCCATATAAATTTGTTGGGTGCATACAAAATATCTTATTTGAGTAAATCTGGTAGAATCCTCAATTTCACGACTTGAACTTACGACTCGATTCTGTCTGAGGAAAATCGATCCGACTCCGAATCTCGACTCTGACTACCTTGATCATAGCCGTCCGACAAGTTGTCAAAGAACTCCTACACTTCACATGCCGGGGGCTCGGCCCAGAACGGGTTGAGGCCATGCACATTGAAGTCCGGCATCATAGCAATAATGGCAGACTGGCAAGAGTTGTTGCTCAGCGGGAACACACCCGCTGGCGACCCAAATAGGGGCCCCTTGACGGCCTTGCCGGCCTTCGCGGCCATGCGGGTCCTCTCCACCCTACCGTTGCTGAACACATTGAGGAGCCTTTGACAGAAATGGGCGTGTCCCATCACCATGAAGTTGTGCTTCAGGCCAGGGTGGAGCCTCATGACGTCGGCCGCATTCTTGAAGTCCCAGGCCGGCCTCCCCTTGTTATGCAGCGGGGCGATTCGACGGAGGATGAAGTCCGCCCCAATCATCTCAACGGTGAGCCCGACCATGGTGAGGCGATGGATCCTGGTGGTGGCGATCAAAAGCTTCTTCTCATTGGTGTCGAGGTCGCTCTAGTCCCCGTCGTGGGTCGGCGGGCTCTAATGAACCTGGCAGAACTCCGGCGGGTCCTTCTCCTCGATCCAGCACCACCGGCCCCGCCACTCGTCCCACCTCTCCTTCTGGGCACCCTCTGGATACATGCCTTTCTGCTAGACCCTTGGGATACAAGAGATGCTCCCGAAGATGGTGCCCCCTGGCTGGATGCGAGGGGAGAAGTAGTGGCGGAAGAGCGCCGTGCTGGGGAGCACCCCAGCAAAGTCCTCACAGAGGTGAGCAAAGAGAGCAATGCGCGCCACCGCATTCGGAGTGAGATCCAAAAGACGGAAGCCGTAGGTGCGCATGACATCATTGAAGATGTCGAAGAAAGGGGGGCAGAGCCCGCAGGAGAAGAAATCAACAAAAAAGGGGTACCGATTTGGGCCGCCGTGGCGCAATCGGCGTGGATGGCGCGCATGGCAGGGTGCCCCATCGTCTTCCTCCCCCACAGGGGCAATAAAAATTCATTGAGGTGGACCGCATCGACCTTCGACGGGAAGTAGGCGAACTGCGTCCGCCGCACCGCCGCCTCGCTGTCCGGTGCCTCTCTCTCCCTGGTATCCTTGCCCGCTCCCTTGCCCCTACTGGTTTTGGGCGCCATGGCGGCTGGAAGGAGTCGAAGGATCAAAGAGCAATGGGGGCACAGTGGCGACGAGCAAAAGCAAGAGCATGAGGAGGAAGAAGATAGGGACGGCGGTTCCGAGATTGGAGAAGGCACAGAGGGTAAATGAGCAGCGCGCCCGCGATTATTCCTTTTTATGGGGAAGGCGCGGGCCGCCTCTTTACCATTTACTGCGACAAGATGCATGCGTGCAAGGACCGTCTCATGCATGACCCCCACGTCACACATGACCCTCCACATCACGCATTAAACGCGTGTCGTGGGGAAGCGCAGCAGACGAAAAAGTTACCACGGTTAAATTCTGCCCCGCTTGCCCGCGCACCGTTCTGGGCCTAGCCCAACAACGCGCCGCACTTATGTGTGGCCCAGGCCCGGGGGCTCCTGTCAGTGCACAAAAGTAGGGGCTCTCTTTTGCACCCCTTTACTTGTGCGCGGGCAGTCAGAGCCGCGCCCGTGGCCACACTTAGCAGGACAGGGCAGAGGAAGCAAAGCCACAAGACGACCAGAGCGTCACCAAGACAGAAACGCAAAAAGCAAGAGGGCGAGGTGAACTCCCCCGGCAAGAGCCTTGCCGGGCGGAGCCTCCGCAGCCCCGGCAAGGGCCTTGCCGGGGCAACTTGCCCAGCACCAGCAGAGCGCGACACCCTTGAGCCCAAGGGTTCCAACACCATGAACAACATTGGAACCAAGGCTCGGGAGGCACCTCCATGTTGGCATGCAGATCTTTGTGAAGATCATAAGCATGCAAGATCAGATGAGGACCAAAAGACAATGATCCTCAGCAAGATCCTCGCTGAGGAAATCCACGAGACCTCCGGCAAGATCCTTGCCGGGGACGACCGTGATGCCACGACAAGACCCTTGCTGGGAGCCTGGCAAGACCCTTGCCGAGGACATCAGCGGGGCCGCGGCCAGGCCCACACCTGCCAAGACTCCACCGCCGTTCCCATGCAGCTGCTAGCCCAGCCAGCTAGGCGAGCACCTGCGTGGCGACGTGCGACCTCTAGACCACCTCAGCAAGCATCTGCTTGGTGGCATGCATATCTTCGTGAAGACACTGCCACCGCACCAGCTCAGCAGCCTGCCAGTCTACATGGCGCCGCACGCCTCGTTGCCCAGGACGCGTGTCAAAGCAAGGTGAGGCGGCGACGGACGGGATGGGCCTCGTTACCGTCCCCAATAAAGCAAGGGGACACCTAAGGGGCGCATTTAATGCGCTTTGTCCCGTAATGACAGGCGATAAGCTCAGCCACTGTACACCTTTCCACCTCCTGTGTGCCACTGTGGCATCCCCTTTCTCTATAAAAGGAGGCCCGATGCATACTGGAGGGGAATTCGGCTCTTTTGGACGAAGCACACACCATAGCTAGTTCAGGAACACAAGAACACTTAAATATACACCAAAGCAGGACTAGGGTATTACGCATCCTCGCAGCCTAAACCTGGGTAAACGATCCTTGTGCTGGTTCCTAGAACTGCTCTTTCCACAACCTCGCGCCCGCCGACCATAGTAGGGATCCCAGTGATCCCATAACTGTCGTCTCCACCAACACCTGGGTATCCACCATGCTGGAAATAAGCTTTGCAAGCTTATTAGCTTTGTCCTGGTTGGCGCTAAAATCCTCCAACGCTTGCTATTGCACCACAAAGTATGCATCTGAATGCTCCATGGACTTCCGCAGTCCTTCCACTTCTTGTCGCAGCACGGCTGATCGATATCTTTCAACTTGTAGTTGAGACTCCAGAAACCGAACTGATTCAGACAGTGCGTTTGAATAGCTTGTGCAAGCGATAGTGGCCAGTAACTCAAACAGTAAACCAAGGCAGGACTTTGGGGTTGCCTCACTATCTTCAAGATAGTTTTCCTTAGCAGTTTTATCAGCTTTGTTGGAGACCAACAAGGATGTCTCACGATCCTGAACCTTATCTGCATTACTTCCTTTAGCATTGCTTAATATGGCACTC
This sequence comes from Aegilops speltoides, assembly GCA_021437245.1. Taxonomy (NCBI): domain Eukaryota; kingdom Viridiplantae; phylum Streptophyta; class Magnoliopsida; order Poales; family Poaceae; genus Aegilops; species Aegilops speltoides. Next base: position 340,329,517 of record CM038142.1, on the reverse strand, counting down.
TTCCCCAATATTCTGTCAGCATTCTAAAAGAAGAAACAAGGAGACACATAACAAGTTTGGCATGTACTAGTATATGAAACTCATTTCGGTGAACCAGTTCATTAGTAAGGTGGACAAGATTAAACTACCAAGTCTTCTATTGCCAAGTAGTACATTATAAAAGCATCAAACAAACAAATATATATGTCCTATGGTCACTGCATTGTCTTGCCAAATCAAAATAGAGACACGGTTCAGATCATATCAGTTCAAGAGAAAGCAACACTGAAAGAATACAAAGCGTGAGAAACTACATGGCACAACAAGATTTCAGATGGGTACCACGGGTCTACATGTACAACAACACTATTGGCCCTGTTATGATGGTAGTAATATGCATGATATGAGAAGTCAACTGTATACACAATTGAAATTGAAATCAACGGAGCTATTTATAAGAGGAAACCTGTTAAAGAAACATGCGTAAACATACCTACTGTGCCATTGGAGTTTCCATTAGATCGTTCAATTTAAAAATAATTTGTATGAGTAAATACAATGATACAAGAGCAAAGCAGTATGCACGATAGCAATGGAATCTTAAATGAGAACAGTTGTTCTTCAGGTTTAAGCACTTTCTACATGAACAGAGTACAGGAAGACGCAAGCATATAGTAATTAAAATAATATTAGCTCATAGACCTTACCACATTCTTGGTTCGGGACCAATAAAAAACAAGGCATTCGCAGTCATTGTCCAGTAAATGTGTCTCAGGAGAACGTAAGGGAATTTGATGAGTTTCTTTGCCAGTGAAGTATGTTTTCTTTGGGTAATTCTGATACTGCCACCAAGCATTCTTGAAGATAGCAGAGGTATTAGCACAGTTTACCTCATCTTGAGTTTCCAAATCGGTCCTTCTCTATAGAGAAAAATGGGAAAAATTGTTGTATTATAACCATCATGGAGGTAGAATGTATGGGACAAAGCAAAGTAATTGCCATGAATAACATTACTTACACATAACTCCTAGACAAACACCTGCAACTGGCATTTTCCTTCATCTTAATTATAATATTTCCATGATGGGAAGATACGCACATAGGATTTTACAACATGAAATGCGATAGATGCTAAACTATGAATGGCTGGTTGTCCTTCCTCCACAGGAATAGGTGTACTAACTGGTGGAGTTGGGGTTCGCCGTGGTAGTACTGGCGCTTTGGGCTCTGGAGCTACCTTACTAACTGCTCTTGTTTGGGAGCTCTGTGGTGGAGATGGTGTTGTGTCAACAGGAACTGGGTTACAAGGAGCCACTAGTAAGGCAGTTCTCTATCCATTGGGGTTAGATTGGGTGAAGCTGGTTCTCTATCCATTGCAGTAGGGGTAAAATCTGCGGGAGTCTGGGTTATGTGTGGTAGGGCCAGTTCTCGTGCATATACAACCGGGGTGCTATCTCCACCAAGAGGTAGCACTGTTTCATTTGAAGACCGTGTTTGTACTCCACTAGATACTGCCATCACCCGCCTGCTACGTCTTGAGCTTGCGTTGGTTTTCCTTGAAGAGGAAAGGGTGATGCAGCAAAGTAGCGTAAGTATTTCCCTCAGTTTTTGAGAACCAAGGAATCAATCCAGTAGGAGGCTCCTCAAAAGTCCCACGCACCTACACGAACAAACAAGAACATCACAACCAACGCAATAAAGGGGTTGTCAATCCCTTCACGGCCACTTACGAAAGTGAGATCTGATAGAGATAATATGATAAGATAAATATTTTTGGTATTTTTATGATATTGATTGGAAAGTAAAAGATGCAAATAAAAGTAGATGGAAAACTTATATGATAAAAGATAGACCTAGGGGCCATAGGTTTCACTAGTGGCTTCTCTCAAGATAGCATAAGTATTACGGTGGGTGAACAAATTACTGTCGAGCAATTGCTTGAAAAGCGATAGTTATGAGATTATCTAGGCATGATCATGTATATAGGCATCACGTCCGTGTCAAGTAGACCGAAACGATTCAGCATCTACTACTATTACTCCACACATTGACCGACTCCTGCCTGCATCTAGAGTATTAAGTTCATGAAGAATAGAGTAATGCATTAAGAAAGATGGCATGATGTAGAGAGATAAACTCATGCAATATGATATAAAACCCATCTTTTTATCCTCGATGGCAACAATAAAATACGTGTCTTGCTGCCCCTGCTGTCACTGGGAAAGGACACTGCAAGATTGAACCCAAAGCTAAGCACTTCTCCCATTGCAAGAAAGATCGATCTAGTAGGCCAAACCAAACTGATAATTCAAAGAGACTTGCAAAGATAACTTAAACATACATAAAATAATTCAGAGAGATTCAAATATTTCTCATAGATAAACTTGATCATAAACCCACAATTCATCGGATCTCGATAAACACACCGCAAAAAGAGTTACATCGAATAGATCTCCAAGAAGATCGAGGAGAACTTTGTATTGAGATTCTAAGAGAGATAAGAAGCCATCTAGCTAATAACTATGGACCCGAAGTTCTGTGGTAAACTACTCACAACTCATCGGAGAGGCCTTGTAAATGATGTAGAGGCCCTCCGTGGTCGATTCCCCCTCCGGCGGAGTGCCGACGAAGGCTCCAAGATGGGATCTCGTGGATACAGAAGGTTGCGGCAGTGGAAATAGTTTTTCGTGGTGCTCCTGGATGTTTTCAGGGTCCGTGGATATATATAGGAGGAATAAGTAGGTCGGTGGACACTCGAGGGGCTCACAAGGGAGGGGGCATGCCGGGCACCCTCGTGGCCGCCTCCTCTATTGCTTGACGTCCACTCCAAGTCCCCTGGATCACGTTTGTTCCAAAAAGATTGCTCCCGAAGGTTTCATTCCGTTTGGACTCCGTTTGATATTCCGTACAAAAGTAGAGCCTCCCGCCACGGCCATGCATCACAGGGCAGGAAAGGGAAGCCGGAGGAAAGCCGAAGCCACAAGGAAGACAAAGCAACGACAAGGACCAAGACTACAGAGATCGAATGGGCGAAGCAGGTCTCCCCGGCAAGGACCCTTGCCTGGGCGGCCTCAGCAGCCCCGGCAAGACCCTTGCCGGGGCAGCTCGCCTGCGCCAGCTGAGTGAGCCACCCTTGAGCCCACCAAACGCCAGACAAACGCGTTGAGGCAGGGCTCGGGAGGCACCTCCGTGGTGGCATGCAGATCTTTGTGAAGACATAAGATGAACAAGATCAAATAAGGATGGGAAGGCAACCATCCTCACCGAAGAAACCCACAAGACCCCCGGCAAGGTCCTTGCCGAGGAAGCCAGCGCGCCATGGCAAGACCATTACCGGGTCACCCGGCAAGGCCCTTGCCAAGTGCACCGGCAGGGCCACTACCAGGCCAGCACCAGCCAACTCTTCACCGCCGTTCGCATGCAGCTGTCGACCCAACCAGCTGGGCAGGCACCTGCGTGTCAACATGCAACCCTTCGTGGAGGCTCCACCACCGCGCCACATCAGCTGCCTGCCTGCCAACATGGCACCGCATGCATCGCGGGCCAGGGCGCGTGTCGAAGCAAGGAGGGGCGGCGACGGACGGGACGGGCCCCGCCCCAGTCCCCGATAAAGCAAAGAGACACCTAAGCCTCGCATTAAATGCGTCTTGTCCTGTAATACCAGCGATAAGCTCGTGATGCTGTAGCACTTTCTACCTCCTGTGTGCCACTATGAAAGCCCCTTTCGTTTATAAAAGGAGGCCCATGGCACACGGAGAAAGGATTCGGCTCTTTCGAACCTCGCAGCACCTAGAGCTAGTTCGAGAGCTCAAGAACACTAATACATCCACCAAAGCAGGATCGTAGGGTTTTACGCATCTTTGCGGCCCGAACCTGGGTAAATCCCCCTTTGTGTCATCTGTTAGTCTCGCTCTCCTCACGATTCGCGCGCCACCGACACCTATGTTGCATCTGGCCAAGGACTTATAGTTATCAATAAGCTGAAGGTTTGCCTTCCACCAAAAGGATCCAATCCAGTTACTACCAGGCAGTGAATCATTGTTGTAATATGATTCCCAAATCAAGTTGACCCAAGGAATAATTTTTCTGTTATAAAACTTGTGCGGGTTCTTAAGTAGTAGGGCTTTATTCTGAACAAAGATATCCATTACCCCCAAACCGCCCTGATTTTTGGGTCTGCAAACAGGGCTCCATGCCACCATGGCAGGCCTATGATCCTCCAGGTCAGGGCCTCTCCAAAGGCAATGCCTCAAATACTTGATAGCTTGAGTTTTAATAGTGACAGGCACATCAAGGCATCCCATGAGGTAGATCAACAAAGAATTTAGGACAGATTTCACCAGCAACAGTCTCCTAGCCATTGTCATGAAGGAAGACAAACCCACAGGCTTCTTCTGCAGTCTTGTGACAAGAGGGAAGCATTGCTCAATAGTACGCTTGTGAAGACCTAAAGGTGCTCCCAAATATTGAATTGGGAAAGATTCCTTTTTGCAATGAAAAGTGTTTATCAAAATCTCCACCTTCTCTTCTAGCAAATTTATTGGAATCGTACTTGATTTATTATAGTTCACTTTATGGCCAGTGGCATCTGCAAAATTTTTGAGAAGGGCTTTGAGACAATGTAGTTGCTTGGCATCTGCTTGAAGGAGAACCAGGGTGTCAGCTGGGCCTCCGGTTAGTAGGTTAGTCCAAAAAATGATATAGAAGTGTAAATTAGAGCCCATAAACATCCAACACAAGTAATATGATAACATGGAACAATCAAAAATTATAGATACGTTGGAGACGTATCAAGCACCCCCAAGCTTAATTATTGCTCGTCCTCGAGTAGGTAAATGATAAAAACGAATTTTTTTTATGTGGAATGCTACCTAGCATAATTCTCAATGTAATATTATTTATTGTGGCATGATTGTTTAGATCCAAATGATTCAAGATAAAAGCTTATAAAACATAAAAATAATAATACTTGAAGCATACTAACAAATAATCATGACTTATCAAAATAGCATAGCCAAAGAAAGCTCATCCCTACAAAATCATATCGTTAGGCCATGTTTCATTTTCATTACACAAAATACACCCATCATGCACAATCCCGGTTTCAGCCAAGCAATTGGTTCATACTTTTTAACGCGCTTCAGCTTTTTCAACTCTTCCGCAATACATGAGCGCAAGCCATAGACATAGCATTACATGTGGTATATGGTGGTTGTGAAGACAAAAAGGGAGAAGATAGTCTCACATCAACTAGGCGTATCAACGGGCTATGGAGATGCCCATTGATAGATATCAACGTGAGTGAGTAGGGATTGCCATGCAACGGATGCACTAGAGCTATAAATATATGAAAGCTCAACAAAAGAAACTAAGTGGGTGTGCATCCAACTTGCTTGCTCATGAAGACCTAGGGCATTTTGAGGAAGCCCATCATTGGAATATACAAGCCAAGTTCTACAATGAAAAATTCCCACTAGTATATGAAAGTGACAACATAGGAGACTCTCTATCATGAAGATCATAGTGCTATTTTGAAGCACAAATGTGGAAAAGAGATAGTAGAATTGTCCCTTCTCTCTTTTATCTCATTTTTTGGTGGGCTCTTTGGCCTCTTTTTTATTTGGTGGGCTCTTTGGCCTTTTTTTATAAAGTCCGAAGTCTCATCCCGACTTGTGGGGGAATCATAGTCTTCATCATCCTTTCCTCACATGGGACAATGTTCTAATAATGAAGATCATCACACTTTTATTGATTTACAACTCAAAAATTATAACTCAATACTTAGAACAAAATATGACTCTATGTGAATGCCTCCGGCGGTGTACCGGGATATGCAATGAATAAAGAGTGACATGTTTGAAAAATTATGAAGCTGGCCTTGCCACTAATACGATGTTAACTACATGATCATGGAAATAGCAATTTGACAATGATGGAACGTGTCATAATAAACAGAACGGTGGAAAGTTGCATGGAAATATATCTCGGAATGGCTATGGAAATGCCATAATAGGTAGGTATGGTGGCTGTTTTGAGGAAGATAAATAATGGGTGCATGATACCGGCGAAAGTTGCGCGGCATAATAGAGTCTAGCAAAGTGGAAGGATGAGTGTGCGTATGTCCATGGAATCACATTAGTCATAAAGAACTCATATACTTATTGCAAAAGTCTACTTGCCCTCGAAGCAAAGTACTACTACGCATGCTCCTAGAGGAAGGGTTGGTAGGAGTTAACCATCGCGCGATCCCGACCTCCACTCATAAGGAAGACAAGTAAAAGAGCACCCCATGCAACAAATTTGTCACACAACTTTTACCATACATGCATGCTATGGGACTTACCAACATCAACACAAGTATTTCTCAATTTCATAATTACCCTACTAGCATGACTCTAACATTACCACCTTTATATCTCAAAACAATTATCAAGCATCAAATTGATCATAGTGTTTAATGCACTTTCTATGATAGTTTTTATTATACCCAACTTGGATGCTCATCATTCTAGGACTAAATTTATAACCATAGAAAATACCATGCTGTTCTAAAAGACTCTCAAAATAATATAAGTGAAGCTTTAGAGATCAACAATTTCTTCAAAATAAAGCCACCGTCGTGCTCTAGAAAATATAAGAGAAGCACATAGAGCAAAACTATTTAGCTCAAAAGATATAAGTGAAGCACATAGAGTATTCTAATAAATTCTAAATCATGTGGGTTTCTCCCAAAAGGTGTGTACATCAAGGATTATTGTGGAAATCTAAAAAGCAAAGACTCATATCATACACGATGCTCTAAGCAAAACACATATCATGTGGCGAATAAAAATATAGCTCCAAGTAAAGTTCTTGATGAGCGAAGATTTAAAGAGGGATGCCTTCCGGGGCATCCCCAAGCTTAGGCTTTTGGTTATCCTTGAATATCTTTGGGTGCCATGGGCATCCCCAAGCTTAGGCTCTTGCCACTCCTTATTCCATAGTCCATCAAATCTTTACCCAAAACTTGAAAACTTCACAACACAAAACTCAACAGGAAATCTCATAAGCTCTCTTAGTGCAAGAAAGCAAAACCACCACATAATGTACTGTAATGAACTCATTATTTATTTATATTGGTGTTAAACCTACTTTATTCCAAGTTCTCTATGGTTCATACCCCTTGATACTAGCCATAGATGCATCAAAATAAGCAAACAACACACGAAAAACAGAATCTGTCAAAAACAGAACAGTCTGTAGCAATCTGTAACTTTCAGATATTTCTGGAACTCTAAAAATCCTACCAAAATTGGAACTCCTGGGAAATTTGTCTGTTGATCTACATCAAAAAGAATCAACGCAAAATCACGTTTCTGTGAAGTACTAAAATTATTTTCGTGCGTGCAAAGTTTCTGTTTTTCAGCAGAATCAAATTAACTATCACCGTAGGTTATCCTATAGGTTCTACTTGGCACAAACACTAATTAAAACATAAAAACACATCTAAACAGAAGCTAGGTGAAATATTTATTACTAAACAGAAGCAAAAAGCAAGAAACAAAAATAAAATTGGATTGCCTCCCAACTAGCGTTATTGTTTAACGCACCTAGCTAGGCATAAAAGCGAGGATAGATCTAAGTAGTGCCATAATAATAAGATAGATCACAAAAACTCATCTCATATTCTCTACGTTCAGTAGCAAGTTTTTTTTGAGGCAAGCAAAAGTAATCAAAATGGCTAAATTTAATGGGACAAAAGTCCCCAAGATCAATCTCAGGAGGTATGGGTTCCTCCTTTGGCCCTTCATATTGCACAACCAATTTATCATTATAAACGTTCTTTTGACAGAACCTCTTGAGTCTACACTCAAGAGAATATCCTAACTCATTATTTCGAATAGCAAAATCATTATTGAGCTCAGAAATTTTATCAACTAGAACAGTGGTAGGAACCTTTTTCCTAAGGTTTTCATTGAAAGCGATATAGTCCAAAGATTGGAAACGCATTATTTCCTGTTGATCAAAGAGGATTGCCTCTATGGGAGGACGGCCGGCGTCCATATAGTGCACAAAGATTTCTTTGGCTTCTTTTATTATAAATCTAAACTCATGTGCCAAAAAGATAGTATCTGCGCGCTTAACAAAAGAATGCTCAATAATAGAAAATTATAGAAAGATACTTTGTATGCAAGGATGCATGTGCATAAACTTTCTTTCAAGTTCAACTATAAGCATGGTGATAGCATTCGCAAGACTACTAGTTATATGCAATTTAGAACTACCCATAGAAGGTAAAGCACCGACACAAGTAAAGAAATCTTGAATAACCCCTTTTCCAATAATATTACCACTACCGATTTGAAACTTTTTAGTATGTAAGATAGGGGGTTCTTCAGGAGGAGCATCAGAATTTTCCATGATATCATTATTGTCCATATCGACAATAATTTCCCCAATTTCAGGCATAATGGCAGAAAATGCAAAGAGAAAGAGAAAGAGGGAGGCGAAGAGATGGCGAATAAAACGTCTCCTTCGCTTGTAGTCATTTATCATTCAATTAGTGAAGCATAAATTCATTCGATCTCCCGATATTAATATTAATCAAATTAGCAAGCATCTTTTTTAGAAAGAAAGCCCTTTTCCATTTTAGCAAAATTCTTTCTATTTATACCTACTTTAAGGTATTCATCATTGCACGGCAAGGGTGAAGTGGGGGAGAGGAAAACGAGAGGCAAATGGCGAATAATGTAATGCGAGGGGAGATGAGTTTGTGATGGGTACTTGGTATGTCTTGACTTGAGCGAAGACCTCCCCGGCAACGGCTTCAGAAATCCTTCTTGCTACTTCTTGATCTTGCGTTGGTTTTCCTTGAAGAGGAAAGGGTGATGCAGAAAAGTAGCGTAAGTATTTCCCTCAGTTTTTGAGAACCAAGGTATCAATCCAGTAGGAGGCTCCTCAAAAGTCCCACGCACCTACACAAACAAACAAGAACCTCGCAACCAACGCAATAAAGGGGTTGTCAATCCCTGCACGGCCACTTTGCGATAGTGAGATTTGATAGAGATAATATGATAAGATAAATATTTTTGATATTTTTATGATGTAGATTGGAAAGTAAAAGATGCAAATAAAAGTAGATGGAAAACTTATATGATAAAAGATAGACCCGGGGGGCATAGGTTTCACTAGTGCCTTCTCTCAAGATAGCATAAGTATTACGGTGGGTGACCAAATTACTGTCGAGCAATTGATAGAAAAGCGCATAGTTATGAGATTATCTAGGCATGATCATGTATATAGGCATCACATCCGTGTCAAGTAGACCGAAACGATTCTGCATCTACTACTATGACTCCACACATCGACCAACTCCTGCCTACATCTAGAGTATTAAGTTCATGAAGAACAGAGTAACGCATTAAGAAAGAAGACATGATGTAGAGGGTTAAACTCATGCAATATGATATAAACCATATCTTTTTTATCCTCGATGGCAACAATACAATACGTGCCTTGCTGCCCCTGCTATCACTAGGAAAGGACACCGCCAGATTGAACCCAAAGCTAAGCACTTCTCCCATTGTAAGAAAGATCAATCTAGTAGGCCAAACCCAACTAATAATTCGAAAAGACTTGCAAAGATAACTTAATCACACATAAAGGAATCCAGAGGAGATTCAAATATTTCTCATAGATAAACTTGATCATAAACCCACAATTCATCGGATCTCGACAAACACACTGCAAAAAGAGTTACATCAAATAGATCTCTTGAAGATCGAGGAGAACTTTGTATTGAGATTCAAAGAGAGAGAAGAAGCCATCTAGCTAATAACTATGGACTCGAAGGTCTGTGGTAAACTACTCATAACTCATCAGAGAGGCCTTGGAGATGATGTAGAGGCCCTCCATGGTCGATTCCTCCTCCGGCGGAGCGCCGACGAAATCTCCAAGATGGGATCTCGCGGATACAGAAGGTTGCGATGGTGGAAATAGTTTTTCATGGTGCTCCAGGATGTTTTCGGGGTCCGGGATATATATAGGAGGAAGAAGTAGGTCGGTGGATGCTCAAGGGGCCCACAAGGGTGGGGGCGCACCGGGAACCCTCCTGGCCGCCTCCTCTATTGCTCCCGAAGGTTTCATTCTGTTTGGACTCCGTTTGATATTCCTTTCCTTTGAAACACTGAAATAGGCAAAAAGCAACAATTTGGGCTGGGCCTCCGGTTAGTAGGTTAGTCCCGAAAATGATATAAAACTGTAAAGTAAAGCCCATAAACATCCAAAACAAGTAATATAATAGCATGGAACAATCAAAAATTATAGATATGTTGGAGATGTATCACCACCCCAATTCAAATGGCTGATGAACAAGAAACATAGTTGAATGTACAGACATTGTATGAGAGACAAATGCAATCGATAGTGTGGAAAAAGGAGGGCATTAAATAGTTCACTTGTATATTGTTTAACTAAAACGGATAGCATGACATAATTTCACATATATGATGTCTATGTAAACTGGATAGCATAGCATAACGTAATTCAAAGATATGATGACTAACTAAACAGGATTGCATGACATAATTCACATACATGTTATCTAAGTAACCAGGATCGCATGATTTAATTCACATATGTGATTTATATGCTAAACAGAGGGCATTCACATATATGATGTCCGAACTAAGAGCATGGTGTTGGATATTGTGTATATGATGTCTAAACTATGCAATGCAAGACACCATATGCATGATATGAGCAGTAGAACCATGCCAAGTTAGAGCATACACCTCGGTGGGGGAATAGGACTGGTCATCTGTCTCTGAATCCATCTATGAGGAGCTATCGGGACCCAGCAAGAGATCTGGTTCGACAGGTAGCACTGTCTGCTCTGAAGGCCTTGTTTTCACTCCAGATTTTTCCATCACCAGAAAGCACAAGTGCTCCCTGGGTGATTTTGGTAATTTATGTCAACATATCTCTTGTTGGAATCCGGGTATTGTGGACATTCCCTCATTTCCATTCCGGAGCATCTTAATCTTAAGTTTCCTGTTTATCAAAGAAAAATTCCATTATCAGCTCACTCTTCATCAATCCTTATGGATCGATCTAGCAATCATGGAATCTATATGTTTCGGATAAGTTCAACAATGGAGTGGCATGGACTAGAGGATGTGGAACCCCTTCAAGATGCTATGGACAAAGGATTGGCTCAAGCTCCAAGCACGAGACTCTACATTTTCTATTTTACTGATCCAAGATCACATTGAGTCTATAGGAAAAGCCAAAACTATCAAGAGGGGATGAGGTGTTGCTTAATGGCTTGCTTGCTCAAAGTGCTTAGTGATATGCTCCAAAGCCCTCAACTACTTTCTCATATCCACATATGACCCAAACCAAAACTCCAACTCGGTCCTACCGATTCTTTCTATCCGGCGTCACCGAGTTCAGATGTCATAGCCACTGTCACAAACCCTAGTCAAATCGGTCTCATCGATAGGGATCTCGGTCTCACCGAGATGGGATTGTAATCTCTCTATTTCCCTTCGTAACGTTTCGGTCCAACCGAGATGAGCAATCAGTCCCACCAAGATTGCAATGCAAATTCTCTGTTTCCCTTTCGTAACGTTTCGGTCTCACCGAGATGAGCGAATCAGTCCCGCTGAGTTTGCCTGACCAACTCTCTAGTTAGCTTATTACCAAAATCGGTCCCACCGAGTTTGTGTAATCGGTCTCACCGAGATTACATTATGCCCTAATACAAACCATATCGTTCCCACCGGGTTGACATGTCGGTCCCATCGAAAATCCTAACGATCACATTATTTGGTATATTGGCCCGACCGAGTTTGACGATTCGGTCCCACCAAGATTGGTAAGTTGTGTGTAACGGTTAGATTTTGTGTGGAGGCTATATATACCCCTCCACCCACTCTTCATTCATGGAGAGAGCCATCAGAACGTGCCTACACTTCCAGCATTCATTTTTTGAGAGAGAACCACCTACACTTGTGTTGATACCAAGATATTCCTCTACCATATGAATCTTGATCTCTAGCCTTCCCCAAGTTGCTTTCCACTCAAATCTTCTTTCCACCAAATCCGAATCCTATGAGAGAGAGTTGAGTGTTGGGGAGACTATCATTTGAAGCACAAGAGAAAGGAGTTCATCATCAACACACCATTTGTTACTTCTTGGAGAGTGGTGTCTCCTAGATTGGCTAGGTGTCACTTGGGAGCCTCCGACAAGATTGTGGAGTTGAACCAAGGAGTTTGTAAGGGCAAGGAGATCGCCTACTTCGTGAAGATCTACCCTAGTGAGGCAAGTCCTTCGTGGGCGACGACCATGGTGGGATAGACAAGGTTGCTTCTTCGTGGACCCTTCGTGGGTGGAGCCCTCTGTGGACTCGCGCATCCGTTACCCTTCGTGGGTTGAAGTCTCCATCAACGTGGATGTATGATAGCACCACCTATCAAAACCATGACAAAAACATCCGTGTCTCCAATTGCGTTTTCACACTCCAATCCCATCCCTTTACATTCTTGCAAGTTGCATGCTTTACTTTCCGCTGCTCATATACTCTTTGCATGCTTGCTTGTTATGTATTGTGATTGTTAAACTTGTGCCAAAACTCCACTTAAACTTAAAGAAATTAAAAACTGCAACTTTTCTCACTTAGTGTCTAATCACCCCCCTCTAGACACCTCTTCTCGATCCTTTCAATTGGTATCAGAGCTTTGGTCTCCATTGCTTTGGTTTAAACACCATTGGAGGAAGATGGATGAATCTACTTTGGGGAGTCTTAGACATAGAGTGCCTATACTTGATGGGGAGCATTTTCATGAGTGTAAAAATGAGATGCTTGTGATTTTCAATGAATATCATTTGAACAAGTACATTGCTAGCCCTTGTGCACCTCATGTTGATCCCATGCATCCTACCCTTGATGAGTCAATTGACATGATTCGCAATCTTAGAACTGTTAATCTTATCACTAGAGGCTTGCTTAGAAACTTGATTGGATGTTTGCCTACTCTTGAGTGCGCCTACACTATATGGAAATTTCTTGAGGAACATTTTCCAAATTATTCCTTGAAAAATCTATTGCCTTGAGTAAGATGAATTCCAATGATCATATGTGTGGTGATTGTCTATTTGAGCTTACAAACCTTATGCGTGCCAAAGGAGATGTTGGAATTATTAGTGATATTATTTTCGAAGCTATTAAAATTCATAAATAAGATCATTGTCAAACTCACTCTAACTAATCACCCTCTCTAGGATTTGATCCACCACATGACGATGTTGAACATGGACACTATGATGAGGATGATGATAGTGACTTTGATCTTGATGATGCAATGAGACACTTTGGTATTATGGCAAATCTTCGGGATATATGGCAGGAGGAAAGGAATGGGTTCTTGACAGTGGATGTACCAATCACATGACCAGAGATAAAGATATGTTCCATGAGCTTGCTGAAAACGACGGCCCTCGACAGTATGTCACTTTTGGTGATAACTCAAAGGTAAGGTGGTTGGCCTCGGTAAGGTGGCCATCTCACATGATAGCTCCATACAAATGTCATGCTCGTTGAATCTCTTGGGTACATTTTACTTTTAGTATCTAGACTTGCTGATTCGGTTTCAATGTCCTTTTTACTGAAGTAGATTGCCAAGTGTTTCATAGAGATAATCATAAAATGGTCTTTACCGGTATACGTAGAGGTGATCTTTACATTGTTGATTTCACTAAAAAGGCTCAACCTAGAACTTCCTTTATTGCTAAATCCTCTAAAGGTTGGATGTGGCATAGACGGTTAGGTCATGTTGGCATGCAAAACCTTGATAAGTTTATTAAAGGAAATCATATCCTTGGCGTTAACGATGTCATATTTGATAAGGATAGACTTTGCAGCGCTTGTCAAGCAGGTAAACAGGTTAGAGGAAGGCATCCCATGAAGAACATCATGACCACAAGGAGGCCACTTGAGCTACTTCACATGGATCTTTTTGGTCCCAACGCCTACAAAAGTCTCGGTGGAAATTCTTTTGGTCTAATTATAGTTGATGATTTTTCAAGATTTACGTGGGTGTTCTTTCTTGATGATAAATCATATGTCCAAAAGATTTTCAAAAACTTCTCTAGGAAGGTCCAAAATCAATTTGAAGTGAAGATCAAGAAGGTTCACAGCGACAACGAAACGGAGTTCAAGAATGCAAATGTGGATACCTTTCTTGACGAAGAAGGGATTTCACATGAGTTCTCGGCTACGTACACACCTCAACAAAATGGAGTTGTTGAGAGAAAGAACCAGACGCTCATCGAAATGGCAAGAACAATGCTTGATGAGTACAAGACACCGAAGCACTTTTGGGCGGAAGCGGTTGAGACAGCTTGTCACGCAACAAATCGCTTGTATCTTCACAAGCTACTCGGCAAGACGGCATACGAGCTCCTCACCGGTAACAAACCCCAAGTTGGATACTTTCGAGTATTCGGGTCAAAGTGCTACATTCTTGATAAGCATCATTGTTCTAAATTTTCTCCTAAGTCTCATGAAGGTTTCCTACTTGGTTACGGCTCAAACTCTCAAACTTACCGTGTCTACAATAATTTCACCCGAAAGGTTGAAGAGACGGTAGATGTGAAGTTTGGTGAATCTAACGGCTCGCAAGTAGAGCAATTGCCAATTGATGTAGGAGACAAAGACCCTTCGGAAGAAATCCAAGACTTGTCTATTGGCAAGATTCGTCCAACGGAGGTGAAGGAGAGTACCTCGTCCGTCCAAGTGGAAGTGAAGAAGATGTTCCACCAAGATCCAAGCAAAAGCTTTCACGAGTTCGAGCAAGATTTTCTAAAGACCATCCCGTTGAGCAAATCTACAATGCTATCCAAACCGGGAGAATCACTCGCTCTAAAACTCGTTTAGCAAACTTTTGTGAACATCATTCATTCATCTGTAGCATTGAACCTATGAAGGTTGAAGAAGCTTTGGAAGATCCGGATTGGATAAACGCCATGCATGAAGAGCTACACAACTTTGAGAGGAATCAAGTTTGGACATTGGTTGAGAAGCCCGACAACAACCACAACATCATCGGTACAAAATGGGTGTTTCGCAACAAGCAAGATGAAGATGGACAAGTAGTTCACAACAAAGCACGTCTCGTCGCCCAAGGCTACACTCAAGTCGAAGGTATGGACTACGGTGAGACATACACTCCCGTTGCTAGACTTGAGTCCATTCACATCTTACTTCCCTATGCTAATCACCATGATATCACCTTGTACCAAATGGACATTAAAAGTGCTTTTCTAAATCGTGAAATAGAGGAGGAAGTTTATGTTAAGCAACCTCTCGGCTTTGTCAATCCTAAGAAACCTACTCATGTTTACAAACTTCACAAAGCTCTTTACAGTCTTAAACAAGCTCCTAGAGCGTGGTATAAATGCTTGACCAAGTTCCTTATTGAAAAAGGCTTTCAAATTGGAAAAATTGATTCTACTCTTTTTACTAAAAGGGTTAATGGAGATCTATTTGTGTGCCAAATCTATGTCAATGATATTATATTTGGTTCAACTAACCCTCACTTCAGTGAAAAGTTTGGAAAGCTAACGTCGGAGAAGTTTGAGATGTCGATGATGAGTGAACTCAAATTCATTCTCGGTTTGCAAATCAAGCAAACTAAGGAAGGCACCTTTGTCTCTCAAACAAAGTACACCAAGGACTTATTCAAGAAGTTCAATATGCAAGAATGCAAAGGTATGACTACGCCCATGCCTACTAGTGTACATCTTGATTTGACCAAATATGGTGAAACGGTTGATCAAAAGGTTTATCGCTCTATGATTGGTTCATTGTTATATCTATGTGCTTCATGTCCTGATATTTTGCCAAGTGTGTGCATGTGTGCATGATATCAAGCGGCTCCTAAAGAATGTCATCTTAAGGCTGTGAAAAGGATAGTGAGATACTTAATCCATACACCAAATTTTGGCATTTGGTATCCTAAGAGGGCCTCTTTTAATCTTGTTGGCTACTCCGACTCGGACTATGCCGGTGACAAGGTTGATAGAAAGTCCACTTCAGGCACTTGTCAATTTCTTGGTAGATCTCTTGTGTCTTGGTCTTCCAAGAAACAAAACTCGGTATCCTTATCCACCGTCGAAGCGGAATACATTGTCGCTGGTTCATGTTGTGCTCAATTACTTTGGATGACCCAAACTCTTAAAGATTATGGGATATATGTGAAACATGTTCCATTGCTTTGTGACAATGAAAGTGCTATCAAGATTGCTCACAATCCCGTGCAACACTCTCGAACTAAGCATACTGAAGTTCGTCATCATTTCATTCGAGATCATGTTGCCAAAGGGGACATTAATCTTAAACATGTTCGCACCGATAAGCAATTAGTGGATATTTTCACTAAACCACTTGATGAGAAAGTGTTTTGTAGGTTAAGAGGTGAATTGAACATCATTGATGCTTCAAACTTGGAGTAGGAACTCCATTTGATACATGCAAGACATGAGCCTATGACAAATCCTTGATATTTCTCTTATGATGATAATCTTAGGTCTTGGATATATTTGCACCTTGCATGTTATCTAACCCGTGTAGGAACTTGGATGAATCTAAATCTATGAGATTGCAACTCACTCACATATTGAGCAATCTCTACATCACCAAGTCTCTACACAATGGTGGTTGAAGACAAGGAAGCACGAAACCATTCAAACATATCCTTTGACAAATTTATTATTGAGATTCATGATTGTCATTATGGATACACAAGTGCTCTTCCTTGCAAAACTAAACCATGTAGGTAGATGAGCTCAAATTCCAAAGTGGTGCTCCCAACTCTTGATGAGCTACATCAACCTTGAGCAACCCACATAAGTTCAACTACATGATCACGATCAACACCACAACCCAAGGTATGTTATTCCATCTTAGAGAAGCTTTACTCCAAGTCAGGAGTCAAAGCAACTCGACAAGATGTGAATACATCAAGATGCTTAAAAATGGTAACCCCATTTTGATCTTAAACGATGAGTATGACCTATGATCAAGTGATCTCACTTGACTCCTAAGTCGATATACTCTAACATAGGTGACTTTGTCACCAACCAATTCTAGATGAAGTTTTCTTGTGTTCTTTTCTGTGCTCTTGCATTTGTCTCATGCATATTTGTTTCATCTAGATTTCTTTTCTTTTCTGTTTGTTCTGCATTCACTGCATCCAATTTATTGCAAATCTTTTAGTTAATTCCTTGCAAATCCTTGTGAGATCATAATTGTCTAGTGAGCTGAGGTGACAAGTGTTTTCTCTGTGATGAATCGGTCACACCGGTCTGTTGTTTTCGGTCTAACCGAATCCTTTCGGTGCAACCGAAGCATAAAACTCGGAGCCACTGACTTCACAGCAGGAAAGACATTTTGCCACTTGTTTCTGCATTTTTCTTGATCCAGCTCCACTCAATGAATCTTGTCCTCTACCAGCATCACATTCAACTTGCTGCTTTGTTCTGTGACTCTAGGACCAAACCCATTCGTGACACAAATCCAGAAGAACCCTTCTTGGAAATTGATGTCGAAGGGGGAGAGAGAGATCACATCAAAGCTTAATCATATCTATAGGGGAGAGAATACTCAAGGGGAGAAAGAGTAATCATCAAGGACCCCAGATGCTTGGTGTTCAAGAGGAGAGAAGTCACATGTCTTCAAGAGGGGAAAGAAATGCTCATATTTGTTTGTTTGCATTAGCTCTATTTATTTTCTTTGAGCTCTGATTTTCTGTTCCCCATCTTCTCCCAGTATCCCATGCTAGATTCAGGGGGAGCAAGACATCAAAGGGAAGGAAATCCTTAAATTCATTGCACATCTTTACCTTTGGGTACATGTCTATATTCAATGTGGTACTTAGTACTCACTCTACATGTCATCCCAATCTTGGTTCTCTTGTGGCGTTCTTTTGTTTGCTCTCTCTAGTAGGTGTATCTGTGTTATCTAACCTTGTTTACGCAGGTGCATTCCTTCCTAAGCCAACTCAAGACCACAACGTAAGTATATGCATCACTGTCATGTGGATGAGGATTTCTTGCTTATGTACATACTTTTTACAAGAAGGACTCGTGAGCATGGAGGTACATTTCCCATATTCACATCTTTTGCCTTGATGCATATTGAGGGAGTCCTGGATTAAGGGGTCCTCAGACAGCCGGACTAGATACTTTGGCCGGACTGTTGGACTATGAAGATACAAGATTGAAGACTTCATCCCGTGTCCGGATGGGACTCTCCTTTGCGTGGAAGGCAAGCTTGGATATTCGGATATGTAGATTTCCTTCTCAGAACCAAATCAGGTAACCCTAGCCCTTCCAAAGGTCTATATAAACCGGAGGGTTTAGTCTCAGAGGACAACAACAATCATAATCATAGGCTAGCTTCTAGGGTTTAGCCTCTACGATCTCGTGGTAGATCAACTCTTGTAATACTCATATCATCAAGATCAATCAAGCAGGAAGTAGGGTATTACCTCCGTCGAGTGGGCCCGAACCTGGGTAAAACATCATGTCCCCAGCCTCATGTTACCATTAGCCTTAGACGCACAGTTCGGGACCCCCTACCCGAGATCCGCCGGTTTTGACACCGACATTGGTGCTTTCATTGAGAGTTCCACTATGTGGTCGCTGTAAGGCTTGATGGCTCCTTCGATCATCTTCAACGATGCGGTCCAGGGGGAGGTTTTCCTTCCCAGACAGATCTTCGTATTTGGCGGCTTCGTACCACGGGCCAACTCGCTTGGCCATCTGGAGCAGATCGATAGCTATGCCCCTGGCCATCAGGTCAAGTTTGGAAGCTTAAACTACACTGCCGACATCCGCGGAGACTTGATCTTCGATGGATTCGAGCCCATGATAGGTGCGCTGAACAGTCATGACGGACATGACCTTGATCTGCCGCCGGATAGCATTCAGGAAATCGCACCCGCATTGGCGCTGGGAATCAACCCGGAGCAGATCGTGCCTTCCGAGGACGGGTGGATGGACCCCGCCACGGAGGCCGCACACTCATCGGCGTTGGAGCCGAACACTGATTCCACCTCCTGTGAAAGGGGTGTGATCAGACCCTCGGACTCTTCCCTGGTTGCAGGATCCAAACCACGTGGGTCCGTGCCTATCGAATCAGATTGGGCACCCGTCATGGAGTTCACCATCGCGGATATTTTTCACCACTCACCCTTGGGTGATGTGCTGAACTTATTAAGGTCTCTGTCCTTGTCAGGAGACTCTTGGCCGAACTATCTCCAGCTCGAGTGGGGAGAGGACGACGAAGAAATTCGTCCCCCACCCACCACCTACTTTATAGCCACTATCGATGAGTTAACCGACGTGCTTGACTTCGAATCTGAAGACATCGACGGTATGGACGACGATGTAGGAGAAGAACAGGAACCACTGCCTATAGGACGTGGGACCGCCACCTCCTCATATGATATTTATATGGTGGATACCCCTAAAGAAAACAATGGTGATCAGTAAACGGAAGATAACCCCTTGGAGAAGTAATCTAGACAACGGCGTCATCGGCGCCGCTCCAAGCCCCGCCATAGCAAAAATAGTGATACCGGCACAAGGGATAACAATCCGGATGGTGCCGAAGACTAATACAATCCTGCCCAGCTAGTCTTTGAGCAGGCCGAGCAAGAGGAGGGGCAAGCTAGCCCTAAAGAACAGGCAACTGATGGAGAATCAGAGGACGATAACTACATGCCTCTCTCTGAAGACTAGGTGAGCCTTAGCGACAAAGAATTCATCGTGCCTGAGGATCCCGTCGAGCAGGAGCACTTCAAATGCCGGCTTATAGCCACTACAAAAAACCTGAAGAAAAAGCAACAATAGCTTCAAGCTGATCAAGATCTCCTAACTGACAGATGGACCGAGGTCCTGGCTGCCGAGGAATACAGACTCGAGCGCCCTAGCAAAAGCTACCCAAAGCGCAGGCTGCTACCTCAACTCGAGGAGGAGGCCTTAAAGCCCATGCTACCAGTGCATGATGCGGCTGACCGGCCACCCTCTGGCCGCAAGAAAATGACGTACCAGCCCAAAGTCCAGAATGCACCCCGCCGCCAATCAAACGACAATACCAAGGCCCGGGGCTACACGAAGGACCTGCGAGATGTATTGGAAGACAAGGCATGACAGTCAAGATCGATTTACGGATCACGGGGACGCGCCCCAACGCGTGACAAGGATCGTCATGCCGGATACACTAACAAATCCAGCCAGGCCAAATACAATGAAGCCTGGCACAGAGGCGCCGCACATCCCCTATGCTTCACAGATGAAGTAATGGAGCATTAATTCCCTGAGGGGTTTAAACCCGTGAACATTGAATCATACGATGGTACCACAGACCCCGCGGTATGGATAGAAGATTTTTTCCTCCACATTCACATGGCCCACGGAGGTGGTCTACACGCCATCAAGTACCTCCCACTAAAACTAAAGGGACCGGCTCGGCATTGGCTGAATAGCTTGCCGGCAAAATCCATCGGGAGTTGGGAGACCCTGGTAGATGCATTCCTTGACAACTTCCAGGGCAATTACATGCGATCACCAGACGCTGATGATATAATTCACATAACCCAGTAGCCCGGAGAGTCAGCCAGGAAATTTTGGACCCGGTTCCTAACCAAAAAGAACCAAATTGTTGACTGTCCGGATGCCGAAGCCCTAGCAGCCTTTAAGCATATCATCTGTGACGAATGGCTTTCCCGACATCTCGGTCAGGAAAAGCAAAAGTCCATGGAAGCTCTCACAACACTCATGACCCGCTTTTGCGCTGGCGAGGATAGCTGGTTGGCTCGTAGCAACAATAGAGCAAGCAATCCGGGCACATCAAAAGCTAAGGATAGCAACGACAAACCACGGAGCAACAAACACAAGCGCCACAAAAACGGTGATAATGCTGAAGACACATCAGTCAATGCTGGATTCAGCGGCTCCAAGTCCGTTCAGCGGAAGAAACCATTCAACAAAAACAATTCATGTCCGTCCAGTTTTGACCGAATACTCGACCGTCCATGCCAAATTCATGGCACACCTGGAAAACCAGCCAACCACACCAATAGAGAATGCTGGGTCTTCAGACAAGCCGGCAGGTCAAACGCCGAAAGCAAGGGGAAGGGGTCTCGAAGCGACGACAACGATGACGAGGAGCCCCGATCACCGAATATAGGAGGAAAGATGAAATTCCCTCCCCAGGCGAAAACGGTGAATATGATACGCGCAAGCCACATTCCCAAGTGGGAACGTGCACTACAGGAGGTCTATACAATCGACCCAAAGTTCAACCCATGGTCCTCTTACCCGATCACCTTTGAACGCAGGGACCACCCTACCAATATCCGTCATAGCGGGTCGGCCACATTGGTCCGCGACCCCATCATTTGTGGATTCCATGTCACACAAGTCCTTATGGACGGAGGCGGCAGCCTATCTGCTTTACAAGGATACAGTATGCAAAATGGGCATCAACCCTTCAAGGATCAAGCCCACAGAAGCCACCTTTAAAGGTATAATACCAGGTGTAGAGGCCTGTTGCACTGGCTCAATCACAGTAGAAGTTGTTTTCGGATCTCCGGACAATCACCGTACCGAAGACTTAGTCTTTGACATCGTCCCCTTTTGTAGTGACCATCAGGCACTACTCGGACGAACCGCATTCGCTCGGTTCAACACGGTGCCACATTATGCCTACCGTAAATTAAAGATGCCTGGTCCACGCGGCGTCATCACGGTTAATGGCAGGTCCAAATTCCCCCTCACGATCGAAGAGTCTACTACCGCTTTAACAGCAAGAACAATGCACGACACCTTACAGTCGAACCTCGAGTCGAAGGCCAAGCTCTCGGACACCACCAAAGGAGTCCGAACTACTGCGTGCCAGGATAGCCCGGCCCGCCCGGAGAATAATTAAAAACACTCCGAAAAAGAATAATACAAGCCACATACTGCGGCTCATCCACCAGGTGGCGCAAAACCATTTCTTACGGTTTCTTCACAGGCTTACCTCTATGTAGGCCAGGATGGAGGGCGCGGGAACAGTTCGAGCACATCAGGGAACCTCTAGATATTCCCCTATAATCGTCTGACTACACCCCGGATCCGAACACAAATTCCGCACGCCCGGTATCAGCAGGTTCCGCAATCATATTTCTTTTTTTATCACATCACATGTACTCATACGAATTGACATATTACTTAAATACAACATGTGGATTTATATGATGCTCACCTATTACTATTTCTTATTTAAAATTCCTTTGTTAAGAGGCGGCTGCTTATCGCAATATGCCTCAATAAGCCAGGGGCTTCATCACGCCCATACTACGGTAAAAAAGTCCGAACACCTTCATGGTAGTTCGGCACCCCGAACTTATAGCATTATATGCATCGGCTCCGAATCACGTCTTGGGTCAATAGTTGGGTTTGCCCAGCTCCTATGTTTTGGTACCTTGCATTCCGCTATATCGACTAAGGTAGCACTGGGAGAACTACTGCGATTGTGTCCTGGTTCTTCCAGACGAGCACCTCAGTAGAGAAAGCCAAAAAAAGACTGTCATGATGTAGCGAGAGCTGGTCAGCTGTTCGAGAGGTTCTAAAGTCTTTAAGGATTTCTTCCGCATAATACTATAACCAATGCAGCGTCCGATGGATCGGCCTTTTCCGATCAGGCGCTTATAGAGTCCCTCGTGCGGACTTCCGAACACTAGGGGCTGCTCCTACCTTCCTCGAAACAACTCCTATGGCTAAGTGAGAGCGATAAAGCCCTATAGTCCGATAGTCTAGTTCGCTGTGCTGAACACCTCCTTTAGGGACCCACAACTGGGATAAAGAGTGCTCAGGTTTATCCCGAACACCCCCATACTCACTACATGGGGGCGGAAGCCGACGACTGTCCGACTCTCAGAATTATTATATACAACGGCCGCACAGGATGAAAAACATTCATACGACAAAACAAAATAGATGATAAGAATGCTCTTGTTCAAATATTACAACAGACGAATATGACCATATTCATGGAAATATAATGTCCTTGGTGCATTGCTCCGCCGCAAGGCGGGCTCCTTTCAATACACCTTCATAATACAGTTCGGGCTTGCGATGCTCCTTCCCCTCCAGCGGTCCCTCGGTCATCAGCTTCTCCGCATCCATCTTCGCCCAATGCACCTTGGCACGGGCGAAAGCCATTCGTGCACCCTCTATGCAGACATATCGCTTGATGACGTCGAGTTGAGGGCAGGCACCTACAAGCTGCTTCACGAGCCCGAAGTAACTGCTTGGAATCGGCTCAGCAGGCCACAGTCAGATAATTAAATCCTTCATGGCTAATTCGGCCGCCTTGTGCAGCTCGACCAGCTGCTTCAGCCGATCGGAGAAAGGCACCGGATAATTCGGCGCCAGATACTGCATCCAGAAGAGCTTATCCGCAGTATTCCCCCCATCGGCTCGATAGAATTGGGTGGCATCAGATATGCTGCGCGGCAGCTCCGCAAATACCCCTATATACATCAAAACTCAAGATTGTGAAATCTGATTTTCTCATCTCCTATACTTGCTTTTTATAGAAAAAGCCTTACCAGTCACAATCTTCCTTGCCTCCTGGATTTCCTTCAGGGCACCTTAGGCTTCGCCCCGGGCATCACTTGCGGCTTGGCGAGCCTGGGAGAGTTTGGATTCTTTCCCTTCTAAACTCTGCTCCAGGGTCTCGCATTTTTGCACGACCTCTTGAAGCTCTCGCTCAGCCTCAATAACTCTGGCCTCGTGCTTCTCATGGAGCACCTGCTCTGTGGCTGCTTTCCTCTCGGCCTCGGCCACAACCTTCTTCAAGGTCTCAATTTCGGCCGACGCCCCTAGAGCACATTATCAAAAGATTGTTATCATGCACACCCATCCTTTCGTGCTACATAAACAAGGTTTATACATACCTTGATTATCCTCCAGCTATCTCCTCACTTGGACAAGTTCTCCTTCGGCCCACTTCAGACTACACCTCAGTCTAGATGCTTCTGCCGCTTGAGAGGCCACAGTCGCTACAGATACCGGCTGATTAAAAAGAGTGATAAATATCATGAAGTGAGTCCCCTGCGAACATGAATTTGATCCCCTATCCGGTTCTTTCTTTCACCGAACAGTGTATCAGGGGCTACTATCCATACCATGACATTCTCCCAAGAACTCATAAAACATACCTCAAAGCCTCTTATGAGGCTGACACAGGATTTGTTCAGTCCACTCTCAGTGGACTGAATCTTCTCAATCACCGCTTCCATGAGGGCACGGTGTTCATCAATGATGGAGGCACCCTTCAGCGCCATCAATAAAGTACCCGGCACCCCTGGTTGAACAGAGGCGGCCGGTGGATGGGACTCGGGGACCTTATGGGTCTCTAGAATCGTGTCCGGCTTGGGTCCGGATTCAGGATGACCTCTGCCGTCGACACCCACGGGATTTTTCTCTCTCGTGTAACCGGCCCCAGAAGTATGGCCTCCTGGCGCCGCCTTGCGACCTTCTCCCTCCTTCGTGGCCTGGGTCCTTCTGGGACGAAACCTCAGCTTCGTTCCTACGTTTGGAGGATGATGCCTTCAGGGGTGTCCCGATCCCCATAGCGTCCGAACCCAGCAGATCCTCTGATGAAGATTGCTCCGCGCGGGGCTTCGCCGGACTGAAAAAGAAAAGCACAGCTCAGATTAGAATGTGATGCCATGACAAGTTCGGACACATGAGCGTGTTCGGATTTTATACTTACGAGTTCACCAGGGGCTCGGCCCTGGGATCCCACTCCGGGCTGCTATCAGTGGCGCCGGTGGGCTCCTCTTGAAGGGGAGTTTTTCCCCTCTTAGGCGAATCGGCCTCCAAGGAGCTGGAGGCCGTTCTTTTCTTCTTTCCCCCTGCGGGGGATTCATCCTCCCCCTCCCCGTCCTCTTCGGAGGAAGAATGGGCATTGGAATTTCGGATTTTGTGTCCACTGTACCCACGGCGACGTAGGCCGCCCCTGGGCTTCTTGGCCTCCCTCTTGGTCTTTTTCTTCGATGCTTTATATGGCGTCGGGACCAGCATCTTCGTCAGAAGTGGGCCGGCATTTTCTTCTAGGAGAGGGGCAGGACAATAGATCCGCCCCACCTTCTTCGCCCAGCCCTGAGAAAATGACGGGAAATACGTTAAGTGTTTTTCTGAGGATGTAAGGATAGGATGCATGGATTGTCAAACATTCAGTTGCTTACCGAACTTGCAGGGCGGGACAGTTGGTACCCGCGGTCCTCGATGGAGTCCGGCCACGGTTTGCCAGACTTGAACTGCACATTTGTTACTTCTTGGAGAGTGGTGTTTCCTATATTGGCTAGGTGTCACTTGAGAGCCTCCAACAAGATTGTGGAGTTGAACCAAGGAGTTTGTAAGGGCAAGGAGATCGCCTACTTTGTGAAGATCTACCCTAGTGAGGCTAGTCCTTCGTGGGCGACGGCCATGGTGGGATAGACAAGGTTGCTTCTTCGTGGACCCTTCATGGGTGGAGCCCTCCGTGGACTCGTGCAGCCGTTACCCTTTGTGGGTTGAAGTCTCCATCAACGTGGATGTACGATAGCACCACCTATCGGAACCATGACAAAAACATCGATGTCTCCAATTGCGTTTGCACACTCCAATCCCATCCCTTTACATTCTTGCAAGTTGCATGCTTTACTTTCCGCTGCTCATATACTCTTTGCATGATTGCTTGTTATGTATTGTGATTGTTAAACTTGTGCCAAAACTCCACTTAAACTTAAAGAAATTAAAAACTGCAACTTTTCTCACTTAGTGTCTAATCACCCCCCTTTAGACACTTCTTCTTGATCCTTTCACCCACTCAAATGGCTGATTCACTGGAAGAGTAGTTTAATGTATAAACATTGTCAACAAATGAAAATTTAATGAAGAAAAGGATGGGCTAGATATCATTCAAATATATGATGCCTGGTTAAACAGGATGGCATTGCACATTTCACATATATTACGGCTGGCTAAAAGACATGAGACTGCATATTTCCCATATATGATATTGAAACTAAACATGTGGCATTATAGAACATGTCTAAACTAAGCAGATGACATATATGATGTCGAAAGTAGGCACTGCAAGGCAACATATGCTTGATCTGACTAACATCATCATGCCAAGTTAGAGCAAACGCCTTGGGGGGTAAATAGGAGTGGGCATCTGCGTCTGAATCCACATCAGAAAAAATATCTTCCTCTGGATTACAATCTGGAGAGGGGGGAGGGTTTGCCATTGAACCCACCATGGAGCGATGTCTACATGACATTGTATTCCATGCAAAACTCTTCTCTTTTTCTCTACATGTTTAGCATTACTATGTACAATATCTGACATGCATACAAAAAATAGTGAGATTATGTAAGGAGAGCATGCAGAAATCTAGAGTAATGGTAACAACCAGTCGATGGATCCAAAAACAATGATAGCAGGCTGATGATTGCTATAATTTGATAAGAAAACATATGATGATTGCTTTACTATTTGTTTCCCACCCAGGATGAACAACATAGGCATACCCTAGGTGAACCAGAAATTAGACAGAGATACTATTCATTGCTGCCTCTGAGGGAGTCCTGGATTAGGGGGTCCTCGGACAGCCGTATTAAATACTTTGGTCGAACTGTTGGACTATGAAGATACAAGATTGAAGACTTCGTCCCGTGTGTGGGTGGGACTCTCCTTTGCGTGGAAGGCAAGCTTGCCAATTCGGATATGTAGATCTCCTTCTCTGTAACCGACTCTGTGTAACCCTAGCCCCCTCCGGTGTCTATATAAACCGGAGGGCTTAGTTCGTAGGAGAACAACAATCAGAATCATAGGCTAGCTTCTAGGATTACAAGAGTTGATCCACCACGAGATCGTAGAGGCTAAACCCTAGAAGCTAGCCTATGATTATGATTGTTGTTGTCCTACGGACTAAACCCTCTGGTTTTTATAGATACTGGAGGGGCTAGGGTTACACAGAGTCGGGTACAGAGAAGGAGGTCTACATATCCGAATTGCCAAGCTGGCCTTCCATGCAAATGAGAGTCCCACCCGGACACAGGACGAAGTCTTCAATCTTGTATCTCCGTAGTCCAATAGTCCGGCTAAAGTATATAGTCCGGCTGTCCGAGGACCCCCTAATCTAGGACTCCCTCAGTAGCCCCGAACCAGGCTTCAACGACGATGAGTCCAGCGCGCAGATTGTCTTCGGCATTGCAAGGCGGGTTCTTCTCCAAAATCCCTGAGCACCTGTTGTAACGAGCAGTGTCCGGCTTCCCATTATTGTTGCACTCCTCGGCTTCTGTGCTTTAATAATGGCTATCTCCACGTGTCTAGCGAATGCGAGAAGTCGGGGCATTTTTACATTTGCCACCCTGACCATGTAAGTAAATCGTCTATTTAAAGAGACGGGGATCCTCAGATCCAAACCACACCATCCTCCCCCAGCGAGTATCCATCAGAGCGCGCCCAGAAGAAGCCATCCCATCATGGCCGGCCGTCGCAGCTCCTCCTCTCGCTCTCTTAGCACTAAGCCAGGCGATTGGGAGAAGTGTTCTGTCCCTCATAGCCGATTAGTAGAGTTGCAGACCCAGGGGTTTCTCCCGCCTGCGTACATGGTCCCCGTCCGAGCCGGACTAGCCACTTATAATGGCGGGGAGCAAGCGGAGAGTTTTCCCAACCCATCCAAGGGGGAGCGGGTATGCCTTGTCCCTTATTTGCTGAGGGGACTCGGATTTCCAATCCATCCGTTCCTCCGTGGGCTCCTGGAGTTCTACGGCCTCCAGCTGCATAACTTCACTCCTGCCTCCATACTACACATCGCAGGCTATGTTGCCTTCTGCGAGCTATTTCTAGGCTGCGAAGCTCATTTCGAGCTATGGAAGAAGCTATTCTACCTCGTACCCTGCACTCAGGAGGGGTCAATATATCAAGTGGGCGGAGCCGAAATATGGCGCATCGCCGGGACCGGATACCTTTCCGGCTCCCCAAAGAAGGCATCCGAAGACTGGCCTTCGGAGTGGTTTTATATGGAGGACGTCCCCCTTCCGGACCCTATTCAGATGGGCCTTCCTAAGTTTGCAAATGCCCCGTTTAAGAAACGCCACAGCTGGCGCCCCCGGAGCCCCCAGGAGGAAGATAACGGAGAGGTCCTTTTCCTAATGGACAGGATAAAGACGCTGGCCAAATCAGGACTCACAATAATTGAGGTTATGTCAATATGTATAATGCGGGGAGTGCAGCCACTTCAATATTAGGGGAAACCCATGTGGCACTTCAATGGAGAAGACGGCGCCACCCGCTGCGGCCATAAAGGTTCGGACTCTGCCGCCGCTTTGGCGAGAATACTGTCTGATTTGTTCAAAGGAGAAGAAGAGGAGTTCATCCGTATCAAGCCACGGGATGGATTCTCCATGTACAACCCCCAAGCTGGGTGAGCTGCTATCTTTTATTCCATTCTTTCCCGCATTCTTCCTCACAAATATTTAGCTTGCCAATTCATAGCAGGAACTGCGAAAAGCTATGAGGGAGGTCCACAACCCGTCTCCACAGCTAGAGGACCCCGACCGGGCCCTCGACCCAAGACTTGAAGAAGATCCGGACATATTTGTGGAACTCTTCGACATGACATTTTATTAGTTAAGCTGTGATGGTGCCTTGGTGGCCATCATAGCTGATTATCCTGGCCTACACCCTGCATCACATGTAAGTAAATCCGGAGTTCCAACTTCCAAGAAGGATCCCCCCTTTGCACCTTACCCATCGCATATGTATTGCGCTTTATAGGGAAGGCCATCGGGACGCCGTGCTGAACCCGCGGTGACTCGTCAACAAGGGGCACCGAAGCCGGGTAGGCTTGAAAGGAAGGCGGTCAGGACTGAGATGCCGTCGCAGAGGTATGATTAAAAACCTGCTACATAATAATCGTCTTTTAAATTATAGCAATGTCCATGCTTTCCTGGCAGAAAAAGCGCTCGCCGGACTGTATCCGGAGAGCCTGCCGGCCACACCTCCACCAGCCGGACTCCGAGGCCGAACTCAAGGGCGGAGGTCAACACGGGGACAATGCCGGATGGTCCTCCTACAGAGGATGCGGATAGATTATCCGCTACAAACTCTGAAGTGGAGAGTGCCATGAATCACAGGCACCGACGGGCCACACTACGCGACCCTAATTTCTCTGAAGAGGCGTTCAATGCCTTCAACTCAGGGGACGCGTACATCCGAGCTGCTCAAGATGGACTCGCTAGAGCCACAGACTAGCATGTAAAGGATATACGGGTAAGAAAATCTGATAAGTATGTATATCAGTAGCCCCTGAGAGTTGAAACAGTTGGCACAACTAATTTAAGGATCATTGTATTTATAGGTTCTTACAGAGAAGAATACCCAGCTGTCTAAAGAGCTGGAGGAGTGCAAAGCCTAGCTGTGGGCCGCAGTTGCCGGAATGGAGGAGTCCAAGAAGGCGCCATCTGGTAATACTTGTCTTGATAGGAACGAATGTAATGACGTTTACCAGTTAGTATTCGGCATGAATGCAAATCTAACAATAGATTCTGCAGACAATCCCGGAGGTAATCCGGAGATCGTACCAGGGGACTGAGATGTCGACTGAGATGCTGAACGACAGCTAAAGGCTGGCGAGCGCGTGCTTACAAAGGTTATACGAGAGGAAAATGATCTCCAGGATGCCCATACCCGGCTAGGCGTTGAACTAAAAGATGTTCGAGCCCAATTTGGTGACTCCGTGAAGAAGAGTAAGAGGCTTCGACGCGGCATTTTTAGTAAGTGCTCAAACAAACCTTTATAAAGTTCGGCGAGAAAGCGAGCTAACAGAATTATGTCTGTAGGTATGCTGACAGGTCGTCCCGAAGAGGAGATGCCCGGATCTAAAGGCGATCTTCTGCAAGAGCTCTCACAACTGCACGGAAAAATTTGGCAGGTGATGCAGGGTATTGCCTAGGCTTTGTGGCCGTCGGCCGCCCTGCCAGGAGGCATGGGAGAGCTTGTAGAGATGCTCAAGGGAGTGCGGCGGCACTTCCGATTATGGAAGATATCGTCCTCCCGACAAGGTGCAAGGGAAGCCTAGGCCATGGTGAAGACGCGATACACCAAGGCTGACCCGAATCACATCACCGTGGTTGGACCTATAGGGTCAGATGGGAAAGAGATCCCCGTTACTCTGGTATATGACCAGGTAGCATTAGCCGCAAAGTATTCCAAGCAGGATTGTAGGCTAGACTGCCTATTGGATGGTATAGAAGAAGAATTTAGTCAGTCTAAGTGACTGTGTACTTCAAATGACATATTTTGTCCCTAGCCGGATTGTAAATCATTTGTCATGGCGGACCTTTTCGTTTCAACCTCCGGACCCGACAGTCCGGAGTGTATCTAAATACCCACTCAGTTATGTAAAACCCGGGGTATGCATGGAAACCAGGCGTAGGGGTCATAAGTGCTTGAACAGACAAGTACCCGACTAGCTATGTTATATTACATGGATAGTAAGAAACATCTTCCAGGGAGAATAGTTCTGTTAAGGGTTCCTTTCCCTGGGTACACATGCATTAATGTGCATGTCCGAACTGCGAAAAGCGACGCAGGATATAAACATCTGGGGGCATGTATTGCAATAAGTAAGAAACATCTTTTGTTCATCAATTGAATATTCCCTTAAGAACGCTACTTTCGGCTTCGCCCAGTCTGAGGTACACATCCGGCTGACCCGACAGTAACAATCGCAGAGGTGCTGCCCTAGCTGAATTAACGGGAACGTAGGGCATAGACACAAGAGCCAGGCAACCCAGCTTGGCCAAAACTTAAGTCATATCGATGCATATAATGGCAAAAAAAGGTACATATGGATAAGTGACGCATATGTGGTGGGCATAAAGCCCAGAAGATAATTATATTAAGCTTTTGTACAAAAAGCCCCCAGGTATATTGAGCACGCATAGCGCGGCAGGAGTGTGTGATCGAAGCACACTTAAAGCTTTTAAGGCTATATATAAAAAAAGGACAGAAAGAAAGAAGGAGGATATAACTTAAAAAAAGGGCGGAGGTAGGGAGACGAACACAGAGTTTGGCACTGTCGGATTTCGGGTTCCGGCAGACCCTTGAGGTTCAAACACTGGGGTGCGCGCGGAGATTTCGCCCTCTACCTACCTGCTCCTCGCCGACTCTCTAGGATCTAAACTACGAAAGGAACAACACAAGAGACACGGAGTTTATACTGGTTCAGGCAACCATTGTGGTGTAATACCTTACTCCAGTGTGTGGTGTGGTGGATTGCCTCTTGGGCTGATGTGAACAATACAAGGAAGAACAGCCTCATGAGGGTCTGTTCTTGGCTGATGCGATGAACTACTAGGGGGAGTTCAGTCGCTCTCTCTACTGGTTTTCTGGTGAGGATTCTGTTCTTCCAGATGCTCGATCCCTCTACCTTGGGGGGTGGCTAGTCCTATTTATAGGCAAAGGCCCTGGGCCTCTTCCCAAATATTGAGAGGTAAGGGCGCCAACAATTGGCCATTTTGAAGGGGAACATAGGGTACACTTATCCTGACTAAAGTTGGTCCTCGCCTGTCAAAGGCTCTGGTGATGACGCCTGCTTGGGCTCCACAATGACTTCCTTCCTGCCGTTGGGCTGGTCTTGGTCTTGTTGCACCGAAATGGATGCCTTTGCTTGATGCTCTCGCCTGCGCTTGCTCCCTTTGCACCAAAGAGGAAAGGAGGACACTGCGCGGGCTGGCGCCCGATCGCGCCCCTGGTCGTCATGGCTTGCGTCATGGGCACCTCGTGAGGTACCCGCCTTGATCTCTCCGCCTCCTCGCGAGCGGTGATGAGGCCGTGCCTGAGGAAGCTCCTTGTCGTCCGCCCCGCGAGGCTTGGTCCCTCACGAGGGTCTTGAGCTTGTGTTGATGAAGATGGGCCATGCTGGGCCCCCCTTTGAGCCGTGCCGCAGGCCGTAGGCAGGCAAGTCTGGGGACCCCCGTTCCCAGAACGCCGACAGGCACTAGGAGTAGAATCTTTGGAGTCTGGCCGCGTTCCATGGGTTCGGCTCGAGTCGATTATCTGATGCATCACGCAGACGGTACGCTCCTCCGGTGAGAACTTTATCAATGATGAAGGGACCCTCCCACTTGGGCTTGAGCTTGTCCTTTTTCTTCTCCGGTAGGCGTAGAACGAGTTCGCCAATGTTATAAGTTTTGGCCCGTACTTCTTTTGCTTTGATACCTTCGAGCCTGCTGCTGATAGAATGCAGAACGGGCTTTTGCGATGTCACGCTCCTCCTCCAGGGCATCTAAACTGTCCTGCCGATCCATCTCGGCTTCTCTCTCTTCGTACATGCGCACTCGAGGTGAGTCATGAATGATATCACAGGGTAGCACTACCTATGCACCGTACACCCTAAAAAAATCGTGTGTATCCGGTGGTGCAATTTGGCGGGATCCGCAGCCCCCATAGTACGGAGTCGAGCTTCTTGACCCAGTGCATATCTGATTCCTTCAAGGATCGCACTAGTCTGGGTTTGATGCCACTCATAATAAGACCATTTGCTCGTTGACTTGACCATTTCTTTGGGGGTGATTGATAGAGGCATAATCGAGCTTAATGCCCATTTTGCCGCACCAAGTTTTCACCTCGTCGGTTGTGAAGTTGGAGCCGTTATCAGTGATGATGTTGTGGGGGACACCGTAACGGTGTATGACCCTGGATATGAAGTCTATCACTGGTCCGGATTCGACCGTTCTAACTAGTTTGGCCTATATCCATTTGGTGAATTTATCTACCATGACCAAAAAGTATTTTTTTTCTTATGGCTTCCTCCTTTAAAGGGTCCAACCATATCAAGCCCCTAGACCGCAAAGGGCCAAGTTATGGGGATTGCTTGGGGAGCGGTAGGTGGCATGTGGCTTTGATTTGCAAAAAGTTGGCAACCAACACAATGTTGGACGAGGTCCTATGCATCTGCTCGGGATGTCGGCCAGTAGAAACTTGTACGGAAGGCCTTGATTACAACAGCCCGAGCTACGGCGTGATGGCCGCCGAGTCCAGCATGAATTTCGGACAGTGGCTGCCGTCCTTCCTCTTTGGAGATGCACCTTTGGAGCACTCCGTTCGCTCTTTCCTGATAAAGCTCTCCCCCGTGGACCTTGTAGGCTTTAGAGCGCCGCACGATGCAACATGCCTCATTTTGGTCCTCGGGGAGTTCTTGCCTATTTAAGTAGGCTACGAAGGGTTCAGTCCACGGGGCAATGACAGCCATAATCACGTGGGCTGAAATTGCCGGTCTCCCCTTCCCACACCACGGATGGCTTGAACAACCTTTCCAAGAAGATATTAGGTGGGATGGGGTCGCGCTTAGCACCGATGCGGGTGAGGATATCTGCCGCTTGATTTTTTTCTTGGACCACATGGTGGAATTCGAGCCCCTTGAACCAAGCTGACATTTTGAGTCGGCATTACGACAAGCCGCCATTTTTGGGTCCTTGGCATCAAAGTCTCCATTTATTTGAGATATTGCGAGGTTCGAGTCCCCGCGCACTTCTAGGCGTTGAATGCCCATGGAGACTGCCATCCGAAGACCATGCAACAAAGCCTCGTATTCGGCTGCATAGTTGGAGTCTGTGTATAGTATTTGGAGTACGTGTTGGACTGTATCTCTGGTGGGGGATGCAAGGAGAATGCCTGCTCCCAGACCAGCCAGCATTTTAGAGCTGTCAAAGTGCATGATCCAATTGGAGTACGCGCCATACTCTTTAGGGAGTTCGGCTTCGGTCCATTCGGCGATGAAGTCAGTCAGTACTTGCGACTTAATGGCTCGCCGTGGTTTGTATGTGATGTCGAACGGGAGGAGCTCGATAGCCCACTTAGCAATCCGGCCCGTGGAATCGCGTTTATTGATTATGTCATTGAGTGGTACTTCGGAGACCACCGTGATTGAACACTCTTGAAAGTAGTGTCGTAGTTTCCGGGATGCCACGAGGACTGCGTATGCTATCTTTTGATAATGTGGGTACCATGACTTGCATGGAGTGAGGACGGTGGATACGTAGTATACCGAATTTTGAAGCGGGAACTTATGTCCGTCCGTCTCTCGTTTGAGGACGAGCACTGTGCTTACAACCTGGTGTGTTGCAGCTATATATAACAGCATAGGTTCGCCGATATTTGGCGCGGCCAGGATGGGATTGCTGGCCAAGAGGGCCTTTATTTCTTCCAGTCCGGCCGTAGCCGCATCCGTCCACTCGAAGTGTTCGGTGCGTCGAAGAAGGCGATAGAGAGGTAGCGCATTTTTTCCTAATCGAAAGATAGAGCGGCTTAGTGCAGCCACGCATCCAGTTAATTTCTGGATTTGCTTGAGGTCTGTTGGGGTAGCCAACTATGACAGAGCTCGGATTTTAGCCAGATTTGCTTCAATTCCTCTATTGGAAACGATGAAGCCCAAGAGCTTTCTGGCAGGTATGCCGAAGACGCATTTTTCCGGATTGAGCTTGATGTCATATGTTCGGAGATTATTGAACGTAAGCCTCAAGTCGTCTATTAAATATTCGACGTGTCTGGTTTTGATGACCACATCGTCTATGTATACCTCCACTGTTTTGCCGATCTGTGTTTCCAGGCATGTCTGAATCATGCGTTGATAGGTTGCACTGGCGTTTTTTATCCCAAAAGGCATGGTGTTAAAATAGAAGGGGCCGTATGGAGTGATGAATGTCGTTGCGGCTTGATCGGACTCCACCATCTTGAGTTGATGGTTTCCGGAGTATGCGTCGAGGAAGCACAATGAGTCGTGTCCTGTAGTAGCATCGATGATTTGATCGATGCGGGGGAGTGAGAAGGGATCCTTAGGGCAAGCCTTATTGAGGTCCTTGAAATCAACACATAGGCGCCATGATTTGTCCTTCTTTGGTACCATCACCAGGTTTGCTAGCCAATCCGGATGTTTTATTTCTCTGATGAATCCGGCCTCGAGTAATTTGGCTAGCTCTTCTCCCATGGCTTGTCGCTTAGGTTCTGAAAAGCGCCGAAGAGTCTGCTTGACCAGCTTGTATCCCTTCAGTATGTTTAGGCTGTGATCGGCCAGCCTGCATGGGATACCTGGCATGTCTGAAGAATGCCAGGAGAAGATGTCCCAATTCTCATGCAATAACTCTCACAGTGCAGCGTCTATTGTGGGGTTCAGCTGTGCCCGATGGATGCAGTTTTTGTAGGGTCCGTTGGGTGGACCTGGAATTTGACTATTTCGTCCACTGGTTTGAAAGAGGTGGACTTGGGTCATTTGTCGAGTATCACGTCGTCCCTGTCCACCATGGAGCGCATCGCAGTTAGTTCTTCAGCCTCGAGGGCTTCGGATAATGCCTCAAGGGCCAGTGCGGCAGCTTTATTTTTGGAGCGGAGTGCCACGTCCGGATCACTAGCTAGACTGATGATTCCATTGGGCCCGGACATCTTGAGCTTCATGTACCCATAATGGGGTATAGCTTGGAAGCTCGTGAATGCATCCCGCCCTAAAAAGGCGTGGTGTCCGCTACTGAACGGGTCCACTTGGAATGTGATTTCTTCAGACCTATAATTCTCCGGCATGCCGAATACCACATCTAGTGTGATTTTTCCCGCACATCATGCCTCCTGACTAGGGATGATTCCTCTAAAGGTCGTGCTGCTTTGCTCAATGCGCCTCTTGTCTATTTCCATTTTGTTGAGAGTTTCCTCGTAGATGAGGTCTAATCCGCTGCCACCATCCATGAGCACTTTAGTGAGCCGGGAGCCTTCCACAATTGGACTAAGGACCAAAGCGGCTGGTGCTCGGACTGTTCAGAATTGAGGTTCGTCACTGGCATTGAAGTTTATGGCCGTGTCGTTCCACGGATTTATTTCTGCAACGTGGCAGACTTCGGCGAGGCTGCGGAGTGTTCGCTTACGCCTATTATTTGAGGCGAAAGTCTCGAAGACTGTCAGTACTGTATTGTTATTCTCCACGGGATAGTGCTCTGCGGTATTATTTATGAGGAGATCCTCGCCGCTCTTGGCCACCTACCGGAGTATCCAACATGCTCGAGGGCTGTGTGTTAGTATGGTATCCAGTGTACTGTGAATTTTGCATGGCCTATTGAGCCATCCCTCCAATACGGTTCCACGCCCTGTAGTGGGCTTTGGTTTCTTTGTGGTTGGGTTGGGTGACTTCTGAGAGTGCACCCTTTTATTTCGGACGAGGGGTTTAGTGAGAGCCGGAGGATCCCAGAATTTTGTTTGGGTTTTCCAGGCGCTTTCCATCGCATAGTACTTCTATACTATGGACGCCAAGTCAGCGAAGTGTGCTATGTCACAGCGACTTATGGCGTTGAGGATTCCCTTGTCCGTGCAATTTTTGCAAAAGAATGAAATTGTGTCTTCCTTGCGACAGTCCTTAACCTTGCTCATTACTAGGAGGAATCTGGCCTAGAAGTGATGTATTGTCTCTTGGGGCTCCTGTCTAATGTGGGAAAGATCACTTGTATCTAGGTGGGTGGGTAGATTTAAGTCCAAAGTCTGACCCGATTTGAGACCCAGGGGCAGAGGAGCTTTCGAGCTTGGTAGTTTGGGCTCCGGGATGTTGCCCAATTTTTCTGGCCCGCTGTCTGATTCTAGGGTCGGAGCTTGGACCATGTCCTCCCGTAGACGGGTATCCGGCTCGGAGAGCTCAGGAATCCGGACATAGTTCGTACTTCAAATAGAGGAAGAATCGATGCATTGCTCCTCCACCACCACTATCTGATGGGTGACCGGCGGATAGTTAATCTCCCTTTGGTCGGGTTTAAGCCCGGTTCGATCATAGTCCATAGCGACTCCCAGAGCGGCGATGCGATCCAAGAGCTCGTTCAGGGAGGACGGCTCCATTGGATCCATCTGTTCGGTAAGTTCCGAGCTGACATGGAGGCTGTTTTTGATGACCTGAGAAGTCATTGTCGGCGCGACGGCCAATCGGACGGTCATGACGAAGCCGCCCAATCGGAGAGTCTGGCGTATAGCCAGGGCTCCCCCAGAGGTGATGTTGTCCTTGACAACAAGGCGAGCCATCAAGCCTTATCGTGACGGCACAATGGAACTCTCAGTGAAAGCACCAATGTCGGTGTCAAAACCGGCAGATCTCGGGTAGGGGGTCCCGAACTGTGCGTCTAAGGCTAATGGTAACAGGAGGCGGGGGACACAATGTTTAACCAGATTTGGGCCCTCTCGATGGAGGTAATACCCTACTTCCTGCTTGATTGATCTTGATGATATGAGTATTACAAGAGTTGATCTACCACGAGATCGTAGAGGCTAAACCCTATAAGCTAGCCTATGATTATGATTGTTGTTGTCCTACGGACAAAACCCTCCGGTTTATATAGATACCGGAGGGGGCTAGGGTTACATACAGTCTGTTACAGAGAAGGAGGTCTACATATTCGAATTGCCAAGCTGGCCTTCCATGCAAAGGAGTGTCCCACCCGGACACAGGACGAAGTCTTCAATCTTGTATCTTCATAGTCCAATAGTACGACTAAAGTATATAGTCCAGCTGTCCGAGGACCCCCTAATCCAGGACTCCCTCACCCCTTACCCGAGATCCGCCGATTTTGACACCGACATTGGTGCTTTCATTGAGAGTTCCACTGTGCCGTCACGGTAAGGCTTGATGGCTCGCCTTGTTGTCAAGGACAACATCACCTCCGGGGGAGCCCTGTCTTTAGGCCAAACTCTCCGACTAGGCGGCTTCGTCATGACCGCCTGATCGGCTGTCTCGCCGACGATGACTTCACAGGTCATCAAAAACAGCCTCCACGTCAGCTCGGAACTTACCAAATAGATGGATCCAATGGAGATCTCCTCCCTGAATGAGCTCTTGGGTCGCATCGCCGCTCTGGGAGTCGCTACAGACTATGATCGGATCGGGCTTAAACCCAACCAAAGGGAGATTAACTCTCCACCGGTCACCCATCAGATAGCGGCAGTAGAGGATAAATGCATCGATTCTTCCTCTATTTTGAGGACGAACTATGTCCGGATTCCCGAGCTCTCCGAGCCGGATACCCGTCTACGAGAGGACATGGCCCAAGCTCCGAACCTAGAATCGGACAGCGGGCCAGAAAAATTGGGCAACATCCCGGAGCCCAAGCTGCCAAGCTCGGAAGCTCCTCTGCCCCTGGGTCTCATATCGGGCCAGGGTTTGGACTTAAATCTACCCACCCACCCAGATACAAGCGATCTTTACCATATTAGACAAGATCCCCAAGAGACAGTACATCACTTCTGGGCCAGATTCCTCCTTGTAATGAGCAAGGTTAAGGACTGTTGCGAGGATGACGCAATCTCATTCTTTTGCAAAAATTGCATGGACAAGGGAATCCTCAACGCCATAAGTCGCCGTGACATAGTATGCTTCGCTGACTTGGTGGCCATAGTACAGAAGTACTGTGCGATGGAAATTGCCTGGAAATCCCAAACAAAATTCTGGGATCCTCCGGCTGTCGTTAAACCCCCCATCCAAAATAAAAGGGTGCACTCTCGCAAGTCACCCGATCCAATTACAAAAAAACCAAAGCCCACTACAGGCCATGCAAAATTCACAGTACACCGGATACCATACCAACACACAGCCTTAGAGCATGTTGGATACTCCGGCAGGTGGCCAAGAGCAGCAAGGATCTCCTCATCAGCAATACCAAAGAACACCATCCCATGGAAAATAACAATACAGTACTCACAGTCTTCGAGACTTTCGCCTCAAATAATAGGCGCAAACCAGCACTCCGCAGCCTCGCCGAAGTCTGCCATGTCGCAGCAATAAATCCATGGAACGACACAGCCATATCCTTCAATGCCAGTGACAAACCTCAATTCCGAATAGTCAGAGCACCAGCCGCTCTGGTCCTTAGTCCACTTTTGGACGGCTTCTGGCTTACTAAAGTGCTCATGGACGGCGGCAGCGGATTAAACCTCATCTACGAGGAGACTCTTAACAAAATGGAAATAGACAAGAGCCGCATTGAGCAAAGCAGCATGATCTTCAGGGGAATCATCCCTAGTTGGGAGGCACGATGTGCGGGAAAAATCACACTAGATGTGGTATTCGGCACGCCGGAGAATTATAGGTCCGAATAAATAACATTCCAAGTTGCCTCGTTCAGTAGCGGATACCACGCCCTTTTAGGGCGGGATGCATTCACGAGCTTTCAAGCTATACCCCATTACGGGTACATGAAGCTCGAGATGCCCGGGCCCAATGGAACCATCACTCTAGCTAGTGATCTGGACGTGGCACTCCGCGCCGAAAATAAAACCGCTACACTGGCCCTTGAGGCATTATCCGAAGCCCTCACGGCCGAAGAACTAACTGTGCTATGCTCCACGGTGGACAGGGACGACGTGATACTCGACAAACGACCCAAATCCACCTCTTTCAAACCAGCGGCCAAAATAGTCAAATTCCAGGTCCACCCAACGGACCCTACAAAAACAGCATCCTTCGGAGCACAGCTGAACCCCACAATAGACACCACACTGCGAGAGTTCTTGCGTGAGAATTGGGACATCTTTGCCTGGCATCCTTCAGACATGCCAGGTATCCCACGCA
The DNA here is from genome assembly GCA_021437245.1 of Aegilops speltoides. Lineage (NCBI taxonomy): Eukaryota > Viridiplantae > Streptophyta > Magnoliopsida > Poales > Poaceae > Aegilops > Aegilops speltoides. Next base: position 340,289,854 of record CM038142.1, on the reverse strand, counting down.
GGCTGGCCGAACATAGCCTGAACATACTGAAGGGATACAAGCCGGTCAAGCAGACTCTTCGGCGCTTCTCAGAACCTAAGCAACAAGCCATGGGAGAAGAACTAGCAAAGTTACTCGAGGTCAGATTCATCACAGAAATAAAACATACGGACTAGCTAGCAAACCAGGTGATGGTACCAAATTAGGACAAATCCTGGTGCCTATTTGTCGATTTCAAGGACCTCAATAAGGCTTGCCCCAAGGATCCCTTCCCCTCCCCCGCATTGATCAAATCATCGATGCTACCGCATGACACGACTCATTGTGCTTCCTCGACGCATACTCCGGATACCATCAAATCAAGATGGCAGAGTCCGATCAAGCCGCAACAACATTCATCAAACCATACGGCCCATTCTGTTTTAATACCTTGCCTTTCGGGCTCAAAAATGCCGGTGCAACCTATCAACGCATGATTCAGACATGCCTGGAAAAACAAATCGGCAAAACAGTGGAGGCATACGTAGACGACGTGGTCATCAAAACCAGACACATCGAATCTTTAATAGACGACCTGAGGCTTATGTTTGACAATCTCCGAACATATGACATCAAGCTCAATCCGGAAAAATGCGTTTTTGACGTGCCTGCCAGAAAGCTGCTGGGCTTCATCGTTTCCAATAGAGGAATCAAAGCAAATCTGGCTATTATCCGAGCTCTGTCACAGTTGGCTACCCCAACAGACCTGAAGAAAATCCAGAAACTAACTATGCTTGGCTGTCTTAAGCCGCTTTATCTGCCGATCGGGAGAAAAGGCACTACCTCTTTATCGCCTTGTTCGATGCACCAAACACTTCGCGTGGACGGATGCAGCCATGGCCGGATTGGAAGAAATAAATGCCCTCTTGGCCAGCAACCCAATCCTGGCCGCACCAAATATCGGCGAACCCTTGCTGTTATATATAGCTGCAACACATCAGGTTGTAAGCGCAGTGCTCGTCGTCGAATGAGAAACGGACGGACATAAATTCCCGCTTCAAAAGCCGGTATACTACGTATCCACTATCCTCACTCCATGCAAGTCCTGGTACCCACATTATCAAAAGATAGCATAGGCGGTCTTCATGGCATCCCGGAAGCTACGACACTACTTTCAAGAGTGTTCAATCACGGTGGCCTCCGAAGTACCACTCAACGATATAATAAATAACCGCGATGCCACGGGTCAGATTTCTAAATTGGCTATCGAGCTCCTCCCGCTTGACATAATATACAAACCACGGCAAGCCATTAAGTCGCAAGTACTGGCCGACTTCGTCGCCGAATGCACAGAAGTCGAACTCCCTAAAGAGTACGACGCGTACTCCAATTGGATCATGCACTTTGACGGCTCTAAGATCTTTGGCTGGTGCGGGGCGGCGTTGTCCGACAGCCCCACCGGAGATCTGATCTAGTACGTACTCCAAATATTATACACAGACTCCAACAACGCAGCTGAATATGAGGCTCTATTGCATGGTCTTTGGATGGTAGTCTCCATGGGCATTCAACGCCTGGAAGTGCGTGGAGATTCGAACCTCGTAATATCTCAAATAAATGGAGACTTTGACGCCAAGGACCCAAAAATGGCGGCTTACCGTAATGCCGTCCTCAAAATGTCAGCTCGGTTCGAGGGGCTCGAATTCCACCATGTGGTCCGAGAAAACAATCTAGCGGCGGATATCCTCGCCCGCATCGGCGCTAAGCGCACCCCCGTCCCACCTAATATCTTCCTAGAAAGGCTGTTCAAGCCATCCGTGGTGTGGGAAGGGGAGACCGCCAATACCAGTTCGGATCCGAGTGCAACCCCAGATCTCAAACAATCTGACGTAACCGGAGGCTCCGCCACCGAAATAACACCTTCGGCCCACGTGCTTATGGCTGTCATTGCCCCATGGACAGAACCCTTCTTAGCCTACCTAAATAGGCAAGAACTCCCTGAGGACCAAAATGAAGCGTGTTGCATTGTGCGGCGCTCTAAAGCCTACAAGGTTCACGAGGGAGAGCTTTATAAGAAAAGCGCGACCGGAGTGCTTTAAAGGTGCATCTCTGAAGAGGAAGGATGACAGCTACTGGCCGAAATTCATGCTGGACTCGGCGGCCATCACGCCACAGCTGGGGCCCCTGTAAGCAAGGCCTTCCATGCAGGTTTCTACTGGCCAACAGCCCGAGCAGACGCATAAGACCTCGTCCAAAATTGCGTCGGTTGCCAGCTTTTTGAAAATCAAAGCCATATGCCACCTACCGCTCTCCAAACAATACCCATAATTTGGCCCTTTGCGGTCTGGGGGCTTGATATGGTTGGACCCCTTAAAGGAGGAAGCCATAAGAAAAAATACTTGTTGGTCATGGTAGATAAATTCACCAAATGGATAGAGGCCAAACCAGTTAAAAGGGCCGAATCCGGACCAGTGATAGACTTCATATCCGGGGTCGTACACCGTTATAGTGTCCCCCACAGCATGATCACTGATAACGGCTCCAACTTCACAGCCGATGAGGTGAAAACTTGGTGCAACATGGGCATTAAGCTCGATTATTACTCTGTCTATCATCCCCAAACAAACGGTCAAGTCGAACGAGCAAATGGTCTTATTATGAGACGCATCAAACCCAGACTAGTGCGATCCTTGAAGGAATTTGATACGCACTAGGTCGAGGAACTCGACTCCGTACTATGGGGGCTACGGACCACGCCGAATCGCACTACCGGATATACACCATTTTTATGGTGTACAATGCAGAGGCGGTGCTACCCTGCGATATCATTCATGACTCACCTCGAGTGCGCATGTATGAAGAGAGAGAAGCCGAGCTGGATTGGCAGGATAGTTTAGATACCCTGGAGGAGGAGCGTGACGTCGCAAAGGCCCGTTCAGCATTCTATCAGCAACAGGCTCCAAGGTATCAAAGTAGAGAAGTACGGGCCAAAACTTATAACATTGGCGAACTCGTTCTACACCTACCGGAGAAGAAAAAGGACAAGCTCAGGCCCAAGTGGGAGGGTCACTTCATCATTGATAAAGTTCTTACCAGAGGAGCGTACCGTCTGCGTGATGCATCAGATACTCAACTCGAACCGAACCCATGGAACGCGACCAGACTACGAAGATTCTACGCCTAGTGCCAAACTCTGTGTTCGTCTCCTTACCCCCGCCTTTCTTTTTTAAGTTATATCTTCTTTCTCTCTTTTTCTTTTTTCATATAGCCTTAAAAGCTCCAAGTGTGCTTCGACCGCACACTCCTGCCGCGCTATGCGCGCTCAATATACCTAGGGGCTTCTTATACAGAAACTTAATGTAATTATCTTCTGGGCTTTAAGTCCACCACATATGCATCACTTCTCCATATGTACCTTTTTTCACCATTATATGCATCGATATGACTTAAGTTTTGGCCAGGTTGGGTTGCCTGGCTCTTGTGTTTATGCCCTACGTTCCCGTTAATTTGGCTAGGGCATAAGGGGAGCACCTCTGCGATTGTTACTGTCCGTTCAGCCGGATGTGTACCTCAGACTGGGTGAAGCCGAAAGCTAGCGTTCTTAAGGGAATATTCGATCGGTGAACAAAAGATGTTTCTTACCTACTTATAATATAAACCCCCAGATGTTTTATATCCTACGCCTCTGTGCACAGCTCGGACATGCACATTAATGCATGCGTACCCAGGGAAAGGAACCCTTAACGGAACTATTCTCCCTGGAAGATGTTTCTTACTATCCATGTAATATAACATAGCTAGTTGGGTACTTGTCTGTTCAAGCACTTATGACCCCACGCTTTGGTTTCCATCGTACCCGGTTTACATAGCGGTGGCTATTCGGATACACTCCGGACTATCAGGTCCGGAGGCTAAAGCGAAAAGGTCCGCCATGACAAATGATTTACAATCCGGCTAGGGACAAAATATGTCATCTGAAGTACACAGTCACTGAGACTGACTAAATTCATCTTCTATACCATCCAACAGGCTATCTAGCCTACAATCCTGTTGGGAATACTTTGCGGCTAATGCTACCTGGTCATATACTAGACTAACGGGGATCTCTTTCCCATCTGACCCTATGGGCCCGACCTCGGCCATGTGGTTCGGGTCAGCCTTGGTGTATCGCGTCTTCACCATGGCCCAGGCTTCCCTTGCACCTTGTCGGCAGCCCGATATCTTCCATAATCGGAAGCGCCGCCGCGCTTCCTTGAGCATCTCTAAAAGCTCCTCCATGCCTCCTGGCAGGGAGGAAGATGGCCATAAGGCCTGGGCGATACCCTGTATCACCTGCCGAACTTGTTCGTGCAGCAGTGAGAGTTTTTGCAGAAGATCGCCTGCAGATCCGGCCATCTCCCCTTTGGGACGACCTGTCAGCATACCTATAGACATAACTATGTTAGCCTGTTTCTTCGCCGAAATGTATAAAGGTTTGTTCGAGCACTTACTAAAAATGCCGCTTCGAAGCCTCTTATTCTCCTTCACGGAGTCTGCAAGCTGGCCCCGAATATCTTTTAATTCAACGTCCAACCGGGTCTTGGCGTCCTTGAGATCATTATTCTCTCGAATAACCCATGTAAGCACGCGCTCGCCGGCCTCTCGCTGTCGTTGAGCATGTTTCTCATCCACCGATACGATCTCCGGATTGCCTCCGGGATCGTACACAGAATCTATTGTTAGATTTGCATGAATGCCGAATACTAGCTGGTACATGTCATTACATTCTTTTTGATTCAGACAAGTATTACAAGACGGGGCCTTCTTGGGCTACTCCATTCGAGGAACTGCGGCCCATAGCTGGGCTTTGCACTCCTCCAGCTCTTTAGACAATTGGGTATTTTTCTCCGTAAGAACCTATGCATACAATATTCCTTAAATCAGTTGTGCCAACTGTTTCAAGTCTCAGGGGATACTGATATACATAATTATCAGATTTCCTTACCCGTATATCCTTTACGTACTGGTCCGTGGCTCTGGCAAGTCCATCTTGAGTGGCTTGGATGTACGCATCTCCTGAGTTGAAGGCATTGATCGCCTCTTCGGAGAAACTAGGATCGCGGAGTATGGCCCGACGACGCCTGTGATTCATGTCGCTCTCCATTTCGGAATTCATAGCGGACATTCTATCTGCATCCTCTGTAGGAGGACCATCCGGCATTGTCCCCATGTTAGCCTCTGCCCCTAAGTCCTGCTCTGGAGTCGGGCTGGTGGAGGCGTGGCCAACAGGCTCTCCGGACACTATCCAGCGAGCGTTTTTCTGCCAGGAACCAAGGACATTATTATATTTTAAAGACGATAATCACGGAGCAGGTTATTAAATCATACCTCTGCGACGGCGTCTCAGTCCTGACCGTCTTCCTTTTGAGCCTACCCGGCTTCGGTGCCCCTTGTTGACGAGTCACCGCAGGTTCGGCATGGTGCCCCGATGGCCTTCCCTATAAGACGCAATATGTGTGCAGTGGGTAAGGTGCAAAGAAGCGATCCTTCTCAGAAGTTGGGACTCCAGTTTTACTTACATGCGATGCAGGGAGTAGGCCTGGGTAATCGGCTATGATGGCCAGCAAGGCACCATCACAGCTCAGCTGATAGAACGTCCTATCAACGAGCTCCACAAATACGTCTGGATCCTCTTCGAGTCCGGGGTCGAGGGCCCGGTCAGGGTCCTCTGGCTGTGGAGACGGGCTGTGGACCTCCTTCACAACTTTTCGCAGCTCCTGCTATGAATTAGCCAGGTAAATATTTATGATGAAAAGTGCGGGAATGACTGGAGTAAAGGATAGCAGCTCACCCAGCTTGGAGGGTTATACATGGAGAATCCATTCCGTGGCTTAATACGGATGAACTCCTCTTCTTATCGTTTGTACAAATCAGATAGAATTTTCGCCAGAGCCGCGGCGAAGTCCCAACCTTTACGACCGCAGCGGGTGGCATCGTCTTCTCCATTGAAGTGCCACATGGGTTCCCCCGATATTGAAGTGGCTGCACCCCCCGCATTATAAAAATTGACATAACCTCGATTATAGTCAGTCCTGATCAGGACAGCGTCTTTATCCAGCCGATCAGGTAAAGGACCTCTCAGTTGTCTTCCTCCTGGGGGCTCCGAGGGCGCCAACTGTGGTGTTTCTTCAACGGGGCATTTACAAACTTAGGAAGGCCCATCCAAATAGGGTCTGGAAGGGGGACGTCCTCCATGTAAAACCACTCTGAAGGCCAGTCTTCGGATGTCTTCTTCGGAGTACCGGACAGGTATCCGGTCCCGGCGAAGCGCCATATTTCGGCTCCGACACTTGATATATCGACCCCTCCTGAGTACGGGGTATGAGGCAGAATAGCCTCTTTCATAGCTCGAAATGACCGTCGCAGCCCAGAAATAGCTCGCAGAAGGCAACGTAGCCTGCGATGTGTTGTATGGAGGCAGGAGTGAAGTTATGTAGCTGGAGGCCGTAGAACTCCAGGAGCCCATGGAGGAATGGATGGATTGGAAATCCGAGTCCCCTCAGCAAATAAGGGACAAGGCATACCCGCTCCCCCTTGGATGGGATGGGAAAACTCTCTGCCTGCTCCCCGCCATTGTAAGTGGCTAGTCCGGCTCGGACAGGGACCATGTACGCAAGTGGGAGAAACCCCTGGGTCTTCAACTCTACCAATCGGCTATGGGGGACAGAACACTTCTCCCAATCGCCTGGCTTAGTGCTACGGGAGCGAGGGGAGGAGCCGCGACGGCCAACCATGATGGGATGGATTTTTCCGGGCGCGCTCTGATGGATACTTGCTGGGGGAAGATGGTGTGATTTGGATCTGAGGATCCCCGTCTCTTTAAAATAGACGATTTACTTACATGGTCAGGGTGGCAAATGTAAAAATGCCCCGACTTCTCGCATTCGCTTGACGCGTGGAGGTAGCCATTATTAAGGCACAGAAGCCGAGGAGTGCAACATTAATGGGAAGCCGGACACTACTCGTTACAACATGTACTCTGGGTTTGGAGAAGAACCCGGCTTGCAATGCCGAAGGCAATTTGCGCGCCGGACTTATCATCATTGAAGCCTGGTTCAGGGGCTACTAAGGGAGTCCTGGATTAGGGGGTCCTCGGATAGCCAGATTATATACTTTAGCCGGACTATTGGACTATGAAGATACAAGATTGAAGACTTCGTCCCGTGTCCGGGTGGGACTCTCCTTTGTGTGGAAGGCAAGCTTGGCAATTCGGATATGTAGATCTCCTTCTCTATAACCGACTCTGTGTAACCCTAGCCACCTCCGATGTCTATATAAATCGGAGGGCTTAGTCCGTAGGACAACAACAATCAGAATCATAGGCTAGCTTCTAGGGTTTAGCCTCTACGATCTCGTGGTGGATCAACTCTTGTAATACTCATATCATCAAGATCAATCAAGCAGGAAGTAGGGTATTACCTCCGTTGAGAGGGCCCGAACCTGGGTAAACATCGTGTCCCCTGCCTCCTGTTACCATTAGCCTTAGACGCACAGTTTGGGACCCCCTACCCGAGATCCGCCGGTTTTGACACCGACAGCCTCGATATGTGCCCCACAACTAATTTAGAACTCAAGTTTGAACATCAATTTGGACCTGACTTGGAGTCTAAGAGGTGAACAGGACAATAAAGAAGCAGGTAATATGAAGCAATACATAACATAAATAGAAACAAAAGAGTGCGACCTCTCTTGTGGACCCGTGTACTCCTCAGGTTCATCTGCTGAGTCGATGACCGTTGCGGTGGGTGCCGGCAGCAGGGAAGGAGATCTGAGGCGGCGAAAGATGGTCAGGAGTCGTGATGTCTGGTTTGGTGGATGCTTCTATCGATGGAGCAGCTTAGGTGAGGTGGACGACATCGCGGCAGGAGCAGGACAAACCACACAAAGTATTCTTCAACACCTACCTGTAACTGAAGTAATTCTATAATGGCTCATTTGGCTTGCATGATTCTAAAAACAGAGGGATAGGAAAAACACCATAATAGGATAGGAATGCACATGGTAAATAGAGCATTTGTAAACACAGGATTTCTGTCAACTTGGGTGTCGGTGTCAAAACCTGCGGATCTCGGGTAGGGGGTCCTGAACTGTGCGTCTAGGCGGATGGTAACAGGAGACGAGGGACACGATGTTTTACCCAGGTTCGGGCCCTCTCGATAGAGGTAAAACCCTACATCCTGCTTGATTAATATTGATGATATGGGTAGTACAAGAGTGGATCTACCACGAGATCAAGGAGGCTAAACCCTAAAGCTAGCCTATGGTATGATTGTTGTAATGTATGTTGTCCTACAGACTAAAGCCCTGCGGTTTATATAGACAGGAGGAGGCTAGGGTTACAGAGTCGGTTACAATGGTAGGAGATCTACATATCCGTGTATCGGCAAGCTTGCCTTCCACACCAAGGAAAGTCCCATCCGAACATGGGACGAGTCTTCAATCTTGTATCTTCGTAGTCTTGGAGTCCGTGCGGACGATGATAGTCCGCTGTCTGGACACCCCGATCGAGACTCCCCAGTAGCCCCGAACCAGGCTTCAATGGCGATAAGTCCCAGCGTATATAGTCTTGAGTTGCAAGGCGGGTTCTCCTTCAAGTTCCATGTACCTGCGAGCGATTGTCGGCTTCATCATAAATCTTGTGTTTCTCGGCTTCTCGCCTAATAATGGTCTTTTTCCACACGCCGCACGAATCGAAAAGCCAGGTGTCTTTCGTTTCACCCCCAGTCGTGCGAGTCATCCGCCTCTGAAGAGGCAAAATCCAGATCCAAACCACACCATCTTCCTCCCGCGAATACTTCATCGGACCGCCTTTGACCTAAAATCCATTCCATCATGGACCGTCGACGCGGCTCTTCTTCACGCGCTCCCAGCCCACCGCGGGGGATTGGAGGAGGTGCTCTGTTCCGCACAACGAGCTAGTGAAGCTCCAAGCGGGGGGATATCTCCCTCCGGCCTTCATGGTCCCGGTTTGAGCCGGGCTGGTCACCTATCAAGGTGGGAGGCAAGTGGAGGCTACCGCAAGCCCCAATAAAGGGGAGCGAGTATGCTTCGTCCCTTATTTGATAAGGGACTCGGATTCGATACATCCGTTCCTCGCGGGCTCACGGAGTTCTACGGACTCGGCTCCACCACCTCCCGCCCGCCTCATCACGCATATCGCAGACTCGTAGCTCTTCTTGAGCTATTCGACCATTGAGCCACATTTTGCATTGTGGAAGAGGCTGTTACGCCTCGTACCCGTTCTCACGAGGGTCCATATATCAAGTGGGCGGTGCGAAATATGGCGCATCGCCGGGACGGATACCCATCCGGTACTCCCAAGAAGGCGTCCAAGACCGGCCTTGAGTGGTTTTACATAGGAGGCGCTCATTGCGGACCCGATCCGGATTGGCCTCCGGAGTTTAGTGCTGCTCCCCAAGAGCGCCTCATCTGGCGCCCACGGAGCCCCGATTGGAGAAGACAAGAGCGTCCATTACTTGATGGGCGAATAAGATTCTGGCCCATTCGGGTTGGCCATGATTGGATTCATGGCGACATGCATCATGCGGGGAAGTACAGCCACTGCAATCTGAGAGCCACCCCATGTGGGATTTCAGCGGGAGGGCGATGCCACTCGTCATGGCGCAAAGGGCGGATTCGACCGAGGATCTGGTGGAGATACTTTCGGCTGTACAAAGGGAAAAGGAGGACTTCCTTGAACAAACCCTTTGAATGGGTTTTCCATGATCAACCCTAGAGGATGGGTAGCGAACACCTTTAAAGGCTCAACCCATGCTCTCGAAGTTTAAGCTTCTTTACATTATGTCTTGGCGTAGGATCTCGCCGGTTGTGGAGGACATGGCAAGTCCTGCTCCGCAACCCGAGGATCGAAAGATCCTGGATCGGCCTCGAAGAGGATCCGGACATCGAGGTGGAGCTGATCGGCGGGGTGTTTCACCAGCTCAGCATGGATAATGCTTTGGTCGCCATTCTGGCGGACTACCGGGATATATCCGGCTTCCCGGTGCTGCGACCGAGGTCGGACACCATTATCTCTTCCTTGCCCATTTCTAACCTTCGCGAGCGATGGTATTTTACAGAACCGCCTTCACGGCAGAAGCCGAGCCAGCGGTGACCAACAGCGGTCGATCCGGACCAGCGGCGGAAAAGGGCGCGATCGGACGGAAGCGTCACCGCATAGGTATAGCTTCGTATTTGAATTTTCAGAACAACGTTCCAAGGAAGCATCGAGTGCTCATGATCTTTATAGGAGAAAAAGCGCTTCGCGGACTGCGGTGCGAAGTTGCCGATCCAACCTATCCGGCCAGCTCGGCGCCCGGCGTGGAGGAGGAGGCAAGCGCAAGACGCGGGCGGATCCTTCTCCAGCGGAGGAGACCGACAGATCGTCGCCACCAAATCTGAGGTGGAGAGCGCCATGAACCATAAGCGCGCCCGGACAATCAGCCGTGGCGTGCTTCTCCCCGAGGCATTGGGCGCCTTTAATGCAGGGATCGCACCTCCGTGCTGCTCAAGATGGGTTTACGAGCCACGGAGCGGTATGTGAAAGACATACGGGTAAGGGAATTTTGATGGTCATATATACGGTAGCCCCGAGACTTGAAGCAGTTATGTTAGCGGTTTAAGGATCAATTAAAATCTGAGCTCTTACCGAGAAGAATGCCGAGTTGTCTCGGGAGCTGCAAGAATGCAAGACCCACCTTGAGGCGCACTTGCTGCGCAGGAGGAGACTCGAGACCCCTCTGGTAACACATTTTTATTAATAAATATAAGCCTTTGCATGCGGCGTGCGCGCAAGTCTAATAATATTTGTGCAGTACCGTCGGACAAGATCCGGACGAGCAAGGATTACTGCGCCCGGTGAAGGCAGCGAGTGTGCTGAATAGGGTGCAGCAAGGCAGGAATAAACTCCGGGATGCCAGCGCCAAGCTCGGAGAAGAGCTGAAAAGCGCTCGCGCCGGGCTGTCCGCTCCGTTAAGGAGAATGGCGGCCGTTGCGGCATTTATAGTAAGTGCTTGGCGGACTCCTTTGAGAAGTAGAGTTGGCGAGGAAGTATATTGACATGATATGTCTTGTAGGTATACTCACAGGTCGTCCTCTGAGAGGAGATGCCCATATCAGCGGGTGACCAACTTCCCGAACTGTTGCAAGCTGCTCGAGCGAGTTCAGCGAGCAATGGCGGCGTCGTCGAGCTTTATGGCCAGCCCTCTCCCTACCCGAGGGCCTTGGGGAGCTTGCGGAGAAGCTTGAGGAGTGCGGCGGCACTTCCGTTTAATGGAAAGATTCGTCTTGCCGTCAAGGTGCCGAGGAGGCTTGGGCCATGGTGAGGCAGCGTTATAAGAAGGCGGATCCCAACCATATGGCCGAAGTTGGACCGGTGGGGCCCGATGGGAAGGAGATCCCTGTGAGTTTAGTATACAGCCAAGTAGAGTTGGCTGTGAAGTTTTCCCAACGGGGATGTAAGTTAGACAGACTGTTAGGCGAGGATTGAGGAGGAATACCATCGATAAATTTGACAATGTATGTTTTCCTTTGAAGTGACATGTGAAATGCCTTCTAGCGGATTGTAGATCGTTTGTCTTCGCCGACCTTTTAAGCCGACCTCGGGACCCTAGAGTCCGGAGTGTGTCCGAATACCTTTGTGGATGAGAAACAACCGCGGTATGCATGGAGACTAGGCGTAGGGGTCATTAGTGCTTTATCAGAGAAGTGCCCAACTAGTTATGTTATATTACATGGTTAGTAAGAAACATCTTCCAGGGAGAATAGTTCCGTTAAGGGTTCCTTTCCCTGGGAGGCATGCCCTAAAGTGCATGTCCGGACTGCAAAGAAAGCAGAAAAACATCTAGGGGTGGATAAATAAATAGGTAAAAAAGTCATCTTTTAAGTCACCGACCGAATATTCCCTTAAGAACGCTAGCTTTCGGCTTGACCCGGTCGAGGTACACATCCGGTGACCAGCGATAACAATCGCAGAGGTTCTCCTTTACCTCCTAGCCGAACAATTGGGAGCGTAGGGGTAAGCCGAGAGAGCGAACAACCCAGCTTGGCCAAAACTTAAGTCATATCGATGCATATAATGATGAGTAAAAGGTACATGTGGAAGCTTAACACATGTGCTGGGTATGAAACCCTTATAATTAAGCTTCTATGAGAGAAGCCCCCAGGAATAATGAGTGCGGATGGCACATCATATGTATGCAAAAAATGCGAAAGTAGGCCCTTAAGGGCTTTTGAATAAAAAAGTTATGAAAAGATAAACAAAAGACAACCGAAATGTAAAAGTTTGGACGGGGGAAGGGGACGAACTCTTAGTCTGGCGCTAGGCATAAAATCTTCGTAGGCGGGCTGCGTTCCATGGGTTTGGCTCGAGTCGGTTGTCAAGCGCATTTAAATGAGACGGTATGCTCCATGGTCGGGACTTGATCGATAATGAAGGGGCCCTCCCATTTGGGCTTGAGCTTGTCCTTTTTCTTGTCCGGCAGGCGTAGAACTAGTTCACCAACATTATAAGTCTCGGCCCGTACTTCTCTGCTTTGATATCTTCGAGCCTGCTGCTAATAGAATGCGGAACGAGCCTTGGCGACGTCGCGTTCTTCCTCCAATGTGTCCAAGCTGTCCTGCCGATCCAACTTGTCCTCTCTTTCTTCATACATGCGCACTCGAGGTGAGTCATGAATAATGTCGCAGGGCAGGACTGCCTCTACGCCGTAGACCATAAAAAATGGTGTGAATTCGGTAGTATGGTTAGGCGTTGTCCGCAGCCCCCAGAGTACGGAGTCGAGCTCCTCGACCCATTGCATGTCGGACTTAGTAAGTGACCGCACTAGTCTGGGTTTGGTGCCACTCATTATTAGACCATTTGCTCGTTCCACTTGACCGTTGGTTTAAGGGTGATAAACTGAAGCGTAGTCGAGCTTGATGCCCATATTTTTGCACCATGACTTAACCTCGTCGGCTGTGAAGTTCGTGCCGTTGTCGGTGATGATTTGTGGGGACTCTGTAGCGTGTACTACCCGGATATAAAGTCTATCACTGGTCGGACTCTGCCGTTTTGACCGGTTTGGCCTCTATCCATTTGGTGAATTTATCCACCATGACCAATAGGTACCTTTGCTTGTGGGTTCCCCCTTTAAGGGTCCAACCATATCAAGCCCCTGGACCATGAGCGGCGGTAATGGGTATAGTTTTGAGGCGGTGGGTGGCATATGGCTCGATTAGCAAAGAGCGACAACCAACGATCTCTGGACTAAGTCTGGGCATCTGCCGGGCCGTCGACCAATAAAATCTGACGGAATGCCTTTCCTACAAGGGCCGGGCTGCTGCGTGGTGTCCGCCTAGTCCGGCATGAATTTCATCCAGAGGTTTCGCCCTTCCTCTTGGAGATACACCTTTGGAGGACTCGGTTATGCTTTTCTTATAAAGTTCTCCTCATGGACCTTGTAGGCTTTCGATCGCCGGACTATGCAGCGGGCCTCATTTTGGTCTTGGGAAGTTCTGCCTAAGCAAGTAGGCTAGGAATGGTTACATCCATGGGGCGATTCGCCATTATGTCGTGGGCTGAAGGTGTTATGTCATAATTTGAATCGCCGATTAGCGCGATTTTCTCCGGTTTGTCACTTCCGGGCTCCTCTTCCCATAATGCAGATGGCTTGAAGAGCCGTTTCAGAAGATATTTGGAGGGACAGCATCACGTTTCGCACCGATGCGTGCGATCGTCGGCCGCTTGGTTATTATCTCGGGCTATGTGATGGAATTGAGTCCTTGAAACCGGTGACATTTTTAGGTCAGCGTTGCGATATGCTGCCATTTTCGGATCCTTGGCGTTAAAGTCTCCATTTATTTGGGATATTGCAAGGTTTGAATCCCCGCGCACCTCCAAGCGTTGAATATCCATGGAGACCGCCATCCGGAGACCATGTAGCGAGGACTCGTATTCGCTGCGTTGTTGGAGTCCGTGTACATTATTTGAAATACGTCTTTGGTGTGTCCCCGGTTGGGGACGTCAATCGATACCAGCCCCATCCGCCAACATTTTAGAGCCGTCAAAATGCATAACCCAATTGGAGTATGCACCGTACTCTTTAGGGAGTTGACCGGTCCATTCAGCGACTTAAGTCAGCCAAAACTTGTGACTTGATAGCTCGCCGAGGTTTGTAAGTTATATCGAATGGTAAGAGCTCAATGGCCCATTTTGCAATCCTGCCCGTTGCATCGCGGTTATTTATAATGTCATTGAGTGGTACTTCAGAGGCCACTATTATCGAACACTCTTGAAAGTAGTGTCGGAGCTTCCGGGATGCCATGAACACCGCATATGCTATCTTATGATAGTGTGGGTAACGGGACTTGCAGGGGGTTAACACAGTGGATACATAATACACTGGTTTTTGAAGAGGGAATTTGTGCCCTTCTGTCTCCCGTTCGACGACGAGTACCGCGCTTACGACTTGATGCGTTGCTGCGATGTATAACAACATTGGTTCGTCTAGATTGGGCGCGGCCAGGACCGGATTTGTTGCCAATATGGCCTTTATTTCTTCGAGTCCGGCAGTGGCGGCATCCGTCCACTCGAAGTGTTGGTGCGTCTCGAGGAGGCGATAGAGGCGATGCCTTTTCTCCTAAACGGGAGATAAAGCGGCTTAAAGCTGCCACGCATCCTGTTAATTTTTGTATCTGTTTGAGGTCTTTTGGAATATCCAACTGTGACAGAGCTCGGATTTTAGCCGGGTTTGCTTCAATTCCTCTACAGGATACAATGAAGCCCAGCAGCTTTCCGGCTGGTACGCCAAAAACGCATTTTTCCGGATTCAGCTTGATGTCATATGCTCTGAGGTTGTCGAATGTGAGCCTCAAATCGTCTACTAGAGTTTCGACGTGTTTTGTTTTGACGACTACGTCGTCTACATATGCCTCGACTGTTTTGCCGATCTGGGTGGCCAGACATGTTTGAATCATGCGCTGATATGTTGCGCCGGCATTTTTAAGTCCGAAGGGCATCGTGTTGAAGCAGAATGGTCCGTATGGAGTGATGAATGCCGTTGCGGCTTGGTCTGCTTCCGCCATCTTGATTTGATGATAGCGAGTATCGTCGAGGAAGCTGTGAATCGTGCCTGCGGTAGCATCGATAATTTGGTCGATGCGGGGGAGAGGGAAGGGATCCTTTGGCCAAGCCTTATTGAGGTCTTTAAAATCGACACAGAGGCGCCAGGATTTGTCCTTCTTTGGTACCATTACCAGATTTGCTAGCCAGTCCGGATGTTTGATATCTCTGTTGAATCCGGCTTCCAATAGTTTGGCTAGCTCTTCTCCCATTGCGTGTCTTTTGGGTTCGGAAAATCGTCGAAGAGCCTGTTTGACTGGCTTAAATCCTTTTAGGATGTTTAGGCTGTGTTCTGCCAACCTGCGTGGGATTCGGGCATATCCGAAGGATGCCGGCGAAGATGTCCCAATTTTCCGAAGGAATTCACGCGATCTTGGCGTCTACTTAGGGGTTCAATTGTGCCCCAATGGAGGCCGTCTTTGTTGGGTCCGTTGGATGGACACGGAATTTTATTATTTCATCTGCTGGTTTGAAGGAGGTGGACTTGGATCTTTATTGAGTATCACATCGTCCCTGTTCACCGTAGAGCGCTTGTGTGATGAGTTCTTCTGCTGCTAAGGCTTGGATAGTGCCTCGGGGCTAGTGCAGCTGTCTTGTTTTCGTGAGTGCTATGTCCGGATCACTAGCGAGGGTGATTATTCCGCGGGCCGAGCATTTTGAGCTTCATGTACCCGTAATGAGGTCTTGCTTGAAAAATTTTGAATGCCTCTCGTCCTAATATAGCGTGATATCCGCTGTTGAGCAGGGCCACTTGGGCGTGACTTCTTCGGATCTATAATTGTCCGTGAGCGAACACCACATCAAGTGTGATTTTTCTGGTGCAGCGTGCTTCTCGGCTAGGGATTACTCCTCTGAAGGTTGTGCTGCTTCGCTCAATACGGCACCAGTCTATTTCCATTTTTTGAAGAGTTTCCTCATATATGAGGTTTAGTCCGCTGCCGTCATCCATGAGGACCTTTGTAAGCCGAAAGCCTTCCACTATGGGACTAAGTACCAGTGCGACTGGTGCTCGAGCTGTTCGGAATTTAGGTTCATCACTAGCGTTGAAGGTGATGGCTGTGTCACTCCATGGATTTGCTGTTGCTACTTGGTAGACTTCGGCGAGTCCGCGGATTGTTCGTTTTGCATATTGTTTGATGCAAAGGTCTCGAAGATCTGTTGATACCGTGCATCGTATTGTTGGAGTGGTTTTCGGGGCTAAAGCTCCTCGCCACTTTTGGCCACTGCCGTAGTATCCAACATGCTCGAAGGCTATGTGTTGGGGCGGCTCCTCTCATACTATGAAGCTTACAGGTCCATTGAGCCATCCCTCGAAGACGGTTCCGTGCCCTTTATGGGGTTTTGCTTTTTAAGCTTTTGCATCGGGGCCTGAGTGAGAGGCACCCTTTTGTTATGGATGGGGTTGGGGCGGATTGTCCCAAAATTGGCTTCGGTTTTCGGGTACTCTCCATCGCTGATACTTCCGTACTATGGGCGCCAGATCGTGGCGTGTAATTTCTGACGACCGATGGCTTTCAATATTCCCTTGTCCGTGCCATTATTGCAAAAGATTGAGATTGCGTTTTCCTCTCGGCAGTCCTTTATCCTGTCCATAACCAGGAGGTATCTGGCCCAGTAGTGATGTACTGTTTCAGTGGGCTCTTGCTGTATTAGAGATAGGTCGCATATGTCTGGGCGGGTGGGTGGACTAAAATCCGGATCCCTGCCCATCTTGGGGCTTAAAGGCCGAGGAGTTTCCGAATTCGGAAGCTTGGGTTGCTGGACACGATCCGGCGAGCCCGGGGCGATGCATGGTTTTAAGTTCAATGCTCGATCGAAGCCCGTCCCTCCGCGGAAATCCGGCATGGAGGGTTCGGGAATCTGGACGTGAATAGTTTTCAATATAGGCGAAGAGTCGTCGCATTGCTCCTCTACCACTGCGACGTAGTGGGTGGCCTGGGGAGAGTTAATCTCTCTCAGATCGGTTTTAAGCCCAATCTGATCATAGTCTGTAGCGACTCCCAGGGCGGCGATGCGATCCAAGAGCTCGTTAACAGATGAGAGCTCTATTGGATCTAAGCGCTCATGGATTCGGTGACGCGAAGATTGCTTTTGACGATTTGAGAAGTCATTGTCGAAGCAGTGGCCGGACAGGCGGTCATAAGAAAACCACCTAGCCGGATAGTTTGGCCGACAGCCAAGGCCCCTTCGGCGAAAATACCGTCTTTGAAGACGGGTGGAGGCATCCTTCCTATCGGTGACGACACAGAGGAACTCTCAATGAAAGCACCAATGTCGGTATCAAAACTGGAGGATCTCGGGTAGGGGGTCCCGAACTGTGCGTCTAGGCGGATGGTAACAGGAGACGAGGGACACGATGTTTTACCCAGGTTGGGCCCTCTCGATGGAGGTAAAACCCTACGTCCTGCTTGATTAATATTGATGATATGGGTAGTACAAGAGTGGATCTACCACGAGATCAAGGAGGCTAAACCCTAAAGCTAGCCTATGGTATGATTGTTGTAATGTATGTTGTCCTACGGACTAAAGCCCTCCGGTTTATATAGACACCGGAGGAGGCTAGGGTTACACAGAGTCGGTTACAATGGTAGGAGATCTACATATCCGTATCGCCAAGCTTGCGTTCCACGCCAAGGAAAGTCCCATCCGGACATGGGACGGAGTCTTCAATCTTGTATCTTCATAGTCTTGGAGTCCGGCGGACGATGATAGTCCGGCTGTCCGGACACCCCCCAGTCCAGGACTCCCTCATTGGGTGTTTGGTTCACAGGAATTGGAAGAGCAGAGGAATGCAAAGAAGCATGGCCAAAATAAAGTGAAACAAAATGAAAGCATGTACAGTTAGAATGTTATTCCGCCACTAATGCACTTGGTCTTGTTTTCATGCATAGAATTTTGAAAAGTAGGTCCAGGTGGATGTTTTGCTCCATTCCTTTCAACAAAATGCATGAATAATTGAATAGTAGAGTGCCATAGGAAAATTTCCTATTGCTATGTTTTTTTGCTGAACCAAAATAACCCTATTGATTGACATGAATGTAGAGTAATAAGTGATGGAACAAGTGTACAACCTCTTTGCCGTAGCCATGTCGACCTCGGCATCATTGGGTTGGTCGCTGAAGAAGTTGAGGCAGAGGTGGCTGTCGGAGGTGTGGAGGAAGATCTGAGGAATCTGTAGACGGCGCCCAGGGCACTGCTCTGTTGTGATGGATCGTTCTTTCATTGGAGCAACTCCGGTGAGCCGTAAGACGTCAATGCTGAAGCAGCACAGGACAGACATTATTAATCTCAAGTGGGATTCTGATAGCATCTCCAATAGATGATGTAAAATAGATGTAAAATTTACATCACCAAAAACCACCTGACTACAACAGATGAGGTAAAAACTATTGACTATGAACTTAACTGTCGAAACTGAAATTTACTGTGGAATCTGAATGTTACTGTCGAAACTGAACGCAATGGTAGAAGAGAGGCACTTGACATGTAGTTTAGGGAGGGCATGTAATTCATCTTCAACATGCACCCCCTCTAGCCCCCCCCTCCCCCGCGCTGAGATTTTTCTCCGGAGATCCCCATGCCACTGCCCCACCATCGCCCCCCACCATGGGCGACCACCGCCCCCACCCTGAACCCTTAGATAGATAGTGGGGTACCTCTTCGGCGAGCCCCCCTCCCTGCTATGGGTGGTTCTTCCTTAACTCCGGTGAGCCTCCCCCCACCCCCTGTAAATCGACTGACCCAAAATTTGATTCAGTCAACTGAAGTGTAGCTAAATCGGAGCAGAGCAGCAGAACGAGTGAGCGGGAGAGCAGCAGCAGCAGCGCGAGCGAGCGAGCGAGAGCCGGAGCAGCAGCAGCTGGGTGAGTGGGTGAGCGAGCGAGAGCCGGAGTAGCAACAACAGCGTGAGCGATCGGGTGAAAGCCTGAGTAGAAGCAGCAGATCCGGCTGGTATGAACGCCACCTCCGAAGGGACCTCGCACTGGGGGAGAGCCGCCGTGGAGATGTCACCCGCGGCGCCTGATACGTCTCCAACGTATCTATAATTTTTGATTGTTCCATGCTATTATAGTACCCGTTTTGGATGTTTATGGGCTTTACTTTACACTTTTATATCATTTTTGGGACTAATCTACTAACCGGAGGCCCAGCCCGAATTGCTATTTTTTTTGCCTATTTCAGTGTTTCGAAGGAAAGGAATATCAACCAGAGTCCAAACGGAATGAAACCTTCGGGAGTAATCTTTTTGGAACAAATGTGATCCACGGGACTTGGAGTGGACGTCAAGCAACAGAGGAGGCGGCCACGAGGGTGCCCGGCGCGCCCCCTAGGGCTGGGCACGCCCCCCACCCTCCTGGGCCCCTCGAGCATCCAGCGACCTACATCTTCCTCCTATATATACCTAGGTACCTTGAAACCATCGAGGAGGACCACGAAAAACTATTTCCACAGCCGCAACCTTCTGTATCAGCGAGATCCCATCTTGGAGCCTTCGCCGGTGCTCCGCCGGAGGGGGAATCGACCATGGAGGGCCTCTACATCATCTCCAAGGCCCTTTTGATGAGTTTTGAGTAGTTTACCTCAGATCAACCTTTTGGTATTTTTATTAGCTAGATGGCTTCTTCTCTCTCTTTGAATCTCAATATCAAGTTCTCCTCGATCTTCTTGGAGATCTATTCGATGTAACTCTTTTTGCGGTGTGTTTCTCGGGATCCGATGAATTGTGGGTTTATGACCAAGTTTATCTATGAGAAATATTTGAATCTCCTCTGAATTCTTTTATGTGTGATTAAGTTATCTTTGCAAGTCTCTTTGAATTATCAGTTTGGTTTGGCCTACTAGATTGATCTTTCTTGCAATAGGAGAAGTGCTTAGCTTTGGGTTCAATCTTGCGGTGTCCTTTCCCAGTGACAGCAGGAGCAGCAAGGCACGTATTGTATTGTTGCCATCGAGGATAAAAGATGGGGTTTATATCATATTGCATGAGTTTATCCCTCTACATCATGTCATCTTTCTTAAGCGTTACTCTGTTCTTTATGAACTTAATACTCTAGATGCAGGCAGGAGTCGGTCGATGTGTGGAGTAATAGTAGTAGATTCAGGCAGGAGTCGGTCTACTTGTCATGGACGTGATGCCTATATACATGATCATGCCTAGATAATCTCATAACTATGCTCTTTTCTATCAATTGCTCGATAGTAATTTGTTCACCCATCGTAATACTTATGCTATCTTGAGAGAAGCCACTAGTGAAACCTATGGCCCCGGGTCTATCTTTTATCATATAAGTTCTCCACCTACTTTTATTTGCATCTTTACTTTTCCAATCTATATAATAAAAATACCAAAAATATTTATCTTATCATATTATCTCTATCAGATCTCACTTTCGCAAGTGGACGTGAAGGGATTGACAACCCCTTTATTGCTTTGGTTGTGAGGTTCTTGTTTGTTTGTATAGGTGCGTGGGACTTTTGAGGAGTCTCCTACTGGATTGATACCTTGGTTCTCAAAAACTGAGGGAAATACTTACGCTACTTTGCTGCATCACCCTTTCAACTTCAAGGAAAACCAACGCAAGCTCAAGACGTAGCAATAAGGATTTCTCGCGCCATTGCCGGGGAGGTTTTCGCTCAAGTCAAGACATACCAAGTACCCATCACAAACTCATCTCCCTCGCATTACATTATTTGCCGTTTGCCTCTCGTTTTCCTCTCCCCCACTTCACCCTTGCCTTTTTATTCGCCCTCTCTTTCCCAATCTCCTCTCTTTTTTGCTTGTCTTCTTGTGTGCCTGTTTGCCCTTATGGATTTGCCTAAGAACACCGACCTTCATCTTAGAAGGTTGGAAGAGATTGAATTGAACATTAGAAATTTTATGACTTTACAATTTGAGCATAATAG
This sequence comes from Aegilops speltoides, assembly GCA_021437245.1. Classification (NCBI taxonomy): domain Eukaryota; kingdom Viridiplantae; phylum Streptophyta; class Magnoliopsida; order Poales; family Poaceae; genus Aegilops; species Aegilops speltoides. Next base: position 340,268,853 of record CM038142.1, on the reverse strand, counting down.
TTTCTTCAGAAAAGAGCTTGAAGAACAAAAGCTTTATGGAGTATATGAACAAAGAGCTTGATGATATGTCTAAAGAATTTTATGGTTTGAACTCTCAAATTACTCGTCTTGAAAAAGCAATAGCCCAAAGTTCCGATAAGGAAGCCACCTTGGTCAATAAGATGGCTGCCAAACCAGAAGCATTAGGGGAAAACAATGATGAAGATCTAAAATTTATTTATGTGTCCCCTATTAAATCTTTGTTTTGCAATATGAATCTTAATAATGATGGGACTAGAGATGAGTCAACTTTAGTTAAAAGGCGTCCCAATGATTCAGAGTTTTTAGATCTTGATGCTAAATTTGGTAAAAGTGGGATTGGAGAGGTCAAGACTTCAAATAGCATTGAACCCACTATTATGGATTTCAAGGAATTTAATTATGATAATTGTTCTTTAATAGATTGTATTTCCTTGTTGCAATCCGTGTTGAATTCTCCTTGTGCTTATAGTCAAAATAATGCTTTTACCAAACATATTGTTGATGCCTTGATGCAATCTTACGAGGAAAAACTTAATTTGGAAGTTTCTATACCTAGAAAACTTTATGATGAAGGGAACCTACTATAAAGATTAAAATTAAAGATCATGAGTGCTATGCTTTGTGTGAATTGGGTGCTAGTGTTTCCACGATTCCAAAAACTTTATGTGATATTCTAGGTTTTCATGATCTTGATGATTGCTCTTTAAATTTGCACCTTGCGGATTCCACCATTAAGAAGCCTACGGGAAGAATCAATGATGTTCTTATTGTTGAAAATAGGAACTATGTGCCCGTTGATTTTATCGTTCTTGACATAGATTGCAATCCTTCTTGTCCTATTATTCTTGGTAGACCTTTCCTTAGAACGATTGGTGCAATTATTTATATGAAGGAAGGGAATATTAGATTCGAATTTCCATTAAGGAAAGGCATGGAACACTTTCCAAGAAAGAAAGTTAAATTACCTTATGAATCTATCATGCGAGCTACTTATGAATTGAGTGCCAAAGATGGCACTACTTAGATCTATTCTCGCTTTTATGCCTAGCTAGGGGCGTTAAATGATAGCGCTAGTTGGGAGGCAACCCAATTTTATTTTTGTTTTTTGTTTTTGCTTCTGTGTAGTAATAATTATTTCATCTAGCTTCTGTTTAGATGTGTTTTCATGTTTTAGTTAGTGTTTGTGCCAAGTAGAACCTATAGGATAACCTATGGTGATAGTTAATTTGATTCTGCTGAAAAACAGAAACTTTGTGCACACACAAATTATTTTAGTAATTCACCTAAATGTGATTTTGTGTTGATTCTTTTTTCTGTAGATCAATAGATAAATTTCCCAGGACTTCATACTATTGTAGGATTTTTAGAGTCCATAAGTATTCGAGAGTTACTGATTGCTAAAGACTGTTCTGTTTTTGATAGATTCTGTTTTTCGTGTCTTGTTTTCTTATTTTGATGCATCGATGGCTAGTATCAAGGGGTATGAACCATAGAGAAGTTGTAATAAAGTAGGTTTAACACAAATATAAATAAAGAATGAGTTCATTATAGTAACTTATGTGGTGGTTTTTCTTTCTTGCACTAACAGAACTTATAAGATTTCCTGTTGAGTTTTGTGTTGTGAAGTTTTCATGTTTTGGGTAAAGATTTGATGGACTATGGAATAAGGAGTGGCAAGATCCTAAGCTTGGGGATGCCCACGGCACCCCATGATATTCAAGGATAACCAAAAGCCTAAGCTTGGGGATGCCCCGAAGGCATCCCCTCTTTCGTCTTCGTCTATCGGTAACTTTAGTTGGAGCTATACTTTTATTCGCCACATGATATGTGTTTTGCTTGGAGCGTCTCGTATGATATTAGTCTTTGCATTTTAGTTTACCACAATCATCCTTTCTGTACACACCTTTTGGGAGAAACCGACTTGATTGGAATTTATTAGAATACTCTATGTGCTTCACTTATATCTTTTGAGCTAAATAGTTTTGCTCTAGTGCTTCACTTAAATCTTTTAGAGCACGGCGGTGGCTTGATTTTGTAGAAATTTTTGATCTCTCATGCTTCACTTATATTATTTTGAGAGTCTCTTAGAACAACAGGGTATTTGCTATGGTTATAAAATTGGTCCTAGAATGATGGGCATCCAAGTTGGGTATAATAAAAACTATCATAGGAAGTGAATTGGATGCTATGATCAATTTGATACTTGATAATTGTTTTGAGATATGGAGGTGGTGATATTAGAGACATGCTAGTTGGGTAATTGTGAATTTAAAGAATGCTTGTGTTGAAGTTGGCAAGTCCCATAGCATGCACGTTTGGTAACTGTTGTGTATCAAATTTGAAATATGAGGTGTTCTTATATTGTCATCCTTATGAGTGGCGGTCTGGGAGGAGCGATGGTCTTTTCCTACCAATCTATCCCCCTAGGAGCATGCGCGTAGTGCTTGGTTTTTGATGACTTGTAGATTTTTGCAATGTGTATAAGAGTTCTTTATGACTAATGTTGAGTCCATGGATTATACACACTCTTACCCTTCCATCATTGCTAGCCTCTTCGGTACCGTGCATTGCCCTTTCTCACCTTGAGAGTTGGTGCAAACTTTGCCGGTGCATGCAAACCCCGTGATACGATACACTCTATCACACATAAACCTCCTTATATCTTCCTCAAAACAGCCACCATACCTACCTATTATGGCATTTCCATAGCCATTCCGAGATATATTGTCATGAAACTTCCCACCATTTCATTCATCATCATGACACACATCATCATTGTCATATTGCCTTGCATGATCATGTAGTGAACATCATATTTGTGGCAAAGCCACCTTCATAATTTCATACATGTCACTCTTGATTCATTTCCCATCCCGGTACACTACCGGAGGCATTCATATAGAGTCATATCTTGTTCTAGTTTTGAGTTGTAATTCATGCGTTGTAAATAAATAGAAGTGTGATGATCATCATTATTAGAGCATTGTCCCCAAATAAAAAAAAGAAAAGAAAAGAAGGCCAAAATGAAAAAAAAGGCCCAAGAAAAAAAAGGCCAAAAGAAAAAAGAAAGGCCCAAAAAAAGAAAAAAGAAAAAAAGAAGAAAATAAAAAGGGGGCAATGTTACTATCCTTCACCAAACTTGTGCTTCAAAGTAGCACCATGTTCTTCATATAGAAAGTCTTTTATGTTGTCACTTTCATATACTAGTGGGATTTCATTATATAACTTGGCTTGTATATCCCTATGATGGGCTTACTCAAAATGCCCTAGGTCTTCGTGAGCAAGCAAGTTGGATGCACACCCACTAGTTTCTTTTGTTGAGCTTTCATACATTTATAGCTCTAGTGCATCCGTTGCATGGCAGTCCCTACTCCTCATATTGACATCAATTGATGGGCATCTCCATATCCCGTTGATTAGCCTCGTTAACATGAGACTTTCTTCCTTTTTTGTCTTCTGCACACAACCTCCATCATCATATTCTATTCCACCCATAGTGCTATATCCATGGCTCACGCTCATGTATTGCGTGAAAGTTGAAAAAAGTTTGAGATTGCTAAAGTATGAAACAATTGCTTGGCTTGTCATCGGGGGTGTGCAAGATGAGAGCATTCTTGTGTGACGAAAATGGAGCATAACCAAACTATATGATTTTGTACGGATGAACTTTCTTTAGCCATGTTATTTTGAGAAGACATGATTGCTTAGTTAGTATGCTTGAAGTATTACTATTTCTTATGTCAATATGAACTTTTATTTTGAATCATTTGGATCTGAACATTCATGCCACAATAAAGAAAATTACATTGAGAATTATGCTAGGTAGCATTCCACATCAAAAATTCGGTTTTTATCATTTACCTACTCGAGGACGAGCAGGAATTAAGCTTGGGAATGCTTGATACGTCTCAACGTATCTATAATTTTTGATTGTTCCATGCTATTATATTACCAATTTTGGATGTTTATGGGCTTTACTTTACACTTTTATATCATTTTCGGGACTAACCTACTAACTAGAGGCCCAGCCCGAATTGCTGTTTTTTTGCCTATTTTAGTGTTTCGAAGGAAAGGAATATCTAACGGAGTCCAAACCGAATGAAACCTTCGGGAGGGATCTTTTTGGAACAAATGTGATCCAGGGGACTTGGAGTGGACGTCAAGCAACAGAGGAGGCGGCCACGAGGGTCCCCGGCACGCCACCTAGGGCTGGGCACGCCCCCACCCTCGTGGGCCCCTCGAGCATCCACCGACCTACTTCTTCCTCCTATATATACCCAAGTACCCTGAAACCATTGAGGAGGACCACGAAAAGCTATTTCCACCGCCGCAACCTTCTGTATCCGCGAGATCTCATCTTGGAGCCTTCGCCGGCGCTCTGCCGGAGGGGGAATCGACCATGGAGGGCCTCTACATCATCTCCAAGGCCCTCCCTATGAGTTGTGAGTAGTTTGCCACAGACCTTCTGGTCCATAGTTATTAGCTAGATGGCTTCTTCTCTCTCTTTGAATCTCAATACCAAGTTCTCCTTGATCTTCTTGCAGATCTATTCGATGTAACTCTTTTTGCGGTGTGTTTGTTGAGATCCGATGAATTGTGGGTTTATGATCAAGTTTATCTATGAGAAATATTTGAATCACCTCTGAATTCTTTTATGTGTGATTAAGTTATCTTTGCAAGTCTCTTCGAATTATCAGTTTGGTATGGCCTACTAGATTGATCTTTCTTGCAATGGGAGAAGTGCTTAGCTTTGGGTTCAATCTTGTGGTGTTCTTTCCCAGTGACAGCAAGGGAAGCAAGGCACGTATTGTATTGTTGCCATCGAGGATAAAAAGATGGGGTTTATGTCATATTGCATGAGTTTATCCCTCTACATCATGTCATCTTTCTTAATGCGTTACTCTGTTCTTTATGAACTTAATACTCTAGATGCGGGCAGGAGTCGGTCAGTGTGTGGAGTAATAGTAGTAGATGCAGGTAGGAGTTGGTCTACTTGTCACGGACGTGATGCCTATATACATGATCATGCCTAGATAATCTCATAACTATGCGCTTTTCTATTAATTGCTCGACAGTAATTTATTCACCCACCCTAATACTCATGCTATCTTGAGAGAAGCCACTAGTGAAACCTATGGCCCCCGGGTCTATCTTTTATCATATAAGTTTTCCACCTACTTTTATTTGCATCTTTATTTTGCTAATCTATATCATAAAAATACAAAAAATATTTATCTTATCATATTATCTCTATCAGATCTCACTTTCACAAGTGGCCGTGAAGGGATTGACAACACCTTTATTGCGTTGGTTGCGAGGTTCTTCTTTGTTTGTGTAGGTGCTGGGACTTTTGAGGAGTCTCCTACTGGATTGATACCTTGGTTTTCAAAAACTGAGGGAAATACTTACGCTACTTTGCTGCATCACCCTTTTCTCTTCGAGGAAGACCAACGCAAGCTCAAGACGTAGCAGCGCCGGCTTCGAGGTAGCCGCTCCATGGGGGTGCCGGATGAAGCACCGTTGGCGCCGGGAGGTCGAGTTAAGGAGAAGGTGTGATGCGATGAGTGTACAACCTCTTTGGTGGCGCCGAGTAGGCCTCGGCTTCGTCCGAGGAGTCGGTCAGGATGCTGCGGTTCTGGTGGAGCAGGTTAACGCGACGCTGTGCGGATGGAGCAGCCAGGATAGACGAGGCGATCATCGAAGCAGCTCCTTGGAGGTGGAGGACGGGGCGGCTGAACCGGCGGGAAGACGAGATGGACGGATCCTCATCTGGGGAGGTGGACGAGGGACGTCGAGTTGTTGCGATGGACGACGTCGTCGGGGAAGAGGCTCCGGCTGGGCAGCGGTGAGGTGGCGGACGGAGGAGGGTGTGGTTTCGCGGCTGGAGTGGAGAGATTATGGCGGCTGGGATTTTGAAAGCCAAAAAGGAGGCGATGGGAGGGGGAACCATGAGTAAGGGACGCGCTTGTCCAAAATGTAGGGTATGTTACAAAAGTACCCCCACCGATTTGAACTAGCGGCCCTTTCGGCTCAGGGTTAGAAGGGGGATTTCGCGTGTCGGGATTTGGCAGATGGCAGGAGTTTTCGCGCGCGTTGTAATTTCAGGATAGCAAGGCACGGGTTGTGAAGGCGCCAGTTTTGGGAGTACGATATCTGAATTTTCGGGATATAACAAGGCGCGGGTTGAATTTTAGGGACAAGCCTAACGTTTAATATTGTACTTGTACATACCAAATCAATTCGGACTTCCCTCAACAAAAAAAGGAAAAAAAATAAAACTATTGACACCACACAAAGAGAGAGTCTTGTCCCGTTTTACTATAAAAATTCTTTTCAAAGCTACTCCCTCCTTCCATCTATATAGGGCCTAATGCATTTTTCGAGGCTAACTTTGACCAAATACTTGAGCAATAATATAGGACATGCAACTTACACAAAGCACACCGTTAAATTCATGTGTGAAAGGAGCTTTCAATGATATAATTTTCACATTGTGCATGCCATGTACTATTAATCTTGTCAATAATCAAAGGCGGTCTTAGAAAACGCATTACGCCCTATATAGATGGAAGGAGGGAGTATGAATCCATGTTATGTCCAATTAAATTTTTTCGCTGGCTCTATAATGCATGTAACCTACTCATACCAACATTTTAGTGCATTCCAAATGTTTATACTATCGCTGCAATTCGAACTGAATTTGAATTCTTTTCTCTATTTCAATAAGAATCTACAATCATGATTGTTGCCAACTTCAACCATCATTCGTGCATTACCTTAACAACACACCACATGATTACTATAGAGATAGATATGAAATATGTGTACTATATGAACTCGAATTCAATTTTTTGAATACACCTGATGTTGATTCCAAATAATAGTACATTTGATGTGCTAACTATATATTCATAATCTAAACCATGTTCCATACGTACACCGTGTTTATCACACAAAGTATAGTGCCCCGCCCCCTACATTATGACAAGTATTTAGCCCTGAGCTGCAAAAGCCACACATTAGCACAAATTATAATCAATGTTCTATAGGCCATAGCAAGCATTCAAATTACTTAGAATTCTAAGAATTCAACATGCAATCTCATCTACATCAGCAGGAAGAGTAGATAATTATTCCAAATATAAACCACTAAAACAAAAACTAATTAGACACATGGAGGAGTCACATACCAAGCAACAAATCCCCAAAACAGTTTCGGAAATGGAGCTTCGAGCAACGAGATTGAAATCCACGGTTTCGGGAGCAAGAACACGAGAGAGAGTGCAAATGTGATTTTTTATGGGTGAATGTGATGATGTGGGAAGAAGAAGTAAGTGAGGGGGGCCACGTGGGGAACACAACCCACCAGGGCATGCCTGGGGGTCCTGGCGCGCCCAGGTGGGTTGTGCCCACCTGGTGCACCTCCCTCTGATATTATTTACACCAGAAATTCAGAAATATTCGGAAAAAATCATGTTAAATTTTCAGGGCACTTTGACAACTTTTATTTTTGGGTCATTTTTTATTGCACGGAAAACTCAGAAAACAGTCAAAGCATGGCATTTTATTTTATTTAACTAAGAAAAACAAAAAACAAAAGGTAGGGGCAGAAGGTAGTGCTCACTAAACTCATCAACTTCATACTTCTAAAAAATGATCCATTAATTAGGTTGATCAAGTCTTATTAACAACCACTTTGGATTAATATGAACCGAAGAACTTTCATAAATCACTAAGTTACCACAATGAGGATATGAATGTCCCCAACAATAAGCATTTCATATTTCTTTTTAACAGTATGTAGAGGTAGCTGAAAACTTCCAATAGTTATTGTCAAAGATTTTTCAGTAACATTAATACCATTAACTTGGAATTGTTTCTTCGGAAAGTGCATCGTATGCTCATTACCATTGATATGAAAAGTGATTGCTTTCATTGCAATAAATAACAGCCCTTGCAGTATTCAAGAAGGTTCTACCAAGGATAATCGACATGTTGTCGTCCTCGGGCATCTCACGTATAACAAAGTCAGTCAAGATAGTAACATTAGCAACAACAACTGACACATCCTCACAAATACCAATAGGTATGGCAGTTGATTTGTCTTTGCAAAGATATTTCAGTTGGTGTGAGTTTATTCAAATCAAGTCTTTTGTATAAAGAGAAGGCATAACACTAACACCAGCTCCTAAATCACATAAAGCAGTTTTCACATAGTTTCTTTTGATGGATCAAGGTATAGTTGGTATTCCCGGATCTCCAAGTTTTTTAGGTACTCCATCTTTAAAAGTGTAATTAGCAAGCATAGTGGAGATTTCAGCTTCCGGTATTTTTCTCTTATTGGTGATGATGTCTTTCATGTACTTTGCATAAGGAGGCATTTTTAAGATATCAGTTAAGCGAGTACGCAAAAAGACTAGCCTAATCATTTCAGCAAAGAGTTCAACTTCTTCATCGTCTTTCTTTTTAGTTGACTTAGGTAGAAAGGGCATAGGCTTTTGATCCCATCGTTCTCTTTCCTTACCATGTTTTCTAGCAACAAAGTTTCTTTTTATAATGTCTCTTATTCTTGGGTTGTGGATTATCAAGATCAACAGCTGGTTCTATCTCAACATCATTATATGGTTCTTTATTATTCTGTTGAGTGTCTTCATGAACCTCATCATTATCTTTTTCATTATCAGAAGGTGAGTGTTCATTACCAGATTGAGTTTCAGCATCAGAGATAGAAACTTCATTATCATTATCAGGAGGTTTCTCTACTTCAGGTTCACTAGAGGCAGGCAAAGTCCTATTATTTTTCTTCTTCTTTTTATTTTTAGAAGGACTTGGTCAAACAAATCCCTGTCCTTCTGAAGCCACTGGTTCTATCTCTTACCTCTCTTACTTACAGTTTGTCTTCGTGAAGTCTTTGCCTGCTTGCATTATCTGTTTGACTTCACCGTGTGACTATCTGTTCTGATTGACTTCATACTATCTTCCATCCTGATCTTTACTACTTAGCTGCTATTAGTCTTCGTGCTTTCACTATATTGAATACTTGACTATGGCTCGTCTAGTGTAGTCTACCGTCCGCTGCATTCGAATAGTGTTGTTTATATTGTTTGTCTTTGAAACTCCCATGTTTTGAAGACTTTTATAAAAATCGCCTATTCACCCCCCCTCTAGTCGATAACTAGCCCTTTCAATTGGTATCAGAGTAAGGTACTCCCTTGTTCTGTGTGATTCGATTTAACACCTGGAGTTTAGCTATGTCGACTGCAGGGATAATCAAAGTCACCGCTGCGTGCCCCATCTACAATGGCACTGAATATCCCTACTGGAAGAATAGGATGCGCATGCATCTTGAAGCCATTGATGTCGATCTATGGTATGTCATCAAGAACGGCGTTCCCAAGACAGGTGAAGGCATCACCCCTACTGATGTCAAGAAGTTCATTCAACTGGACTCTACTGCCAAGAACATCATATGTGGTCACCTTACCAAAGGACAGTATGGCCGTGTGAGTGCTCTGGAAACGTCGAAGCTAGTTTGGGACTGGCTCTCCAAGGTCAATGAAGGCGTCTCAACTCAGCGAGATCAACATATCAGCACTCTCTGCAACCTCTTCAACCGCTTCAAGAGACACGACAACGAGAATGTCCAGCTCACATTTGATCGCCTCACTGATATCACAAATGAGCTCCAAGCACTCGGCACCACTGAGCTCACGAAGCATGAGATAGTGAAGACACTACTGAGATCTCTTGACAGCTCATTTGACACCTTAGCCCTGATGATACAAGAACGCCCTGATTTCAAGACTCTCGATCCATCTGACATACTTGAGATGCTCAACACACATGAGTACCAGCTATCTGAGAAACGAGATATCTATGGCCCCAACTATGGCCGAACTCGAGCTTTGAAGGCAAAGGCTGCTGCTTCCTCATTTGAAGAAGAATCTGACGGCAGTTCTGGTTATCCTGAAGACATTGGAAAGGAGCTTGCTATGATTGTGAAGAAGTTCCAGAAATTCACCAAGAAGAAAGGCTTCAGAAAGTCTTCACGATCCAGCTCAAGGAATGATGAAGCTTCTGCCTATAATCACAAGAAGAGAACATGTCACAAGTGCAAGAAACCTGGTCACTACATCTCTGAGTGTCCACAGTGGGACAATGAGAAGAAGAAGAAGAAGAACAAAGAATATGATTCTGATGACAAGAAAAAGAAGAAATCCTCAAAGTCTTCTTCCAAGTCTTCTTCCAGATCTTCATCACACAAGAAGAGTTCATCTGGCAAGGCCCGTGCTTTTGTTGGAAAGGAAATGGATTCAGAGGAGGAGTCAGCTTCAGAGGAGGCGGAGGTGGAGTCTGAGGGGGAGTCTGACTCGGGTGTCACGAGTCTGGCTCTAGCTACTGCCTACGTCGCCAAGTCCATCTTCAACACAGAAGACAATGGCTCCGTCACCAACATTGACGATAATGTTGAGGACGACTCGCCTCCCACCTACTGCTTCATGGCACGCGGTGCCAAGGTAAAATCACGCGATGCTTACTTTCAAACATCCAGTTAAGATGACTCTGATGGTGAATCCAAACCTATTTACAAAACTCTTGCTATTGCAACTGAACAAGAGAAAGCTATGGAACATACTCAAAAACTATTAGACAAAAGCGATTACCTATTGGACGCGGAATGACCAAGTCTCACTCCTTAATTGAAGACATAAAAAATCTTCATATTAAGTACCAGGAACTTGAAGGTCGACATGAATCGCTCATAACTTCTCATGAAAAGCTTTCCTATGATTATCTGCTGAGGATACCACTACTATTGTTGATGAGAATGCCAGGTTGAAGACACTGCTTGAGACAGGGATGCACAAAAGTCTCAAAGGGCATCAGACACTATGTGATGTCCTCAAAAAGCAGATTCTGAGCCGAAACCCTAGGAAGGAGGGTGTTGGGTTCAAGAGGAAAATGAATGTTGATGGGTCGTACTGGAAGCCTGAGCAGTACCGCAAAACCACATGGGTTGCTACAAAGGAACCTCCAGTTGACCCATCCACCTTATCTGGTTTCACTTGTGCTAACCCCATTATTATTGATGAATCCTTTGATGCAAACTATAAACTGTTTAAGAATCAAAATGGTGAAGTGTTTGCTGGGTATATTGGTACTAACTACAGGAATGGGCCACCTTTGAAGAAGATATGGGTTCCCAAAAGTTGTCTTGAGAATCTTCATGTGAATGTCATCATGACATCACCCGTGAAGAAGACAAACCCAATACCAAAGGCTTCATATGGTCCAAAAGGCTCATACAGACCGAGGACTCATCTGAATCACCCTAACGTCAATGTTTTGGAGGGAAATCATACACAGACCCATGAATATGAGTGTGTTTCTTCAAACCGCTATGTTTATAGAACAAAGAATTTTTTTTGCTTATTCCTATGAGTATTATTCACCTCCTGCAAGGCTATTTACTAGGGACCCAAAGCCGAAATTCTCAGATGTTGCACTTAGATTCATTGCTTCTAAGCCACCCCTGAAAATGTGGGTGGTCAAGAAAACTTAACTCTCTTGTGCACGGAAAGGTCTCCAGCTGGAAATCAAAGGCGTCCAAAACTAATGCTGGGGACCTTAAACATCTTGTGGGGCGCAAGATAAAATGCCCAAAATGGTCTTACTATGTACTTCGTTCCAGGATTCCTTGATACTCACCCTATCTATCCTAACCAAGATTTGAATTTTCATGTTCCACTTGTTCGTCAAATGTTTATGCTTCACAACTCGCTTGGTGAAGCCTATCCCCCAAACTGCACTGTAGGCAACGACACCTCGTACTTCAGAATGGATTATGGATAGTGGATGCACTACCACATGACGGGCGATTGAAGTCTTCTGATGGATTCAACGCTACATCCATCAGACAAAAGTCACATCACATTTGCTGACACTGGTAAAAGCAAGGTATTGGGTCTAGGCAGAGCTTCTATATTAAGGGATCAGTACATGGATAAAGTGATGCTTGTTGAATCCCTTGGTTTCAACTTAATGTCTATCTCAATGCTTTGTGACTTAAACATGATTGTGCTATTTGGAAAATATCGATGCCTTGTACAAATGGAATCTGACAAGTCTCTAGTCTTTGAAGGGTATCGGAAATACGATCTATATATGGTATATTTCTCGGCAGGACCACAGATGGCCCTATGTCTTCTAGCAAAGGCCTCAGAATGCTAGCTCTAGCATTGAAGTCTAGGGCATGCTGGCATGAAGAATTTGCACACTGTCGCGAAGAAGAAGCATGTCATGGGCATCGAAGGCGTAAAGTGCAAGAAGGACCATCTATGTGGCTCCTGCGAAGCTGGAAAGATGACTAGGGCCAAGCATCCCTCAAAGACAATCATGACCACATCTCAACACTTCGAGCTGCTTCACATGGATCTATTCAGACCTACTCACTACTCTACTCTCAATGCTACTGCTTGCCTCTATGGCTTCGTAATTGTAGATGATTACTCTAGTTATACTTGGGTGCACATAATTCTCTAGAAGATTGAAGTGCAGGATGTCTTCAGACGATTTGCCAATCATGCCATGACGAACTATGGCGTCAAGATCAAGCACATCAGAAGCGACAATGTCACTGAGTTCAAGAACACTAGCCTCAACTTCTACCTGGATACACTTGGTATCACACATGAATTCTCTGCTCCTTATACACCTCACCAGAATGGCATCGCGGAGCGCAAGAACAGAACTCTCATTGAGATGGACCGAACTATGATTGATGAGTACAAGACTCCACAGAAGTTCTGGCCCGAAGCCATTGACACTGCTTGACACATCATCAACCGCGTTTATCTTCACAAGATTCTGAAGAAAACATCCTATGAGCTCCTAACTGGCAAGAAGCCAAATGTAAGCTACTTCAGAGTATTTGGTGCTAGGTGCTGGATCAAGGATCCACATCACACTTCAAAATTTGCACCGAAAGCACATGAAGGTTTTATGCTTGGTTATGGAAAGGATTCGCACTCCTACTGAGTCTTCAACCTTTTTCACTATAAAGTGGTTGAAACTGTGGATGTACGGTTCGATGAAACTAACGGCTCGCAAAGAGAGCACCTGCCAAATGTGCTAGATGAAGTACCTCCAAGTGAATCCATCAAGCAGATGGGAATTAGAGATATCATACCCTCTGAGAATTAATCTGAAGAGGAACTTGTCATTTCTGCACCTAATCAACCTAAAGACAATGCTCAGCCTGAAGACAATTCCCCAAATGATGACATTGATCAGCATGAGCAAAATCTTCGTCCTGCTCATCCTCGAGTTGCAAATGAAGTTCAGATTGAGAAGATAATTGACAGCTTGAATGCACCTGGTCCACTCACTCGTTCAAAAGCAACCCAAAGAGCAACACAGCTAACCAACTTCTGTGGACATTTTGCATTTTTCTCAATCTCTGAACCCAAGAAAGTTGATGAAGCCTTCATGGAACCTAAATGGATTCAAGCTATGCAAGAAGAGCTTCAACAGTTCGAGCTGAATAATGTGTGGGAATTAGTCAAGCATCCTGATCCTCGGAAGCACAATATCATTGGCACCAAATGCATATATCACAACAAGCAAGATGAGTATGGTCAAGTGGTCAGAAACAAGGCTCGTCTCGTTGCGCAAGGTTACACTCAAGTGGAAGGAATTGACTTCGATGAAACATTTTCTCCGGTGGCAAGACTTGAAGCCATTCGCATACCGCTAGCCTATGCAAATCATCACAACATTCTTCTGTATCAAATGGATGTGAAAAGAGCTTTTTCTCAATGGAAAGATAGAAGAATAAGTATATGTCGCACAACCTCCAGGCTTTGAAGATCCAAAACATCCTGATATGGTATACAAGCTCAACAAGGCACTATATGGCCTCAAACATGCCCCTCGAGCTTGGTATGACACTTTTAAAGACTTCCTGAAGAGCAGAGGTTTCAAACCTGGTCCACTAGATCCTACACTCTTCACGAAGACATATGATGGTGAACTATTTGTGTGCCAAATCTATGTGGATGACATTATCTTCAGCTGCACCAACAAGAAATACAGTGATGAATTTGGTCATATGATGCAAGAGCAATATCAAACGTCCATGATGGGCGAGCTGAAGTTATTTTTCGGGTCTTCAAATCCGTCAGCAACGCAACGACATCTTCATATCACAAGAAAAATATCTCAAAGATTGCCTGAAGAAGTTTGGAATGCAAGATTGCAAAGGATACACGACGCCAATGCCAACCAAAAGTCATCTAGGTCCCGACAACAATGGTAAAGAGTTTGATCAAAAGGTATATCACTCCATGATTGGTTCTTTGCTTTACTTATGTGCATCTAGGCCAGATATAATGCTCAGTGTTTGCATATGTGCTCGATTCCAAGCGGCACCAAAGGAATCGCATCACTTAGCTGTGAAGCGAATTCTTCGATATTTGGCTTACACCCCAACACTAGGATTATGGTATCCAAAGGGCTCAGAGTTTGATCTAGTTGGATCCTCAGATGCTAATTATGTTGGTGACAAGGTTGATCGCTAGTCCACATCAGGCACATGTCACTTTCTAGAATGATCCCTTGTCTGTTGATCTTCAAAGAAGCAGAACTGTGTATCTCTCTCTACTGCTGAATCTGAATGCATTGCTACTGGATCTTGCTGTGCTCAACTTCTCTGGATGAAGCAAACTCTCAAGGACTATGGAATCCATCTGAAGAATGTGCCTCTTTACTACGATAATGAGAGTGCTATCAAGATTGCAAACAACCCAGCTCAGCACTCGAAGACAAAGCACATTGAAATTCGTCATCACTTTCTCAGAGATCATGTTATGAAGGAAGATATTGATATCATTCACGTCAAGACAGAAGAACAGTTGGCTGATATCTTCACAAAGCCCTTGGATGAGAAAAGGTTTTGCAAGTTGCGGTGTGAGCTAAATATCTTGGAATCCTCAAATGTCCTGTGAATGAACACACATCCTAACACTTATGCATTTTGATGACTTAGATGTGCAACACACGAAGTAATGTTTATCTTCAATCAATGAAGACATACACTCTAAGGTGAATACATTAATGCGGAATTTGACTTCGGAGCGCCACGATAATTGTGCATCGTGTTTGGGTCTAATACTTCCTATACGATGGGTGACGCCACCACAAAATTTTTGCTTGAAGTGTTTCTCTTGGGTTGTGTTTGCATAGTTTTCATATTGGGTTCATATTCATCGTTGGCTAATATTCAAGTTTATCTTCAATTGGTTGAATTGGACTAATACTTTACATATCTATATGTGTTCTGTCCTCTACAACATTCACTTATAGCTATGGTTTCGTGTTGAATCTTTTGAACTAAGTGAATGTGATCGGACCCTGACCTATCTATGCTTCCACCTCAACTCTATCTGTCCAAGTCATATGCATTCTATTGAAAACTGTTGATTGTCTTCACTGAGACCTTGTTAGCTGAAGTCAATCTGAAACACATTTATATCTGTTTTAATGCTTTATCCTATTTGCCTGAAACTCGGAGAATTCGGAACGACCACCCCGACAATCCAGGCGTGCGTGGGAACATGGAACATCTCCCAAGGTGTTGCATGCTTGCCACGTGTCCGTCAGATGTGAACCGCCAGGGGCACCTGTGTAATTGCGCTGTGCCTTCTGTGTCCTTATAAATACCCGTCACGTCTCGGTCAAAAATTCTTCTTCCTCCTCGCCACCTCTCACAAACCCTAACGCCTCCGCTAACTCACGATGACGCCGCCGACGAAGCGCTTAGCTGCCGCGACTTCCTCGACGTCGTCCTCACGCCGGCCGCAGACCTCGTCCTCTCCGCCGTCGCTGTAGGTGTCTTCCGTCGCCAAGTTAGGGCACGGGAGATTGAACTGCTCAGCCTCCACCTTCGCTCCATCTAGTAGTTCTTCGTGTGGTAATTAAAGTTTACTTTTTGTTGTCTTTTTGATCTGATAGATTCATCCGTCCTTACCAAAAGTGGTTTCTAGATCTCCAAACTTCAATCTATCTCATTCTGCATCTCATATTCTGCCTAGTCTATTCACTTTTGATTATTTACAAGTTAGATTCCTCACTTGTACTTATTCTTGGATTTGTACAACTCTAGAACCAACTCTCATCAAATAAGTGAATGTCTTCGCATTGTGTGGTCAATGTCTTCAAACTGATTTATCTTCAAAATCTTCTCAGAATGCATATGACCTCTTCCCCTTCCCTCGCACCTCTAATGCTGTCACAGGTACATGTCCATGGGAGAATCCCTTGGTTCTCATAGTCTGCATTCGTTTGTAGAATTCTTGCAGTCACATCAACTCACCTGAACCCAGTTCTTGTCTAACCAACCGTTTGAAGCCATCGCATGTACTGAAGCCCTTCAGTTTAAACTTCATGGCAACTGAAAAGTCAGCACGAAAGGGAGGCAGACAGCGCCGTGGTAACACTTCCAAGGATTTGCCTCCATATTTGCACGAGCTATACAAAACTGATCCTGAGGAAACCTATACCAGCCGCAAGAATCAAATCCAGTGGATTCGAAGATATTGGGCAGAAGAATGGTTCAAATACCGCTTTGTCACTGAAGAATATGCAGAGAAAAATGCCATCAAGGGACCTTGGGGAGATATTGTGTACAAAAATCTTCAACCCCAGTCCCTTCCTGAAGCCATCCAACGAGAATTCTATCCGTGCATGATTCACGGACCGCAGCCAAAGAACGCTAATCCTTCTTCTCTGCTGTGGTGCCGTGAAGACCATCTGTTCAAGTGCAACTACTAGTTCGCCAAAGACTCAGTTGCGAAGAACAAGAAGGCTCTAGGGCTCGACTTCAACCCTGGTCCTTCCTCACCTCAGGACGATGGCACCCGCGAAGCCAATCAGAACAGGATCGACCCCTTCTACAACCTTGATGGCCTCATCACCTACATTACTATCCAAGGTGCCAAAGTAGATCATTCTGATGATGAGGCTGACACTAATGAAGCTCCAGCACCTACTCCAAAGCCGCAGAAGCAAAAGAAGGCTAAAGCTTCAAAGTCATCTGCTGCTCCAAAAGCTTCGCGAGTGAAGCCATTGGCAACTGCCCCTCCTGCTCCCAGTAACACCTCTGAAGATCTCTCTCGCATCTCCAATAGGCGTGAGAAGCCACAGAAGAAACCTGTTCAGCGACTGAGTCAAGCTCTGACACTTGCTGCCGTTCTGAGGAACGAATCTGAAGCCATTGAGCAGCTGATCAAGAGCAAGCAAGAGGCGGAGATCTTCAATGATCTGCCCCTCTTCGATGTGAACATCTTACACAGCTTCATTGACGAATGGTTCGACAATCAAGACCTCAGCTTTGATGATCTTCAACTCCCCATTGGCATCAGCGTCTCCTTTCAAGGCGCCATTGCTCCTGAGTTGGCTCTGGCTCAGCGAATCGTTGAACTAAAGCACAAGCTTGATTTTGGAAAGGAACAGTTCAAGAAGCATGTAGCCAAGCTGAGTGTGGCTGATGTCCAGAAATTCAAGGTGATGCTCAGTGACCTCAAGGAGGCGTTTCGCAAGAAACGTGAGGAAGCCAAAGGCTCAAGAGAGCACATGAAAACTTTTGCTGCCAAGTGTGTTCAGGCTTACAACGAAGCTGAAAAGCGCAAGGCTCTTGGGTGTCCTGGTATTGACCCCAAGATGGCTGCCAAGCACAAGAAGAAGCACACTGTGGCCCAAACTGAAGCTCCACAGCGGGAAGAACCTCACATTGTCTTCCCAGCCAGCATGACAGGCTCGAAGCCTAAAGTCTCCACAGTGTCTTCAGATCAGCAGAAAACCAAGGCAGCTGAAGCCGAAGCCAGAAAGCGCAAAACCAAGAACACCACCGATGATGCCCCACCCCTCAAGAAGAGGAAGACCAAGAAAAGAGATCGGGCTGCTCCCAAAGAGCCCCTTGTTGTTGAACCCATTGCTTTTGCTCCCCCTCCATCTGCAAATCCAGAGCGTCGATTGATTGTTCATGAGCCTGCTTCCATAGAGGCTCCTAAAGATCAAGAGGTTTGAGGGAGTCCTGGACTAGGGGGTGTCCGGATAGCCGAACTATCATCATTGGCCGGACTCCAAGACTATGAAGATACAAGATTGAAGACTCTGTCCCGTGTCCGGATGGGACTTTCCTTGGCGTGGAAGGCAAGCTTGGCAATACGGATATGTAGATCTCCTATCATTGTAACCGACTCTGTAACCCTAGCCCTCTCGGTGTCTATATAAACCGGAGGGTTTTAATCCGTGGGGCGAATAACAATCATACCATAGGCTAGCTTCTAGGGTTTAGCCTCCTTGATCTCGTGGTAGATCTACTCTTGTTCTACCCATATCATCAATATCAATCAAGCAGAGTAGGGTTTTACCTCCATCGAGAGGGCCGAACACGGGTAAAAACATCGTGTCCCTTATCTCGCTGTTACCATCCGCCTAGGCGCACAGTTCGGGACCCCCTACCGAGATCCGCCGATTTTGACACCGACATTGGTGCTTTCATTGAGAGTTCCTCGTGTCGTCGCCCATAGGCCCGATGGCTCCTTCAATCATCAACAACGGCGGTCGGTGAGACTTTTCTTCCGGACAGATCTTTGTATTCGACGACTTTTGCTGCGGGCAATTAAGCAGCCATCTGGAGCAGATCAAAGCTACGGCCGGCCATCGGTCATATTTGGAAGTTTGAACTATCGGCCGACATCCGCGGAGACTTGATCTTGACGGATTCGAGCGCCGCCGACCTTGTCATGATGGGCATGATTTAGCTCGCTCACGGACCGTGCCCGGAGGCGCTGAAAGTCCGCTCCGACCCTTAACTTCGGGCCGACCGTGCCAATCGAGGATGGGTGGCTAGACACCGCCTCAGGGGCTGCTACCTCTACGGCGATGGAGCCGAATACCGACCCTGTCCCTTGTGAGGCTCGTGACTCCGAGGTGCCAGACTCCTCGCCGGACTCCGAACCTCCCACGCCCTTGCCAATCGAGTCCGATTGGACACCGATCACGGAGTTCACTGCTGCAGACATCTTTCAGCACCCACCTTTTGGTGACATCCTAAATTCGCTAAAGTGTCTCACTTTCTCAGGAGAGCCCTGGCCAGATTATGGTCAGGACGGTTGGGATGCGGATGACGAAGAAATTCAAAGCCCACCCGCCACCCACTTTATAGCCACTGTCGATGACTTAACCGATATGATAGATTTCGACTCCGAAGACATCGACGGTATGGACGACGATGCCGGAGACGACCAAGAACCAGCGCCCACAGGGCACTGGAAGGCCACCTCAACTCACGATGTATATATGGTGGATACGCCTAAAGAAAGCAATAACGAGGAACAACGGGACGCTGCGAAGGATAATTCCCCTCAAAAACAGCCGAAACGGCGATGCAAGCGCCGCCCAAAGTCCCGCCTCGACAATAACAGCACCCATACAGACCCAGCCATAGAGCAGGGCGAACCAGTGGACGACGAGCATGCCGCCAAGCAACCATCCAAACAGGATGAATTGGATAAGCAATCCATCCCCGGCGAAAACAACAGTCCGGATGATCTCATGCCGGACACATCGTTGGAGCAGAAGAACCTCCACAAAAGGCTCATCGCCACTGCACGAAGTCTGAAGAAGCAGAAGCGGAAGCTCAAAACAGCGGAAGATGTACTCAGAATGAGATGGAGCAAAGTACTCAAGACCCTTGAGACAAATCTGGGACGATCGCCAAGCAAAGAGCTACCCAAAGCGCAAACTATTGCCCGAATTTGACGAGGAGACCGTAGAGCCCCCACAATCAAAAAACAAAGAAGCCGACCACGTGACAAACAAAGAGCGGCAAGCGGCGCCGCACACAAGGAGGCACGCGATCCACATAAGGATCCTCGCAAAAACGATGGCCCGGCCAGGTCCATCTATGGGCCAAGAAAGCAAGCTCGTAAAGCAACACAACCGTCGAGTATTGAAAATCACGGCACACCCAACTACGGTGGCGCCAAGACACCCCTATGTTTCACCGATGAGGTCTTTGGATCATGAATTTCCAGTGGGATTCAAGCCCGTAAATATAGAGGCATACGACGGAACAACAGACCCAGGAGTCTGGATTGAGTATTACATCCTGCACATACACATGGCTAGAGGAGATGACCTCCACGCCATAAAGTACTTACCCCTCAAGCTCAAAGGGCCAGCCCGGCATTGGCTCAAAACCCTCCTAGAAAATACCATTGGAAGTTGGGAAGAGCTCGAGGATGCGTTTCGGGTAAATTTTCAGGGGACTTATGTCCGCCCTCCGGATGTAGACGATTTAAGTCACATAACTCAACAGCCCGGAGAGTCAGCCTGCAAATTCTGGAACTGGTTCCTCACCAAAAAGAATGAAATAGTCGACTGTCCGGATGCCGAAGCCTTAGCAGCCTTCAAACATAAGGTCCGAGATGAATGGCTCGCCAGACACCTCGGCTAGGAAAAGCCAAGAACAATGGCCGCACTAACAAGCCTCATGACCCGCTTTTGCATGGGAGAGGATAGCTGGCTAGCAAGATGCAGCACCAGTGACCCAAGTACATCCGAGGTCAGGGATGGAAATGGGAAACCACGACGCAGAAAGGACCAGCGCCGGACTAAGGGAAATGACCCAAAGAGCACGGCAGTCAACGCCGGATTCAAAAGCTCTCGGGAGAAGAACAAAACACTGCCTCTCAAGGACAATAGCAACGAGCTATCTAACCTAAACAAAATCTTGGACAAGATATGCCAAATCCACAGCACCTCCGGGAAGCCTGCAAACCATACCCACAGAGATTGTTGGGTCTTCAAACAGTCCGGCCGACTCAATGCCGAACACAAGGGGCTCGAAACACCAAGTGAGGACGATGACGAACTCCACAAGCAGAGCACCGGCAAACAAAGGAACTTCCCACAAGAGGTCAAAACAGTAAACTCACTTCATGTGACAACAGGCAAAAATAGAGCGGTGCCCACTAAAGTACGCGCCGCATGGTCCACCCCAGCGGAATCCCGACACTGGATGTCAAAACCAATCACCTTCGACCATCAGGATTACTCCGGAAGTATCCGGAACGCAGGATGGACTGCTCTGATATTAGATCCTATAATCAACGGACTACAATTTACACAAGTCCTAATGGACGGCGGCAGTGATCTAAACCTACTATATCAGGATACAATCCGTAGAATGGGGATAGACCCAACCAAAATACGCCATAACAACACTTCCTTTAAAGGAGTGATGCCAGGTCCATATGCCCATTGTACGGGCTCTCTACCACTAGAAGTTGTGTTCGGTTCATCTGACAACCCGTCGCGAAAAGCTAATCTTCCACATCGCCCATTTAAAAGTAGCTATCAAGCACTATTGGGACACGAAGCTTTCGCCCGCTTTAATGCAATACCGCATTATGCATCTCTTACACTTAAAATGCCGGGTCCACGGGGCATCATTTCATTAAAGGGAAACTTCAAGTGTCCCTCGAATACAGAAGAACGTGAGACTGCCTTGACAGCCACACACTAATCCGGCTTTGCTGATCAAAGCCCCTAAACAGGTCATTCAGATCCCGGACACGGTTAGGCGAGTCTGGTATGAATAAACAAGGGGCTTACTAGCCGCACACCCCTTTACAAGGGGCTCCACGCATGCACAAAAAGAGACAATAAAGCTCAATTTTATTCATTCTTTGAATCATACTCTGTTTATTTCAAAATACATCTTTCGCACGAACTCTTTTTCCAACTAAGTTCTTCTCTTTTACAGATGAACACCGTGCTACACCCGTCCAGGTGATACGGCAACGGGAACACAGTAGCAGACGCGTGCGAGGGACCCGTTGCAAGGATTCTTTTCAGATTAAGACCCTGCATAAACCTTTTTTACTGTCTCTTGTTGATACACATCCCCCGGTTTTTTGCTATAACCAAGGAGGAGGCTGGCATTTTGGCATCGGCTGCGCCAGAAATTTTCGCGCGTACCTGGACACTAGGGGCTTAGGGCATTGTTATGCCCGTTTTCATAAAGACCGAATACCTTAGGGAGTGTTCTGCGGCTCGAGTTACGCCCTATATGCATCAGCTCCGAATCATGTCTTTGGTCAAATGTTGGGTTTGCCCGGCTCCTGTGTTTTGCTGCCTTACGTTCCGCTCTATCGGCTAACGCGGCACCAAGAGAACTACTGCGATTGTGCCCCGGTTCACCCAGGTGAGCACCTCAGTAGAGAAAGCCGAAAACTGACTGTCATGATATAGCGAGAGACTGGTCAACCACTCGATCGACCACCGGAATGTTTAGAATTCCTCCGCTTTAACAAAGGACCATTTCCCGGTCAGGCACATACGCGCCCCGAAACTCGGAGAGCGCAGTGCCCCTAGGGGCTATATAGTAGCCCCACCATCGAACTCCTATGGCTAAGTGAAAGTGATAAAGCATTATAGTCCGGTTGCCTAGTTTGCTACGCTATCACCTCCTTCACAGGACCAAGACATTGGATTAAGTGTGAAAATGCGCTTTTTTTTGCAAACAACCCCGCACTATGTGCGTGGGGGCTGAAGCCAAAGACTGCCATCTTTCAGGTTATGTACACATATACGTCAACGGTCGCACATGAGGTATTTTAACACTTGAACGCTCAAGTATAAAAACCCGCTGTATTATATTTGAAACATGGTTTCACACATCATACATGTGATTTGAACATAACGTTTTTCGAGCACTGCGACTCTATTAAACGAGCGCCCCGCATGACTTCCTCAAAATAGTGCTCGGCTGGTAATCGGCTTCTGTCCGAATCCTGGGATGCAACGTCGGTGGCCTCCATCTCTGCCTAGTATGTTTTGACACGGGCGAGAGCCATCCGTGCACCCTCTATGCATGCCGACCCCTTCATCGCCTTGATATGCGGCACCGCATCAAGGAACTGCTGCACCAAGCCAAAATAACTCTTTGGCTCGGGCCTGTTCGGCCACAAATGAGCCACGACATCCTTCATGGCAAGTCTGGACAACCCATTCAGCTCCGCCCACTCGGCCAAACGATCGGTTAATGGAAGTGGACGCTCCAGACTATGGAATTGCGACCAAAAAAGCTCTTCCATTCCGTGATCCTTTTGGCCCCGGATGTGTGCGACTGCGTATGCGGCACTCGCCGCCAAATTCAGATAAGCATCCTCCGCACTCCACAACTAGCCCAAGCGAGCATACCGGATCCGTGAATTTCCTACGCAGCGAAAAAGGCTTTCGGCCGCAATATCCCGGCTTTGTGGAGCTCCTCCTTTATAGCCCTCATCGCGAGCGGCATCCTTAACCGGCGGTGGCCTTCTTGAGTCCCCTTGCTCGCTTCGGCGTTCTCTTTCAAGAAACTCATAGCGGTCGGTAGCATCCTTGACTTCACGGCCATTTCGCCATTTCCTCCCTGCCCGGCGAAGCAGCCTGTTAAACTTTTAGCTCTTCGCCGCCTTCAAAAGCCGACATCGCTTTCGCTTGCTCCTTGGTTGAGCAAGCTCCGCCCAAGGTCCTCCATAGCAGCGGCGCCATCGCATTATGCATACATGTCGTAAAACACGGGCGTCAAGCTCCCTACAGTGTCGCGGAGAAGCCACATACCTTGTGACTCGTCAAGTCGTTTGTTGACCAAGCGCGATGTCGCGTGATTCGCAAAGTTGCCGCTTCAGTTCAGCAACCCCATTAGTCCGGCTGGCCACCGAACGCTCCGCCACCTGTATAGGAAGGGCGACATCTTACAACTGAGATTATGATCCTCGGCATGCTGTCACTTCCGACAATCTACCGAGTCTCAGGGGCTACTATCTATACAGGGCGCATTCTATATGCAAAACTGTGAGAAGGTATATCATTTTTGCGTACCTCAAACCCCGTCAGTAAACTTCTGACGGCTTCATGCAATCCGCTCTCAGCGGATGAAATCCTTTCAATCACCGTACCCATTAACGCACGGTGATCTTCTCAGATAGACGCTTGCCCGAGCAGATCCTTCAGCTCCTCCGACCGCACACCAGTTGGTGCCGGAGAACCCGGTCCCATCGGACTCGGGGAAACCTGCCACGACGATACCTCAGGGTCGTCCGCCCCGCGTGACGGTACGGCAGATGGAGGCGTTTCGCTCTCCATCATCTCCGGACGAAGATCCCTCGAAGATGAGCTCTGCTAAGAAGGGCTGAGATCCGAACTACAAGGTAAAACTTCGGTTATCTTCAGAAATAAAAACAGGGATGTCCCTTATTACAAAACTCCCCTTTCTACATACGGCTCGCTGGAGGGCTGGTTCCCTTGGGGAAATAGTGCGGCTGGGCCTTCTCCTGGCGTAGGGCCCTCTGGTGAAGATTTCTTCCCCCGCTTTGAGGCCTTCGCCTCCGGATCTTCAGAAGCGGTCCTCTTCTCCCCCTGGAGGGAGGGATTCTTGATCCCCCCTTTCTTGAGAGCCTCCTTAGCGGAGGCGGTAGTTTTCCTGTTTTCCCCTTCGCCCTCTTCTGAAGGCGCAGCCTCTAGCATCCTGGTTAACACAGGATCCGGCGTGGTCTCAGGGAGGGGGCCGGACACCATATCAGTTTTGCTTTTGCTATCCACTCCTGTTCAAGGGATAGCTGGTTAAAGGGCAAGTTTATGATAAGTGTATGGATAGCGTGTCCGGGCACAGGACTACTTACTTGAGTATCCGGGCGATTGCAGCTCAGGCTTGCGTCCTCGGTCAAGTCAGGACACATCTCTTGTGATCCGAAGAACAGTTGGGCGTCGCACCGATGAAGTGTTGGAGAGCTCACAGTCCCTCCTGATTGAATTCCCACAGGCAGAGGGGGCGACGTTTGCAGGGCAGAAGGCGTCGAATCAGCATGACCTACGCCACTACGACCAGATTGATCTCCCTCTCTTGGAGGTCTCGAATACGGCCCTGCAATAATGGCACGTCCTTGAACGGCCCCTAGTCAAGCCCTTTGTTGACCCATGACGCCAACCGTTGTGGAGGGCCCGAGCGAAAGGCAGGCGACGCCACCCATCTGGTGCCCCTGGGAGCGGTGATGTAGAACCACTCCTGTTGCCACAAAGTGATCTCCTTTTGAAAAAAGCCCTCGGGCCACGGAGCGTCATCTCTCTTGCTTATAACTGCCCCTCCGCACTCTGCCTGCCGCTCCTCCATCATCTTCAGCTCCACGTTGAAGGTCTTGAGCCACAATCCGAAGTGAGGAGTGGTGTGGAGGAAGGCTTCGCATACGACAATGAAGGATGATATGTGGAGGATGGACTCCGGATCCAAGTCATGAATTCCAGCCCATAATAAAACATGAGCCCCCTTACGAAGGGGTCCATCGGGAAGCCTAAACCCCGAAGGAAGTGAGACGCGAACACCACGCTCTCACCAGGCTCGGGAGTGGGAATAACTTGCCCTTGGACGGGCAGCCTATGCGAAATCTTGCCGGTTAGATACCTCGCGTCTCTCAGCTTTAGCATGTCTTCTTCTGTGACGGAGGAGGGCATCCACCGGCCCGGTATGTCGGAGCCGGACATTGTCGAAGGTCCGAAGCGCCTGAATCTGGAGCCTTGGGTGTTGGAACTCGGGGCGAGGGGCAGATTCGATTGAAGATTGAAGAAGAAGAACAGGCCTTGGTCTCGTTATAAAGGGGCTGAATGCCAAGAGCCGTCTCCGTAACCGTTTGGGACTCGCCTTCGATGGAGGGGGCGTGCCAACGGGCGCAGTTGGGTTACCCACGTCCGTATTGATGAGAATCCCGGAATAAGGGGACACGATCTCTGTTGTGACAAGACGTGCTAAGGAAACCGCTTCGCTAAACGCACTGAGGTGGAACAATAAAAACGATTCGAGTAAAGGCTTGGCGTGGTGTGACGTCATGCCACGAAATACGTCAGCAGATTGAACTTGTGTAAATATTATTTTCTCTACGGTGGTATGTGGAATTTATTTTGCAGAGCCGGACACTATCCTGCTGTTCAAAATCTTCTATGAATTATTCGGAGGAGGAACCCGCCTTGCAATGCCGAAGACAATATGCGCGCCGGACTCGTCGTCATTGAAGCCTGGTTCAGGGGCTACTGAGGGAGTCCTGGACTAGGGGGTGTCCGTGTCGGAGTAATGGGCCACGGATAGGCTAACCCGAGTCCCAGAACCTTTCAAGACATCGGGGCAGGCTGTGCCCCTCGAGTCCCAGAGGCGACTCCAAAATAAGCCGAGTCCCAGAGGCGACTCCAAGGCAAGCCGAGTCCCAGAGGCGACTCCAAGATAAGCCGAGTCCTAGAGGCGACTCCAAGTTAAGCCGACTCCTGGCCGGTGACTTCCGAAGAAGTCGGCTATAGGGAGTCGGCCTGCAACTCCAACCACCCCGTCTATTGAGGGAAGGCATGGCCACAGCACGCCGTACCGACGGAGATCTCCATCCGCGGCCTTTGTTGCCATGCCAGCCTGACATCAACCCTTGAAGGCGGAGCCACATGCCCATGACGGCCTATCTCATGCGACCCGAGCGGTGGGTCCCACTCTCAATGAGATGTAGGCGGCGCGAAGCACCGAAGGCGGACCCGTTGGGGTCGGCCCCGAGTCGGCTGGCCCTCCCACGGGCCCCACACGTCATTAACGAGCCTTGACGAGGAATGGCAGTGATGATCGCCCGTCGGCGGCGGTAACTGCCATGACCCCATGACCAAGCCAGCATCATTAGAAGTGCGGCTACAGTAATCCGTAGCCGGCAAGACCCGCCCACGGCGGACAAGGGCTGTCGGCTCCGTACCAGGCAAGTCGGCGAGACCCACCAGTCGGCGGGCCCCAGCAGTCGGCGGGGAAGACGGCGGCCTAAGAGACTGACGGCTAGGACCCGCGTCCAGCCGGATTTACCATTGTACCCCTGGGGTTAGGCCTATATAAACCCCCCAGGGCACCCATGCAAAGGGTTCGAATCCATTAGCACTAGACCAGATCATATAGGAAGGAGAAAGCTAGCCTTGCCTTCTCCTACCTCCAGAAACAGCTCAAGGAGCAACCTTGTACTCACTTTGCCTTAGTGATCATGCAGAGACCCCGCAGAGCAGCAGTAGGGGTGTTATCTCCTAGGAGAGCCCTGAAGCTGGGTAAGATCCGCCGGCGTGCATGTCTTCGCCTCATCCCGTTTCTAGGCACCGGTGACGTTCTACTCGCCCCCACCATGATAAGCCATCCGTTGGCATATGTCGCACCCAACCCCCGACATTTGGCACCCACCATGGGGCGAGGTGCACCGTCATCCGGAGATCTGTTCTGGACGGGAACCCTTTTCCTCCCTGGCGAGCGCAGCCAGCGAGCTTCGCAGACAGTCTGCATCCATCGCTGCAGACTGGCGAGGCGCCCTAGCAGCCAGTTGCCTCACCGAACTTGTCGGCGAGGTTCGCCTCTCCGACGAGCTTGCGTTCGACGCAGGCACGAGCGGCCCCGAGAGCCTCCTCGCGGGCCTCCTCGACCAACTTCACGTCACTGGCGAGCCTGCCATGGACTTGGAGTCCGTAGGCTCCACCGACCCGATGCTGGTCGACTCCGATGCCGCGTCGCTCGACGCGTTCCCCACCAACACGATGGTCTACGACGAGCCGCTCCCTCACGAAGAGAGCGGCGGAAGCGCAGTCACGGAGGTGCTTGTCATCAGTCATGGCGAGCGTTCCGGTGAGGGAGCTCATGACCCACTCGACGCAGCTCTGCGAGACCTAACCGCGCCTATTCCGGAGGACGCTGATGCCGAGACGCTGGAGGCGCGTCTCCTTCAGATCATCGAAGGCGCGAAGAAGCTGGCAAGCATGAGGCGCTTGTCAGAAGCCTACCAGCGTGAGATGGATCGCGCTGTGGGCGGCTCGCCGGCTCCGACTGGGCCTAGCCGCATAGGCACGGTCCAGCAGCGCGTCGTGGCCATTGCCAACCTTTTCGGGGCCAATCGCCCTGTGTATGCCACGCCTGTGGAGAACATCCGCCCTGCCCAGGCGGCTACTGACAAGCTGAAAAACTTTGAAGGCGAAGAGTGCCGCATGATGATGGACCGATTCCAGCAGCTCCTCGACGCGGCTGCCGCGCATAATGCAGCCGGCGGCCGCACGGAGGCGCCGCAGCAACCAAACGACGACGTGCCTCCCCGCCGACATCAAGGCGCGATGTCTCAGACGCCGACTGGCGGAGTCCGCGGAAGAAAAGACAAAGAGCCGGCTGTCGTACGGTCGGACTCGCATCACTGCGAAGCGCGACCAAGGCGGCCGCCCAAGAAGCGATGGAGCGGCAGGCGACTATCTGCCTCCCCCACCGCGAAGAGAAAGGCGTGTCTCCCCGCCACCCATTGAGCATCTGACTCTCGGTGGTCGCCTTAGCCGCCGAGAGGGAGTCAGAGAGAATGACGCCCGCCACCGGATCGACCGACTCCACCGATCCCTGGCGCTGGAAGAAGAAGACGAGTTGGGTCCGCCCTGCTTCGGACCTCGCATCCAAGACGAGCCCTTTCCCAAAGGGTTCACGCTCCCCCGAGACATGCCCAAGTATACCGGCTCTGTGAAGCGGGAAGACTGGCTGGTTGACTACTCCACAGCCATCAACATAGCGAACAGCAACAAGCGTGTTGCCGTGAAGTATGTTCCACTCATGCTCCAGGGCACGGCCTGGACATGGTTGAACAGTCTGAAGCCCCGCAGCATCAACACCTGGGTCGACTTCACCGAGGCCTTCATCCGCAACTTCACGAGCACGTACAAGCAACCTCCCAAGCCTCGCCAACTTTCCTTGTGCGTGCAAGGCCCCGAAGAATCAACTTGCGACTACCTTACGCACTAGGCTGAGCTTCGGAACTCTTGCGAGGGCATGCACAAGGTGCAGGCAATCGAATACTTCACCGCCAGGTGCAGAGAAGGCACCCTCCTCAAGCACAAGCTCCTCTGCGACGAGCCGGAGACCCTCGACGAGCTGCTGATCATAGCGCATGAACAAATGCCACGGCCGACTCCTCCATGAAGGCGGAGATTCAAGTTAATCGCGGTCGCAAAGTGGCCCTCAGTTCGAGAACTCCGGTACCGAGAGCGCCAGTCGGCGACAACAACAGAATGATAACAAGCGCAAGGCCTCACAGCCGACTTCCAGCAGTCGGCAGGTTGCGACAGTCGAAGACCAACAGCCGGAGGGGCAGCCTCCGACCAAGCGACAGAAAGGCGGCAAGTCCTACTGGTTGTCGGCCTTCTCTTACGAGCAGACTCTAGATGGTCCCTGCAAGTTCCAGAGCGGCGCGAAGCCGTCAAATCATACCACCCGAAAGTGCCACTGGCTCACCAGAATCACCATGGGAGACGGCCTCCTTCCTCCCCCGCCTGCTGCGCCGCCGCCTCCACCGCCGCCCCAGCAGCCGGCTGCCAGGCCAGTCGGCGCAGTACGAGATGAGTACCCAGAAGAGCATGGAGCCTATGTGGTGTTCACCAGTGTGGCTGATGATCGACGCAGCAGGTGGCTGCAGCAGCAAGAAGTAAATGTAGTAGCATCAGATACCCCAGAGTTTATGCATTGGTTCGATAAGCCTATCAGTTGGAGCAGAGCTGATCACCCAGAGGTGATGCCGAATCTGGGCTCCTACGCCCTAGTTTTGAGTGCCACCTTGGCCACAGATAGGCGGGCCGCTCGCTTCTCGCGAGTGCTGATAGACGGAGGTAGTAGCATCAACATCCTGTACAAGGATACCATGGAGAAGTTAGGAATCAAGCAAAGACAGCTTGAACAGCCGGTTGTGTTCCACGGCATTGTACTGCCTTTCCTGCTGCATGTCGGCAAGATCCTGATAGACGTTCTCTTCGGGGACAAAGATCATTTCCGCCGAGAGCCAGTTTGGTTTGAGGTGGTGGACCTCGAAAGCCCGTACCATGCGTTGCTTGGCTGACCTGCTTTGGCCGAGTTCATGGCGGTCCCCCACTACGCCTACCTCAAGATGAAGATGCCGAGTTCCAAGGGGATTCTGACCATAGCCGGCGACTATAGAAAGTCGTCCGCTTGCACAGCTGAGAGCAGTCGGCTGGCCGAGTCCCTGGTAATCACATCTGAGAAGCGGCTTCTTGATCGGGTTGTGGCGATGGCCGGCAAGCAGCCAGAAATGTCGCCCGACCCCAAGGAGTCGGAAGTCGAGGGCTCGTTCAAGCCGGCCAAAGAGACCAAGAAGATACCCTTGGACCCGGAGCACCCAGAGAGGTACGCTGTCATAGGTGCAAACCTTGACAGCAAATAGGAAGGCGAGCTCGTCGATTTCCTCCGTGAGAATCGAGACATCTTTGCATGGTCCCCCAAAGACATGCCAGGTGTACCGACGGAATTCGCCGAGCACAAGTTACACGTCCGACCTGATGTGAAGCCCATCAAGCAGCCCTTGCGCCGCCTGTCAGAAGAGAAGAGAAGAGTTGTTGGAGAAGAGATAGCCCGGCTCCTGGCAGCCGGCTTCATTATGGAGGTGTTTTTTCCAGAATGGTTAGCAAACCCGGTCCTGGTGCTAAAGAAGAACAAGCAGTGGCGGATGTGTATTGACTACACGAGCCTCAACAAAGCTTGCCCCAAGGACCCATTTGCTCTGCCGAGAATTGATCAGGTGATAGACTCCACAACCGGATGCGAGCTATTGAGCTTCTTAGATGCATACTCAGGGTATCACCAGATCAAACTGAACCCGGCAGACAGACTGAAGACCACCTTCATCACGCTGTTTGGAGTCTTCTGCTACCTGACCATGACGTTCGGCCTGAGAAATGCCGACGCCACCTTTCAGTGTTGCATGCAGAAGTGCCTCCTCAAGCAACTCGGCAGAAACGCCCACGTCTACGTGGATGATGTAGTGGTGAAGACGGAAAAGCGTGGGACACTGATGGAAGACCTCAAAGAAACCTTTGAGAACTGCGCGATTCAGATCAAGCTCAACCTCGAAAGTGCGTCTTCGGAGTACCAGCCGGCCAACTCCTTGGCTTCCTGGTCTTTGAACGCGGCATAGAGTGCAACCCTGTGAAGCTCAAGGCCATCAAGAGGATGGAGGTACCCAGCCGACTACTAGATGTGCAAAAGTTCACCGGCTGTTTGGCGTCCATTAGGCGATTCATAAGTCGGCTAGGCAAGAAGGCTCTCCCTTTGTACCAGCTGATGAAGAAGACCACCTTTTTCGAGTGGAACCACAAGGCGGATGAAGCATTTCTCCAGCTGAAGAAGATGTTGACTACTCCCCATGTGCTGGCGGCTCCGACTCCTAAAGAGCCCATGCTCCTATACATTGCCGCTACCAGCCGATTAGTCAGCACAGTCATCGTAGTTGAGCGCAAGGAGGAAGGCAAGGCGCTCCCTGTCCAGAGACTGGTATATTACCTGAGCGAGGTACTGTCGACCTCCAAGCAGAACTACCCCCACTACCAGAAGATGTGCTACGGCGTGCACTTTGCCACCAAGAAGTTGAAGCCTTACTTTCAAGAGCATCCAATCACTGTGGTTTGCACAGCCCCGCTAGCCGAGATCATCGGGAGCCGAGATGCTTCTGGCTGAGAGGCCAAATGGGCCATAGAGTTGGCTCCCTACACCATCTACCACCAGCCCCGCACCGCCATCAAGTTGCAAGCGCTGGCCGACTTCCTCGTCGACTGGGCCGGGACCCAGTACCTGCCACCAGCGCCCGATTCCACCCATTGGCGGATGCATTTCGACGGTTCCAAGATGCGCACCGGCTTGGGAGCCGGCGTCGTCCTCACCTCCCACAAAGGCGACAAGCTCAAATACGCACTGTAGATCCACTTCGCCGCCTCCAACAACGTCGCCGAATACGAGGTGCTCATTCACGGGCTCCGGCTTGCCAAAGAACTCTGCATTCGCCGGATCCTGTGTTATGGCGACTCCGATTTGGTGGTCCAGCAGTCATCTGGCGAATGCAAACATGGCGAGCTACCACTTCCTGGTGCAGCAACTCAGTGGATACTTCGAGGGGTGCGAGTTCCTTCACGTGCCAAGAAATGACAACGACCAAGCAAACGCCTTGGCACGAGTCGGCTCCACCCGCCAAGCGATACCATACGGCGTCGCTCTTCAGCGTCTCCTCAAGCAGTCTATCAAGCCTTCACAAGAATCAGACTCCATCTCTGTGCCGGCTCCCCCCGAAGAAGTCAGATCCGACTCAAGAGCCCCAGCAGACGGCATGAGAATTCTTACAGATGGCTCCAAGAAAACCCTTGATCGAAGCCGGCCGGGGACTTGTGAACCTGCCCGGGATCGAGAGCAACCAGTCCGAAGACTCCAGAGCTCGGCCCGGGGACTGCGCCAGTCGGCCCGGGGACTTCAGTGATCCAGCAAGCGGTCGCGGACTCCAGCCCGCCGCCTCCCAGCCCAGCCGTCCTCGTCCAAGTCGCACTGGTGGCAATCAAAGAAGTAGCAGCACCCTCATGGGCACAGCCCATCCTCAAGTTTCTAGTGAGAAAAGAGTTGCCAACTCATGAAATCTTGGCTCGGCAAGTGCAACACCGAGCGGCAGCCTACACCATAATCAACAGAGAGCTGGTCAGGCGCAGTGTCACTGGTGTCTACCAGCGCTGCGTCGAGCCAGAGCAAGGCCAAGCAATTATCAGAGACATCCATCAAGGCGAGTGCGGCCACCATGCGGCTTCAAGAGCACTCATCGCCAAAGCCTTTCAGCACGGTTTCTTCTGGCCAACTGCCCTAGAAGAGGCCATGGAGTTAGTCCAAAAATACAAGGGGTGCCAGAAGTTCCGCTCCAAGCCGCTTGAGCCGGCTTCTGCACTCAAGACCATCCCTATCGCTTGGCCCTTCGCGGTTTGGGGCCTGGACATGGTGGGACCATTCAAGACGGCACGAGGCGGCCTAACTCATCTACTTGTCGCGGTGGACAAGTTCACCAAGTGGATAGAAGAAAAGCCCATCAAGAAGTTGAATCGTCCGACTGCAGTGACTTTCATCACCGACATCACAGTTCGGTACGGCATACCGCACAGCATCATCACCGACAATGGCACAAATTTTGCCAAAGGTGCCTTGGCCCGTTTTTGCGCGACGCAGGGCATCCGACTGGACTTAGCGTCCGTTGCCCATCCGCAGTCAAACGGCCAGGTGGAGCGAGAAAACGGCCTCATCCTATCTGGCATCAAGCCTCGACTGGTCAAACCACTTCAGCGTTCGGCCGTTTGTTGGCTTGAGGAGCTGTCAGCCGTCATCTGGAGTCTGCGCACGACTCCAAACAAGTCAACTGGCTTCACGCCTTTCTTCCTCGTCTACGGTGCTGAAGCCATCACCCCGACGGACATAGAGTTCGACTCTCCACGAGTCACCGTGTACACCGAGGAGGAAGCAGAAGAAGCACGTCAAGACGGCGTCGATCTGCTGGAAGAGGGCCGGCTGTTGGCACTCAAGCGGTCCAGCATCTACCAGCAGAGCCTGCGCCGATACTACAACAGGAAGGTCAGGCCGAGATCTTTCAAAGAGGGCGATCATGTGCTCCGACTGATCCAGCGAACAGCCGGCCAGCACAAGCTGTCTGCACCTTGGGAAGGCCCCTTCATCATCAGCAAAGTGCTGGGCAACGACTCCTACCACCTGATCAACGCCTAGAAGCCCCGAGCACGCAAGAGGGACGACTCCGGCAAAGAGTCGGAAGGGCCATGGAATGCAAATCTTCTCCGAAGATTTTATAGTTGATGCAACTATTAAAGCAGATAAAATAAAGGCAAGACGACAGCCTAAGAAGCGGCAGACAGTTTCGGAGGGTCGGAGGAGACGGCGGTGTCAGGCGCCGGGGCGGCCGGCTGGGCAATCTCGGCTTTATCGTCTCCGGCGGCGGCCGGCTCGGTCAGACGTGGCTCGTTGCTGGAGGCGCGGTCGAGCTGAGGCTGGTCGCCCGCTTCGTCTTCTGGCGCCTCCGCCTCGCCTGCGTTCTCTGCCTCGCCTTCCTCCTCGGTGTTGGAGCCGATCACCTCCGCCGAGTCCTCGTCGTAGTCCGGGTTCATCCCGAACCACTCCGGCGGCACCTCCTCGCCGTTTGCGGCCCGCTCTGGGACGAAGACACTGGTATATGTGTAGTTGGCAATCGCCGCCGCACGCTCAACGAGGGTGCTTTCCATAGCCGCCAGCTCCGCCTGGGCCTCTGACCGGAACGCGGCCAGCCAGTCCAGGTCCAGCTCCGGATACCAAGCCTTGACGAATTCCAAGGCCCGGCGCGCTCCAGCCCGGGCCGAGGAACCCTTCCAGGCCTCAAGACAGCCAGCCGCGACCTCCAGCCAATCGGCAGTCCGACTAGGAGTCGCCTTGAGCGGCATGTCCGCCATTGTGGTGGAATCGCCGAGCACCGCACGTTGAAGCCGGCGCAGCAGCTGATGGGCCGGCCGCAAACGAGTCTCGATGCTCAGGAGCTGCTCGTCGATGGTCAGGGGGGTGTTGGCGGCGATCTCCGCACCATTTTCCCTCCGCGCCTCGTGATCAGCCTCGATTGCTCGAGTGACTGCCTGCGAGTGGCCAGGGAAGAAGTCCGTCAAAACAAAAAAGAAGCAAGACAAAGAGTCAGCAGTCGGCCCGACTTACAGTCAGCGGCTCAAAGAAAGAAAGCAAAGAAACTCACCATCGACGATGTCTTCGATCTCATGGAAGCCGGAGGTCAGCATCGCCTCCTTGTCAGTCCAGGAGGAGCGCTCGCTTTCAAACTCGGCCAGGAGAGCAGTCTCTCTCTTTTCTGCCTCGTCCTGTGCCTTCTTAAGCAGCTCCTTCTGCTCCGCCAACTGTGCAGTCAGCAGGTCGCGCTCTGTGGCGAGCTTGTTGCACTCCTCCCCCTTGGCGCGCAAAGCAGTATGGCCTCGCCCAGCTACTCCTGAAGAACGGCATTGGCCTCTGAAGAACAAAAGGAAAAAGACGTTAAGTCGTCAACAAAGAAGGTCGCCGGGAAGATCCGGCCCGACCGCCAGCATCGGCCCGAATCTCGGGATTACAGCCCATGAGTGCGCCAGCGCCCTTCGCCGAAAAAGAAGAAGGACTCACTCTGGCGCTCCGACAAGTCGGCGGTCCGCTTCCCTAGCTGCTCAACGTTGCGGTTGAAAGTAGTGACGCGGAGGTTGTGATACTCTTGTAACAAGTATTTTAGACAAAGATAAATATGAGGAACTTCGCCGAGATGGAGTTACGGGCGCCGCTCAAGAGCCGCCCAAACTCGGGATTACACCCTGGTGGGTGTCTTTGGCGCGCCACGAGAGAACAACAAGAAAAAAGCAAAGTCAAAAAAGAAAGCATACCCGGATAGCTGCTCGCGATGCCAGATGCGCCTTGGTGCAGCCCTGGATGGCGTCGCCCTCAGCTCGCAGCTTCTCCTAGACGTCCAGGAGCGCCTGGTTTAGTGGGCCGTTACCGCCTCCTCGCACCCACCCAACGGGTGCGGCGCTCGTTGCCTCGGCGTCTGGGATGGCCGAGCTGGCGGCACCGGTCTCCAAGGGCCGTGGCGCCGAAGTCGCCTTCTCAAGGCGGCGGCGCGCTGGCGAGGCGACTTGAACGAGCAGCTTCGCCACGGCCTCGTCTTCGGTCGGCGGCTCCGCCGGCTGTTTGCCATGCGCGCTCCCAGACGGCGGCGGAGGCGGCGGTGGCGGCGCGGCCGTGTCCGATGTGGAGGCCTCGCCGCCGTCCTTCTCCATGATGGGGTTCTCCCCGCCGACTTCCCCAGTCTGCCCCGTGAACTCCGGGGGCGGCAGAGCGGAGTTCAGCGGGATGACGAGCAACGCCGATTGGCGGTGCGTGGTCTCCTCAGCCCACCGTCTCACTGCAACGGCTGCTTCGGCCTCTTCCAGCTTCTTCTGGCCGGAGGCCGCCGCCTTCCCGGCCTCCGCCTTCTCTAGGCGGTCGGCCTCCTCCTCGTCACGCTTCTCCTGCGTGTTTTGCTCCATCGCCTCCCGGAGGTCGGCGGAGGGGTCAATCCGCCGAGTATTGGCGGACGTCTCGGCCGACCCCATGACGGAGGGGGCGGCGACCCTCTCAAGGGTATGGGGGCCCTGAAGCGAAAAAGAAATGTAAAGGACTCGGACAAGATTCATCAAAAGAAAATAAGACGAAGGCAGAAACACTTACGCAGAGACTAGTGGCGGCTTCTTCACTCCCTTGCGCAAGCGGTTGGCCTTCGCGACCGCCTCCTCCCGCTTGGTTGCGGCGGCCGCCCCCTTGAACTTCTTCGGCCGGCCGCCGAGCGAACTAGGCCCGGCCCGGCGCTTCTTTGCACCGACTTGACCGGCCAAGCCGGCGGAGGAACTCGCGCCTGGATGGCCGACTTTCGATTGGTGGCATGGGGCGACTTCCCCCTCAGCCTGGTCTTCAGGCCAGTCGGCGAAGGTGGCCGAGGGCCTGAAGCCGCCTCCCGCTCCTCCTCCTCCTTCGGGGTCGGTCTCCATCGCCGCCGCCCCCAAGTCGGGGTCATCGACGTCGCTCTCCGCTCGATCGGGGACGAACTCACGGGGTGGTCCCGTGGCGTCGGCCGAAGGCTGCATGAGGGGGTTCTAACTCGAAGAAACCAAAAAAGATCAGAAGTCGGATTCGGCTGCAAAGAAAACCGAGGAACCAGAAAGACGACTTACCACAGGCGGGGGTTGGCTCGCGAGTACGGCTCTTTGCCGAACTGCCAATCCGCCGTGAGCTCGCAGTTCACGATGTGGTTCACCATGTTTGCCACCTCCGCGTGGGGCATGTCCCTAGTGCACATCCAACTCGGGTCGTGGTGGTTGCTCATCTGACTAATCAGATGAGGTCGGCCTTGGAGAGGGAGGACTCGGCGCACCACGATGGCGGCCAGCAAGTCGGCCCTCGTCAAGCCTCCTCGATCGCGCCAAGACTCGAGTCGCAAGAACGGCGGCGGCGCCTGCGGGTGTCAGCGTCTTGGCCCGGTGGGACCAGCTGGGGAGCCTCCCAGGCGGCGCGCTGGCTTCATAGTGCGGCAGATTGACCCAGACGCCTTCTGGGGCGACGTTCTTCACGTAGAAGTAAGAACGCTGCTACATCTTCACCGACTTGATCAGCGGGATGGAGGGAAACTGATTGTCGGCTATCGATCTCTGCATCGCGATGAAGGCGCCACACTGGGCCGACAAACCGGCGACGTGCGTGCCGGGATTGGATTGGAAGAATTCTCCCCACAGCTCGATGTTGGGGAGAACGCCGAGAAAACCCTCGCACAGGGTGGCGAAGACGGCCAGCAGCACCACCGTGTTCGGAGTAAGGTGGTGCGGCTGGAGCCCGTTGAACTCCAAGAAGGAGCGGAAGAAGCCGCTCGCTGGCAGCCCTAGGCCGCGCATGAGATGCGAGCGGAATATGACCCGCTCGCCCTCCTCCGGCGCCGGCGTTATCTCTCGCCCGGCGCTGCACAAAGGCTCAAGATTAGGTTCAAGGCGCCGGAAGCCGACGCGTCTTGCGGAGGAGCTCGATGAGGTCGTCATCCACCTTGGAGCCATCCCACACGCCGGAGCGCACAGCAGGAGCCGCGGCGGCGGAGGAAGAGCTCATCGCTGCGGGCGCGACGTAGTTTGGTGCAAGGACGGCAAGAGGAAGAAGAGGCAAGAGGAAGCGGGGGAGCAGGGAAGAATGGGCGCGCGTGCTTCGCCGTCTCGCTCCCCCACCTACTTATAGGCCCATAGGCTGAGAAGCTGATGGGGCGGGTGTGGGATTAACTACGCACGGGACCCCACACCCCCCCACGATTTACCCCTCGTCGTCACTGCACGCAGTAACGACGTGGAAACCCAACCGTCCGCACGGCCGCAACGGATCTTTTCGCGTGCCGAGGCACGGTAGTGGCAGGCCCCGCCTGACGGCCTGTCCCATCGCGCGCGTGGGTGGGCAGACTGTCCTGCCGCGTGGCGCGCGCAACGGGTCCGCAGCAAGCGACCACAGGGAAGCGTATCAGGCACGCCGCCTGGTTCCCGCTGTGACTTTCAAACTCCTTAGGGGGCAAGATGGCCCTCTGCAAGTCCGACTCCAGATAGTCGGCCAGAGGGAAGACGGCAAGCAAGGCCCAAATTCCACCACCAGAAGAATGAAACTATTGAGGCCCCACGACGTGTCACCCTCGGAGCCTCACCAGCTTCGGGGACTACTGTCGGAGTAATGGGCCACGGGAAGGCTAACCCGAGTCCCAGAACCTTTCAAGACATCGGGGCAGGCTGCGCCCCTCGAGTCCCAGAGGCGACTCCAAGATAAGCCGAGTCCCAGAGGCGACTCCAAAATAAGCCGAGTCCCAGAGGCGACTCCAAGGCAAGCCGAGTCCCAGAGGCGACTCCAAGATAAGCTGAGTCCTAGAGGCGACTCCAAGTTAAGTCGACTCCTGGCCGGCGACTTCCGAAGAAGCTGGCTATAGGGAGTCGGCCTGCAACTCCAACCACCCCGTTTATTGAGGGCAGGCATGGCCACAGTACGCCGTACCGACGGAGATCTCCATCCGGCGCGGCACTGTTGCCATGCCAGCCCTGACATCAGCCCTTGGGGGCGGAGCCCTGTGCCCATGACGGCATGTCTGTACGACCCAGAGACGGCGGGTCCCACTCGCCAGCGGGAGTACAGAAGGCAGCGAGAGCACCAGAAGACGGACCTGTTCGGAGTTGACCCCCCGGAGTCGGTTGGCCCCTCCCACGGGCCCCACACACCATTAACCAGACGCGATGGGGAATGGCAACAGTGATCGCCCGTCAGGCGGCGGCACTATTGCCATGACCCCATGACCAAGCCAGCATCATTAGAAGTGCAGCTACAGTAATCCGCAGCCGGCAAGACCCGCCCGCGGCAGACAAGGGCTGTTGGCTCCGTACCAGGCAAGTCGGCGAGACCCACCAGTCGGCGGGCCCCAGCAGTCGGCGGGGAAGACGGCGGCCTGAGAGACTGACGGCTAGGACCCGCGTCCAGCCGGATTTACCATTGCACCCCTGGGGGGTAGGCCTATATAAACCCCCGAGGGCACCCATGCAAATGGTTCGAATCCATTAGTTCTAGACCAGATCATATAGGAAGGAGAAAGCTAGCCTTGCCTTCTCCTACCTCTAGAAACAGCTCAAGGAGCAACCTTGTACTCACTTTGCCTTATTGATCATGCGGAGACCCCGCAGAGCAGCAGTAGGGGTGTTATCTCCTCGGAGAGCCCTGAAGCTGGGTAAGATCCGCCGGCGTGCATGTCTTCGCCGTCGTCCGCTTCTGTGCACCGGCGATGTTCTACTCATTTCACCATGATAAGCCATCCGTTGGCATATGTCGCACCCAACCCCCGACAGTCCGGATAGCCGAACTATCATTATTGGCCGGACTCCAAGACTATGAAGATACAAGATTGAAGACTCCGTCCCGTGTCCGGATGGGACTTTCCTTGGCGTGGAAGGCAAGCTTGGCAATACGGATATGTAGATCTCCTATCATTGTAACCGACTACGTGTAACTCCTAGCCCTCTCCGGTGTCTATATAAACCGGAGGATTTAGTCCGAGGGATCTAACAACAATCATACCATAGGCTAGCTTCTAGGTTTAGCCTCCTTGATCTCGTGGTAGATCTACTCTTGTACTACCCATGTCATCAATATCAATCAAGCAGGAGTAGGGTTTACCTCCATCGAGAGGGCCCGAACCTGGGTAAAAACATCGTGTCCCTTGTCTCCTGTTACCATCCGACTAGACGCACAGTTCGAGACCCCCTACCCGAGATCCGCCGGTTTTGACACCGACAAGGTTCCAGTCGTTAACCCCATAGCAACTGAAGACATTGGTCCCCAAGACAATGTAGGAGATGATGAAGTCCTTCCTCAGACCCAGCGCCACACGGTATCATCGCCTATTCGCACGAACAACGAAACCATCAGTATTGGTCGTCCTCTGACACCAATCTCACAAGATGCCTCATGGGCTGATCACCCCCAACCAGCAACCCCAGTTCAAGATTCACCAAGTACACCCATCCTTCACCAACGCAAGGTCCCAGTCCAATTGTCAATGACGACAATTACATGGAGACCACGACATCCCTAAAAGCGTCACATGTGTATCAACGGCTTCGCAAAGGCTAGAGGCCATCGGTCTCCATGACAACCATCACGGAAGAGGATTCACACCAATCCAGCTCAGTGGCACGTCAAGTGTTTCCTAAAGACAATCCTTCTGTGACGGTTCCTGTGTCCGAAACTAATGCTTCTAAAGAGATTCCGGCTGCTCAGCCGATGAAAGACAAGAAGAGCTTGTTGTTACTCCCCCTACCACCCAAGAAGTTGTTCTCGAGGAGAACGTATCTGTGCCTGACCCTCCAGCTCCTCAAGTGGAGGTTGAGAATACTGAGGCTGCCACCAACATCGTCACTGAAGCCAATGATGTTGTCATGACTGAAGACAATGTGGCGCCTCAAGTTAACAATGTGTATGAAGCCAATGCTGCACCTGCAATGAATGTGCCACCTGAAGCCTCTGCAAATGCCACTGCTCCTGTTCCGCCTCCAAGCCCCCACACAATTGAGCATGCATTCTACCAAGGCGAGCTTGTTCCTGTAAGATGGCCAATTCTGATTCCTCTGCCTGCTCCTGGACCTCAATTTGACTATCATGTGGAGCACATGCCTTATGTTCAGAAGCCAAAACCAAGGCTGCCAAGGTACCCAGGTACTGCATCGGCACCAGGCTCATTCAATATCAACGGCTTCATTGCACACAACACCTTCTTCGATTCTGGCAAGAACCCATATTCCAAGCCAAGAATCTCATCAGATCGGTTCTAGAGCTACCAGCAGCGCAGCTACTACTCCTGCATTCTATACAATCAGGAGCGCATATTTCCTCATATGCGTCTGGATACTGAAGCCATTGCTGGTCCGCCCTGCCTTGAAGAAGCCCTAGACTGCTTTCGTTATGCTGGTCTTCTAGAGTTAGTCACTGACAAGGAACATTGGAATGAAGAGCTTCTCCTACATTTCTATGCAACCCCCCACATTCGCGGCTACCACAGGGATACAACGACATGGGTCCTTGAGTGGATGACGGGCAACGTTCATCATGAAGCTAAAGCCTTTGATCTCATTGAGCTTACCGGCCTCTCCACTCCAGGCGAACTGTATGAAGCTGGTTGTCAGCTTCACCACGATGCATTGGAGAGCATCTTTAAGAAGCCTGAGCCCAACATGAGCCAGATGCTTAGTATGATGAAGCCACTGCCCCCGGATGCTGAGTATCCCAAGGAATTCCTTGTAGAAGACCTAGAGTATCTGCCCCACACTATCTATCATATCACTCGGCGAACTCTATGGCCGATCAAGGGGCATTCCTCCTCAGCAAAGCTTGAAGGTGCAATGAAGACATTGGTCTTCTACATACTCAATGGCAAAAGCTTCAACACTCAAGATTTCTTCATTAAATCGACTTCTGCATCGGTCGACATTTTGGTCTGAAATTCTATGCTCCTTGGATCATGCGTCTGATCAAGCTCCACTCTGCAATTGACTATCAGCCCTCTGCTCGTAACCATCTCATATTTTTACCAGAGGTTGATATGTCCATTGAAGCCATTTATCCAGAGCCTGCCAAGGAAGCACTATATCTTCACAATATAGATTGTAAGAGATTTTCCCAGCATGTTGAAGGTGTTCAAGTTGCTTCTCATGTTTATCCACTGGCCGGCAACACTCGTCGTGCACGTACTGAAGCCACAGAAAGCACCATTGCTCCAAGAACTCGCAAACGATCCCGTGTTCTCAATGATCACGAGCTTCTTGTGGCTTTGCATCAGAAGCAAGATAAGCATCATTAATAGCAGAAGTGACAAATGCAAAGCCTCTTGGTGGATATCAATCGCATTTGCAATCTTGCCACCAAGAACGCCTTTGTCTCTCACGAAACCTATCGGAGGACTTGGAAGGGTTTGACACTGCTCAGTGCTAAAGCTGATCTTCAAGACGATGGCTTCAGCGAAACATTCATGTTTGACTCCACTCCTCCTAGGAATGTTGTCTTACGTCGAACCCTGTCTCTTCAAGATTCAGAGTACTCTTTGTCCGCAGCCGCAGTAAATGCCAGAGTTATTGATGAAGCCAATGATGCTACTTCACCACCGCCGACATCAACGCGTATCAACACTGCACCAAGTTCTTCTGCGCCACCAAACCTCAACGATGACCCTACTGCTTCACCTACTCCTCATGGGCACGAGTAGAGCCTATGTCCTCAAACCCTTTTGGTCCTTACTAACAAAAGGGGAGAAGCATAGGTTGATAGTCTTCAAGCGGGTCCTAATGGGTGGTTGTTATACTTTTGCCTAGTGCTTACAACTCTCGTTTCGCTACATTTGGTTCTTTGAGTTGTAACACTTAAACTTGATGGTCGTCTGCTACTATTTCTGCTATTCTGTGTGTGATGCGACGATAAATTCCACATCTGCGATGATAAATACCGCATGAACTCATTCCGCAGACGTCCATTTTTCATTATGCATATCATTATTCCTGTATATCTGTTTATGCATGATATATTGTCTTCATACGGTGAAGAGGATCTCCACAAGTACAACCTGCCATGTGCATTTGCATTCCAACGCAAAACATTTATATGCACATCTTCAGGGGGAGCCTTTTTGCCATCTATGAAGACAATATCTTAATCCTTACAATTTCACATACTTTTATCCCTGTTGAAAACTTCAACCAGTTTGTCATCAATCACAAAAAAGGGGGAGATTGTAAGTGCATCTAGTGCCACCCCTAGTTGGTTTTGGTGTATTGACGACAAACCTAGTTGAGGGACTAATGTGTTTGTGAGAATTGCAGGATAACACAGGTAGTAGTCCCTCCTTGATTCGGTTTACCTACCAGAGATGACCCCTAAAAATGTGTGAAGACATTGAAGACAATGTTGGTCAGTGAAGATATTCACATTGAAGACTATGACATGAGAAGACATTGAGTGAAGACTATGGAGCGCGAAGACTTAGTTGTTTCGTTGTTCCCTTTTCTTCTTTGTTGAGTCATAGGAACCACCACACTGTTAAGTGGGGTCCAAGTGAACAAAGTCAGAGTGACTGAAGTGATGCTCAAACCAAATCCTATGTCTTCGAGCAAAGACAATGAGAGCAAATCGTATCCTGTGTCGGATAAGTCAGCTTTTCTTGTAGCCCAAGTCAAGCTGCCGCGTGTGTTTGAAATCTGACCGTTGCAACACGTGTCAGT
Source organism: Aegilops speltoides (assembly GCA_021437245.1). Taxonomy (NCBI): domain Eukaryota; kingdom Viridiplantae; phylum Streptophyta; class Magnoliopsida; order Poales; family Poaceae; genus Aegilops; species Aegilops speltoides. Next base: position 340,225,590 of record CM038142.1, on the reverse strand, counting down.
TCCTTAGTGACCCAGGGTCATTTCGGACATATCCGGTCGGGTTGCCCAGTGGCTATAAATAGCCCACCCCCTACACCATAAATTGGTGGCTGCTCAGAGTTAGTACACGACTTTTGTCGTTTGAGAGCAACCCACCAACGAAGCTTTCGAGAGAGATTCCTTGCAAGGACAAAGCCCAAACCACCCAGAGCCCAAAGAGTGTTTGGCATCACTGAAGTCTTTATGTCCGCATGATCTAAAGACTTGTTTCACTTGAGGACTTTGAATCCTCCAGCCGGTTAGGCATCGCGTTCTGAGCATCCAAGAGCCATTGTGGATTGCCGGTGAACAAAGTCTGTGAAGGTTTGGAAGTCTACCTTGAAGACTTATTAGAGTGATTGGGCAGGGACTAAGTGTCCTTAGCTCAAGGGGAATAAGGTGAAGACGCGGTCTTCTGAGTTGAATCTCAGCCTCCCTAACTAGACGTATTGTTGTCACATCAACTGGAACTGGTCAAACAAATCCCTGTCCTTCTGAAGCCACTGGTTCTATCTCTTACCTCTCTTACTTACAGTTTGTCTTCGTGAAGTCTTTGCCTGCTTGCATTATCTGTTTGACTTCACTTTCTGACTATCTGTTCTGATTGACTTCATACTATCCTCCATCCCGATCTTTACTACCAAGCTGCTATTAGTCTTCGTGCTTTCACTATATTGAATACTTGACTATGGCTCGTCTAGTGTAGTCTACCTTCCGCTGCATTCGAATAGTGTTGTTTATATTGTTTGTCTTTGAAACTCCCATGTTTTGAAGACTTTCATAAAAATCGCCTATTCACCCCCCCTCTAGTCGATAACTAGCCCTTTCATCTACTGAAGTGCTCATCCAGAATAACCAGGGCACAATCGCAGTAGTTCTCCTTTGGCCCCCTTTGCCGATAAAAACGGAACGTAAGGCAGCAAACGCAGGAGCCGGGCAAACCCAACATTTGACCAAAGACATGATTCAGAGCCGATGCATATAAGGCAAACTCGCGGCGCCGAGCACTCCTGAGGGTATTCGGACTTTATAACATATACTGGGCTGAGTAACGCCTTTTATTATGAACCCTGTATTTCCAGGTACGTGCATTATTCTGTCGTGGCGAAATGCTAATAACGCCAGTATCCCCTGTGGGTATATTGAGTACCCATGGGATGTTAAGCAACAAGAGACAATAAAGAAGGTTTACACAAGGGCTTAATCTAAATAGAAACCTTTGAGCAGGGCCCTGCTGCATGTCTGCGCCTTTATCTCCGTTGTGCCGTGTCCTGGGAGGGTATCGCACGAATGGTGTCTGTAAAAAGGAAAACTCATGTAAAAGAGTATGACGTAAGCGAAAAAGAGTTGGTTATTATCAATGGATAGTAGAAGTGTAAGACATTGGCCTGTTAATAAGGTCAAGCCAAAAGGTGGGCTTTATTGAATATCTATAGCCCCTGGTGTCCTCTAAGGGATTACATGTATAGCACCCAGCTCAGGTTTATCTGGGCTGTTACCGACGGTGGTGTGCCGGACTCGTCTAACCGTATTCGTGGCCTTAACGACCGATCATGCGTTCTAATATTAGAAGCCGCTTATAGTCCGACTACTAGAGCCGCCACATACTCTTCCGCACGTAAGGAACACTTTGTATTTCTGTTAACAGTGATGACGCCACGTGGACTGGGCATCTTGAGTTTAAGGTAGGCGTAGTGCGGTACTGCGTTGAAGTGGGCGAAGGCCGTTCTCCCGAGCAATGCATGATAGCCACTTTGGAGGGGAGCGATGGTGAAGAGTAGTTCTCCGCTTCTGAAGTTGTCTGGAGAACCGAATGTCACCTCTAATACGAGGGAGCCCCTGCAGCGGGCTTTAACGCCCGGTATCACCCCTTCAAAGGTGGTGTTACTTTGGCTAATTTTGGATGGGTCTATCCCCATCCTGCGGATAGTTTCCTGGTATATTAGATTGAGACTACTACCGCCATCCATGAAGACACGAGTGAGATGGTATCCGTCGATTATTGGGTCGAGCACCAAGGTAGCCGATCCTCCGTGCCGCATACTAGTTGGGTAGTCCCTATGATCAAAGGTGATCGGGCAGGCCGACCAGGGGTTGAGTTCGAGGGCGACGGTCTCTATAGCGTATGCGTCTCTGAGCGCGCGTCTGCGCCTTCTCTTGGGTATGTGGGTCGCGTGGATCATGTTTACTGTTTTTACCTCTGGTGGGAATTTTTTCTGTTCCCAAGTGTTCGGCTGGCGAGGCTCATCCTCGTCTTCACTTGGTGTTTCCCTTCCCTTGTGTTCGGCATTTAGCTTGCCGGCCTGCTTAAAGACCCAGCATTCTCTGTGAGTGTGGTTCGCAGGTTTTTTGGAGGTGCCATGAATTTGGCACAGTTTGTCTAGGACTTTGTTCAGGCCGGACGGTCCCTCTTTGCTGCCTTTAAATGGCTTCATGTGTTGAATGGGTTGAGAGCCCCTGAATCTGGCGTTGACCGTTGTGTTGTCTGGACTTTCTTCCTTGTTTCGACGCTTGTTTTTATTGCGCCATGGCTTCCCGTTGCCATCCCTGATTTCGGATGTGCCTAGGTCGCTAGTGCCTCTACGGGCCAACCAGCTGTCTTCACCCGCGCAAAAGCGGGTCATAAGGCTTCCTAAGGCTGCCATTGTCCTCGGCTTTTCTTGGCAGAGGTGTCTGGCGAGGCACTCATCCCGGATACTATGCTTGAAGGCCGCTAGGGCTTCGGCATCCGGACAGTCGACAATTTGATTCTTCTTACTGAGGAATCTATTCCAAAGCTTTCGGGCGGACTCTCCAGGCTGTTGAATTATGTGACTTAAATTGTCAGCGTCTGGAGGTCGGACATAGATTCCTTGAAAATTGGCCCTGAAAGCATCCTCAAGTTCCTCCCAACTTCCGATTGAATTTTCGAGGAGGCTTTTCAACCAGTGTCGGGCTGGTCCCTTCAACTTGAGGGGAAGGTATTTGATGGCGTGGAGGTCGTCCCCACGAGCCATGTGAATATGCAGGATAAAATCCTCAATCCAGACCCCAGGGTCTGCCGTTCCTTCATATGCCTCTATGTTCACGGGTGAGGGAGTCCTAGACTAGGGGGTGTCCGGATTGCCGGACTATCATCGTCCGCCGGACTCCAAGACTATGAAGATGCAAGATTGAAGACTCCGTCCCGTGTCCGGATGGGACTTTCCTTGGCGTGGAAGGCAAGCTTGGCGATACGGATATGTAGATCTCCTACCATTGTAACCGACTCTGTGTAACCCTAGCCCTCTCCGGTGTCTATATAAACCGGAGGGCTTTAGTCCGTAGGACAGAACCTCCATTACAACAATCATACCATAGGCTAGCTTCTAGGGTTTAGCCTCTTTGATCTCGTGGTAGATCCACTCTTGTACTACCCATATCATCAATATTAATCAAGCAGGACGTAGGGTTTTACCTCCATCAAGAGGGCCCGAACCTGGGTAAAACATCGTGTCCCTCGTCTCCTGTTACCATCCGCCTAGACGCACAGTTCGGGACCCCCTACCCGAGATCCGCGGTTTGACACCGACATTGGTGCTTTCATTGAGAGTTCCTCGTACCCGTCGCCGATAGGAAGGATGCCTCCACCCATCTTCAAGGGCGGTATTTTTTCGCCAAAGGGCCTTGGGCGCGGCCAAACTATCCGGCTAGGTGGTTTCCTTATGACCGCCTGTCCGGCCACTGCTTCGACAATGACTTCTCATGTCGTCAAAAGCAATCTTCACGTCAGCTCGGAACTGGCCGGGCGGCTCGATCCAGTAGAGCTCTCGTCTGGCAATGAGCTCTTGGATCGCATCGCCGCCCTGGGAGTCGCCACGGACTACAATCAGATTGGGCTTAAAACCGATTTGAGAGAGATTAACTCTCCCCAGGTCACCCACCACGTCGCAGTGGTAGAGGAACAATGCGGCGACTCTTCTCCCGTATTGAAAACTAGTCATGTCCGGGCTCCCAAACCCTCCATGCCGGATTTCCGCGGTGGGACGGACTTCGATCAAGCACTGAACTTAAAGTCACGCATCGAACCGGACTCATTGGACAACGTCCAGCAATCCAAGCTTCCAAATTTGGAAACTTCACGGCCTTCAAGCCCTGAGACGGGTAGGGTTCCGGATTTTATTCCACCCACCCGCCCAGACATATGCGATCTATCTCTAATACGGCAAGAGCCCGCTGAAATAGTACATCACTACTGGGCCAGATTCCTCCTGGTTATGGACATGATAAAGGACTGCCGAGAGGAAAACGCAATGTCAATCTTTTGCAATAATTGCACGGACAAGGAATCTTGAACGCCATCAGCCATCGTGAAATTACACGCCCGATCTGGCGTCCATAATCTGAAATCTTGTGCGATGGAAGTTCGGAAAATCGAAAACTAATTTTGGGACAATCCGGCCCGAATACAACCTAGTCCGAAACAAAGGGTGCATCACACTCGGGCCCTAGATACAAAAACCAAAAGCAAAAACCCCACGGGGGCACGGAACCGTCTTTGGAGGGATGGCTCGGCGGACCTGTAAACTTCACAAGATCTGAGGGCGCCGTCCCAACACACAGCCTTCGAGCATGTTGGATATTATGGCAGGTGGCCAAAAGTGGCGAGGAGCTTCTAGCCCCGGAAAACCACTCCAACAATACCGATGCGGTATCAACAGTCTTGAGACCTTCGCATCAAATAATATGCGAAGCGAACAATCCATGCCACGCCGAAGTCTACCAAGTAGCAACAACAAATCCATGGAGCGACACAGCCATCACCTTCAACACCAGCGACGAACCTAAATTCCGAACAACCCGAGCACCAACCGCACTGGTACTTAGTCCAATAGTGGACAACTTTCGACTTACAAAGGTCCTCATGGATGGCGGCAACGGATTAAACCTCATCTACGAGGAAACTCTTCAAAAAATGGAAATAGACTGGAGCCATATTGAGCGAAGCAGCACAACCTTCAGAGGAATAATCCCTAGCCGGGAAGCACGCTGCACCGGAAAAATCACATTCGATGTGGTGTTCGGCTCGCCGGACAATTATAGATCCGAAGAAGTCACGTTCCAAGTGGCCCCGTTCAACAGCGGATATCACGCTATATTAGGACGAGAGGCATTCACAATTTTTCAAGCAGTACCCCATTACGGGTACATGAAGCTCAAAATGCCTGGCCCCGGCGGAATAATCACTCTCGTTAGTGATCCGGACATAGCACTCAGCGCCGAAAACAAGACAGCCGCGATTAGCCACAGAGGCACTATCAAAGCCCTAGCGGCGAGAAGAACTCATGTCTTTGCGCTCACGGTGAATAGGGACGATGTGATACTCGATAAGAGATCCAAGTCCACCTCCTTTAAACTAGCGAGATGAAATAGTAAAATTCCAGGTCCAACAGCGGACCCAACAAAGATGGCCTCCATCGGGCACGGTTGAACCTCGATGTAGGCGCGCAGATGCGAGAATTCGCCGGGAAAATTGGGACATCTTTGCCTGGCACCCCTCGGATTGCCCGAAATCCCATGCAGATTGGCAGAACACAGCCTAAACATCCTAAAAGGATTCAAGCCAGTCAAACAGGCTCTTCGACGATTTTCCGAACCCAAAAGACAAGCAATGGGAGAAGAGCTAGCCAAACTATTGGAAGCCGGATTCATCAGAGATATCAAACATCCGGATTGGCTAGCAAATCTGGTAATGGTACCAAAGAAGGACAAATCCTGGCGCCTATGCGTAGATTTTAAAGACCTCAATAAGGCTTGCCCAAAGGATCCCTTCCCCCTCCCCCGCATCGACCAAATAATTGATGCTACTGCAGGACACGATTCATTGTGCTTCCTCGACGCATACTCTGGCTACCATCAAACCAAGATGGCGGAAGCAGACCAAGCCGCAACGGCATTCATCACTCCATATGGACCATGCTCGCTTGTCGATGCCCTTCGGACTTAAAAACGCCGGTGCAACATATCAGCGCATGATCCAAACATGTCTGGCCACCCGGATCGGCAAAACAGTAGAGGCATACGTAGATGACGTAGTCGTCAAAACCAAACACGTAGAAACTTTAGTAGACGACTTGAGGCTCACATTCGACAACCTCAGGGCATATGACATCAAGCTGAATCCAGAAAAATGTGTTTTCGGCATACCAGCCGGAAAGCTGCTGGGCTTCATTGTATCCGGTAGAGGAATTGAAGCAAACCCGGCCAAGATCCGAGCTCTGCCACAGTTGGATATTCCAAAAGACCTCAAACAGATACAAAAAATGACTAGATGCGTGGCAGCTTTAAGCCGCTTTATCTCCCGCTTGGGAGAAAAGCCATTGCCCCTCTGTCGCCTCCTTAGGCGCACCGAACACTTCGAGTGGACGGATGTTGCCACTGCCGGACTCGAACAAATAAAGGCCATATTGGCAACAAATCCGGTCCTAGCTGCGCCCAACCTGGGCAAACCAATGTTGTTATACATCGCGGCAACACATCAAGTTGTAAGCGCGGTACTCGTCGTCGAACGAGAGACAGAAGGGCATAAATTCCCTCTTCAAAAACCAGTGTACTACGTATCCACTGTGTTAACCCCCTGCAAGTCCCTCTAACCGCACTATCAAAAGATAGCGTATGCGGTGTTCATGGCATCCCGGAAGCTCCGACACTACTTTCGAGAGTGTTCGATAACAATGGCCTCCGAAGTACCACTTAATGACATCATAAACAACCGCGACGCAACGGGCAGGATTGCAAAATGGGCCATTGAGCTCTTACCATTCGATATAACCTACAAACCTCGTGAGCTATAAAGTCACAAGTTTTGGCTGACTTTGTCGCTGAATGGACGAAGCCGAACTCCCTAAAAGTACGGCGCATACTCCAATTGGACTATGCACCGATGGCTCTAAAATGTTGGCGGATGGGGTCGGCGTTGTATTGACGCGTCCCGACCGGGACACATCAATATGTACTTCAAATAATGTACACGGACTCCAACAATGCAGCGAATATGAGGCCCTTCTACATGGTCTCCGGATGGCAATCTCCATGGGCATTCAACGCCTAGAGGTGCGTGGGGATTCAAACCTTGCAATATCCCAAATAAATGGAGACTTTGGCGCCAAGGATCCGAAAATGGCAGCATATCGCAACATTGTCTTAAAAATGTCATTTCGGTTTGAAGGACTTGAATTCCATCACGTGGCAGAGATAATAACCAAGCAGCCGACGTCTTGTACGCATCGGCGCAAATTGTGACGCTGTCCTCAAATATCTTCACGAGCGGCTCTTCAAGCCATCCGTACTATGGGAAGAGGAGTCGGAAGCGACAAACCGGAAAAACCGCGCCAACCGGCAATTCAGCCGATGACATAACACCTTCAGCTCACGACATAATGGCAGTAATCGCCCCGTGGACAGAACCATTCTGTAACGCCCCGGATCCGATGCGCCAGGTGTCCGCCAGTTATTCACCATTGTTGCCATGTCATTTGCTTGCGTGTTGCATTTTATCATGTCATCATCTGCATTTTATCATGTCATCATGTGCATTTGATTTTGCATACATGTTCGTCTCATGCATCCGAGCCTTCTCCCCGTTGTCCGTTTTGCAATCCGGCGCTCCTGTGTCATCCGGCGTCCCCTTTTCCCTCTTTTCATGTGCGGGTATTAAACTTTCTCGGAATGGCCCGATGTTTGCCAAGCGGCCTTGGTATACCATCGGTAGACCGCCTGTCAAGTTTCGTGCCATTTGGAGGTCGTTTGGTACTCAACAGTTAGCCGGTAACCGCAGAAGCCCTCTTTGTTGCAGCCCAACACCCTTCCAAAGTGGCCCAAAACCCACCAAACTCCTCTCCATGCTCTCGGTCGTTCGATCACGATCGCGTGGCCGAAAACCGCTCCTCATTTGGACTCTCCTAGCTCCCTCTACCTATAAACAACCCCTCCCCCAAAATTCACGGATGACCCCCCCGAAACCCTAGATTTTTTTCCTTCGCACGCCGGACATATCCAAGACGGCGCCGGACACGTCGCCGCCGCGCCCGTCCACTCGTGCGGTGCCACGTGGCACTCCGCCGCCGTCGCGCCGCCCGCTGCCGCGCAGCCGCTCCGGCCCGCTTGCGAATCGCCGCCTCGCCGCCCGCGCCCGCCGCGCTGCACCGCTGCGCACACGCCCTCGCCGCCGGCGTTGCCGCCGCCTCCCGCTTCGCCGCCGGTTCATTGGTCGCCCCGCCGCCGTCGGGCTCCGCCCCCAGCGCCTCGCGCGCCCAGGCACCACGCCCGGAAGCGCCGCCGTGTTCATTTCGGCGCCGCCCGCAGATCTCTGGCCCGGCCGCCCGCCCGGCCGGCCGCCCCCAGCGCCCTGCGGGCTTCGCCGCTCCGCCGCCGCCGCCATCTTCCCGCCTCGCCGGCGCCTCCTCGGCGGAGCCTCCCCTCCACCAGCCGGGCCGGCCGCCTCGAAATCCGTGCCCGTTGATTTTTTCCCGGGGTGAGAAAATGCCTAAGTCCCCGTTTCTGCATAATTTTCATGCCATGTTCATGCCGTCACATCTTCATATCCGTAGCTCCATTTTGTGCGTATAATATGTAAAATTGTTCGTCTCGACGAGTACATCATTTCATTCCATTGCATCATTTGCATTTGAGCTCATGTTGATGCCCTAAATGCTGTTGGAAGAGGGCTTCAGATCGTTAGTTCCAGAATCTTATCAGCTCGAGCTCTTTTGTCATTTTTGCCATGATTTATGTGTGCATCCTATGAGTATGAGCTCTACATGAATGTTGGACTAGGCCATGCCATCTTTCCAGAGGTGTTGACCTTGTATTTTTGTGAGTTGTGTGCTGAGTGCATTGAGCTTGTAAATTAGGGTAGTTGCTGTTGCTGTTTTCCTGGCAGATTCTGTTATAATTTGATGCCATGTTAACATGCTTCCACTAATCAGTCTATGCATAATCTGGAGATGCTCTATAAACATGTTTTGATATACATGTCTTGCTCTATCAATTCATGCCCTTGGTTGAAATTATAGCCTGCTGGAACATGTTCATTTCGTGCTCCAAAGTTGCTTGAAAATGTTTCCTGACAGATTGTTTGCATGAGATTCAAATTTCACGAGGTCGTTGTAGTTGATCCGTGTATGCTATGACCTTGCTCTTGCCATGCTTAGCTTCATAAACATGCCTTCTTACTGTTGGTTGCCTTTCCATGCCATGTGTTGCCCTGTAGTGAGTGGTTCGAGCTCACGAACATGCCTACTAATCGTTGTTCCTGCCATGTTTAAATCTGTAATAAAACTTGCCATGTTTACATGGGTGCCATCATATTTTCTATGCCTTTTTGGCTTATAGTCAGTAAGGGTCTTTTGATATATGCTATTATTAGTTTCATGCCATGCCTTTGTTTGCCATGATAAGTTCCTGTAACATGTTGTTTGATAGCTCTAAACATTGCAACCTGATGATATTTCTGCTAAAGTCTGAAATTGTTATTACTTGCAATATCTCCATGTCATTTTAAGCATGTTCTAGTTGTTTCTGGAGATAGCTCAGTGTTCATGTTTTGTTATGCTTTACGTGTACTTCATGCCCATGCCTTTTGTTATTATGTTGGGGTGCTGTAGCATGTTGTTTTGATGCTTGCAATATGCCTAGTTGCTGTTTTGGACCGATTGTTGATATGACTTGTATATTGTGCATGTCTTGAACCGTTGCTCCGTTTTGAGTGTGCTCTATATGAAACTTGCTTGTTTTTGCATGTAGCTTCATATTATCATGTTGCATCCTTGTTTTGATATGTTTGCTTGATGGTTGGGTGCATTTTGCATCAATGCCATGTTTAACTTGTTTTGCTCATATCTTCTAGGCCGTAGCTCCGAATCTAATGAACTTTATATGTAAATTGACTAGAATTTTGTGTAGATCATCATGGTGCATCTTAACTTGCTGTTTAACAACTTCAACATAAGGTTTAATCAGTTCTGGACCAATTTCGAAATTTGCATATGAGGACTTACCGGAATTGTTATATGTTGTTCCCGGCCTCATTTAAACTTGCCTTGATGTGTTGTTCTTGTTTGCATCTTCTCTTGCCATGAATAGCTTCATGCAGCTTGGTCATGCATCATGCTTGTTGTGCATCATGTCTTGTTCATGTGTGGTGTGTTTACCTTTGTTGTGTGATTCTTCTTGATAGTTCCCGTTTCGTTGCGATCGTGAGGATTCGTTCGTCTACGGTTGGTTCGGCTTCATCCGTTCATCTTCTTCATGGACTCGTTCTTCTTCCTTGCGGGATTTCAGGCAAGATGACCGCTACCCTGGATCTCATTACTATCATTGCTATGCTAGTTGCCTCGTTCTTTCGCTATGCTGCGCTACCTATTACCTGTTTGTAAGGCCATCCCATATTGCCATGAACCTCTAACCTTTGACACCTTCCCTATGCAAACCGTTGTTTGGCTATGTTACCGCTTTTGCTCAGCCCTCTTATAGCGTTGCTAGTTGCAGGTGAAGTTGAAGATTTCTCCATGGTGGACAGGATTTTGGTTGGGATATCACAATATCTCTTATATTATTAATGCATCTATATACTTGGTAAAGGGTGGAAGGCTCGGCCTTATGCCCAGTGTTTTGTTCCACTCTTGCCGCCCTAGTTTCCGTCATACGGTGTTATGTTCCCGGATTTTTGCGTTCCTTACGCGATCGGGTGATTTATGGGACCCCCGACGGTTCGCTTTGAATAAAACTTGTCCAGAAGGCCCAACATTGACTTTTACCATTTGCCTCACCACCACCTATCTTTTCCCTTGGGAGTCGCTCTCTCGAGGGTCATCTTTATTTTAGCCCCGGGCCAATGCTTGTCTAAGTGTTGGTCCAAACTAGAGCCACTTGCGCGCCACCTCGGGAAACTTGAGGGCTGGTTCTAGTTGTACGTAGTGCTCATCCGGTCGTGGCTCGAGACGAGATCTGTGCGGCTACTATCGGGATGTCGGCACGCGGGAGGTCTTGCTGGTCTTGTTTTACCATTGTCGAAATGTCTTGATGTACGGGATACCGAGTCCGATCGGAGTGTCTCGGGTGAAGGTCTATTCTTCGATGATCGCGAGAGCTTGTCATGGGCTAAGTTGGGACACCCTGCAGGTATAAACTTTCGAGAGCCGTGCAGCGGTTATGTGGCAGATGGGAATTTGTTAATGTCCGGTTGTAGATAACTTGACACTTGATCCGAATTAAAACGCATCAACCGAGTGTGTAGCCGTGATGGTCTCTTCTCGCGGTCCGGAAGTGAACACGGTTTCGTGTTATGTTTGGCGTAAGTAGGTGTTCAGGATCACCTCTTGATCATTTCCAGTTGACGACCGTTCCTTTGTTCTCTTCTCGCTCTCATTTGCGTATGTTAGCCACCATATTCTGCTTAGTCGCTGCTGCAACCTCACCACTTTACCCCTTCCTTTCCCTTTAAGCTTTGCTAGTCTTGATACCCATGGTAATGGGTTGCTGAGTCCTCATGGCTCACCAGATACTTCCAAAACCAGTTTGCAGGTGCCTATGTTATCGAGCAGGTGACGCAACCAAGCTCAAGGAGGAGCTCGTTGAAGATCTTGCCTTTGTGTTGTTTCGTTCTAGTTGATCAGTAGTGGAGTCCAGTTGGGGTCGATCGGGGACCTTTTGTCGCATTTGGGGTTTTTCTTTTATTTTGGTTCCGTAGTCGGACCCTGACTGTATCTGGATGATGTAATGCTTTATTCATGTAATTGTGTGAAGTGGCAATTGTAAGCCAACTATGTATCTCTTTCCCTTACATGGGTTGTGTGAAGATTACCTCACTTGCGACATTGCTTTAAATGCGGTTATGCCTCTAAGTCGTGCTTCGACACGTGGGAGATATAGCCGCATCGAGGGCGTTACAAGTTGGTAATCAGAGCCTTCCCCGACCTTAGGAGCCCCATTGCTTGATCGTTTTTAGCGGTCGAGTTGTGTCTAGAAAAATGTTTTGAGTCATTTAGGATTATATATATCGGAGAGTTTAGGAATTCTTTTACTCCCCAGTCCCTTCAACCTTCTGGTGAGGTATCCTGACGTAGAGTTTTGACTCTTCTCTTCTCAAATTTCACTAAATTTTTTTTAGGATCACGCGGGTATCTTAGAATCGTTCCGATGGTTTTATGATGACAACATTGTCTTGGTTGCCTCCTGACATTTAGGGGTTGTGGCTGTGTCCCGGGGAGTTGAGCTCCGAGGTGTTGTCGTCATAATTTTATTGTTGCAGTAATGGAATACCTGAGTTTAGTACGCCGACATCGAAAATCTCTTTTATGCGTTGTTGGTGAGATAACCCGCTAACCCAAAGATCGAGGTGAGTACGGAGTATTGCCATGACTCGTATAACGGATGCTTTTCAAGGTTGAGGTAGACGATTTCGAAGGTTTCTTGGTTATGTGTTGATGGATGGATACAATGGATGTAGGGATTGTTAGTTTGGGTGAGATATATTGCTCCCAGATCCCCAACACCAGATTGCATAACCGAAAGTTTCGGGAGTTTCATAGGTGGGAATTCAAGTAGCTCTTAGGATATCTTTCGACGGATGTATGATATGAAATTGGGGTTCGACGTCTAGTGGTCCGCCTATTCACGGTTGGTTTTCTGATGGTCTCGTTGTGTCTTAAAGAGTCCTTGGCTATGCCGACTGGGACGCTTTGTATGTCATGTGCACTGCCTTGTACATGATGGTGCTGTACGATCGAGCCCGTGTAGGCCCCACCACGAAAACTTCGGACGAAATCTCTATCATATGTTTGTTCCGGCTTATTCTGCAAGCCAATCCTTTGTTTTGTTTTAATTGTGGTATTCGAGTTGCTTCGAAGTCAAATGTTGAATCCATACCTTTCCTAAACGGTGTTCTCATATTGCTATGTGAATACTAATCCTTTTTGATCATTGAGGTTGTCATGTTAATTCTTTTCCTACCGGTGTGCTTCTCTTCAAGTGGATCCCATCATTATCCCCATCTGCAAGATCAATTCTAAGTTTTCTCAACGATGTTTGTTTCATCCGTCCCAAGTTGCCTTTGTTTTCCCGCCCTCCCACCCTTTTTCTTCAAGGACACAGATTTCTTAATCAAGTATCCATTTATTCATGGGAAGTATCTTCACTCTTTTCAATCAATGTTCTTATCCGGTGATTTCCCATGAAGATGCTCAACAGCTTCAAGTTCATCATCCTTCATTGTTGTCTCTCCTCCGATGGATCCTATTCAAGCTTTCGATATTCATCATATTCCTTTCCTCGTTTATAATGCTTTCTCATACCGGTGCACCTCATTATCATTCTACTTCTCGCTATTTGTTATTCCGGAGTGCTCAAGATATCTCGAAGATTCGTGTTTCCACTCTGCATTCATTCAAGCTCTTTCGAGATTGGTATCTCATTCAAGCCATTTAATTCAACCGGTTCAACATCTCTTTTAAATCTTTTCAACGGTGTTCTTTTGAGTGGGCCCTAACCCATAGGTCCTTTCCCAGGATCTTACCTGACTCTTCTATTTGCCCAGAGCTATCCTAAATTCTTCTCCAAGTTTGACGTAAGAATGAGTTGTCATCAGTCAAATGCTTTTCTCCAAGATCTTTCAAATTCTTTTCATAGTTGGCTCAACCTCTTCGCTTTTGGATTCTTCCGGTGTGCCTCAATAATTCTTGGTGGTGTTTCTCGTTGTCATTCTCATCATTTGAAGACCGAAGAAGAGTTTCTCTTTAATCTTGCTCTATTCTCTTCAAGATTCATGGTGCTAGCTTGTTGCCATCCTCTCATAATTGTTTTCGATTGTGAGAATCTTTTTCACCCGTCCGGAGCATCTCATGAGTTGTTTCCGTTTCTTTCCTCCGAAGGCCATCATGTCATAATTCTTCATTCTCAGCGTAGCTATCGTTCTCCAAATCTTACCGGTGCATCGTTCGAATATCCTCTAATCAGTTCTTGATCTCTTTGTTCTCATGTATCTAGTTTGTCTCAAGTACCTTCATTCATTTGCTAATTCTTACCGGTGATACACCCCTACTTCGATCATTTTCAATTCTTACGGTGGTTCGTTCAAGATTTCACCTCTTTCGTTATCATTTAATTCATTCGTTCTTTCCAATCCTACCGGTGGTTCATGAAGACTTCCTCAAGTTTTGTGCCATATCTCTCTTAATCCTTTCTACGAGAATAAGTAGTATGGCAAATCCATTGATTGTCATCAATTAAATTGGTGAAGGATAAGCACGACATAATTCTTATTCTTGTTCATCCAAGTGATTAATTCTTTATTCCGGAGGCCCTTAATATTCTCGGTTTCATTTATTTCATCTTCTCTTTTTCTCGGAGTTCCAAGCTCTAATTATCACGGAGATCCATCTAAATCATTGCAAGGCTTCACCTTGTGTTTTCAACTTCTCTTTCTTTCTATCACCCTTTTGTTTACCGGAGTTCTTCATGGAGGTTCTAAATGGTGGTTCCTCAAGGATTCTTTTCACTCTTCAATTGTTCTTCAAGATTTCTCTTAAAGTTAAGATCAGCCAAGCTATACTCAAAATTTTAAACAGGGTGCCCAACACTTGTTTTGTTTTGAGGAGTTCAAGTATTCTTCATCTTGCATTCCAAAGTGCAATTCTTTCTACCTTATCTTTTGAGGTGGTGTTATGTCACTCTTGACAATTTCCATTCATGTTTTCATGATTCATATGTTGTCAAGAATGTGGTATTTTAAATCCATCAATCTCTTTGTTGGAGTTATCTTGGGTTATATTTCACCTAAAGCCTTCCATGGGGAATGCTGCTATTTGTGGTGCTTATCATTGATCCAAGCTTTCTCCATATCCTTCTCGGTGAAAGAGGTTTTTCATCTCTTCGTTGATCTCAAACAAGCAATTGTTTTTCGTTAGTGGCAGAATGTCATCTCATAGTCTTGCGATGTTTCCATAAGCCCACTACAAGCTTATTCTTTTCGTTGTTGATTTTCCAACAACTCCGCTCGATTCTTCTTTGCAAGGATGCTTTCCAAATTCAATTGTGGCAGAAGATGTCATTTTCTTCTCATTCTGTTATTCCAATGATCTATCTTCTTTTCGTTCTTCCGGAGGCATGGTGATGTTGCTCTCTTCACTAATCATCTCGTATTGTGAGGATCGTATTCTTTTCGTGCTTATCCATTTAACCGGAGTGTTGTGTCTATCGTTCCTCTTTTAACCGGAGTCTCATCCAAGTGCGTTCATTTTGCCAAGTTCAATTTTATTCCTCCATTTCCAACCGGAGTGTTGTATCATCTCCTCAATATCAACCCATCCTATCAAGTTTTCCTTCTTCTTTAAACCGGAGTGCTTCCCGAATTGTTCCTCTCCCATCTTGTTTTAACCGCAGTGGTTTTGAATTCTATCTTGCCCATTAAACTCTTGATTCATGTCTTTGCAACCTCTTGGTTCTCATCATACTCCTTGTTCCTCTTTTCTAACGGATTGTTTGCAATCTCGTTCATCTCTGTTGTTACTCTTTCTTTTAAATTGCTCAACCTCTCAAGGTTCATGGTTTCACTCGTTCGTCAAAGAAGCAACTTAGTTTTACCTCCCCTCTCCTCTTCCGTTTTCCCTCCGGTGCCATCCTAGATCTCGGGACGAGATCCTCTCGTAGTGGTGGAGTGTTGTAACGCCCCGGATCCGATGCGCCAGGTGTCCGCCAGTTATTCGCCGTTGTTGCCATGTCATTTGCTTGCGTGTTGCATTTTATCATGTCATCATCTGCATTTTATCATGTCATCATGTGCATTTCATTTTGCATACATGTTCGTCTCATGCATCCGAGCCTTTTCCCCGTTGTCCGTTTTGCAATCCGGCGCTCCTATGTCATCCGGCGTCCCCTTTTCCCTCTTTTCATGTGCGGGTATTAAACTTTCTCGGAATGGCCCGATGTTTGCCAAGCGACCTTGGTATACCACCGGTAGACCGCCTGTCAAGTTTTGTGCCATTTGGAGGTCGTTTGGTACTCCAACGGTTAACCGGGTAACCGCAAAGCCCTCTTTTGTTGCAGCCCAACACCCCTTCCAAAGTGTCCCAAAACCCACCAAACTCCTCTCCATGCTCTCGGTCGTTCGATCACGATCGCGTGGCCGAAAACCGCTCCTCATTTGGACTCTCCTAGCTCCCTCTACCTATAAATACAGCCCCTCCCCCGAAATTCACGGATGGCCCCCCCGAAACCCTAGATTTTTTTCCTTCCAAGGCCGGACATATCCAAGACCTGGCGCGGACACGTCCCGCCGCGCGCCGTCCACCACGTGCGGTGCCACGTAGCACTCCGCCGCCGTCCGCGCCGCCGGCCGCTGCCCGCTCCGGCCCCAGGAATCCATCGCCTCGCCGTCGCGCCCGCGCGCCCTGCCGCCGCTGGCCGCCCGCCTCGCCGGCCGGCCGTGCCGCCGCCTCCGCTTCGCCGCGGTTCCGACCCGGTCGCCCGCCGCCGTCGGGCTCCGCCCAGCGCCTCCGCCCAGCGCCAGGCCTCTCGGCCGCCGCGCCGTGTTCGCCGTCTGCGCCCGCCCGCCGGCCGCCGCCCGGCCGCCCTCCAGCGCCCTGCCGGAGCTTCGCCGCTCCGCCGCGCCGCCATCTTCCCCGCCTCGCCGGCGCCTCCTCCGGCCGGAGCCCCCTCCACCAGCCCCGGAGCCTGGCCCGCCTCGAAATCCGTGCCCGTTGATTTTTTCCCGGGGTGAGAAAATGCCTAACTCCCCGTTTCTGCATAATTTTCATGCCATGTTCATGCCATCACATCTTCGTATCTGTAGCTCCGTTTTGCGCGTATAATATGTCAACTTGTTCGTCACGACGAGTATATCATTTCATTCCATTGCATCATTTGCATTTGAGCTCATCTTGATGCCCTAAATGCTGTTGGAAGAGGGCTTCAGATCGTTAGTTCCAGAATCTTATCAGCTCGAGCTCTTTTGTCATTTTTGCCATGATTTATGTGTGCATCCTATGAGTATGAGCTCTACATGAATGTTGGACTAGGCCATGCCATCTTTCCAGAGGTGTTGACCTTGTATTTTTGTGAGTTGTGTGCTGAGTGCATTGAGCTTGTAAAGTAGGGTAGTTGCTGTTGCTGTTTTCCTGGCAGATTCTGTTATAATTTGATGCCATGTTAACATGCTTCCACCAATCATTCTATGCATAATCTGGAGACGCTATATAAACATGTTTTGATATACATGTCTTGCTCTATCCATTCAGGATCTTGGTTGAAATTATAGCCTGCTGGAACATGTACATTTCTTGCTCCAAAGTTGCTTGAAAATCTTTCCTGACAGATTGTTTGCATGAGATTCAATTTTCACTAGGTCGTTGTAGTTGATCCGTGTATGCTATGACCTTGCTCTTGCTATTCTTAGCTTCATAAACATGCCTTCTTACTGTTGGTTTCCTTGCCATGCCATGTATTGCCCTGTAGTGAGTGGTTCGAGCTCACGAACATGCCTACTAATCGTTGTTCCTGCCATGTTTAAATCTGTAATAAAACTTGCCATGTTTACATGGATGCCATCATATTTTCTATGCCTTTTTGTCTTATAGTCAGTAAGGGTCTTTTGATCTATGCTATTAGTAGTTTCATGCCATGCCTTTGTTTGCCATGATAAGTTCCTGTAAAATGTTGTTTGATAGCTCTAAACATTGCAACCTGATGATATTTCTGCTAAAGTCTGAAATTGTTATTACTTGCAATATCTCCATGTCATTTTAAGCATGTTCTAGTTGTTTCTGGAGATAGCTCAGTGTTCATGTTTTGTTATGCTTTACGTGTACTTCATGCCCATGCCTTTTGTTATTATGTTGGGGTGTTGTAGCATGTTGTTTTGATGCTTGCAATATGCCTAGTTGCTGTTTTGGACCGATTGTTGATATGACTTGTATATTGTGCATGTGTTGAACCGTTGCTCCGTTTTGAGTGTGCTGTATATGAAACTTGCTTGTTTTTGCATGTAGCTTCATATTATCATGTTGCATCCTTGTTTTGATATGTTTGCTTGATGGTTGGGTGCATTTTGCATCAATGCCATGTTTAACTTGTTTTGCTCATATCTTCAAGGCCGTAGCTCCGAATCTAATGAACTTTATATGTAAATTGACTAGAATTTCGTGTAGATCATCATGGTGCATCTTAACTTGCTGTTTAACAACTTCAACATAAGGTTTAATCAGTTCTGGATTAATTTCGAAATTTGCATATGAGGACTTACCGGAATTGTTATATGTTGTTCCCGGCCTCATTTAAACTTGCCTTGATGTGTTGTTCTTGTTTGCATCTTCTCTTGCCATGAATAGCTTCATGCAGCTTGGTCATGCATCATGCTTGTTGTGCATCATGTCTTGTTCATGTGTGGTGTGTTTACCTTTGTTGTGTGATTCTTCTCGATAGTTCCCGTTTCGTTGCGATCGTGAGGATTCGTTCGTCTACGGTTGGTTCGGCTTCATCCGTTCATCTTCTTCATGGACTCGTTCTTCTTCCTTGCGGGATTTCAGGCAAGATGACCGCTACCCTGGATCTCATTACAATCATTGCTATGCTAGTTGCCTCGTTCTTTCGCTATGCTGCGCTACCTATTACCTGTTTGTCAAGCCATCCCATATTGCCATGAACCTCTAACCTTTGACACCTTCCCTATGCAAACCGTTGTTTGGCTATGTTACCGCTTTTGCTCAGCCCCTCTTATAGCGTTGCTAGTTGCAGGTGAAGTTGAAGATTTCTCCATGGTGGACAGGATTTTGGTTGGGATATCACAATATCTCTTATATTATTAATGCATCTATATACTTGGTAAAGGGTGGAAGGCTCGGCCTTATGCCTGGTGTTTTGTTCCACTCTTGCCGCCCTAGTTTCCGTCATACGGTGTTATGTTCCCGGATTTTTGCGTTCCTTACGCGATCGGGTGATTTATGGGACCCCCGACAGTTCGCTTTGAATAAAACTTGTCCAAAGAAGGCCCAACATTGACTTTTACCATTTGCCTCACCACCACCTATCTTTTCCCTTGGGAGTCGCTCTCGAGGGTCATCTTTATTTTAGCCCCGGGCCAATGCTTGTCTAAGTGTTGGTCCAAACTAGAGCCACTTGCGGCGCCACCTCGGGAAACTTGAGGGCTGGTTCTAGTTATGCGTAGTGCTCATCCGGTCGTGGCTCGAGACGAGATCTGGCGGCTACTATCGGGATGTCGGCACGCCGGGAGGTCTTGCTGGTCTTGTTTTACCATTGTCGAAATGTCTTGATGTACCGGATACCGAGTCGATCGGAGTGTCTCGGGTGAAGGTCTATTCTTCGATGATCGCGAGAGCTTGTCATGGGCTAAGTTGGGACACCCTGCAGGTATAAACTTTCGAGAGCCGTGCCGCGGTTATGTGGCAGATGGGAATTTGTTAATGTCCGGTTGTAGATAACTTGACACTTGATCCGAATTAAAACGCATCAACCGAGTGTGTAGCCGTGATGGTCTCTTCTCGGCGGAGTCCGGGAAGTGAACACGGTTTCTGTGTTATGTTTGACGTAAGTAGGTGTTCAGGATCACCTCTTGATCATTGCTAGTTGACGACCGTTCCTTTGTTCTCTTCTCGCTCTCATTTGCGTATGTTAGCCACCATATTCTGCTTAGTCGCTGCTGCAACCTCACCACTTTACCCCTTCCTTTCCCTTTAAGCTTTGCTAATCTTGATACCCATGGTAATGGGATTGCTGAGTCCTCGTGGCTCACCAGATACTTCCAAAACCAGTTTGCAGGTGCCTATGTTATCGAGTAGGTGACGCAACCAAGCTCAAGGAGGAGCTCGTTGAAGATCTTGCCTTTGTGTTGTTTTGTTCTTGTTGATCAGTAGTGGAGTCCAGTTGGGGTCGATCGGGGACCTTTTGTCGCATTTGGGGTTTTTCTTTTATTTTGGTTCCGTAGTCGGACCCTGACTGTATCTGGATGATGTAATGCTTTATTCATGTAATTGTGTGAAGTGGCGATTGTAAGCCAACTATGTATCTCTTTCCCTTACATGGGTTGTGTGAAGATTACCTCACTTCCGACATTGCTTTCAATGCGGTTATGCCTCTAAGTCGTGCTTCGACATGTGGGAGATATAGCCGCATCGAGGGCGTTACACATTCCTAGCCTACTTGCTTTGGCAGGAACTTCCCGAAGACCAAAATGAGGCCCACTGCATAGTCCGGCGATCGAAAGCCTACAAGGTCCATGAGGGAGAACTTTATAAGAAAAGTACAACCGGAGTCCTTCAAAGGTGTATCTCCGAAGACGAAGGGCGAACCCTCCAGGCTGAAATTCATGCCGGACTAGGCGGACACCACGCAGCAGCCCGGGCCCTTGTAGGAAAGGCATTCCGTACAGGATTTTATTGGCCGACGGCCGGCAGATGCTCAGGACTTAGTCCAAAGATGCGTCGGTTGTCAGCTCTTTGCTAATCAGAGCCATATGCCACCCACCGCCCTCAAAACTATACCCATTACCTGGCCGTTCGCGGTCTGGGGGCTTGACATGGTTGGACCCCTTAAAGGGGGAACCCACAAGCAAAGGTACCTATTGGTCATGGTGGACAAATTCACCAAATGGATAGAGGCCAAACCAGTCAAAACGGCAGAGTCCGGACCAGTGATAGACTTTATATCCGGGGTAGTACACCGTTATGGTGTCCCCCACAGCATCATCACCGATAACGGCACGAACTTCACGGCCGACGAGGTTAAGTCATGGTGCAAAAACATGGGCATTAAGCTCGATTACGCTTCATTCTATCATCCTCAAACCAACGGTCAAGTGGAATTAGCAAATGGTCTAATAATGAGCGACATTAAACCCAGACTAGTGCGGTCACTTATGAAATCCGACACGCACTGGGTAGAGGAGCTCAACTCCATGCTCTGGGGGCTGCGGACAACGCCCAACCGTACTACCGGATTCACACCATTTTTTATGGTACACGGTGCAGAGGCAGTTCTGCCCTGCGACATTATTCATGACTCACCTCGAGTACGCATGTATGAAGAAAGAGAAGCCGAGTTGGATCGGCAGGACAGTTTGGACGCATGGAGGAAGAACGCAACGTCGCCAAGGCTCGTTCCGCATTCTATCAGCAGCAGGCTCGAAGATATCAAAGCAGAGAAGTACGGGCCAAGACTTATAACGTTGGCGAACTAGTTCTACGCTGCCAGACAAGAAAAGGACAAGCTCAAGCCCAAATGGGAGGCCCTTCATCATCGATCAAGTCGACCGGCGGAGCGTACTGTCTACTTAAATGCATCGGACAACCGACTCGAGCCGAACCCATGGAACGCAGCCGGCCTCCAAGATTCTATGCCTAGTATTTGGACTAAGAGTTCGTCCCCTTACCCGTCCAAATTTTTACACTTCAGCTGTCTTTTGTTTCTCTTTCTTCCCGTAACCTTTTTCCTAAAAAGCCCTTAAGGGCCTACTTGCGCATTGTTCGCACATACTTGATGTGCCATCCGCACTCATTATACCTGGGGGCTTCCTTTCCGAAGCTCAATTATAAGGGCTTTATGCCCAGCACACATGTCAAGCTTCCACATGTACCTTTTACTCACCATTATATGCATCGATATGACTTAAGTTTTGGCCAAGCTGGGTTGCTCGGCTCTGTGCTTACCCCCACGTTCCCGATTGTTCGGCTAGGAGGTAAAGGAGCACCTCTGCGATTATTCTTGCCGGTCACCGAATGTGTACCTCAGACTAGGTGAAGCCGAAAGCTAGCGTTCTTAAGGGAATATTCGGTCGGTGACTTGAAAGATGATTTTTTTACCTACTTATTTATCTGCCCCCAGATGTTTTTCTGCTTTTTTCGCAGTCCGGACATGCACTTTAGGGCATGCCTCCCAGGGAAAGGAACCCTTAATGGAACTATTCTCCTTGGAATATGTTTCTTACTAACCATGTAATATAACATAACTAGTTGGGCACTTGTCTGATAAAGCACTAATAACCCCTACGCCTGGTCTCCATGCATACCCTGGTTGTTTCTTAACCGAGAAGGTATTCGGACACACTCCGGACTCTAGGGTCCCGAGGTTGAAGCGAAAAGGTCGGCAAAGACAAACGATCTACAATCCGGCTAGAAGGCATTTCACATGTCATTTTAAAATACATTGTCAAATCTACTGACTGTATTCCTCCTCAATCCCGTCTAACAGGCTGTCTAACTTACAGTCCCGTTGGGAAAATTTAGCAGCCAACTCTACTTGGATGTATACTAAACTCACGAGGATCTCCTTCCCAGCGGGCCCCACCGGTCCGACCTCAGCCATGTGGTTGGGATCCGCCTTCTTGTACCGTGTCTTCACCATGGCCCAAGCCTCCCTGGCACCTTGGCGGCAGGCCGAAATCTTCCATAAACGGAAGCGCTGCCGCACTCCCTGAAGCTTCTCCACAAGCTCCCCAAAGCCCTCGGGTGGGGAGAGGGCTGGCCATAAAGCACAGACGACGCCGCTCATCATCGCCAAACTTCGTTCGGCGATTGCAACAGCTCGGGAAGTAGATCACCCGTTGATACGGGCATCTCCTCAGCAGGGCGACCTGTGAGTATACCTACAAGACATATTTCGTCAATTGACTTCCTCACCGAACTATTCTTTTCAAAGGAGTTCGCTCAAGCACTTACTATAGATGCCGCGACGAAGCCCCTGATTTTCCTTAACGGAGCCGGACAGCTCGACCCGAACGCCTTTCAGCTCTTCTCCAAGCTGGGCGTGGGCATCTTGGAGATTGTTCCTTTCCTGCTGCACTCTATTCAGCACCCTCTCGCCGGCCTTTAGCTGGCGCAGCAATTCCTGCCTGTCCGGATTTTGTCCGGCAGCACCTACAATGTCATTATTAGACTTGCGCGCACGCCGCATAGCGCTTATATTTAAAAGCAGATGCGTTACCAGGAGGGGCCTCTGTGTTCCCTCCTGCGGCAGCAAGTGCGGCCTCAAGTTGGGCCTTGCACTCTTGCAGCTCCTGAGACAGTTGGGTATTCTTCTCGGTAAGATCCTGCATTTCAAATGATCCTTAAATCAGTTAACATAACTACTTTAAGTCTCGGGGGCTACTGGCATATATAACTATTAAATTCTCTTACCCGTATGTCTTTTACATACTGCTCCGTGGCTCTGGTAAAACCATCTTGAGCAGCACGGAGGTGCGCGTCCCCCGCGTTAAAGGCATTCAACGCCTCAAGGGAGAAGCACGCTTCACGAAATACTGTCCGGCGGGCCTGTGGTTCATGGCGCTCTCCACCTTAGACTTGGTGGCGGACATTCTGTCGGCATCCTCCGTTGGAGGAGTATCTGGCCCGCGCCTTGCGCTTGCCTCCCCCGCATCGGGTCTTTGGAGCTGGCTGGTAGAGGTCGGATCGGCAACCTCTACGCCCGCAGTTCGGCGAGCGCTTTTTCTCCTACAAAGATCATGAGCACTCAAACGCTTCTTAGGAACGTTGCTCCAAATAATTAATTACGAGCTATACCTTTGCGGCGACGTTTCAATCCGCGCCGCGCTCCTTTTCCACCTACTGGTCCGGACTGGCCTTTGGTGGTCAGCCGCCGCGGGCTCGGCTTCCCGCCTTGAAGGCGCTTCCTGCAAAACACCATCGTACGCGAAGGTCAGAAATGGGCAAGGAAGAAATAATGGTGTCTGGACTTCCGTCACAATCGCCTGGGAAGCCGGATATAGTCCGGGGTAGTCAGCCGTAATGGCGACTAAAGCAATATCCATGCTTAACTTGTGGAACACCCCGTCGATTAGCTCCACCTGAATGTCCGGATCCTCTTCGGAGGCCGGATCCTGGGATCTCTTTGGGTCCTCGGGTTGCAGAGTTGGACTTATCATGTCCTCCACAATCCGACGCAGTTCCTGCGCCGAAGACATAATATGAGAAGCTTAAACTTCGAAAACATGGGTCGGGCCCTTAAAGTGTTCGCTTACCCAACGACGGGGGTTATTCATGGAGAACCCATTCAGCGGGTTAAATCAAGGAAGTCCTTCTCCCCCTTGTACAGGCCAGACAGGATCGTCACCAGATCCTCGGCCGAGTCCGGTCCTTTGCGGCCATGACGGGTGGCGTCGTCTTCCCCGTTGAAATCCCACATAGGGTGGCCCCGGTATTGCAGTGGCTGCACCCCCGTGTAATGCATGTTGCCATGACTCCAATCATGGTCAACCCTGAATGGGCCAGTAATCTTATTCGGCCCATCAAATAATGGACACTCTTGTCTTCCTCCAGTTGGGGGCTCCCTGGGCGCCAACTAAGGCGTTTCTTTAGAGGAGCAGTATTGAACTCCGGGAGGCCGACACGGACAGGGACCGGCAGCGGAGCGTCTTCTATGTAAAACAATTCCGAAGGCCAGTCTTCGGACGCCTTCTTAGGGGTTCCGGATGGATATCCGGTCCCGGCAATGCGCCATATTTCGGCGCCGCCCACTAGATATATAGACCCCTCATGAGAACGGGGTACGAGGCAGAACAACCTATTCCACAGTGCAAAATGGGTCTCGATGCCCAGAAATAGCTCGCAAAGAGCTACGTAACGCGCGATATGCAGGATAGAGGCGGGTGTAAGGTGATGGAGCTGGAGTCTGTAGAACTCCAGGAGCCCGCGGAGGAATGGATGTATAGGAAATCCGAGTCCCCTTATCAGATAGGGGACGAAACATACCCGCTCCCCTTTGTTGGGACTTGGGGTAGCCTCCGCTTGCTTCCCACCTTGGTAGGTGGCCAGCCCGGCTCGGACCGGAACCATGAAAGCCGGAGGGAGATATCCCCCCGCTTGGAGCTTCACTAGCTCGTTGTGCGGAACAGAGCATCTCCTCCAATCTCCTGGCAGTGGGCTGGGAGCACGAGAAGAGGAGCCGCGCCGGCGGTCCATGATGGAATGGATTCTGGGTCAAAGGCGCTCCGATGAGTATTCGCGGAACGAAGATGGTGTGATTTGGATCTGGATTTTTGCCTCTTTTATAGGCAGATTACTTGCACGACTAGGGGGTGAAACATAAAAGATACCCTAGCTTTTCGCATTCGTGCGACGCGTGGAAGAAGGCCATTATTGGGCGTAGAAGCCAAGAAGCGCAGCATTTATAAGGAAGTCGGACACAGTTCGGCAGGTACATGGAACTTAAAGGGAGAACCTGCCTTGCAACGCCGAAGACTATATACGAGCTGGACTTATCGTCATTGAAGCCTGGTTCGGGGGCTACTGAGGGAGTCCTAGACTAGGGGGTGTCCGGATTGCCGGACTATCATCGTCCGCCGGACACCAAGACTACGAAGATGCAAGATTGAAGACTCCGTCCCGTGTCCGGATGGGACTTTCCTTGGCGTGGAAGGCAAGCTTGGCGATACGGATATGTAGATGTCCTACCATTGTAACCGACTCTGTGTAAACCTAGCCCTCTCCGGTGTCTATATAAACCGGAGGGCTTTAGTCCGTAGGACAGAACCTCCATTACAACAATCATACCATAGGCTAGCTTCTAGGGTTTAGCCTCTTTGATCTCGTGGTAGATCCACTCTTGTACTACCCATATCATCAATATTAATCAAGCAGGACGTAGGGTTTTACCTCCATCAAGAGGGCCCGAACCTGGGTAAAATATCGTGTCCCTCGTCTCCTGTTACCATCCGCCTAGACGCACAGTTCGGGACCCCCTACCCGAGATCCGCCGGTTTTGACACCGACAACAGGTTTAAAACCTTGTGGAAATTCGTGGTCCAGTACCTCTTCGGTGAAGCACAGAGGGTGAGCAGCCCCTCTGTATCTGGACGTGTTGTGGCATGCTGTCGACTATTGTTGTGTCTGGTGCTGATTCTGAACTAGTATTCGATCAGTCTGATCGTTTTGGTAATGATAATCCTGCGCCGGAGCGTGTCCTCTAGATCCGTAGATGGACCTCGTTGCGCCGACCTTTTTGTCCAGGAGCTCACGTAAATCGTGTGCGGCGTCAGTAGCTGCTCCGTTGCGATCATCAAGTGGTTGGTCCGGCCTACCGGTCGTATTGTTCTTCGGCGGAAAGGCCTCATCGTCGAATTCTGGCAGCAGCTTGCACTTTGGATAGCTCTTTGTGTGGCGATCGTCGCTGTATTTTTCTTAAGTGTCTAGCACTTTATTCCATCTGTGGATGAGCGTTTCCTGCGCGGCCTTAAGCCTTTGCTTCTGCTTCTTTAGACTTCTCACAGTGGCCATAAGCCTTCTGTGGAGGTTATCTCGTTCCAAACATTTTTCCGGGATGATGAATGCATCATCGTCCGGACTATGCTCGGGGCAGGATGATGAGTTCATCCCTCGGGATCGCTGTGATCGGGCGTTTGCTCCGGGCTGTGTTCGGCGTGACCTGGCTCATCCTGCTCCATCGCTGGGTCCATATGGTCGTCGTTGCCTTTGGAGTTGACTGGTGTGTCGATCTTTCTAGCGCTGTGATCGCTGTTTTTACTGTGGCTGGACTTAGAGGGGTGTCTGCGCCGTTGTTTTGGCTTTTGTCCAGGGGTTTTATCCTCCCTTTTGTCGCCATCGTCCTCCTTAGGCGTGTCCACCATGTATATATCGTATGATGAGGTGGCAATCCAGCGCCCTGTGGGTGGTGGTTCTGAATCGCCCCCTGCACCGACGTCCATGTCGGTGTCATCGGAGTCGAAGTCAAGCATGTCTGTTACGTCATCGACAGTGGCTATGAAGTGGGTGGTGGGTGGGGAACGAATTTCCTCGTCGCCTGCTTCCCACTCGAGCCGGACATAGTTCGGCCAAGAGTCTCCCGACAAAGAGAGAGACTTTAATGAATTCAGTATGTCACCAAAGGGCAAGTGCTGGAAGATATCCGCAGCGGTGAACTTCATTACTGGAGCCCAGCCGGATTCGGCGGGCTCAGGGGCGCGTGGTCTGGAACCTACAGCCGGACACGAGTCTGGGGTCCGGTGACACAGGCTTCCTCGGGAGAGGAGTCTGTGTTCGACCCTACCGCCGATGGGTGTGCGGCCTCCGGGGTGGGTCCATCCACCCGTCCTCGGACGACACGATTTGCCCCGGATTTAGGTCCGGAGCTCCTGCAGGTGCGATATCCCAAGTATTGTCCGACAGCACCTCTAAGCCGTGCTCGTCGTGACTGTTCGGCACTCCTGGCGTAGGCCCGAATCCGTCGAAGATTAAGTCTCCGCGGATATCGTCCGTGTAGTTCAAGTTTCCGAACATGACCTGATGGCCAGGGGCGTAGCTATCGATCTGCTCCAGATGGCCAAGCGAATTGGCCCGTAGTGCGAAGCCGCCGAACATGAAGATCTGTCCAGGGAGAAAAGTCTCACCCTGGACCGCGTTGTTGTCGATG
Source organism: Aegilops speltoides (assembly GCA_021437245.1). Classification (NCBI taxonomy): domain Eukaryota; kingdom Viridiplantae; phylum Streptophyta; class Magnoliopsida; order Poales; family Poaceae; genus Aegilops; species Aegilops speltoides. Next base: position 340,198,206 of record CM038142.1, on the reverse strand, counting down.
ATTGAAGGAGCCATCGAGCCTTGCTGCGACGACATAGAGGAACTCTCAATGAAAGCACCAATGTCGGTGTCAAAACCGGCGGATCTCGGGTAGGGGGTCCTGATCTGTGCGTATAAGGCTAATGGTAACATGAGGCAAGGGACACGATGTTTTACCCAGGTTCGGGCCCTCTTGATGGAGGTAAAACCCTACTTCCTGCTTGATTGATCTTGATGATATGAGCATCACAAGAGTTGATCTACCACGAGATCGTAGAGGCTAAACCCTAGAAGCTAGCCTATGATGATTATGATTGTCCCTGCTACGGACTAAACCCTCCGGTTTATATAGACACTGGAGAGGGCTAGGGTTTACATAGAGTCGGATACAAAGAAGGAGATCTAACATCTGGATTGCCAAGCTTGTCTTCCACGCAAAGGAGAGACCCATCCAGACACGAGACGAAGTCTTGAGTCTTGTATCTTCATGGTCCATCAGTCCGGCCAAAGTATATAGTCCGGCTGTCCGGATACCCCCTAATCTAGGACTCCCTCAGGGACCAGGCCGTGGCATGTCGCGGACGCCGAGGCGCATCGACTGGCACGCTTGGGAGGCCCGAGGTGGACGGGAGTGCGGCGGCAAGGCTCGGCCGCCACTGTAGCACGCTCCAGAGCAGCCTTTAGGCCAGCTTGAGCGTGTTTTGCGCGCTCTACCATGTCCACTTGCGTCTGGAGTGTGCTAGGTGATGGGCTAAAGCCTGGGGTGATGTTGGAGATCTAGCAAAATCAAAGGAAGAGAGAGGGGGAGCAGAAATAGAGGAAAAGTTGCTGGACAGAGATGAAAAATGAGGTTCTCACCCCTAAATAATTGAGCTGAAGCCATCCAACTTTTGCCAGTGGTAGAGGGGTTCTAGGACAATGTAAAGTTGCTCAAATTTGGTTCTGGACAGGAAAGGTTTTGGGGCACTTTGATCAAGTTAACTTGTTCTCCAACTTGTGCCACTTGGTCTAGATGATTTATTAGACCATTTTAGCATGTGGACCAAGTTTGAGAGCATTTGTACAAATTTGCCATTGTAAAGTTGTTCAAACTTGAAAAAGGTCAAGAAATGGTTTTGAGAGGGTTTCATGGGGTTATACTATTCTCCATGACATGAGACTTGGCAAGATCGTCAAACATTTCATATGTGACATGCTAGAATTTTCATGGAATTTTTAGAGAATATTTCCTTTGTAAATATTTCAAAAGCTGGAAATATCCAGAAAGGGTTTTTGAGGGATTTGACCAATGTTTTGAACATGACCATGTGTTGAAACTCTTATATATGGACAATATATGTCCACTCAGTTTCCCTAAATTTTCCCAATTATTTTTAAAGCATTAAAATAATTTTAACCTATTAAAGACCATTTATGGACTTAGGAAAAAGCCTTTAAATAAAATAGAAAAATAACTTTTAAAATTATATTTTTTGTGGTTTATGGGAGTCCTACACCTAATAGGAGTCAAACATACTCTTTGAAAGATTTTTTGTAAGAAAATTCTACAATGTACTATACACATGGCATGATCAGTGGGCAGAAATTTTGGAGCAAGGACATGAAGTATAGGAGTTGGAGGATTTATTTGATTTTTAGAGCACTTGGAAACAACAGACAAAATCCAATCAAGGAAAAGTCCAAAATACTCAAAAGTTTTTGTCAAACCACATTTTATCATGATTTATAATCTTAAGTGTTGTGCCATGAAAACCAGGGTGTGACAGCTCCCTTGGCAAGATCCTTGCCGGGGCGGCCTCCACAGCCCCGGCAAGGACCTTGCCGGGGCAGCTTACCCAACGCCAGCGGAGCGCACCACCCTTGAGCCCCAAGTTTTCCAACACCACCAACCACGTTGGGACCAAGGCTCGGGAGACGCCTCCATGATGGTATGCAGATCTTTGTGAAGACAAGAAGCACTCCAAATCAGATGAGGATTAGAAGACGACCAACCTCGGCGATATCCTTGACGAGGAAACCCACAAGACCCCCGGCAAGATCCTTGCCGGGGACGACCACAACACCACTACAAGACCCTTGCCGGGGCCCAGACAAGGCCCTTGCCGAGGACATCTGTGGGGCCACAGCCAGGCTCACACCCGCCAAGTTTCCACCACCGCTCCCTTGCAACTGCCAGCCCACTAGCTAGGCAGGCACCTGCGTGTCGACGTGAGGCTCCCAAGCCAACTCAGCGCGTGCCTACGTGGTGGCATGCAAATCTTTGTGAAGGCACTACCACCGCGCCACCTCAGCAGCCTACCAGCCTACATGGCACTGACTGCCTTGCTGGCCCGGGCGCGTGTCAAAGCAAGGCGAAGCGGCGGTAAAGTGAGGGGGACACCTAAGGGGCGCATTAAATGCGTCTTGTCCCATAATGGCAAGCGATAAGCTTAGCCATTGTACACCGATGCCAGCTCCTGTGTGCCACTGTGGTGATCCCCTTAACTATAAAAGGAGGCCCGAGGCATCCAGGAGAAGGATTCAGACCCTTGGACAAGTTACACTAATCGTAGCTAGCTCAAGAACTCCAAGAACACTGATATACACCCCAAAGCAAGACTAGGGTATTACGCATCCTCGCAGCCCAAACCTGGGTAAATGACTCGAGTGCTTGTGCTGACTGCTGATCCCGCTCTTCTCACGACCCCGCGCCCCGCAACCATAGTAGGGATTCCCGTGATCCCATAGGTCTCGTTTCCACTAACACCGACTCATGCCTGCATCTACTACTATTACTCCACCAATTGACCGCTATCCAGCATGCATCTATGGTATGATCTAGACAAAGTAAACCCAGTCAATATGAATAAACCCCATCGTTTTACCCTCAACGGCAACAATGCAAATACGTGCATTGTCCCCTTCTGTCACTGGGATATAGAGCACCACAAGATTGAACCCATCATAAAGCACCTCTCCCACTTAAGATAAATCAACCTAGTTGGACAAAACCAAATGGATAGATCAGAGAGAGATATAAAGCTATAACAATCACGCATAATAAATTTCAGAAAAGACTCAGTTACTTTCAATGAATTATCTGATCATAAACCCACAATTCATCGGATCCCAACAAACACACCGCAAAAGAAGATTACACCGGATAAAACTCCAAGAAGAACGAGGAGCACATGGTATCACAGATCAAAGCGAGAGAACAAGCCATCTACCTACTAGCTATGGAGCCATAGGTTTGTGGTGAACTTCTCAAGCATCATCAAAAGACAGCAAGGATGATGTAGAAGCCCTCCATGATCGATTCCCCCTCTAAGAGAGTATCGGAAAAGGCCTCCAGATGGGATCGCGGAATAATAGAATCTTGCGGCGGCAGAAAAAGTTTTTCGGGTGGCTCTTTGTTGGTTTGAGAATATTTGGGAATTTATGGAGGTGGAATTAGGTCAAATGAAGTTGCATGGGAGTCGTGAGCTTAGGGCCGTGCCTACCACCTGGGGCGCATCTGGTGAGCTCGTGACTCTCCCGTAAGGCTTCTGGTCCAGAAAAAATCACCCTAAAATTTCATCGTGTTTGGACTTTATTTGGTACTGGTTTTGTGAAAAGCCAAATATAAGCAAAAAAAATAAGAACTGGCACTGGGCACTAGGTTAATAGGTCTGTCCCAAAGAATGATATAAAATGACATATAAATGCATATAAAACATCCACAATTGAAAATATAATAGCATGAAACAATAAAAAAAATATAGATACATTGGAGATGTATCATAATATCAAGTTGTAAGTAAATAAAAGTGTGATAATGATCATTATTAGAGCATTTTCTCAGCGAGGAAAGGATCGGGGAGACAATGAATCCCCCACAAGTCAGGATCACACTCCATACTAAATAAAATAAAAAATAAAAAGCGACCAAAAGAGTCTAACAAAAATTGAGAAAAAAGAGAGAAGGGGCAACGTTACTATCCTTTTACCACACTTGTGCTTCTGAGTAACACGTTGTTGTTCATATATAGAGTCTCCTGAGTTGGCACTTTCATATACTAGTGGGAATTTTTCATTATAGAACTTGGCTTGTATATTCCAATAATGGGCTTCCTGAAATGCCCGAGGTCTTCATGAGCAAGCAAGTTAGATGCACACCCACTTAGTTTCAGTTTCATCTTTCATACGCTTATAGCTCTAGTGCATCCGTTGCATGGCAATCCCTACTCCTCACATTGATATTGATTGTAAGGCCTCTTCATTTCCTAACGATCCACTGATTTGGTGTGAGCCTTTCTTCCTTTTTGACTCCTCCTATATATCTCTACCACCGCGCATTATTCCACCATAGTTCTAATAACCATGGATCATGCTCATGTATTGAGTGATCTGAAAATGCTGAAGTGCATTAAAAAGTATGATAGAATTGCTTGGTTTGACACCGGGGTGCTCATGATTTATACTTATGCGGTGAAGGCGGAGTCATGACATGCCTACATAACTCAGTGAGTAGGGATAACATTCATTATTTTGAAAAAGTAATTATTATGTTATCATATTCATGGATATTATTATGTTGATATCAATTACTTCATCGTTTCTCAATATTTATACCATAAACAGATTACATGATAAACATGCTAGGTAGCATTCAACATCAAAAATTCTACTTTTATCATTTACCTACTCAAGGACGAGCAAGAATTAAGCTTGGGGATGCTGATACGTCTTCAACGTATATAATTTCTTGATTATTTCGTGCTATTATATTACCAATCTTAGATACTTTTTATGCAATTTAATATTAGTTTTGGGAACTAACCTATTAACCCAGTGCCTAGTGCTAGTTGTTGTTTTCTTCTTGTTTTTGGTTTTTCAGAAATCTGTACCAAACGGAGTCCAAATGCTATGAAACATTTTGTTGATTGTTTTCTAGACATAAGAGACCCTCGAAGCTTCGGGAGGAGACCAAACACGAAACAAGGAGATGGCAAGGCAACAGAGAGCGCCCTGATGCCTTGTGGCCCCCATGTGGATCCATATGACCTAATTCCACTTCTATAAATTCTCAAATATTTAGAAAAGCCCATAGAGGCACCCGAAACAATTTTTTCGCCACTACAAGCTCCTGTTCTTCCGCGGTCCCATCTAGAGGCATATACCGGTACTCTACCGGAGTGGGAATCGATCACGGAGGGCTTATACACTAACCTTGCTACCCTTCGGATGATGTGTGAGTAGTTGACCACAGACCTACGTGTCCATAGCTAGTAGCTGGATGGGTTCTTCTCTCTCTTTGATCTTCAATACCATATTCTCCATGATCTCCATGGAGTTCTATCCGATGTAATCTTCTTTTGCGGTGTGTTTGTTGGGATCCAATGAATTATATGTTTATGATCAGATTATTCATTCAAAGTAAATGAGTCTTCTCTGAATTTTATTATGCACGACGGGGTTTAATAATATTGCTTAGTTTTATCCTATCTACATCATGTCATCTTGCTTAAAGCATTACTCTGTTTGTCATGAACTTAATGCCATAGATGCAAGCAGGAGTTGGTCGACTGATGGAGTGATAGTAGTAGATGTAGGCATCAATCGGTCTACTTATCATGGACATGATACCTATATACATGGTCATTGCCATGAATAACGTCACAACTATGTGCTTTTTCCATCAATTGCCCATCAGTAATTTGTCTACCCACTGAATGCTATGTTTCAAGAGAGAAGCCTTTAGTGAAAAGTATGCCCCCAGGGTCTACTTTAATCATATTACTAAAACAAAAAATACCTTGATGCAATTTATTTACTTTTATTTTACTTTGAAATTAACATATCTACCAGTAATAAGTTTTTATATATTTGGGAGTAATGAGTTCAAGGGGATTGACAACCCTCTTGCCCACATTGGGTGCAAGTGTTGTCTTGTGTGTGCGGTGCTGGTTGACTAGGATTTGTGTGGTTCCCCCATTGGCTCGATAACCTTGGTTGTCACTTAGGGAAATACTTATCAACTACTATATTGTTTCACCCTTCCTCTTCGGGGAAAATCCCAATGTAGCTCACAAGTAGCAAACACCAAATAAAAACATTTTGGATTGAGAGTGGAGCGTACCTATACATTCCGACAATGGATTTATTTCAGAAAAACTACGAAGGAATTAATCTATGAGCCTTGTGATGAAGGAAGGGATTTACCCTGTTTGCTCAAAGTGAGGAATTAATCTGTGAGCCCTGTGATGAGGAAGGGATTTGCACTTATCGCTGGAAGTGAAAGAGAATACATAAAAAGAGATTAGGATTTGGAGAGGTGTGCGTGAGGAGTCCTGGGAGGTATTAGGGCATCTCCAATGGTAATCTGCAAATTTCATCCCACATCCGTCTGACGACAGGGGGGCTGTCCATCGATATGGATGCGGAAGGCCTCCATCCAACCTTTGTCGCATATATCTGGCCTTGCTCAATTTTATGTCCGTACGATCAAATAGCCACATACAAAGGGTACATGCGTTCAAGTAGCCACATACAAAGGGTACAAACGTTCAAAATATCCACATGCAGCAGTATTTCAAATTTAAAAAAGTTCAAATATTACATCCCAACATTGTTTCCCCCTTTAACCGCCCATTGATGCTCAATCGGATCTTCCTTCAGCTACTCATGAGTTGGTCGTTGCCAAATTTTTTGATGCATTTGAATAAACAGTTCAAATGTGGTCGGATTCTGTTATGGAAGTTGGATAGAACCACCCATGTTCTCAAATTCTAGAGCTGCGACATCATCGTCACCCTCATCCTCGACGATCATGTTGTGCGTGATCACACAACATGTCATTACCTACCACAAGGTCTCCGGATCCCATTGTTTGGCATGTCCATGAACAATTCAAAATGGGCCTACAGAAATCCAAATGCCCTCTCGACATCCTTTCCAGCTGCTTGTCTTTGGGCAAAGTGAGCCTTTTTTTGGCCACTGGGTTAGAGATGGTGCTGACTAAGGTAGCCCATGGAGGATAGATACCGTCAACCAGATAGTAGCCCATGTTGTACTCATCTCCATTGATACGTCTCCAACGTATCAATAATTTTGATTGTTCCATTATTTTATGTTATCATTTTAGGATGTTTTACAATCATTTTATAGCAACTTTATATCATTTTTGGGACTAACCTATTGACATAGTACCAAGTGCCAGCTGCTGTTTTCTGCTTGTTTTTTACATCGCGGGAAATCAATATCAAACGGAGTCCAAATGCAACGAAACGTTTTGTGGATTTTTTTTGGACCAGAAGACATCCGGTGGGCCAAAGAAGTACCGAAGAGGGGGCCTGAGGTGAGCGCAAGACACCAAGGCGCGCCTGGAGGCCCGGGCGCACCTGATGGGTTGTGCCCACCTCGGTGGCCTCCCACACCGCCTCTTTGCTCTATAAATACCCCAATATTCCAGAAACACTAGGGGAGTCAACGAAAATCAAATCCAGCCGCCGCAAGTTCCAGAACCACCAAATCCAATCTAGACACCATCATGGAGGGTTTCATCATCCTCATTGGTGCCTCACTGATGATGCATGAGTAGTTCATTGTAGACCTACGGACCAGTAGTTAGTAGCTAGCTGGCTTCCTCTCTCTATCTTGATTCTCAATACAATGGTCTCTTGGAGATCTATTTGATGTAACTCCTTTTGCAGTGTGTTTGTTGGGATCCGATGAACTTTGAGTTTATGATCAGATCTATGTTTTTATCCATGAAAGTTATTTGAGTCTTTTGATCTCTTATATGCATGATTACTTATAGCCTTGTATTTCTTCTTCGAATATTTCGTTTAGTTAGGCCAACTAGATCGATTTTTCTTGCCATGGGAAGAGGTGCTTTGTTATGGGTTCGATCTTACGTATGGTGCTTCATCCCAGTGACAGAAGGGAACCGACAAGTATGTATCGTTCCTATGAAGGATAACAAGATGGGGTCTATTTCTACATAAATAGATCTTTTATGCATCATGTCATCGTTCTTATTGCATTACTCCGTTTCTCCATGAACTTAATACACTAGATGCATGCTGGATAGTGATCGATGTGTGGAGTAATAGTATTAGATGCAGGCAGGAGCCGGTCTACTAATCTTGGACGTGATTCCTATATAATGATCATTGCCTCGACATCGTCATAATTATTTGAAGTTCTATCAATTGCCCAACAGTAATTTGTTTACCGACCGTATGCTATTTTTCTTGAGAGAAGACACTAGTGAAATATACGGCCCCCGGGTCTCTTCTTAACCATGTTTGTCTTCGAGATCTATTTTTATTCACTTTTATTTTCAGATCTATTAATCCAAAAATACAAAAGTATGTTGCTGCAATTTTTATTTATTTATTTTATATCGCGTTCCCGCGAGATCTATTTATCCAATCTACTACAATTGTACCTATCTTTTTACGCGTGAGGGATTGACAACCCCTCTCTTACGTCGGGTTGCAAGTATTTGTTCTTTGTGTGCAGGAGCTGTTTACGTGGTGTTGCGTGGTTCTCCTACTAGTTCGATAACCTTGATCTCATCACTGAGGGAAATACCTACAGTTGCTGTGCTGCATCATCCCTTCCTCTTTGGGGAAATACTGACGTAGTTCAAGGCAACATCAAAAGGAATTTATGGCGCCATTGCTGGGGAGACATCATCAACATCTACCAGGTTCCTATTCACAAATCTCATCTCCTTGCAATTTACATTATTTGCCATTTGCCTCTCGTTTTCATCTCCCCCACTTCACAAAAATTTGACGTTTTATTCGCCTTTTTTTGTTCGCCATTTTCTCGTCAGGTCTCTTGTTTGCTTGTGTTACCATGTGCCTTTTATTTGCTTGCATCTTCGCTTGCTAAAAATCTATTCATATAGATCCCCATCCACTTGCTAATCTTTTAAAAAGATCCAATTATGACGAACCAATTGCTAGTGAGTTGAGTGTACACTACTGGAATCTGGCACTTTGCCATCTGCCATGGCAGATGGCAAAGGCATGGTCGGCGGATGGCAAAGGCTTTGCCATCTGCCAGCAGATGGCAAACAGGTCGTCCGAAAACCTGCGGTAAAGGCTTCTTTGCCGTCTGCTAGCCGATGGCAAGAGTCAGTGACTTTGCCATCTGGCTGGCAGATGGCAAAGCCTCTAACGGGTTAGCCCGTTAGAAGGCTAACGGCATACTTTGCCATCTGCCGCCAGATGGCAAAAGCTCTGAGCTTTTGCCATCTCGCCAAACAGATGGCAAAGAGCCCAAATAGGCCAGCCCAAATGTTACATGTAGATGACACGTGGCCTCTTTGCCATCTGCCAGCTGATGGCAAAGCTCTTTGCCATCTGCCAGTAGATGGCAAAGTGACTATATTGCCCCATTTAATTTTGTTTTTTCTTATATCAATTCATTTTCACATAAATCAAACACAAATATATTTATATGACCAATATAGCATATTCAACACATATTACCAATAGTCATGAACACATATGTATCCAACACATGTTACCAATAGTAGCAAGTTTCATCCGTACATATACATAGTTTCATCAATATTACACAGTTTCATCCATATGTAGCAAGTTTCACAAGGTCAAAAAAAACTAAATACAAGCACTCCATCAACCCAAGCTTCGTTTTTGTTTCCCAACTCTCCACCATGTGGGCTTCCAATTCCACAGCTTCATTTTATTTTTTTGTCCTATGGATTGGACAGTTTGAATCTGGGTGGACATGCCACTTCCTTTTATGAGCGGATGGACACAACTCTCCTGCTCATGTTCGAAATTCAAAAATTCAAACAAGTACGTGAGGACAAACTCACCGTTGAAGAAGTGACAGCACAAACGAGGCATTAAATGCACGCACCCACCACTCGACAAACAAACACCTTTCTCAGCATACATGCCACGCTGCTTGCATTCTACAGAGACCCAGGCAAGAAAAATTCCCCTACGAATCTGCAGGCATAGTACAGAGCAAAACTCAGCATCATCAAAACTCTGAGGCAGATGAACAATCTATTGTTTAGAGCAGAACAAAGAAAAATTCCACACTCGGTTGCAACTAATTTAAACATATTTTCCATGTTTCACCCATCATACAGCAATTGCTATAGTACCACCAGTATTACCAAGGTCTGAATGTTGTAGCCAGATACATGAACATCGAAACATTATGCATCTACAGATAATTCTCGAGTTCGATTGGCCAGCAACTACATTCCACCTGCTAACCTAAGGTCCATTGCCACACCGCTATAATTAGCATGGGCGTTTGCGGCAGCCCGCATTATACAACATGCACCTGCCAGCGGACAGTACTAAACTACGCATTGGCTACCCATCCATCGACATCATTTCGATTGCAAAATTCAGATACACATGGTCAATGAAAATTCAGATAAAATGGTCCCTACAAACTCCGATACATATAGCATCGGTGGAGCTGCATTATATTAATGAAAATCCGAGACAGCTTGCACAAAGACCCATAAGAAAAATAAAATTACAGCATGTCCCTGAACATTGTAGAATAAGGTAACTACAGTTTAGATGGAATCGCAAAATAATAATTTTCAGATAATGGCCTCAATGCTGACAACACCACATATATGAGTACTAGTGACACATTAATCTTCAGAATTCATAGGAGAACCAGGGTGATGCTTGGTTTCTTGCTGCCTGTTGTTTTGCTTCAGAATTCATAGGAGCACTAATTACACACTAAGCTTCAGAATTCTAACAAAGTACATCATGCTAGAATGTACAGGAGCATCGACTTGTCTACATGCCTTGCAAAAAGCCTATAGTAGAACAACCAAAAGACGACACCATTGCAGTATCAAAAATGGAAAATAGGATGATTGTGCTAAGTTTCTAGCAGTAGTACAATTCTTAGATGCTCATAAGAGTTTTAGTAATCAGGTGAAAGATACAAAGACGAGGCACACTAGTACACGAGCTGTTTGATGTGTGAAATTCTTTAGACTTTCAGGAAGAACCAAAAGAGATTGCAGCAGCTGTGTGCATTACTAATGGTCGTGTGCTCTACAACTTCAGATACCCCGAAAAGTAAATTAAGTAATGAAACTTTTGCTGAACCTTTTTTTCTTACTAGTTCCATTGTCCTTGCTAGGCTATTTCTCAAGAAAAAAATATATGTACTGTTAACCAAACATATCTCTGCATATAGTGGCTGAACTATGGTTTGCATGTTACTCCCTCCGTCACATAATGTAAGACGTTTTTTGACACTACACTACTATCAAAAAGCGTCTTGCATGATGGGACGGAGGAAGTACATTGTTACTATATGGCAAGGCTGTTCTTCTGGGCTGCAATCAAACATTTCCGTGGCAGGTTTATGTACTGAAGGAGTACTATAGTAGCAAAATATCTCAGCTAAAAATGAAAACATTTTAAAGATTACTGGCATTGTAGACTCACACTAGAAACCGCAGGTTGCTTGTGCTTTGTGGCAGAACAGTTGAGGCAGAGTACAAGCACCCAACAACATAACTAAAACATTGATGGACAGCCTGAAAATCAACTACATATAGTAGTACTAATAACCAGACGCTAGCGTTTCTGAAGCTCTCTACGTAAACATATGTACTATGATAAAGCACTGTCTTAGTTCACCCTCTCATTGTCCAAGTTACTATTACACAGATAGTAGATGAACCATCAGAGTCTAATCAAAAAAAATTATATGATGACAAGACAGATACATCTCCTGTTAAAAAGAAGAAATTCACAACTCAGTGGTGCTAATGCGAGAAAAATTTCTATGTGTACTTCCATGATTGCCAATCATATTGGGGGTTTCATGGCAGCAGCTATAACTCATTGTTTTTCCTTTTTTCTCTATCAAAACATGGGCAGTATATGCAACATACAGGATTGTCAGGCATGGACCATCATCATCTAGCTAAGAAAACTATTATTTACACAACATGGAGAGTCAAGGAACTCCCACACTAATCTGAATCCACGTCAAAGATTCTCTCATTCACACATACACCAGTCTGAAATTCACACTTACTAAATCTGTCACAGTGATATGAAATTCACACTTGCTAAATCTGTCACAAAACCTAAACTACTTCTATCACTTTTCTAGATTAAAAGGCAAAGTGTACCTTGGTGAGGATCTTGGGTTATTGGGCAAGGAGGCAAAGTGTTGTAGCTGCAGCAACTTCTTAAAAGTCAACATCAAACATATTTTTTAGGCCATGAAAACACCATCATATAAACGACAGCCATGAAATGAAGAACTTACCGGTAAGTATTTTTATCGGTGCAGCGCCACCCATCATTCTACATGGGCTTTTTTCGCAGAATGATTTTGTTGAAATACATAATTCACCATAAATGTTTTAGGACCTTAGGGAGACACTCGTGTTGACAGATCTAGGAAACAAATATGCATATAAGAATGCTCGAATATGGTAACTTTTATGAAATGAAACAGCAATGGCTACCACATGGAAGCATGTGTAGAGATATCTAAGAATCTAAAATGAGTAACGTACCAAGGCTGTTTCATGGCTATAAAAAAAAGAAGTGAAACAAATGAACTTGAGACGTCTGTGAAGAGAGTTGTGAAGGGCTGGTGTTGCTTGCTGTTTTCTGGCCGGACGATTCGTGCTTGTGGATGTTGATGTTAACCTCAATGTGTCTGCAATTTTTTCTTTAGTTTCTCTTATCTCTTCAGTACCTACATAAGCAGTCAAATATGTCTTTGATCTAAATGTTTAGTATAGCCAGAATCTTGCTGCATTCCTGCTGGAGCCCAAACCTTCTTTTAGCTTGTTTAGTTAGCTTTTGACACGGCATGATCCGAGCTTGTGGGACTGCACATGCAACTATTAGATCATGACAAATTTCCCGTTGATTCAGTTAAGCAATGAAATAAAAGGAAAGACAGAAACTAACGCAAGTTTTGGCGTGGCAAAAGCCTCTCTCTATGACTGCGTTTCTCTTCTCTGTTTCCTACAACCTCAGGTGTGTGTGTTGTGTTCTTCAGAGAGAAATTAAGTGAAACAGAGAGTAGATTAGTGCTGGCCCGACTTTGGAATTATTTGTTGAAAACTACATATTAGATAATGATTTTTGGGATCGCTAAACTGCATCATCTATCTTCGTCAACCATGAGAAAATGTACAGAATTAATATAGCTTCAGCTAGCCTGATTAATTTTTGGACAGGGTGTAGCCCAGTAATAATTGTCAAATGTCAGCTTACCTGAGGACGCAGTCACCTATAATCCTATATCAAACCTTCATGATTCAGGACAGAGAACATGAGCCAGGACAATGATCCATAGGGTAGAAGAGAAGGGGACGAGCTCATTTGGTGGTTGCCCCCATCATAATTGTTTATCAATTCTGTTGTGTGCGTGATCCAGTGCAACATCTGGCTGCCATCCCTCAAAATTACGATGACATTGAAAAGCACCGCCACTATGACAGCAGTTCTTTATTAGGAATGTCTTCGTTTACACTACAAGTGTTATGTGCCAATTTCATTCTTCTTTATGAATCTCAAAAGAAAATCATTCTTTTTTGTGATGTTTCTTTTTCAAATGGAGATTCTCAACAACAAAAAATGTTCTGTTTTTTCACATGCAGACCATTGAAAGATAGTCCTGTTGTACTCTAGATGCCAGAGGTGTCCAGAAAAATTCTCTGTAGTCCAAGAAAGCATTGATGTCAATGCCCAAGGACACATTCATATGTTTTCCCTTCGATCTCAAGAGTGGAAAATGGAGGTGGAGATAAATCGACTCTAGCTCTCGGCAGTTCTTTAATCAGTCAGATTGGAGCATCTGCTGATTAGATCTAATTAACTTTTTTTTCTGAACGGATCTACAGGAATAAAGAGAGAGATTCAAAATGTAGGAACTGCAAAGGAGAAGAGAGAGGGGAATTACCTTCAGTAGGGGCGCCGTTAGGGGCTCTGCCGGGCATTTTCACTGCAGGAGAGCCAAAAACAAGGTCAGACCAACACCACATGTGACAGATCACAAATCGACACGGGGAAAAGAAAATCAGAACAAGATGGCGCTAAGGGAAGATGGCTCACGGCTGTAGTTGTTGAGGCAGCGGGTTGCCGCCCTTGAGCGGCGGGAGGCCCTGGCGCGGTGAGGTTCATGGGGATGCCGTAGTCCTTGCCGAAGGCGTCGCAGAGGCGGCGACGCTGGCGGGCTGGCGGGCGTGGTCTTGACGCCGGTGCAGCACTCCTTGGCGGCTTGCCTGCGTGGACCCGGCGAGATGTAGGGGAGGCAGCCGGTGAGGCCCGTCGGTGCTGAACCACGATCCCCCTTGGCGCTGCGACGCGCGCACGACGCCGCCAGCGAGGACGACGGCTAGGAGAGCCGTGACGGCGTGGGTGGGCGGGGATCGATGGGGCGGCGAAAGGGTGGCGGGGAGGGCGGCGGACGGGCGGGTAGGGCCGGGCGACGGAGCGGGGAGCGACGGCGACGGACGGGGAGCGGCAGCGACGGGCAGGGAGTGACGCGGCCGGCAATAGGGCGGGGGAGCGACGGGGCCGGCGACAGGGTGGCGGCGGGCGAGCCTAGAGCGACATGGACGGGGGCTGTTTCGGTGTGTGGATGAGATGGGAACGTAGTATTTTTTTTACCTAGATGGTTGGGGAGAGAGGGAGGGATAACCCCACAGTTTTTTTTACCTGGAAAAGAATAACCCCATCTCTTTGCCATCCGCGGCCAGATGGCAAAGAATCTTTGCCGTCTGTTGGCGGATGGCAAAGAGGTGAGGCTGATACGTCGTTACACTCTTGACGGCCACAGGATTTGCCAACCTCTTTGCCATCTGCTGGCAGATGGCAAAGATTATTTGCCATCCACTAGCAGATGGCAAAGAATTGGCTGATGGCAACCATGGTCTTTGCCGTCTGTCAGTTCTTTGCCATCTGTTTTTTATGAGCAGATGGCAAAGACGTTCTTTGCCATCAGCTGGCAGATGGCAAAGACCTGGCTGATGGCAAATTCCCAGTTTCCAGTAGTGGTACTAGATTATCTTTATGAAGTTTTGCTTGAAATTCGTGAATCTGAAAATTGTGATGAAATGTTAAAGGAAGAAATTTATGAAGTGATTCACGATAGCTCCTTGAATGAAAAGCATGATTGCAATGATGTTATTATAAATTTTGTTAATGTCAATTGTGTAAATTATATGCCAAACCCCAAGCTTGGGGATGCTAATTTTGATATGTCCACTACTCATTGTAATGATCATGATTGGGGTGATTTTTCTTATGATATTGAAAATTTATTTAAGCCTCATGATGAATTTGATATTTATAATAATGTTTGCAATAATATTGAAAGTGGGTTTGGAATAGTATCAACTCTAGGTAATAATGACCCCACTACTTTGGAGAGTGTTCAATCTTATAATTTTTTTTGATAAAAGTGGGCTTGGAGAGGTCATGACTTTATTTGTCGATAATCCCACTATTTTGAAAGAGTGTCAACTTTGCATGCAT
Organism: Aegilops speltoides; assembly: GCA_021437245.1. Taxonomy (NCBI): domain Eukaryota; kingdom Viridiplantae; phylum Streptophyta; class Magnoliopsida; order Poales; family Poaceae; genus Aegilops; species Aegilops speltoides. Next base: position 340,182,719 of record CM038142.1, on the reverse strand, counting down.
GTGGATCATGAAGAGAATATTTTATGTGATAGTTATATTGTTGAATTTGATTATGATCCTACATGTAATTATTATGAGAGCGGAAAATATGGTTGTAGAAATTTACATGTTACTAAATTACCTCTCTTCATGTTGAGATTGCTATTGTTTCATTCTTCTCCTATGCATATGTTAGATAATTCTTTTCTTGATAATTTGTTTGCTTATAAAATGCCTATGCATAGGAAGTATGTTATCTTAAATGTGTTTTTCACATGTTTTATGATGCTCTCTTTGTGCTTTAATTATTATCTTTCATGTGAGCATCAATAAGATCTGAAGCCTATATAAATGTTATAAAGAAGGCGCTTGTTAGGAGGCAACCCAATGAATAAAATTTATTTTTGTAATTTTCTTTCTGTTCTTGAGTGTTTGCACAATTATGCCTCTGTTATGATTGTGTTTTTTGTGTTTTAATTAGCGTTTGTGCCAAGCAAAGCCTTTGGGATCATGTTGGGTGATAGTTGATTTGATCTTGTTGAAAAACAGAAACTTTTGTGCTCAGTAAAATAATTTTCATAAATCACATAAATGTGCTTTTGCTCTGAATTTTTTACACAAGATTGATATAAAAATATCCCACGTTGTTCTAAGTTTTCAAAAAATTTAGAGTTACAGAAGTATACGAAGTTCCCTGATTACTATAGACTGTTCTGTTTTTGACAGATTCTGTTTTCGTTGTGTTATGTGCTTTTTTTTATGATTCTATGGTTCGTTTTGAAGAGTTTTTGCCATGGAAAGGTTAAAATACAGTAGATATAATACAATAACAGAGTATGAATGGGTTTGCAACAATACTTAAAGTAGTGATTTGCTTTCCTATACTAACGGATCTCACGAAGGTTTTGTTGCATTTTGTGTGATTGAAGTTTTTAAGTTTTGGGTGAGATCGCAGTGGATGAAGGAATAAGGACTAGCAAAAGGCTAAGATTGAGTATGCCCGAGGCATCCCAAGATAATATTCAAGAAGTATCAAGCAACTAAGCTCGGGGATGCCCCCGAGTGGCATCCCCTCTTTCTTCTAACAACCATCGGTATTTTACTTAAAACTATATTTTTATTCGTCACATATTATGAGTTTTGCTTAGGGCGTCTTGTATGATATGAGTCTTTGCTTGTTTTGCTTTGTGTTTTAAGTCATCTATCCTTGCTGGACACACCTAGATGACAGAGCCAAAACTATGCTATGACTTGTTAGAATTGCTCTCTATGCTTCACTTAAATCCTTATGAGCTATGGAATTGCTCTAGTGCTTCACTTATATCTTTTTGAGCACGGCGTGCTTTACTATTTCTGATGAAATGCTCTCATGCTTCACTTAGATTTATTTGAGAGTTAGTAAAACTTTTAAGAAATTCTCTCTTTCTTCACTTAAATTCTTTTGAGAGAAGAAATTCTTTATGCTCATGTTCTTCACTTATATTTGTTTGAGCTATCAAAAGCAACATATGAAATTAGTCCCAAAGTGATAGATATTCAAGAGGGATATAATAAAAACTTCCATTAAGATCATTGGACAAAGTAAACTTGATTCTTTGTAATAGTTTTGAGATATGATGATAGTGATATGTGAGTCATGTTGATGAGTAATTATGCTTTATTAAGAATATTGGTGTTAACTTTTGTGATTCCCTATGCAAGCACGAAATTCAATAGTTATGCAATGAAATTAGATCCTACTTGTGGTGCATTATTCGGTGTCAGTTATGCTTAATGCTTGCTTATGAGATTTTTCGTTTCTTGGTTGGATGCTTCCCAATCTTTTGCTAGCCTTCGTTTGCACTAAGTATGATCACTACTTGGGCATCCAAAATCCTTGAAACCAGTTTTTGCCACATGAGTCCACTATACCTACCTATATACGGTATACTTTTGCCGTTCTAACAAATTTGTATGTCCCGTCTCTAATTTTCAAAAATAATTTTCAATTTTCTGTGCTCGTACCGCTCATGAATCGGTAGGGGGTGGCTGATATATTTCCATGCTAGATGTGTTATTCTCAAGATGAGTGTTTATTCACTTGTCATTGCACAAGAGTACGGCAAAGGTATTAGGGATGCCCAGTCCCAAAATGAAAAAAATGAATTTACTTTATGTTATCAAATAATAAATTCATTGGAAAGTGTTGGTATGGAAGGCACCCGTGGATACAGTTAGACATGGAAAGTGAAAGTATGGCGTAAAAAGGAATAAACTTTATTTTCTGTTTGGGAACTTCCTATGATATATCTAGCATGGAATGTATTGGGAATTACTTGATTGTTTTCGTAGATAGGAAAAGCATGCCACCCAAAATGTTTTTATCTCTATCTTTTCGCTTTGAGCTCCGGCACCTCTACAAATCCCTACTTCCCTCCACGAATGGCCTTTGTATTTACATTATGCAATTTTATTTTATTTTACTTGAGTCTCCATCTTCTCTTATAAAGCACCAACTAAGGGGCACTATGATCGTACTTGAGCATTGGGTGTAGCTAATATGCGAGTGTGTTTCATGAATGGATCAATGACTGAGCATAATGGGCTAGGGATAACTTGCTTTAGTGTTGATATTTTGAAAGACATGGTTGCTTGTTGATATGCTTGAGTATTAAAGTCTTCATGTCAAAACTAGACTATTTCTTTGAACCATATAAAAGTCCAAATGTCCATGCGACAAAGAAAATAATATGTGATGAACATGTTAGGCAGCATTCCACATCAAAAATTCTGTTTTTATCATTTACCAACTCGAGGACGAGTAAGAATTAAGCTTGGGGATGCTGATATGTCTCCAACGTATCTATAATTTTTTATTGTTCCATGCTGTTATATTATCATTCTTGGATGTTTTACAATCATTTTATAGCAACTTTATATCACTTTTTGGGACTAACATATTGACATAGTGCCAAGTGCCAGTTGTTGTTTTCTGCTTGTTTTTTGCATCGCAGGAAATCAATATCAAACGGAGTCCAAACGTAGCGAAACTTTTTGTGGATTTTTTTGGACCAGGAGATATCCAGTGGGCCAAAGAAGTAGCGAAGAAGGGGCCGGCCCGAGGTAAGCACAAGACACCAGGGCGCGCCCGGAGGCCCAGGCGCGCCCTAATGGGTTGTGCCCACCTCGGTTGCCTCCCGCACCGCCTCTTTGCTCTCTAAATACCCCAATACTCCGAAAACCCTAGGGGAGTCGACGAAAATCCATTCCAGTCGCCGCAAGTTCCAGAACCACCAGATCCAATATAGACACCATCTGGGAGGGGTTCATCATCCTCATTGGTGCCTCTCCGATGATGCGTGAGTAGTTGATTGTAGACCTATGGGTCCGTAGTTAGTAGCTAGATGGCTTCATCTCTCCCTCTCTTGATTCTCAATACAATGGTCTCTTGGAGATCTATTTGATGTAACTCTTTTTGCGGTGTGTTTGTTGGGATCCGATGAACTTTGAGTTTATGTTCAGATCTATGTTTTTATCCATGAAAGTTATTTGAATATTTTGATCTCTTATATGCATGATTACTTATAGCCTCGTACTTCTTCTTCTTCGAATCTTTGGTTTAGTTAGGCTAACTAGATCGATTTTTCTTGCCATGGGAAGAGGTGCTTTGTGATGGGTTCGATCTTATGGTGCTTGATCCCAGTGAGAGCAGGGGAACCGACACATATGTATCGTTGCTATTAAGGATAACAAGATGGGGTCTATTTCTACATAAATAGATCTTATCTACATCATGTCATGGTTCTTATTGCATTACTCCATTTCTGCATGAACTTAATACACTAGATGCATGCTGGATAGCGGTCGATGTGTGGAGTAATAGTAGTAGATGCAGGCAGGAGTCGGTCTACTAATCTTGGACGTGATGCCTATATAATGATCACTGCCTGGATATCGTCATAATTATGTGAAGTTTTATCAATTGCCCAACAGTAATTTGTTTACCCACCGTATGATATTTTTCTTGAGAGAAGCCCCTAGTGAAATCTACAACCCCCGGGTCTCTTCTTAATCATATTTGCCTTCAAGACCTATTTTTATTCGCTTTTATTTTCAGATATATTAATCCAAAAATACAAAAATACTATGCTGCAATTTTTATTTATTTATTTTATCTCGCGTTCCCGCAAGATCTATTTATCCAATCTACTACAATTTTACCTATCTTTTTACCCGTGAGGGATTGACAACCCCTTGCTACGTCTTGAGCTTGCGTTGGTTTTCCTTGAAGAGGAAAGGCTGATGCAGCAATACTAGCGTAAGTATTTCCCTCAGTTTTTGAGAACCAAGGTATCAATCCAGTAGGAAGCTCCTCAAAAGTCCCACGCACCTACACAAACAAACAAAGAACTCACAACCAACGCAATAAAGGGGTTGTCAATCCCTTCACGGCCACTTACGAAAGTGAGATCTGATAGAGATATTATGATAAGATAAATATATTTTTGGTATTTTATAATATAGATGCAAAAATTAAAGATGCAAATAAAAGTAGATTGAAAGCTTATATGATAAAAGATAGACCCGGTGGCCATAGGTTTCACTAGTGGCTTCTCTCAAGATAGCATAAGTATTACGGTGGGTGAACAAATTACTGTCGAGCAATTGATAGAAAAGCGAATAATTATGAGACTATCTAGGCATGATCATGTATATAGGCATCACGTACGTGACAAGTATACCGACTCCTGCCTGCATCTACTACTATTACTCCACACATCGACCGCTATCCAGCATGCATCTAGAGTATTAAGTTCATAAGAACAGAGTAACACATTAAGAAAGATGACATGATGTAGAGTGATAAACTCAAGCAATATGATCTAACCCCATCTTTTTATCCTCGATGGCAACAATACAATACATGCCTTGCTGCCCCTGCTGTCACTGGGAAAGGACACCGCAAGATTGAACCCAAAGCTAAGCACTTCTCCCATGGCAAGAAAGATCAATCTAGTAGGCCAAACCAAACTGATAATTCAAAGAGACTTGCAAAGATAACTCAATCATACATAAAAGAATTAAGAGAAGATTCAAATATTATTCATAGATAAACTTGATCATAAACCCACAATTCATCGGATCTCAACAAACACACCGCAAAAAGAGTTTACATCGAATAGATCTCCACAAGAGAGGGGGAGAACATTGTATTGAGATCCAAAAAGAGAGAAGAAGCCATCTAGCTAATAACTATGGACACGAAGGTGTAGGATCGAAAGTATGTCTAGAGGGGGGGGGGTGATTAGACTACTTGACAATATAAAAATTCTGCCTTTTGACAAAGAACAGTTTTTGGCAGATTCACAATTATGATCAAGTCAAGCATCACCCTACACATGCAATTCTAGAGTATAGGCAGCGGAAAGTAAATTGCACATGTAGTAAAGAGAGGTGGAGAAGAGCAAACGCAATTTTGGAGACGCGGTGATTTTTCTCGTGGTTCCGATAGGTGGTGCTATCGTACTTCCACGTTGATGGAGACTTCAACCCACGGAGGGTAACGGCTGCGAGAGTCCACGGAGGGCTCCACCCACGAAGGGTCCACGAAGAAGCAACCTTGTCTATTCCATCATGGCTCACGCCCACGGAGGGCTAGCCTTACTCGGGGTAGATCTTCACGAAGTAGGCGATCTCCTTGCCCTTACAAACTTCTTGGTTCAACTCCACATCTCGTGGAGGCTCCCAAGCGACACCTAACCGATCTAGGAGGCACCACCCTCCAAAAGGTAATAGATGTTGTTGATGATGATGAACTCCTTGCTCTTGTGCTTCAAATGATAATCTCCCCAACACTCAACTCTCCTCACTGATTTGGCTGTGGTGGAAGAAAGGATTGAGTGGAAAGCAACTTGGGAAGGCTAGAGATCAAGCTTCATATGGTGGGAGTGGAGCAACTTGATCTCAACACAAGGGTAGGTAGTTCTCTTCTCGAAATGTAAGGTAGGAGTGGTAGTTCTTTCGATGGCTCTCTCCACGAATGAAGAGGGGTGGAGGGGTATTTATAGCCTCCACATAAAATCCAACCGTTACACACATTTGACCAATCTCGGTGGGACCGAAGTTGACAACTCGGTGAGACCGAAAGTTCAAAAATGTGAGCGTTGGGATTTTCGGTGGGACCGAAAATACAATCTCGGTTAGTCCGATTCGTGCAATGACAAGAGCATGCCAATTTGGTGGGATGACTTCATCATCTCGGTGACACCGATTTGATGATGTGATGTTCTGAAGCTTGGCAACTCATTTTCGGTGAGACCGAGTTGAATCGGAAAATCCGAGTTTGCTAGGGTTTGGCTTTATGGCTGAGGTGGTTCATCTCGGTGTGGTGAGTTTGGAATATCGGTGGGACCGAGACTACTTATGAGTGTATATGGCGGTGAAAGTTGTCGATAGTTTAGGAGATGTATCACTAAGCACTTGAGCAACGGATCATCATCATAACCTCATCCCCTTTTAATAGTATTGGCTTTCCTATGGACTCAATGTGATCTTGGATCACTAAACCAAAAATGGAGTCTTGAGCTTTTGCCAATGCTTGCCTTAGCATTTTGAGGGGTTCACTTTTTCAGTCCTTGCCATACCCATATCACTGAACTTTCTGAAATGATTCTCAAGTAACTATTAGTTCAATGATATATATGTTGTTATTAATTACCAAAACCACCCGGGGATTAGTTGCACTTTCAGAAGGTCTGTGGTAAACTACTCACAACTCATCGGAGGGGCTATGGTGTTGATGTAGAAGCCCTCCATGGTCGATTCCCCCTCCGGCGGAGCACCGGCGAAGGTTGCAAGATGGTTACGGTGGTGGAAACTGTGTTTAGTTGGCCCTCTCGATGTTTTCAGGGTACGTAGGTATATATAGGAGGAAGAAGTACGTCAGTGGCCACCTGTGGGGCCCAGGAGATAGGGGGCACGGCCAGAGGGGGTGGGCGCGCCCTCTTGTCTCCTGGCCGCCTCGCAAGCTTCTTGACTTGCACTCCAAGTTCTCCGGATCACGTTCGTTCCAAAAATCACGCCCCCGAAGGTTTCATTCCGTTTGGACTCCGTTTGATATTCCTTTCGTTCGAAATACTGAAATAGGCAAAAAAAACTGCAATACGGGCTGGGCCTCCGGTTAGTAGGTTAGTCCAAAAAATGATAGAAATATGTAAAATAAAGCCCATAAACATCCAAAAAGGGGTAATATAATAGCATGGAACAATCAAAATTATAGATACGTTGGAGACGTATCAAGCATCCCCAAGCTTAATTCCTTCTCGTCCTCGAGTAGGTGAATGATAAAACAGAATTTTTGATGTGGAATGCTACCTAGCACAATTCTCAATGTAGTTTTCTTTATTGTGGCATGAATGCTCAGATCCAAATGATTCAAAATAAAAGTTCATATTGATAAAAGAATTAGTAACACTTCAAGCATACTAACCAAAGCAATCATGTCTTCTCAAAATAACATGGCTAAAGAAAGTTCATCCCTACAAAATCATATAGTTAGGCTATGCTTCATTTTCATCACACAAAGATGTTCCCAACTTCTATACCCCGGATGACAAGCCAAGCAATTGTTTCATACTTAAATAATCTCAAACTTATTCAACCTTCAGGCAATACATGAGTGTGAGCCATGGATATAGGACTATGGGTGGAATAGAATATGATGATGGGGATTGTGTGGAGAAGACAAAAAAGGAGAAAGTCTCACATTGACGAGGATAATCAACGGGCTATGCAGATGCCCATCAATTGATGTCAACATGAGGAGTAGGGATTGCCATGCAACGGATGCACTAGAGCTATACATGAATGCTCAACACAAGAAAACTAGTGGGTGTGCGTCCAACTTGCTTGCTCACGAAGACCTAGGGCATTTGAGGAAGCCCATCGTAGGAATATACAAGCCAAGTTCTATAATGAAAAATTCCCACTAGTATATGAAAGTGACAACATATGAGACTCACTATATGAAAAACATGGTGCTGCTTTGAAGCACAAGATATGAGACTCACTACATGAAGAACAAGGTGCTACTTTGAAGCACAAGTGTGGAAAAAGAGATAATAACATTGCCCCTTTTATTTATTTTCCTTTTTTTGTTTTTTTTCTTTCTTTTTGTTCTTTTTTTTCTTGGCCTTTCTTTTTCTTTTCTTTTTGGGCAATGCTCTAATAATGATGATCATCACACTTTTATTGATTACAACATATGAATTACAACTCGAAACTCGAACAAGATATGACTCTATATGAATGCCTCCGGCGGTGTACCGGGATGGTGCAATGAATCAAGAGTGGCATGTATGAAAAATTATGCACGGTGGCTTTGCCACAAATATGATGTCAACTACATGATCATGCAATGGCAATATGACAAAAGTAAAGTATGTCATGATGATGATGAACGGAATGGTGGAAAGTTGCATGGCAATTTATCTCGGAATGGCTATGGAAATGCCATAATAGGTAGGTATGGTGGCTGTTTTGAGGAAGATATAAGGAGATTTATGTGCGATAGAGCGTATCATATCACGCGGTTTGGATGCACCGGTGAAGTTTGCACCAACTCTCAAGGTGAAAAAGGGCAATGCACGGTACTGAAGAGGCTAGCAATGATAGAAAGGTAAAAATGTGTCTAATCCATGGACTCAACATTAGTTAAAAGAACTCATATACTTATTGCAAAAATTTAGAAGTCATCAAAAATCAAGCACTACGCGCATGCTCCTAGAGGGATAGATTGGTAGGAAAAGACCATCGCTCGTCCCCGCCCGCCACTCATAAGGATGCACAAGCCAGGTACACTTCATGTTTCAATTTTGTTACACAACTTTAACCATACGTGCATGCTACGGGACTTGTGAACTTCAACACAAGTATTCTTTAAATTCATAATCACCCAACTAGCTTGACTTTATTTTCAATAAAAACACTCCAAATTTTCAATCAACTCAACAGTGGCAACTTTATTTTCAATAATTTTAAGCCGTTGCATAACATGTTCCAAAGTTAAAACAGTTCCATTAACCAAAAGAGGTGGTGGGCCAAACAAATCTAACATAGCATTATAAGCATCAAACGTATGGCTACTCAAGAAATCCCCTCCGGTAACGGTATCAAGAATGCATCTATTCCAAGGAGTAATGCCTACATAAAAATTGTGAAGAAAAATAGAAGTAGAAAGCTTCCTAGTAGATCTATTTTGAGCATTGCAAATTCTATGCCAAGCATCTTTTAAATTCTCTCCCTCCCTTTCCTTAAAATTGAGAATTTCATGTTCGGGAGTAATAACAAGGATAGGAGGACTAGCCATAATGACAAGGTAGACGATCTAACATGCAAGCAAACAGAAAAAGGCAAGCGAAAAAGAGAGGAGAAGATTGGGAAAGAGAGGGCGAATAAAACGGCAAGTGTGAAGTGGGGGAGAGGAAAACGAGAGGCAAATGACAAATAATGTAAACTAGCAGGGTCACCCGCGCATATGCGCGACTAGATTTATTATCATACTCATGTAGCTATTTTAAATATATTTGAAATATATTTTTGATTGATAATTAATTATATTATTCCTTAATTTAAATAAACAAATAGAGCATGATTCATCATGCTTCAAAGAATTTTGATTCCTTTACTAATGTATGTTAGAACTAAAAAGTTTAAAATCTCCAGTGGCTTAATGTATTTTTACGCATCAGATACGCAAGTCTCCCCTTTCACATGAGTTATGCTATGGGAAGCTCGATTAGTTAAATTCTCATGAATTCCCAGTGATACAATTTTCTTTGCTTAGTGGGGACTGCCTTTATATGAAATAGTCGTTTACGTCTTTATTTGTATTTTATAGATAATTATCTCTCCATAGCTATATTATTACCGAGAAAAGATGTTATTTTGTATTAGTTTTCTTACCAACTATCCATAGTCCGAGTTGTACGCTCATCCACCCAACCCATCTTTCTCTTATGTTCCTGACAGAGACGCACAATTTTTTGTCTCTCGTCATAGACAATTTATAATTCCCACAACAATAATCATGTCCTTTTTTCTCTTTGAGGCTCCACCCTTTTTTCTCCTTAGCCATAGGACATCGTCTAGATCAACCTTCTTCAAATCAAAGAAAATATGGTTTTTCAAGGATTCGATTGCTTATTATTTTCTCCTATGGGTGGATACACCATACGCTATATATTTTGACTGTGATGGTTAATATTGCTATAATATGTGATGTCTATCATTGTTAATTTGACCTACCTAAGGGAAAGCTAATTTGTTTTTTTCGTTTTGTGAGTTCTTTCATTTGTTGTGTTATGTGCATAAGCTAATTTGTTACTTATGAGATGCCCTGTACATTTGGATTCTTCTATTTTTCTTTCTTGGAAAAATTAAATGATGTGGCTTGATAAAATGTGACATCAAGAATAAAGGTTATATGCAAGTACATTTTATTGCTAATAAATGATTGTCTTAGTGAAACTTTTTATAGCTGAAACTTAATATTTATGCATGCAATCTTACTGCTCGGTTTTGATTTCGAGCTTGGCCCACATAGCGGTTTCCATTTCAGGCTTGGCATGGCCGTGAAGAGAGCATACTAAAATGTAAACAATGATAGCTCAGATGTCCTCTATATCTGGTTCCTTCCCACATTTAACATTGTTAGTATTGTATATAATTTGCTACAATATTTAAATATAATGCATGTATTACATGTATGTATTAATTTTAATTTATGCGCATGCCTTATTATCTTCAAAGGTGTTTCCTTGTTTTCTCCAATTCCAGTATCGAAATTATTGTGTGCAAGGAAGAAAATCTTAGTGTGATGCATCATTTTTGTGGAATTTTGCACCGTAAACATATACATTCCTCCAACAAAAATTATTTTATCTTAATTGTGTTGCATGTGCGCATCTAACATTGTGTATTACATTGGTGTGTAGTTACAAAAATCTGACAAACATTTTCTCTCCCTTGGGAGTACCATGCATAGGTTGTCATTGCTAATCATGTTAGCCCACAATGCTTATGATAAACTCACATATATTTTAGTATAACTGAACATATTTATTATACAATTTTACCACTGCACTCGCTGAACATTTTTCGCTTCCTCTCGATAATGATATAACTTCTTCCTGAAAAAAATTTGCTGGACATAAGGTTTTTTTTTTCAAGTTTTATGGTCAACATTTACTCTCATTCCCATTGTATGGTTTGTACACATAGCGCACTTAAACCTATGTACTAATCATTTTTGTCAGTCGTCATGCTTACTTCCAATATGGTTTACATGTGTATATCTTTATTACTTTTCTTAATAGATTCGCCTTCATCGGTTCGATATGTTTTATTCGCAGCAGAGGTGCGTATTGGTTGCTGGCCAGGAGTGCATGTGCCGTTTTATATGCCCATTCCATGCATATATATGGGGACAGTAAAGTTGAGCTAATCCCACTTACAAATATACATAATTTTAAACTTGCAAGCATGCATGTACTTGTGTTTCTTTTAATCTGCATTCACATGTACTCCTATGGTACTATACGCGTCCGTCACACGAACGTTTTGTACTCCCTTTGTTCCTAAATATATGTCTTTTTAGACATTTCAAATGGAGTACAACATACAGATGTATATGGACATATTTTAGAGTGTAGATTCACTCATTTTGCTCCATATATAGTTATTTCATAAAATATCTAGAAAGACTTATATTTAGGAACGGAGGGAGTAGTTTGCATGCGTTTTTTTTCTCCAAAAGTTGCATGCAGTACTGGCGCGTGCGTTTGACACTTACTCCAACCTACATGTATTTGTTTTTTTTTTCATCGCATGCATATGGTGCGTTTGGCACTGGCTTGACTGAGTCCTTCAGTGGCACTTTCCTCAACCGGAACGTATTTGTTTTCTTGGAGACTGCATTTATAGAGACTTGGTGCTAGTAGTTTGATTGAGTCCTCCATGGACTCGTGTTGAGTCCAGCCGGCCACAACCTTTTGGGCACACATAAAAAATTACCAACTGACTAAAGTTGCTTCACCTAATATTTTCTTACACGAATACATCAATTTTTATTAGGTAATTTGTATATAGACGGGACACCTTTCCTCAACTTATTCTCTTGGAACTTCCCTTTAGCTATGGACACGCACGCTAGTTTTTTTCTTTGGCTTCTATTAGAATTTGAATCAGAATCGATCACGTCTTGCTTATTTCCACATATAATATACGCGATTGTGGTAGCCCTCCATCGTAGAGAAATATACGTGATTTTCTTTGCTGGCACGTTGCATATATGTCCAAAAACTGCACGTAAACAATATTTGTATGTAACGTTAGAACTTTAAATCTCGACCGTTTATATCTAAAATTAACGGTCAAGGTTATTTAATCTGTGTGGATGAACGTGATGACTTATTTGTCTTCTGTATTAATTATATAATAGATAGATGCGAGGGAGATGAGTTTGTGATGGGTACTTGGTATGTCTTGACTTGAGAGAAGACCTCCCCGGCAACGGCGCCAGAAATCCTTCTTTCTACGTCTTGAGCTTGCGTTGGTTTTCCTTGAAGAGAAAAGGGTGATGCAGCAATCTCTACAAAAAAAAGACACATCCGTGACATTTTTGGCCGAACGAAAAAATAATTCTGTCATACATATGACACTTCTATGACGATAATTCTGACAAAACCCGGTATCATCATAGATGTGGTGGGCTCCTACTTCTATGACAAAAAATCATGACAGAAAATGGGCTTTTCGTCCTAGGCGGGCCGGAGACGCAACTGCATGACATTCTTTGGGCCGTCCATGACGGAAAAACCGTGGTAGAAGTGAGGGCGAGGAAAATTTCGGGGAGTTCCCTGTTACGGTGGGAGGTCGGGGGCCGAGCGAGATGCGCGTTTCTCTCGTACACGTACGTGCGTGTGTGTGAGGCGTTGGCTCTAACTGAACCCGAGCGAGGCGGTGGGCTCTAACTGAACCCGAGCGATTGCACTGCAGGATACGCGTTACTAAACCCGAGCGATCGACCGATGGCTGTTAACTGAACCCGATCGAGCGATTCCTTCGCTACTGCTGCCAACTGAAGCCGATTGATTGGATGAACAGTGAGCGTTGCGGGGGTTTGGATGAGCAAAGGAGCGGTGGCATTGCTTCGGATGAACAGGACCCGTGGTGTGGAGGGCTAGATGAGCGAGAGCGGTGGAGGGTGCCCTTGGAGGGTGGTTGAACAGACCCGTGGTGTGGAGGACTGGATGAATAGTAGACGGTGGAGGGGTGCCCGTGGAGGGTGATTGAGCAAGAGCGGTGGAGTAGCGCACGGTGGAGGCTGGATGAGCAGGAGCCCTCGGAGGCTGGAGGAGGTCGATGGTAGCCTGTGGAGGCTGGAGGATGTCGACGGTGGAGATGAACAGTATCCCGTGGAGTCCCGTTTTGCGGTACGCCACACCCCTCCCGATGAACAGGACCCCCGTTTCGACCTAGCGCTCCAACACAAGTCTGTTTCGTCCGTTTTGCGGTACTCCACACCCCTCTCGATTAATAGGACCCCCGTTTCGATCGTAGGAGGTCCGTTTCCTCCGTTTTGTGGTACGCCACACCCCTCCAGATCAACAGGACTCCCATTTCGACCGTAGGAGGTCTGTTTCCTCCATTTTGCGTACGCCAGACACCTCCCGATCAACAGGAACACATTTCGAACGTGGCCAGTCGAACACAAGGTCGTTTCCTCCGTTGTGCGGTACGCTAGGCCTCGTTTCCATCGCCTATTCCGTCCAAGCCCTCCCGATGAACACGACCACGCATTCCGTTCCAACCCAGCCGGTTGGCTCCCCCGCGTTCCGTTACCTCCCGATGAACACGACGCATTCCGTTGCCTCCCCATGAACATGACACATTCCGTTGCCTCCCCATGAACACGACACATTCCGTTGCCTCCCCATGAACACGACACATTCCGTTGCCTCCCCATGAACACGACGCATTCCGTTGCCTCCCCATGAACACGACGACGACGCTGTTTCTTTGTTCCGACCCAGCCATGTACACGAGCCCTGGCCGTACGTATGCGCGAGTAGGTGTTCGAGACCCCGCCTGTATGTACACATACGTGGCCGTATTTTCTTTCTTGCACCCTGGCCGTTGTACATACGTGTACATGCTACGCGCGCGCCTCTACTACGACACGTGCACGCCTCTACTACGACACGTGCACGCCTCTACATCGACTAGTATGTATGTACACGTTCGCGACCAGAATGACAACGCTACGTACGCTTTGACCAGGTGGGTCCCGACTGTCAGGCACTTCCTTGCGTGCAAAGATGTAGCTGGTGGGTCCCAGCAGTCAGGGGGGCTAATCGTTTTTTTTTGCCCGGACGCACTTCCTTGCATGCGAAGGTGTAGCTGGTGTGTCCCAGTAGTCAGGGGGGCGAATCGTTTTTTTTGCCCGGACGCCTTCCTTGCATGCGAAGATGTAGCTAGTGGGTCCCAGCAGTCAGGGGGAAAAGTTTTTTTTGCGAAATACAGTGGCCCGTCCGGTGGGTCCCAGCTATCACGTGGAGGAATCATTATTTTCCGCGTAATAAGGAGGCACTTCCTTGCTGCGGCCATGGACCCAGATGTCAGCCTCTCCACGTACAGTCCATGTTCGATAGAAGTCGTTCCTTGACCACGTTGACCACGCCGTGCCGAGAGCACCACAGCGGTGGACGACGGCGAGGCCTAGGAAGGGGGCGACGGGGAGCCGGGGAAGAAGCGGTTATGGAAGCCCGCGCGGAGAGGAGTACGAGGGTTCACTGGTTCGGCTATGGTGTGAGGCTGCCGTCGCTGCAGGGCCTGGCCAGCGGTGGGAATAGTAGGGGCGGTGAGGCCTCCACGGTAGCACAGCCGGCCATGAGAGGCAGGAGCATGCGGCACGACCGACGCTGCTTTGGGCGGCTGGAGCAAGAAGACCAGAGGTTGAAGAAGCACTACGGCCGCTGGATGGACATCGTACGGTCACTAGAGCTAGAATTGTTCATATTGACTAAAGTTGATAATGGCCCCCGTCCCAGTCAACTTAGTAGGCCCACTAGTCAGCCTCCCACCATGGTGGGTCCCAGGTAGCAGGGGGAGTATTCATTTTTTTGTGCGTAATAAGGAGGCACTTCTGGTGGGTCCGAGATGACAGCGGGGGGAACGTTTTTTCGCGAAATACGCTGGCCCGTCCGGTGGGTCCCAGCAGTCATGGGGGAAATGTTTTTTTCGCGAAATAAGGTGGCCCGTCCAGTGGGTCCCTGCTGTCAGGTGGAGGAATAATTATTTTGTGCGTAATAAGGAGGCACTTCCTTGCGGCCGCCTGGACCCAGCTGTTAGCCTCTCCACATATAGTACTCTTCCGATGGAAGTCGGTCGTTGACCACGTTGACAATGCCGCGCAGAGAGCACCAGGGCGGTGGTCTGGATGACGGCGAGGCCTAGGAAGGGGACAATGTGGAGCCGGGGAAGACGCAGCAGTGGAAGCCCGCACGAAGAGGAGTACTAGGGTTCACTGTTTCGGCTGCGGTGTGAGGTTGCCATCGCCGCAGAATAACAGGGGGTGTGGGTGAGTAGAGGGATGGCATGGCCAGCGGTGGGAGTAGTACGGGGTGGTGAGGCCTCCGCGGCATCACAGCCGGCCACGGGAGGCAGGAGCACGCGACACGAACGGCGCTGCTTTGGGCGGCTGGAGCAAGAAGACCATAGGTTGAAGAAGCACTACGGTCGTTGGATGGACATCATACGATCACTGCAGCTAGAATCGTTTATATTGACTAAGTTGACAAAACCCTTGGTACGCGTCAACTTAGTAGGCCCACAACTCGGATTTGGCAGAGAACATATAGCCCATTTGCGATTTGTAAGAATGTACAACCCATTTTTTAATTCTAATGGAATTTACTATAGCCCATTTACAGTTTGTTAAGAGTACATCCCAACTTCTAGCTAGGACAACGATTAATAATTTCAAACAACCGCTCAAAATAGAATTAAAAAAAAATTCCCACATTTTGATGGGATCCTAAATATTTTTATCCGATATTTCTAGTCAGGTTAAATATAATTTCAAAATAAAGTTGTATTACATTAAAACCCAACGAAATATTGCGCGTGCAACAAGTAATGAAATTAAAATTTTCAAATTCCAAAAATAATATATTTTTCAAACTAATTACGTGTTTGGTGCATAGTAACTGCCCAGTTATTATAATTACATCCCATTTATTATTTCCTAAAGTCCATTTTCTTGTTAAGCCTAATGCATACCTCCTAGGAAAGTTTGCAGCCCAGCGGGGCGGAGAATAACAAGTTGACCCGGATATTGTGTACAACTGTCGGGCCAGTTGCATTGCTGATGTTGAAAAAAAGGCATGTGTTACAGTACAACCTAACATGGTTACTCAGCCCACATTCAGTGACGCCGGAAAGGCACAAACAAAGCTTCTGTATAACTCTTTGAAGTCACTGAACTCAATTAATAACTTAAGAAAAAAGTTAGATTACACTGGAACCTAATTAAAAGATGTCACGAGCAAATAAATAATTCAACGGGTCCCACTTATGCATGTGTGCGCGCGCGCGTGTGTGTGTTTGTGTGTGTGTGTGTGTGTGTGTGTGTGTGTGAGAGAGAGAGAGAGAGAGAGAGAGAGAGAGAGAGACCCATCGGTCGATGCTCATAAATACATCTTTCATCCATATGCATTGCTGATGCTCAGTAAAAACCTATATAGTTGACAAAATCATATAGAACATCATAGCACACTAAACTTGCATACAAAAATTTCACGCAGGCATCACAATCAGGATGGAAGCAGTGGATCACTATGGAAAGGGCTATGTTGAAACCAACAAAGTTGTACATAACGGTTCATCGTCTTTATAAATGACGGGGAAACATCTTGAATGTTGTGCAAAGTAAATAGACAGACAACAAAATAAGTTCTGCTAGCACATTAAGTTGACGTACAACCCTTTCTAAAAAAGTTCAGGTACAAAATTAGAACAGGTCACAAACAAATGTACTGGCATATCAGTGCTTCAGACCCATAGCTCGGATTTAACTAGTATCTGACAAGATTTAGTTGTTACCTCAAATTAGAGCATATCCAGGCAGCCAGCCTTGCCTCTTCTCCCAAAGAAGCAGTGGCCTCTGCCGCGCGATGGAGTAGGACCTGTGCCATCCATTGTTCCGAGCAACACGGGGAAAGTCTGACGTTGACTCCTGTAATGGACATCGTCGATGGACCCTGGCACTAGCAACGGCGGCAGGACTTCGATTGATGGATTGACCACTTCTTCGACATGCACGAACACTTGATACAGGTACATCCCTAATGTGGTTCGCGGCGGCCTTGGTGGCGACGAATAGTACAGCCCCGGTTCTTGCACCGGTATCTCAACACCAATCACCTTCGGTATGGTGGACGTCTTCTTCATCCATGCCATAACTGTCAGAGCCCAGCTGTCTGGAGGAACAAACATACTTACGAGCTCACCTCCAAGGTCGTTGATAAGCTCGTTCATGGACTCACTGTTCCAAGCATGTCGAGGCATGCCGTGGAAGGTAAGCTTTGCTCAAAACTCAAGCTCAGAGGGAACCGAGCCCCATCCTGGGTGCCACCGATCAAAGCTCACCAGCGCACTATCGCAGAACAAACGCCGAGAAGATTCGAACACACGACTGCAGTCGAAAGTTGTCCGGAACCTGACGAAGAAATCAGCCAGTGGCGGACAGACTTTGACGAGCAAGTCACTTATTTGGATGCCGTGCGCAATGCCAAGAGCTTTGACAAGGTTGTCCAGCGAGACGGGAGGACGGTCGCTGTTGATGGTTACATCAGCACTTTGCCGGCAAACTGGTCGTCAAGCGTCGCCATGCCACTGTTGAGCGACAGCACGCAGCGACCGAGGGCAGGGCGGACCTCAGGATCTCCGGCTCAGAGATCCGCGTTGACCGGCGACATGATAGTGCGCTTGAGTATAGGGATTACAGGAGGGGGATTTGGGGGAACTGGAGTAGGAATCGAGATTCCAGAGGTGGGGGAGGGGCAGGAGACTGGGGATGAAAAGTTAGCATGAATTTCGAGCACGCGCCAATATGCTCTCGGCGTGCAAGCGCACGGAAACACTAGTGGAGCCCACATGTCGGCCTAAGAGTCCTTATTCTTTCTTTTTTGGAGAGCCCGGCCTTTTTTTCAGGATCTTTTGAGAGCCCAGACTGAGAGTCATAATTGACCTGTTTGGCATTGCGTTACTACTCGGCCCATATTCAACGACACCTCACTGGCCCAAACAAGTGTACATCATCGAAAAGACACTGAGATCAAGTTATATAACTTCAAAAAAAGGAGATATACTCTGAACACTAGAGAATGGTGATGCCCTCATTTAGCCCACCAGTAGTTCGAGACAATAAATAGTTCGAAACAACGATATGTACAACATTCAAACACTGACTAGTGACTACTACTGACATAAACAGCAAGATAGTTCATAAGAAGTCTTGCTACACCACCAAAACGCACCCATCTGCAGCGCTCAGACTCTCGTGATCCAGACGAGAATGACATTCTAAACAGAAGCAACTATTACATAGTAAGAGTGACATAGACGAGGATGACCAAATGACAAGGAATATGCATAACAAAAGAAAGAACTACCCATCCAGAACCAGAAGCAAAGACAACAAAGTCATTCGAAGAGATGATCCAACACCATCATAATTTGCAGCCCCGCTTCAGCGACCAGTGATCCGGAGACACCAGTACTCCACCGTTTCAATGCAACAGCCCAATTACCTATCAACCTGAAGGCTTGAACCACATCACTGCCTATCTTAATTGAGACATCCAAGGATCAAAGTTAATCCTGATGCCTTTGTCATTCTCACCTTCTTTTGGCTGCAGGTTGTATCATTGATAATCAGGGGAGTTTGATCCCGAACTCCTAGGGCTCATCGTGTAGACACAGTTTTCCATAGCAAACAGAGCCTCTCGGCCATCAAGGTTCTTGCCAACGGTGATCTCCTGGTTAATCGGATAATTGAGTCTGAGAAACAGAGAGTGTGAACCAAGGCTGTTTACCCGCCTCCAACTAAAAAATCCTAAAGGCCCCAACAAGCTGGTATCCTACTCATAGACGTAACAGCCACTATCCGGATACTCACGTATTACACAGTGCTTGTATACAGTGGGATTTTTGCAATATAAATTTTCCGGCTCATGTGTCCGAATGATCATCAGTCTTTTCCCGTTGTCTGATCAAGCGAGGAACCAGTTGTGCTTCCGTGTTTTTGGCAAAGGTGGTGTGATTACAAAGGGCAGTAACTGTAGGGACACTGCATCATATCAAAAAGGACATGCATTGTTAATGTAAGATCAGCGTTGTTCAGAGTATGAGTAGGATAATGCAAGAAACAGCATTGATATGTCCCTGTTGGAACTGGGAGGAAAATATAGGGAAATGTATACTGGGTTTGAAAATATAGAAGTGCCATGCATGGTTATACTCATGTTATCTCGCAATCGATTCTTCACAGGAAACTCTCATGTCATGCATGTTATGTAATCATGTTTAGTCCTCACAAACAAATTCTTCAAGGTAACTAATAGACCATGCATTGTTATATACTCGTGTTCTATGCGCAAAAATTTTGTGAGGATATTATTCTAGCCATTGATTGCTGAAGGGCGAATATAGGTATGTACACATGGTAAGCATTGTAGGATTTCATTACTTCCAAATATAGATTTCTCCATATGCACATTTACTTCCCTAATGTATGGTTAGATGAAACCAACAGTGTGGTGCATGTTTCTACATCATGAAAATGAGGAAACTAACATGGCCATTGATACACACTCATATTTAGTAGTAGTATATAGATTACTATAAAATAAGGATAATATCCATATATTCCTAACCGTTTGATTATTCAGGGTACAAATTGGCTGTAATGACATGGTCACAATCGCATGAATTGATTCATTCCAATTATAGCTGATTTACGGCGTCTCTAATACATTGCCATAGTTCTAGTCAAATTCTGCTCAAACAGGGATATGTCAATCATCACAAAAAGTTCAAACAGTGTCATGGCGTCATCATTAACATGAGACGGAAACAACTTACACGCGCCATCCCAGTAATACGTGGTGCCATCTGCTTTGTCGATCGCGTAGATGATGCCATTGTGTTCAATAGCATCACAGAAGTGTGTATCAACTTTGACGATGATTCACTGCGAGCCAAGTTGTCTCCAGCTAAAGAAGCCAATGGCGTAAAGATAGGCGAGTCCACGGTCGAACAAGGCAATTAGCTTGAAGTCTGCGTAATTTGCATGTCGTGTGGGCACTTGGCAGATTTCAATCTTCTGCAAAACAAGGTCCGTCCAACTGACATAGTAATCTAGATGACTTGGACCGCGATGGTAATACTCTATATAATCCAATGGCTCATGGGAGGTCTGGAAGTTCACGAGCACCAACTTTTTACCGTCTTCTCTGAAGGCAGCCATCCAGTGGGAGTTCATGCCAACCCAGTACATACCTTCCAAGAAGTTTCGGGCGATGGTGATCGGATCGATGTCGAGGGAAATGATGTACGGCGACACACTACATACCTGCAAAGAAGTTTTGGCTAATGGAGATCGGATTGAAGTCGAGGGGCATCATGCACGCCTCCGTATCATGGTGAGCCAATCTCGCAAGACCAGATAGCAGCAAGCAGGGTGTCTTGAAAAGCTTAGGCCTCCCTTCGACGATGGCTATGTGCATGTCCCTTAAGCATGCAGCCAGCCGCAGGGCGCTCAACATATCCATACACGAACAACAGAGGTCGAGGATGTCACTGGGGAGCTTGCTCCAATCGCGGCTCATATGGATGTTGCACGGTTCACGTTCGGCCATGGTGGAGTTTGGAAGGGGGCTTGATTTATGGGGGAGAAGGATGTCGGCGCTGGAGCGGCTAGCGAGGGAATAGTGGTACTGGGGGAGGCGAGTGAGGCGACGGTACACGGGGGCATAGTGAGATGGAGACGGAGACGGAGACGGAGAAGGAGATGGAGATGGAGTGGTGCTATGGTAGCGGAGACGGAGACGAGGCGAGGGGCCAATGTGCTGTACAGCCGCGGTGATAGACTGCACAGTGCATAGGGTGAGGCTGACTTTGGTAACCCGAACACGCTGCCTGGACTAGTGTCAGGCGCAGGGTTTTGTCACTTCACTGTGAGGACCGGATAAATAGTATTTTGACCATCAAGTGTACCACAGTTGTACTACTACTACTACTACTAGTAGTAGGAACATGAGTACTCCAGTATTGTATAGCGGAAATAGGTCTCCCGTGCTAGCATGCCTGTTCACTTCATCGTTCAGGTATCATCCATATTGCGAGAAGAACCAAATTCTCGTGCATGCCCAATCAACGCCCGCCGCGATGCATGCAAAGGGTCGCTCGGTGCATCAAGGACGGCATGCAGATCGTTCCAAACTTGAGAAGAGGAAAAATGGAAAGGTAGAACGCGGCAGCAGAGGAAGAGAACATTGGCTAACGAGCCTGGGAGGGGATCGAGCAGGAAGTTAATGCTCAACGCCTAAAGGTTTTGGGAAAACCTGATTTTCATCAGGTGACTTATACTCACCTAAACAGAGGGAGTATTCCTTAACCAGAGAATCACTACTAGGAAAAGGGCTATAGATGATATGGCCACTAATGGCGCACCAGACATGAGGTGCGCCACTACTATATAGCAGTGGCGCACCATGTGTTGGTGCGCCATTAGTGTGATAGACACTAATGGCACACCAGACCCATGGTGCGCCAATAGTAACAATTTTTTTTCCAAAAATACTAATGGCGCACCAGGGCACAGTGCGCCATTACTAGTTTTAACTAGTAATGGCGCACCAGCCACACAGTGCGCCACTACTATTTTTTTTCAAAACTACTAATGGTGCACCACCAGCTGGTGCGCCATTAGTAACCAGGGTTACTAATGGCGCATTTGTAGGTGGTGCGCCATTAGTAACCTGGGACCAGCTAGATATTTTCGACAGCCACACCTACACACTCACTTTCCCCACTTCATTCTCTCCACCTCCTCCTCCAAACTTGTCTCGACTGCCTCCTCCTCCTCACCTCATTTGCACCATAGATTCATCCAAATTAAGTGGTTAAATTACCTTTTTTGATAGGTAAGTAAGGGGAAAGCTATCTGTATGTTGTAGATCTACTTTTTTTCTCCCTCTAACAACGTGCACATGCACTTTTTATGGCCTAGCTAGATCTATGTATGTTTGTCGTGTTGCATATGTTTGTGGTGTTGCATATATGTTTGTGTTTGCAGGTACCGGTATTTGAAATGCAATAGTTGCCAATATTTTGCCGGAATGTTGATTCATTTCCGTTTCGGCGAGAATTTTGGCACTATGCATTCTTTTTGGTCCTATTTTTAGGCAAAGTCATGCCAAATTTTTTCTTGGTTCTAAAATATCGTTTTGCTCTACCCCGTAGGCGACCATGGTCCGCACGATGACCGAAGGCATCGTGAATAGGTTTTTGAGCTCCGCGAAGGCCTAGATGCTTCAAAAGAACAAGACGGAGATAAGTTGTCCGTGTCGAAGATGCAAGTTGAGGAGCCTTGTGGACCCGGATTCCGTACAGGTGCGGGACCACCTGCTATTGCGTGGTTTCATGGATGGCTATCGGTGGCAAGGTGATGAAGATGATAATGAAGTCATCCATGGGGGCTAGGCAAGAAATGAGGAAGGGCGGCAAGACAACCGCGGCGAGGGCGGTCGAGAAGACGAAGAATCTCCAGGACATGATCACGAAATAGATGCAGTACACAGTCATCATGTAGAAGATGTCGGACATGATGATGAGGAAGCTGCCGGAGCAGACAAAGGGCATGGTCATGAAGATGAAGATGCCGAAGCAGACGACGATGGACCATCGATGGGCTGGGTGCAGGACCCTCATATTCAAGAGTTGCTTCTTAAGCAGACGGATAACGTAAGAGCTGCCGCCCGAGAGAAAGCCAAGCTGGATGAACTGGAGATAGACGCGATTACTCCATTGTATGAAGGGTGCAGGCCCGAGGATACCCGCCTGAAAGTAACGCTCATGGATCTGGAGATGAAGGTAAAACACAAAATGACCGACGCAAGCTTTGACGAGAACATGTCATTCTGGCACAAACGTCTTACCAAGGGGAACAAGTGCCCGACCAGTTTCGAGGAGGCGAAGAAAATCATGTGTCCTCTGGATTTACCGCACGTGAAATACCATGTGTGCATGAACAATTGCATCATTTATCGGGACGAGCATGTGGAGTCTACCATATGTCCGATGTGCGGCGCCACTCGATACAAGAAGAGGAAGAAAGCTCCTCGAAAAGTGGTGTGGTACTTTCCGATCACTCCTCATCTGCAGCGGTATTTCGCAGACACTAAGGTAGCAAAGCTCCTGCGTTGGCACGCGGATAGGGAGGAGAAGAAGCGAGAAGATGACGCAAATGATCCGGAGATAAATAAAAAAGAAAAGATGCTGAGTCACCCTAAGGATGGGAGCCAGTGGCAAGCGTTGAACTTCGAACACCCAAAATTTGGGAAGGATCCAAGGAACATCGTTCTTGGCGCGAGCACCGATGGAGTCAATCCGTTTGGCAGCCAGAGAAGCACACATAGCACCTGGCCTGTGTCTGTGTGGATGCACAACCTTCCCCCTGGTTGTGCATGAAGAGGAATTACATTCACGTGAGTATGCTAACTGAAGGGCCAAAACAACCAGGGAACGACATCAATCTGTATCTGGGGCTGCTAAAAGAGGAGCTAGACATGACGTGGAAAACGCCAGCCAATACGTGGGACGCCGCAGAGAAAGAATATTCCCTATGAGAGCCGCACTGTTCACGACGGTGCACGACTATCTCGGTTACGGGTATGTCGCGGGGCAGGTGGTCCATGGATTTTCTGGATGCGTCAGGTGCATGGATGACACAACGTATCGCCAGCTAGATAGAGATCCAGGGTCATGGAAAACTGTGTTCATGGGACATCGAAGGTGGCTTCGTGACGATGACTCATGGAGGAAACGCAAGGATCTGTTCGATGGTGAAACCAAACCTTGAAGACGCCCGTGTACGAGGAGCGGCGAGAAAATAAATGAGCTGTTGAAAAATTGGAAAGATTGCCCACTGCCGAGAAAGAAGCAA
Source organism: Aegilops speltoides (assembly GCA_021437245.1). Taxonomy (NCBI): domain Eukaryota; kingdom Viridiplantae; phylum Streptophyta; class Magnoliopsida; order Poales; family Poaceae; genus Aegilops; species Aegilops speltoides. The sequence continues at coordinate 340,158,472 of CM038142.1, read as the reverse complement.
AAAAGCACCTGAGCCTGGAAATAAGCGAAAGGCGCCAGAGCCGCTGCTAAAGGTATGGAAAACGAGGTCTATTTTCTGGGACTTCTCGTACTAGAAGATCCACCGTGTGCCTCACAGCCTTGATGTCATGCATATCATGAAGAACATGTGCGAGAGTCTGCTTGGCCCTGCTCAACATGCCAGAGAGGACCAAAGATGGGCCGAAAGCAAGGGCAGACTTGAAATCAATGGGCATCAGGGAGGAGCTTCACGCTAATGATGATTATGATGATGAGGCAAAGCAGGACACAGAAAGTCGTCGCAAAGGCAAAAAGGCCAAGAAGACCGGAAATGACTTCCCTCACGCATGCTTCACTCTAAGTCAGGAGGAGATCGATTAGTTTTTCACCTGCCTCGTAGGAGTAGAACTTCCTTACGGTTACACGGGGAAGATAAGCAGATACCTAGACTCAGCGAAGCAGAAGATCAGCGGGATGAAGTCTCACGACTGTCATGTGCTGATGACGCAGATACTTCCAGTTGCAATCCGTGGGATCATGGACGCGCATGTTCGTGAAACGCTATTTGGCCTATGCAACTTTTTCGACGTCATCGCACGGAAGTCGGTTAGCGTGAGGAAACTCAGAAGGCTACAGGAAGAGATCATGGTGATACTATGCGAGCTTGAGATGTACTTCCCGCCCGCATTCTTCGATGTTATGGTGCATCTGCTGGTCCATATCATGGAGGATATCATCCAACTCGGGCCGACGTTCCTGCACAGCATGATGCCGTTCGAAAGGATGAATGGTGTCATCAAAGGATACATTCGCAACATGTCACGCCCGAGGGAAGCATAGCCGGGCTTTTCGATCAAGAGTGCATCTCCTACTGCACGAATTATCTGGGCATCGAGAACCCCGTTGGTCTGCTCGTCAACAGGCACCTCGGCAGGCTCGCTGGATGGGGTCACCTTGAGGGTCACCGCGAAATGCATGTCGACTTTGAGGGTCGACTCGCCGACTTTGAAAGAGCAAACCTAGTCGCGCTACAACACATAGACGTGGTCGATTCTTGGGTGGTAGAGCACAAAACCTTTATTGAGAAGACGTACAATGACCGAGGCCAACAGAGGACGGACGGAGATATAATCAAAGAGCACAACTCATGTTTCTCACGTTGTTTCCAGCAGAAGCTTCTGTCATACCCTTTACATGAGGATTCTTCCGTAGAAGAACAACTCATATTCGCCTTGTCACAGGGCGCCGAGCACAACTGATGACGTATGAGGCGTACGATATCAACGGCTACACATTCTACACCGAGGGAAAGGACATGAAGATCGATGGTTATCAGAACTCCGGGGAACAATGGAATCCTACACCGATAACGACAAGGACAGATACTACGGAAGGATCAAGGAGATCTGGGAGCTGAGCTACGCTAGAGAGAAGGTCCCGATGTTCCGTGTCAGATGGGCCAAGAGCGTCATAAAAGAAGACCGGTATTTCACCACCATGGTTATACCCGAAGCCATATCCAAGACCGCGGGCGCAAACGTCACCGCGAAAAATGAGCCATGGGTACTGGCTTCCCAAGTGGACGAATGCTTCTTCATTACCGACCCGTCGAAGCCCAGTCGTGTTGTCATGAGGAGAGGCAAAAGGAAGATCATCGGAATGGATGGAGTCGCCAATGAGCAAGACTTCGACAAGTACGGAGACCCAAAGATGGAACATGACGATGACGATGAAGTACCAGCATACACCACAAGAAGAAGCAGGACCACCCTACCTAAAGGACGTCCGTTCAAGAGAAGAACTCCATTTACGAAAAATAAGGGCAAGAAGATTGTGAACAGATAGCTAGCTAAGATCGATTGTATTTAATTGTAGCCTTCATTTCTCGATTGTAATCGTAGTCTGAATTTGTTAATATTTTTGGAACTCATGAATATTTTTAAATTTCATGGGCACTTTTTGAATTCATGAATATTTTTTCAAATTTTGATGATATTTTTTCATATTCATAAATGTTTTACCAATTCACAAATGAATGCAAATAAAAATACAAAAAAAAATATTGATGATATTTTTAAATAACAAATTTGATGATATTTTCAAATAACAAATTTGATGATATCTTCAATTAAAAATAAAAAAACAAATTTGATGATATTTTCAAAAAAAAACAAATTTGGTGATATCTTCGGTTCTAGTCCTCATGAAAATAACAAATTTGATAAAAAACAAATTATTAGATGCACCAAAAAATAATGAAAAAAACTTTATTAATGGCGCACCAGAGGAGGGTGCGCCATTGCTATCAGAAAAAAAGTTACTAATGGCGCAACCGAGGGTGGTGCGCCATTGCTACCAGTGTTTTTATGGTGCACCCTAGATGGTGCACCATTACTAACCTTCCCCCTTGTGTGTGTTGTCCATCTCGATCGCGTTCGTCCTTCTCTCTCCCAATTTCACATCTCTCCGACCCACTGCGCCGCTGCCCCTACTGCACCACCGCCCATCCTCCTCCGCCCGTAAGCCCCCCTCCTCCTCCACCCGTCCTCCTCCGCCCGTAAGCCCCCTCCCCCTAACTGACTCGATGCCCCTGGATCTCCGACTGCATCGCCTCCCGTGGCGACAACATCCACAGCGTTGACGTCTTCGTCCCCGACGACGCCCCCGTCTTCTACACCCGCAGGTACCCCATCCAAATCACCCCCGCCTCCATTTCCCACCTCTCCCTCTCTGCTCTTCACTCCTTGCCCTCTCCCTCTCTGCTCGATCCCCTCTCTTCTCTGTCTCCACCTTCTGTTCTTGCCTGTGAGGTGTTTGATTAAATGTCAATTCAAACGATCGATGCAGCCGCGTCCACCGGAGCACCACAACCATGTCTGCGACCTCGTCTCTGCTCCGCCGCCATCTGCGACCGCGTCCATCAAGGTGAGTTCTTCCATGGATCACTTCCAGGCCGTCTGAACAACGTTGGTGAAGCATCATGGATTCATTCTTCTTCAGACATTGTTTCTTTCTTTCTGCTTGAATGAATGGAGTACAATACAAGTTCAGGAACAAGGGACATTTTTTGCAATTGTGAACTCTCAATGCTCAAGTCTGGAAGTGTTTACAAATTCAAAGAGTTCACATGACTACGTGTCAAATACTCTTGTGTATTTAGTGTAAACACTACAGGAAACAGTTAATTTGCCGTCTGTGGATTACAAACGGCAAAGACCTAAATCCAGACGGCAAAGATTTTGCCGTCAGGAAGCAGACGGCAAACTCAGACGGCAATGATTAGCCGGCAAAGAATACTTTGCCGTCAGCTTTTCATCGGACAGACGGCAAAGACTTTGCCGTCAGCCAAACATCAGATTTGTCGTCAACCGAATAAATTATAGACGGCAAACAAAAGCATCTTTGCCGTCAGCCAAAGGCCATCTTTGCCGTCAACCTCATACATCACAGACGGCATAGAAATATTTTTTAATAAAATAAAAAATAAACCTACAGTGCACAGATGAGATCAGCTATCAAATACACTGTCAAGGAAACCCCACTACCAATCTTCGTATACAATACACATTATCGATTTTTTTTTTTGCATTCCATATGGACAAAAACCCACAAGATATACCACTAGATTATACACAATACACATTATACAATACGGAGTACTGCATGTCTACATTACAATACACGGCAATATTACAGATGATTATCTTCTGGATCCACCGCGACTTCAATCTGGTGGAGACGAACAAGCGCTTCTCGATCTGCTCGATCTGGTGGCGACAGCGCCGGCGTCAGTCAGTGGCGAGGGCGGAGGTGGGCTCCAATGGCGGACGGCCCATGGACGCAGCGAAGGTGGGCCCAGTGAAAGCGGCGGAGGTCGAGGCAGAGGCAGGCTGGTGGTGCGGTGGAGGTCGAGGCGAGGCGGGCTCAGTGGCCAGGCGGAGGCCGAGGCGGAGGCGGGCCCGGTGGAGCGGTGGAGGTCGAGGCAGAGGGAAGCTGGTGGCGGGCGGAGGTCGAGGCGGAGGCGGGCTCCGTGGCCCGGGCGGAGGCCGAGGCGGAGGCGGCCAGTGGTGCGGGCAGAGGTCGAGGCGAGGCAGGTGGTGGTGCGGCGGAGGTCGAGGCGAGGCGGGCTCTCGGTGGCCGGGCGGAGGCCGAGGCAGAGGCGGGCCCCGTGGTCGGGCGGAGGTCGAGGCAGAGGCAGTGGTGGTGCGGCGGAGGTCGAGGCGAGGCGGGCTCGTGTCCGGCGGAGGCCGAGGCGAGGCGGCTCCGGCCCGCGAGGGGCGGAGGCGGGCTCGTGGCGCCATGAGGCGGACGACGCGCGACGGGGACGGGCGAGAAGGTGCAGGGCGACGGGGATGGGGCAGGGGTCGGCGGCGCCGGGGGCTGAGAGAAAGCGGCCGGAGCAGGGGCCGGCGGCGCCGGGGGTTGAGAGGAAAGGGCGCCGGCTTGCTGTGGATCGAGAGCACAGAGAAGGGAGAGATAACGTGGTGAGGGTGGGTGCGGGAGGATAAGGGAGAGAGAGATCGTGGTGGGTGGGTGCGGGAGGATAAGGGAGAGAGAGAGTGGTGGGGGCGCGTGGGGCGTGGGGTGAGGCGCTGTAGGGAGCCGGGGATGAGTGGAGTGGATCACGCCATGTCATCGATCCATGTGATCAATCCGCGTCTTGTGTTTCTTCTTTGCCGTCCGCAAAAAATCTGAGCGGAAAAGAGCCCGCTTTGTCGCTCGCTAATAAAAATGAAGACGGCAAAGAATCTTTGCCGTCTGTGAAAACAAAAACTGACGGCAAAGATTCTTTGCCGTGTGTGATTTGTTTCGCAGATGGCAAAGTGCTCTATTTGCCGTCTGTGTTTTTTTCGCAGACGGCAAAGTATATTTTGCCGTCATCTTTTCTTGGTCGTCTGGTGATGACAGCAAATCTTTCTTTGCCGTCTTGTCCGACGAAAAGCTGACGGCAAAGACGTCTCCTGACGGCAAATTAGCTGTTTCCCGTAGTGAAATCTAGTCTGAAACTAGTACAGCGCTTGGTGATTTGCAAATTTAGTTTAAATAAAAATTTGGTACATGACTACTGATCATGTATGAAAGATGTTGCTACTGGATGAGCACAAGAACTACTCAATAGATTTTGATGTACTCCTGATCATGTATGCAAGATGTTGCCACTGGATGCATGGATGCATGACTGGGACATGACTACTCAGTAGATTATGACACCTGATAATCACAGTAATCTGTTAGCAAATTACAGTTCACTGTCCATTTTAGCCTAGCATTCAGTTATCTTTTCACCATTTTTCTGTCCATTCAGTTATATTTTCAGTTGGAAAATCTGTGTAACAAATTACAGTTTACTGACATTACCAGTTTACTGTCCATTTTTGTTTTGATTTTACTGTATGTATCTTAACTAAATCTTAACTAAAATTTGACCATGTCTTGTTCCTTTTTTGCAATTATAAAAAGGGAAATAAAAACAACCATTGAACCAACAGATAATTGATTTAGTAGAAGAAGTCTTGTTGCCAGTCTTGAACCAGCAGATAATCATAATTGAAATTTGACCATGTCTTGTTGCCAGTCCTAATGAAAAAGCAACTGAATTTCGAAGGAGGAATTTATATCATAAATATACGAAGGGAAGGACATGATTGCTACATGATTGCCATTATACTCCTTGCTGCTAGTTGCCAGTACTGTAGCTTCAAGCTTAACTTGTTTGCTACATCTCAGCAATATTTCTCAGTGCTACAAATGTGTTTAACTTGTAGCTTCTAGCCTAAGTGAGTAGCCAGTACTGTAGTGAGTAGCTTAACTTGTTTAAGTATTGCCAGTTAGTAGTACTGCTAGTAAGTAGATGAACTCCATTTAACTAGCTTAATTGAGTTTCAGTTGTGTAGTGAAGTTCTTCTATTTTGTATGATGCGGTTCACGCTTAAACTGTCCTGCTATGTAGTCGGTTGGATCATCTATGTACTATGTATGCTGTGGCATGTGGTGTGGTCGATGCTGAGATGTCAACTCTATATACTATGTATGCTGTGGCATGTGGTGTGGTCCGAGTGATCAGGTTTCAAATGATTTTGAATTTTTATGATTTTTATGCACATAGGTGAAGCCATTGACTACACTTCAGGTTCTACTCCTGGAACACTTCAGGAGTTTTACTTCATAACTGGAGTATTTTGATGGTATTGGGGGGTTTTGTCTCCGACCATCGTGTCATGATGATATTGTGGGGTGTTGTGGGGTTGCGGCTGGAGGGGTGGGGTAATGATTTTGCAGGTACCCCAAGAGACCCTTGAGTTTGCCGGAATGTCGATTAACTTCTGTTCCGGCAAATTTGGGTACTCCATATGTCCTATTTTCAGCAAAGGTCATGCTGAAATTTTGCGTGAATTTTAGTATGAGTTTGCTAAAAATAGGACATATGGGGTACTTGCGACTAATGCATGGGTCGGGGTATCTTAGTATTTAATTAAGTAGGATCAGCTGCCCCTTTATTCTTGCTGCATTAAACCATAGGTGGCAATAGAGCCAAGTGATTAGGCCTAACTTAGAGTCGACAAACCCTAAATTATAAAACCTTGGCTTTTAGGGTGCCTCGGTGTCGATAAAACCCTAAATGATGAAAGCTTAGGCTTTTAGGGTGCCTCGGCGTCGACAAACCCTAAATGATAAAAGCTTAGCATTTAGGATGTCTCAGTGTCGACAAACCCTAAATGATGAGACCATGATATTGTTCCTTGACAATAACCAACTTTTTGACCAAACTTTTTTCCTATTTAGAGTGAAACATGCACCACAACGATGAGGCCGTCGATTCGGGCAAGCAATTCTGGGAGCTGTCCCAGGAGATGGAGGAAGAACCTCACCGCTATGAGGATGCCGCGGAAGACACCGATCCTGACTACACAACCCCTAGTGGCATCGGGGATGACACCACTGATGGTCCCGCTGAGGATGCCACCACTGATGATGGCAGAGCACGCACTGATGGCAGCCAGCCGAAGAGGCAACGAACGGACTGGCACTCGAACAAGCTCGGCACCATCAAGGAGGAATTTACTAAAGTGAACTCCGACACGCATCCAACGGCGCCCAAAGAATTAGTCAAGGGGTACTCGATTCAGCTCGAGTGCATTCTCCGGAGCACCCTCTCGATCAACACCGAGAACCTAAGGCATTAGGACTGAGGGAATTTGCGCAGCCTCCTCTTCACGAAGCTGCACGAACGATACAAGTTCCCCACCGACTTTGCAAACACACGCCTCTCAGGGAATAAAGTGAACAGTGCCACCCTCACGAGGATGAGCACGGCCCTGTCTACTTGGAGAAGCGCAGTGAAGAAAATGATTGACAAAGGTGATAGTTATGAGAAGATCAAGGCGAAATATCCTTCGATCAGCGAAGATGACTACAAGGAGTTCAAGATCATGTGCGAGAGCAGCGCAACCGTGGAATCAAGTCAGTGGGGGAAAGAAATGCGGGAGTTGAACTTAGGGGTCCACCAACTCAGTCCCGGCGGTTACAGAGTAGCGGAGCCTATATGGGACAAGGAGGACGCGGAGTGTGCCGAGCAAGGCCTACCGCCCTGCTTCGAGAAATACTATGACAAGCAGACCAGGAACTTTGTCAAGGCCCGGTACAAGGAGGACCCGGTAACAAAGGAGCTTACCACGGATCCGAACACCAAGGAGCTTGAGCTTGTTCTGGTAAGGAATACACCCCCACGTAATTAGCTCCATATGGTTGCATTTTAATTAATGAAGCCAAATTTCTAAATGGTTCACATTCCTTCCGCAGGAGACTAAAAGCAGTAGCGTGGGGTCGTCTCAGAGCTCCCCTTGGGATAGCACTCTAAATAGGCATTGAACATAATGAAAAACAAGGATAAGCTCAGTAAGCTGTCATCAGCTGGTCATGTGGCCGGCAAAGGCTTGTCCACAAAATGGTCATCATACTATACCGCTGGTGGGTGAAAGGAGAAAAAGACCAGCTCGGAAAGCCAGTCGCGCGAGGTTCAAGAACTCAAGGCGCAAGTGGCGCAAATTCCGGAGATTGTCCAAGAGCAAGTGCAACAACAACTGGGAACGACGCTCACCACCATGGTGCCTACCTTGATTCAGGGGTTGACGACGTGGATTGCGGGCGGCCAACAGGGGATGCTCCCGGTTCCCAGCTTCACGGCCAGCAACTCGCACAACACATAGGCGGTGCCATTGGTGTTTCCGGCGGAGGCGGTATTCGTGTCTCCGGCGCCGGCACGGGCATTGGAGCTTAATGCACCCGGGTGTACGCCGGCCGGCACCTCGCCAGCAAGCGGCCCCTCCATCAGTTGCACACCTGCCGTTGGCGGTGCCTCGACATTAGCCGAGCTCGGCGCCATCACGGTAACTAAGCCTCTCAGCCGATGACTTCATCTCCTTGCCTTTGACTGGGCATCCCTGACACCCTACATGTTTTCGCAGGGCGCCGCCGACATTCCATTCACTCTCCTACACTTCGTGGGCAGTGAGTTGATTGATGTCGCCAAGGGTAGAATCGTTCAACCGGGAAACCCCGTGTTCCATGGTAATCCGATGCCACCGACCGTGTATAGGGTTGAACTGGTTCGGGTGCTGCCAGGCTGCGACGAGTTGTTACCTCCGATTCGACTCGCTGGGGCCGACGAAGATGATGTGATGACCCTCAGCGCCTGCGTAAGCTGGCCCCTACATCAGCCGAAGAGCCAGATTCATTTGGGGGTAGGGGACAGCACCCCACAGACAACACCACCAGTCGTGCCGGCCCCAAGCCAAGGCAAGACCGCCGCAACGCTACCGGACATGCCGGACATCCCTATGGCACAGGATCCGTACATACATATGGCACAGGATCCGGACGACAACGACAACAACGACGGTACATTTACCAACGCCGACAAGTACTTTGCCGAACATGGGTACGGTGACGAATTCTGCGGGCCTCCTTCTCAAGAACCCAACCCTAAAAAAGACGACCACGATCTAGCTGGTACCGTGGAGACACCCAATTGCAACAGGCGTCGTCTGGCGTTCAGTTCTCAGGAGACGCCTCCAGCTGCCGCCTTCACCGAGCCTCAGATAGCCGAGGTGCGAAATATTATCAGCCCCAACACACTCAAGAAGGCGGTCTCTAAGCAGAACTCGATCCTATTACAACAGATGAAGAAGAAGTGACGGAAATGAAAGAATAACAAGGGCGGTGCGAGCCAGCCGGCACTTAGTATGATCCGTGCTCAGGACGGGCCACCTTCACCTTAGGATATCTCGAGGAGGGTGCATGTGGCGGGTAGGGCGATGCTACCAACAAATCTGCTCAATGCTGCAACCGGTGCTATGCGGAGTCTGCATGATAGTGTTCTTTCTTTGGAGAAGCGGCGTCTCTCCCATAATGATGTGGCATACCCGGCTTTCGTGGCCAAGGTGCCAGAGGGCAAGTGCTTTGTGGATAGCGCCATCGGGGGTACGATCGTCCTGTGGTTTGATGACATCTTCACTATGTTTAACCTTCATCAGCTGCACTACACCTTCGTTCGGCAGTTTTCGCTGAGTATGGAGATGCGGATCATTAAAGACAAGACCCCGGACATCGGGATAGTCGACCCCTTCTACATGTGTGCCAAGATCTTGGGCAGTGCTGGGGACTGGCAAGTCGCGAGTTCACACCTCGAAGGCGTCATTCTGGCAAACCCAGATAAGGATAACTTCTACGTGCCTTACTTTCCCGAGTAAGTCATCCCCTCACCGCCCCGTAACATATAATTTCTTAGATTTTGATCGTTCTTTTTTTCTAACATTCCGTGTTTTGTGCAGTGACACACATTGCACACTCGTCCTCTTAAGCCCGAAATATTCCATGGCAACGTATTTCGACCCGGACCGTGAGTCGAAGATAGTCTACATAAATATCAAGAAAGTTCTTGATGATGCTCTCCCCGGCTATGCCAGATCTGGAGGCACCTTCAAGAGGCCAGTTCGTAGGTACGGCAAGCACGTGTTGACCCACAATACGATGTTCCCCTGCGTCAAGGAGTCGCCTGGCGGTCAGAAGGATGCCTACTACGCCCTCCATCACATGCGGGCGATCGTACGGGACCATAATCACCTTCTGCTACCAAATAATCTCAAAGATTGGGCCACACGCTTGTCGGCAATCTAGGACGCGGACATCAGACAAGAATTCTTTCGCATCCAGTCAGAGTTTGCGGAAATCATCCATCAAGATGTCCTTCATACCTCAGGGCAGTTCTACCTCATATCTCAACCGTCCAACAGTGAGATAGAAACAACGCTACAAATGCAGGCGACAACGCCCGCGATTTCATGACCATCACGAAAGACGGCGGCTTCATCCACGCGCTGGTCCCATGAGTCGAGTCGAAAGTAGTGATGCTATGTAGTTCTGAATTGTCGATTGGCTCATGTTGTAATATTAAAATTTAATGAACTTGTATGTCTCTTTGGCTTCGACAGTCGTTCAACTTATATGTAATATATTATTAGTAGGACCATGAATCGTGCTATTAATGTGTTGCTTTTCTCTTCCTATCCTTTTGTTGCATACTTACATATTGCTTATGTATTGTCTGTGAATTGTTACTAACATTGTGTTTGGCTAGTGCATAGAGATGCCGACATATGTCGTGTACAAGGGTAAGGTTCCCGGAGTCTACGACGACTGGGAGGACTGTCGGAGACAGGTTCACCGTTTCAGCGGTAACATTTACAAAGGGTACACCACTAGGGCGGAGGCAGAAGTTAGATACACGCGCTATCTAGCGGGAGAGAGGAGGGAGCGTTGGAGGAACCGGATGAAGACCAGTTTCATCGCGATTATGTTCATCGTGATGACCGCAGCTCTCTTCTATGTGATGGTAGTTTAGATGATCGATATCGACTTGTAATGTGAAGACAAACTTGCTACTCGCGGTTTCGAGATTGTAATGTTCTAACTTTGTTTGGTATTTTAAATTCGGAGACTAATATGATGAATTCTATTCTGAGACTAATCTTCTATTGTATTCGATAAATCTGCTATTTATATGTTGTGCTCTCTATATTATGTGCAGTAATATGTTTTGTAACCTGTGCAAATATCAGAAAAGAAAAAAAATAATCCCTAATATTCATACTAATGGCGCACCACTCAGCACACTAATGGCGCATCATCCCCTAGTGCGCATTAGTAAGCCAAAGCACATGGCTAAATATGGCCCCCTGGGAGGCATACTAATGGCGCACCGTGGGCTATACTAATGGCGCACTGCCTGGCGCGCCATTAGTATACCAAATACTAATGGCGCACTTGCGGTGCGCCATTAGTAAATAATTCTAATGGTGTGGTGCTAGTGGCACACCTGTAGTGTGCCATTAGTAGGCAAAATAGGTGCACCACTAGCAGGCCTTTTCGTAGTAGTGAATGTTGTGTCTCCCACTCACGCGCTCAAAAAAAGCTACAACACATTTTTTATCTGTTTGCATAGGTCCCACCTATCAGTAAGGATGGGCACGTACACGAACAAGTATGACTCATCAGTCTACCCGCATAGCCTTTTCGTTTAGTCTACCTAGCTGTCTAATCAACTGCCTACACGCCACTTCTCCCAGTTACTTCTCCATCGGGAACCGATTCTCCTCGGCATCTTCACCTCCCCTTCGTCTTCATTTGCATCCAAACCCCACTGCATTCACATTGTTTTAACCTCTTTAAATAATCATCTACTACTTTAGTTAGACTAGCCATCTAACCCTAATTGTCCAAACCATAGCCCTCCATTCCAGCGGTTCCAAATGGCGAAAGAGATCGAGATGCAGGTTTTTAGCGTCCAACATGTCCTCGTCGAAGGCTCGATGCGCATAGCTGCCACCGTAATTGTCCACCCAAGGGTTGTTCGGCAGTGGATCAACAATGTATCCCACTCCCTCGAAAAGGTAGATATGAGGGTCATCGGTCTCGACGCAGAGAACACGGAGCGTGCCCCTGGGAAGATCCAGCGCGTCGCCGTCCTTCAGTTGTGCCTCGAAGATGATGTTTTGGTGTACCACATCATACACTCGCCCTCCATACCAGGTGAGCTTCACGATTTCTTGTCTCGGGAGGACGTATACTTATGTGGGGCAGCCATCGAAGGGGACAAACAGAACCTGGAGCCGTACAACCTTGATTTGAAAAGCATCGCTGACCTACAAACCAGAATCAAAATTCCTGTAGAAGATTGTGATAAACAGACACCATCCCTATTCGACATAGCAACTTTTGTGCTCAGTACAGATCTTCAGAAGGGTGACGAGACGGTGGCATTAAGGTCGTCTGGATGGGAGAATTATCCCTTGACGTACGAGAGGATAAAATGTGCTGCCCTCGATCCCCGTGTGAGTTTCAAGATAGCTGCAAGGTCCAAAGAGCTTGTTGCGAAGCCGTCTCCCACAGAGAATGAGAACAACAAGAAGAAGAAGAAGAAGAAGAAGAAGAAGAAGAAGAAGAAGAAGAAGAAGAAGAAGAAGAAGAAGAAGAAGAAGAAGAAAAGGTTGCACCAGGGGAGGGCATTATGGATGGATGAACTATTTCCTCTCTTGTAAAAAAAATTATTCCCTCTCGGTGTATATTGATATAGATGGACTATTTCGATGGTGTGCATGTCTTTGGAACAGAGTAGTAGCGTGGGTCCGCTTGACTATAAGTAACTATTTATCCGCATATATAGCTTTCTCTGCTACTCCTTCCCGTGATCGGTATGCAGTGCATGTGTCCGTAGACATGACAACTTGTCCATAGAAGTTCAACTACGGCGACCATCACGTTTCATCTCGCGATTCCCAAGAGGCCTCTCCAAGCCACGACACCACGCCCCCCCCGACGTGCGCCTCACCCCTCTCGGCCGCACCGCCCCTCTGCCTTTGTGTGCATGACATGTGGGCCACCTAAAATGCGGCGAGCAATAAGTTTCTACCACAGCCACCCGCGATTCCCATGATGCCGCTCGAACCCATGAAACCACACGTACCCCGACCTGCGGCTCACCCCTTTGGCCCCACTGCCCCTCTGCCTTCGGGAGCATTACATGTGGACCAGTCACCTATCAGGTCCACATGTTATTGACTCAAAGGTAGGTGTAGTAAGGCGCTGAAGCTCAGTCTCGACGGCCCTGAGAGGCAAATGTAACTCCTGCGCTAGGGCTTGTGGTGCTCCCGCAGCACAAACTCGTGCCAAACTCGAGATTTGTTTCTTTACTATACATGCACGCAACGATTTAATGGACATTGTAATCTCAACATGTGATGGGGAGCTCTAAATTTGAATTTGAAACTTATAAAACGAAAAGATTCAAAACAAATAAACTGGGAGAGAGGAAGTATATCGTAGGATGTGTCCCAAACAAAATAAGTCCCCTGGTTTGTCACCGCGAAGATGCGGTTAGAAAGGAGCACAACGTCTTCCTACTTGTACGGCAACAAATCAGCCGCAGACAGCATGGTCCGCCTTTGACCGCCATGTGCAAGGTTCGTGCTATCTTATTCAATCTCACTGTTGTTCCATCGTACCAATTCGTGCGGTTGCCCATTGCATGGCTGATCGCAATGTTGGACAAAGGTTTTACGGGAACGGTGTCACCGTTGTAAATGTTGTGCAAATTGATGTTGGTACCCTCCCGTACATATGCAAGCCAATCTCCACTCGCACCGAGCCTAACCTGTGAAACAGTGGGCATGGGGAGAATTAGGAAATGGACACGGAAGTAGTCTTTAGAATGCATTTACTACGTGATCAAACTCATCTTACCTGCTCATCGGAGGAAATTCGAGTGCCCCTCAACATCGGCATCTCATGGGGTGTCAACTTGCAACTACGGCCACGCCGCGCTGGAGAGACCCCCAAGGGAACATCCTCGTGCGTTCCACGGAACATCAAGATGCATTTGTATGAGTAGTTTAACATGTGAGAGAAAAGGATGAATGAGGGAAGGCCTCTAGAGATAGAGATGGACATTACTACTACCAATGTGCTGGCCCATGTATTGCAATGGATCCAAACTAGTAGAATAATACTTGTTCACGTGCTTGAAATATAAACACTCTAGTTTGATATACAGGTGTCAGCAGACATGACAGCTTGTCCATGGAAGTTGAACCAAGGCGACCATCACGTTTCTTGTTTCTACCACTGCCACACCCACATGTGATTCCCACGACGCCGCTCCAACCCACGGCATGATGTCCCCCGACGTGGACATGGATCCTCTAATGTGGCTATCACTGTCTTGCCCTGCCTTTCCTTCCCTGACAGGTGGGACCCACGCTTATGGGTCCCACATGTCGCTGATGAAATGGTAGGATTGTTCGCGTCGAGGATCCTCATCCCCGACGCGTGCCCTCATCCTCTCGCCCCACCGCTCCTCTGCCTTTGTGTGCACGATGTGCGGGCCAGCTGAACTGCGACGACCATCAACTTTCTACCACAAACACACCTGATTGGACGCGGTTTGCCTGCTCCACTGCTGTGCTCCGATCCGTACTCCCGCACCATCGAATTTTCATCCAACGGCTGTGACACATTTCGTCCCGGGCATCAATCCTCAGCTGGAGTACTTATGTACTACAGGTAGTACCCGCCGGTGTGGCCATCTACGCCCCGACGCCCAGCTGTGGCACCCTCGCCACAGCCACACCACCACCGGCCAGTTCATCTCGAACGAGTGAGTTGCAAACCACGCCACCACCATGAGAATGACATGTGGGCCAGCTTCATTTAAGGTCCGCATGTCATTGACTCATAGGTCGGGCACTAAGCCACTGAAATTCGGTCCCGTGGGCCCCGAGAGGGAAATGTAACTCATGCGGCAGGCCTTGTGGTGCTCCCGCAGTACATGCTCGTGCCAAAACTGGAATTTGTTTCTTACTACTACCAACTAGTACTAGTAAGGTACACGTGCATTGCACGCATGAGATTCTGGTGGTTTGTGCATTATGCTTCTACATGTGGAGGTTTCTGGATTCTAACATGTGGCAAAATCTGGTGGAATGTAAGGTTAGGCAAGTTTGATTAACTTAGGTGAGTGTTTGGTTCAAGCCACACCTTAGGCAAGCCACACTAAGGCCCCACATGACATACACACAAAAAATGTGGCAAGATTCCCTTAGGCTCCAACTTGTGGCTCTCATTTTGAAGAACTAATAACTTTGCCTAAGCTTAGTTGTGGCAAAGTTAGTCATGAATTAAGTTCAACCATGGAGTCTTCTAGATTATACATGTGGCAGAATCTGGTGGATGATATCCAATGGCTAGTAGTGCTCGGATTTGCCATCTTTGTACCATCGGATTGGCTTCATCAAACGACCAACTTTCAAAGTTTCTCACACACCATATAGGGGGTATAGATATAGATGTGCCGGTCCGTTGCAATGGATCCAAAGTATATCTATTTAGTGGAGTGCACTCTAAACACATTATCTATTTATTTTTCTCTAACCTTCCGTAGCCATGCAACCAAGCCACATAAGCTTCATGGGTGCCCCCCACATCATATTATTCATACTACGTTGATTGAAAAGAAGATAAATCACCCAAAACAAGATCTTCCCGTTTTTTGTTCCTACGATGTTGTGTCGTGCACGTACCTACTAGTTGTATAGTGGTAGTACTAGTAATATAGTATTAGGAGTACAAACTTCGTAACTAGTAGGAGTAGTACTAGTACGAAATGCTCCTACTCTATCAACGAGGCCCGTCTGACACCAAATTTCTTGGCTTTCGTGCTACAGCTAGATCTTCCCCTCGTTTCTGTTTTCCAACCCGGCGGCGGGCGGGGTGTCGGTTTGATCAACGGCGGTACCACATGAAAGTGAAAATGCTAGGCAACACGCCTTCCCTAAGCTATGTGTCGTGCCGGATGGGCCGTGTTGTACTCCCGATTCCCGGGCGTGTGGGGGTGAGACGCGAATGTGGCTGGCCTTTTCCTATTACTAGCAATGTGCCCGTGCGTTGCGACGGATCCAAAGTAGTAGAATAGTAGTATGAGTTCACAAACTTGAAAGAAATCACTATTATTTTGATATACTCCTAATATATTACTTCCTCCGTACCTAAATATTTGTCTTTTTTGAGATTTCAAATGGACTATCACATACGGATTATATAGACATATTCTAGTGTTTCTAGCAAGATGCCCGCGCGTTGCACGAAGTTGACGGAAAAGGTAAGCACAACTTATAAATTGACGGATGGAGTACTAGTTACAGTGATGCATATAATTAACCAAAGGGATCGCACATGTCGGTATTAACTGGAACGAGAATGCAACAACACAATAAGAACTAAGGCCATGATGATGTGATCACAGTGGTGGTTACAAAAGTCAAGAAGAAAGATGGATCCACGAACGTATGACCTCCTCCTCCTCAACTTAGTGCGTCGGCCCACCGACCGGCGGCTAAGGAGCAGCGGCTTTTGTGGCGAGGTCGAGGTGCTTCTCAACAAAGGCATCCAAGGCTTCCAGGCGGTTGAGGAAGGCCAACATCGTAGCGAACTCACCGGCCTTGTAGATACCTATGTACACGATTTGCTCGTACACGTGGATGTGTAGGTCGACGAATTCTTGCAAGGCGAGGCGCCTCGAGGCGAGCGTGACCTCCAGGTGGACATTCTTCGTGGCGTCGGCGGGCAGTCACTGGGCCACCAGTGCTTGAAAGTGGTTCCGGCCATGGAGGCCGATTAGGGTGGCAGGCAATGAGGAGCCCGGGCGCGCGGGTTGGAGTACGGCGATGTCGTCCGCGAGCTTCTTGAGGACGGTGAACTTGTTGCTGGTGGCAACGATCATCTAGTCCAACTGAGAGTCGTAGTTGGTGTCGACGGCGGCCATCCACCAGCTGGTCTCCAACACCGTCTGGAGACGATCCTCGGCGCCATGTCGCAGGCTGGCGTCGTGGACCATCTGGCGGAGCCGCTGGCCGCTCACGCGCATCACCGCCATGGGTCTGGAGTGAGCTCTTCTGCGCTTAGTGTAGGTGCTTAGGCAAATGCTTAGGTGCGTACGATGTGGTACATGCATTGGAATGGAGGGGCGCCTTTATAGAGGGCAATGAGGGCAAACTGCGTTGCATTCACATTGTGCAGCCTCTTTTCCCGGACCTCCTCCCATTACTTCCCTCATGCATTAATTGAAGGAGGATGCATTGGCCGTTAAACATATCGGGAACTGCTACTCCCTCCCTCGTCTGCATTAAAGCCGTATCGGGAACTGCGACGCCCGCTGTCAAATCGAATACTCCCTCCGACTAGGTGAGTATTAAGTCATCTTACGAAAACCACATAGTAAACACATAGGCGTGGTGCATTAACTCTCACATTGTTTCTTATTTTTTGACATAAATAGAGGAATCAACCAAGAAGAGATGTGGGGCTTGTATGCTTTTAATGACTTGAGACTATCAAACATGACATGCAATGGTCAGTTCGTTGCACAAGAACAAATACAACCCACGTCAGCACACACGCATCTTATAGCATCACATACAATGGCTATAAAAGATGAATAAGACCAAATTATATCTCATCTAGATGAGTTCTAGCAAAACTGTATTAATAATACTTAGTACTCCTGCGCCATGTATCATATATTAGTATCATGTAATACTTTATTTATTGCCATATATGACACATAGTACTCAACTCTCTCTCTTTCTTCATTTAATTCTATGACACCTCATCAAAATTTCGAAGGCTAGTACCATTACAACCAGCCTTAGCAAATACTAACTCCTTCCTGGTTTATTGGTCCCCATTGTATTTTGTGCCAAATTTTGACCATAAATTTAACTAACAAAATGTTTATGCATGTCATTGTAGTGACCAGACCTCAACCAGTCTGATCTTTGTGCATCAGTGTCATCCCTAGATCAGTAATGCTGACACGCACAGTACTTGAAGGACTTATAACAGAGTAGCAATCACACACTTATTACATCCAATGTCTCGAAAGAGAACTTATTACAATAAATATGGCTTAAGGCCATCTAATAACGATAACAGCGGAAGGCTTGGAAAATAAGGTGAGTCCATCAACTCCAACGGCATCACTGAGTATAGAACCACGACCTAAGGCACCTTACTCGTCGTTTGAAAAGTCTGCAACATGAACGTTGCAGCCCGAAACAGGTCAGCACATGGAATATGCTGGCAATGTAACACATAGAGAGTAATGAAAGTGTAACGCTATACTACATGCATATATGGCTAGTGGAAAGCTCTATGGTTACAGTTTTTGCATAAAGCCAATTTTTCCCTACTGCAAAGGAATAAATTTTTATTTAACTATCATGGTGGTTATTAAACAATGAGAGCGTAGACACCCTCTCAATCCCAATTAAGCATCATCATTAAAAACCCAACAATATTAATTAAAGTAACATGATGAGATTCACATGATAATCCAAGTATTAGATACTCAAAACGTCCATAACCGGGGACACGGCTAACCATGATTAGTTTATACACTCTGCACAGGTTTGCGCACTTTTCCCCACAAGACTCGATCTCCTCCGTTGGGATTCTCGCACTACATGGTGTTTGACAAACGGATGACCGAGACATAGTCTCTCAGAAGCGCTAGCACCTTACAATCGGGTAGACAGTACCAACCTACATCCCCTACATCTGCTAGTCTACCACTGTAAGAGTTCGCACGACTTAGTCAACTATGCTAGAGCCCATAGTAGCTTGTGGCTGCACACGGAAATTTCTAGCATGAATAATCTTATGATCCCTTTGAGCCTAGGTGGCGGTCCATAAAAAAACAACAGGTAATCCTGGAATACCTAGGTACCTCAATCCACCCAGATTTGTATTAAAGTTGCCACCTTAAATGAACCATTAAATTAACAATCTCACATCTGTCATGGATACACTCACCCAATCCACGTCTACTAGCATAGCATGGCATAATAAGCAAACGTAGAGTAACTCCCAAGGGTTTGATAATACAACAGGTAATAGGTACTACCTCATCTACTTCCCAAAACCCACATACTAATTAGATCCTAATCATGCAATTGTTTGCGGATTGATCTAATGCAATAAAACTAGGTAGTAAAGAGGTATGATCAAAGTGTTACTTGCCTTGCTGATGATTCGCGAAACCTAGAGATTCGAAGTAGCAAGCGGCGCACTCCGGGTACTCTATCGCAAACAAACAAGCATACAATAAGTACTCATCTAATGCACAGGTAAAACTCAAGTAAGAGATCTAACCAGAAAGTTCAACTTAAGAACTCCGGTTTGCAAAAAGAATCAAATCAAACGAGGCAACGAAAATCAAACGGTGAAAGAAACAAGCTTTGTTTACTAATCTGGACCTAAGTCAAATTTTACACTAGCAAAAAATTGTTTAAGTTGGTTAAACGGAAAGAGAGTTTTGAGACGAAACCCTAGGCGCTTGAATCGCGTGATTCCGATAAATGAGCGAAAAGTTATACTAGAACGAAAATCGGATCAGAGATCGCGATCAGAAATAATCGCGGAAAATCCGATAAAAAGAAAAACTAACTAACAGGCTAACGAATGAACGTTCGCTGTCTGCGGAAAAAACCAAAAATCGTTCGTTAAAACGAACGAACGAACGGGCGTTCGCTAAATACCTAAACAAGGAAAAAAATTAAAACACTGATTTAATAAAATAAAAAAACAACCGCGATTTTATAAAAAAACCGAGTGGTTAACTGGCAGAAAATGGCGGCGGCGGTGGCTACCTCGGGCGACGGGCGGCGGGTCGGGCGGGCGAGCTCGGCAGTCTTGTGGTGGCGGCGGGGATCCAGCGGCGGGCGGTCGGCGGCGGGCGGCAGGGTGATGAGTGAGGCGCGGCGGTTCGGCGGCGAACTCTGGCGGCAAGCGTGGGCGAACGTGGCGGCGGCGACAGTGGGGTCGGGCGGCGGCTAGGGTTTCGGGGCGGGCTGCGGGGCGGCTCCCCCGACTTATAAGGCCGGTCGGGCCTAGAGTCCTAGGCGGACACGGCCCGGTAGGTCGGTTCGTTTTTTTTGTTTTTTTTAAAACATTACGAGCAGAAAAACAATTAAAAGAAATACTAAACGGACTCCAATAATCCCGAAATAAAATTTCCCCGGCTCCTAAAATCAAGCCGGTTTAGATGAACGATTATTTGGGGCCTAAATGCAATTTTGAAAAATGCGTATTTTTCCTAAATTCAAATAAAATAGCAATAAAATCTTATTTGATTTTATTAGTAAATCCTCAATATTTCTTTATTTTGGGAAAGTCATTTTATTCCCTCTCTCATATTTTTATAATTGAAATAATTGAAGGTAAAATAAATAAAATCAAATGATCCTATTTCCAAAATTTGAGAAAAACTCAAATATGAAATTATCGAAATCCCCAACTCTCTCTCCGTGGGTCCTTGAGTTGCGTAGAATTTCTAGGATCGAGCCAAAATGCAATAAATATGATGTGCAATAATGATCTATTGTATAACATTCCAAATTGAAAATTTGGGATGTTACAGTCATAAAAAACTATATCTTTGGAAACTATGTACAAATACGAATGCAACAATATAATTTTTTTGACATGCATTAACATCTTATTAGTTAAATATTTGGTCAAAATTTAGCACAAATTACAAAGGGGACAAATAAACCAGGACGGAGGTAGTACTAAACATTAAGTTCTCTTGTTTTCCTCTCCACCTTGGTCACCTAGACGGAGGGAGTATACTGCGCGGGCTTTTCCTGTACGGTAGGCGGGGCAGTTCCGTCTAGTCGGTTTGACAGAGACGCGAGAAGACGAGGGAGTAGGTTGCTGCAAATGTAGGGCTGTGTGATTTGACAGCGAGTTACTGCTGGATAGGTGGGGCCCCGTGATTTGACTTGCCATTATCATTTTAACTGCGGCGCTACGACCGGCGTGAGTCTCCCGATTCCTGACCACCTCCATACAGGTGCCTCTCCCAATGCTCCACCATGTAGCAGAGGTTGGCTCTTGCATGAGAGCCCACTTCTCCACTTTTTCTTTGCCTCTCTTTCCTCCACATATGCAAAAATGACATGTAAAGCGCACTATTGTACTTACTTGCTCCTACATGTGCTTAAGCTTGCCACATAGGCATAAAGTCTGATGTGACAAGTTAATCAAGAAGAGAGAGACTAGTTTGGTGACCCAAGGAAGAAACGGTGCTAAGCGCATGTACCTAGGTGAAAAGACAATTTTGAGTCTATAGCTAATTAAATGAAGCAAACTTAGCAACACCATTTCATTGGAAGAGGTCACTCCTTGGCAAATGCAATAAATACTAGTACTCCATGTGTCCCATAACATAAGAACGTTTTTGGCACTACACTAGGGTCAAAAACGTTCTTATATTATGGGACGGAGCGAGTACGAAGGAGGAGATAGAGAGAAGTAAAAAAATACACTTATAGCCAACCTTATGGCCAACCTTGTTGTAGTATGAGTGACTAAGTGATGACTATGTATGACATGCCAACATCAGATAGCCTAATGCACCATGTTAAATCTCCAAAGGCGCGACCGCGTGAGCGATGCGATGGTCGTGTAGGCGCAACCATGATACGGGCTACTGGCAGCCCTTGGATCTGAGATCAAACGGTCGCATGCTAAGTTGCTGAAAATTTGCAGAATAACCCTCCAGGATAGGATATTCACCCATAGGTCTAGAATCATGCCATGCAACCGTTCGATCTCGGATCCTAGGGCTCTCAGAAGCCCGTATCACGGGAGAATGGAAATCCACTACCCTGCCATTCGCACGCTGGCAGTTCGCTCCTACTCGTCCCCGCACGTCCTTCAATACTACGGCGGTTCGCTCCTAGTCGTCCCGTCCATTCACATTACAGCAGTTCCACTAATCCTAACCCTCCTCCCAAATCCATGGCGTCCCAAATCTCCACGATCGGCGGTGATTACAAGGTTAGAGCCATCACCGGCGATGAGTTCGACGTCATCTACACCCGTTCTTCCGCGACGGTGAAAGTATGCCTTTCTCGCTTCAGGCGCATGTTCGAAGACTCAGATGATGAGTGGGTCGTTGGGCTAGATGTTGAGTACACCACAGTCCTAGGACGAGAGAAGGATCTAAAGGGCGAAGAGAGGAAGAAGCCCGCCCTGATCTAGGTTTGCGTGCATGACTTATGCTTGGTCTACCACATATGCCATGCCGACGTTGACTGGCAGGATTTTAAGGACTTCCTCAAGAGCAACGTAGTCAAATTCGTTACTGTAGACTTTAGTAAAGACAAAGAAGTCATGCATCGGATAGGCCTCGTTGTAGGAAACACCTTCGACCTCCAGAAGAATCGGCTGGTGTCCTATCGTCAGCCTTCAATGCTGACCCTAGCAGGAGCCATGGTTCATCCTTCGTACGGTAAACTGGAGAAACCTCCATACATGTTTCATCGTCATGCATGGTAGAGGAATGTACTAGATATAGACCACATCCACTATGCTGCAATGGATGGCTACCTTTGTTTCAATATCTACAAGGGTTGTATGAGAGCAACAGCCAAGTGTGCGGTTCAAGCAAAGAAGTATCGGCCAAGAGGAAGAGGGACAAGGACGAAGTCGAGGACGTGGACGAGGACTCCGAGTAAGGTGGCAGTGTCGTTGCTCATGGTGGTTCTAATGCAGTGTCTACCGGAATAGTTGCAAAGTTTAATTTTAGGTGTGCTTAATTTAATTTGAGGGGTGTGTTGTGCTGAACCCCCAGCAGAACTATGTTATGTTTTTTCTTGTTACTTTAGCTCTTCAGTACGTACATACTAGAATTTTTTACATTTCATCTTTTAGTTGGTATAGTACTACCACTCGTTTCTTCACATTATATACGTACAATATATATGGCCAACATCATATAGCCAGCAGTTTAGTTGTCAAAGAATTTCAGGGTGCTTGGTTTTGTCAAAACATTCTAGGGTGCTTAGTTTTATTTAAGGCGTGGGTTGTGCACTTGTGCTGGCCACCATTATTGTGACAAGCCTTTTTTAATAGTACTATATGCATAATTTGGCGACGAGCGCTCTCTATATGTACCACCTTTTTTTTTAATTTCAAGTTTTGCTCCATGGCGCAATCCATCGATACTACTACTGTACAAAAGTGGAGTATATACATTTTTAAAAGGCTAGAGGGCGGGGCAGTCTAGCTCGGTCGGTTTCACGAGAGGCAAGGGCCTTTGTGATTTGACGGCTCATTAATGCTGTCAAATCGAATAGTATTGCACCGCCCGTTGCATGCCCGGCGCCTCCATTAAACCCCTCCGTTAAACCCACATGCCAACCGAGAATCCTACTCCGGCCACACGTCCGTTCATGAGCGGGCTGGAATTAAACGCAACACCGGCCGAGCTCCTTCCGTCCGCCCTCAGTTTAAACGAGGCCAGACACCGGCCAAGCTCCTACCGTCCGCCCTCTATTTGCACGAGGCCAGACAGACAGCGGGCAAGAATCGCACCCCTCCGCCGCTCCCCCATCTCCTCCTTCACCATTTTCTCCAGTCTTCCGATGGCTTCCGATGAGCCGTTCTCCGGCATATTATCCGGCTAGGTGGCCCGCCGAGCCCTCCAGATACGGGCGAGGCCGCTCGGTGCTTCACCAACCTTGCTTGGCCCGACGGAGCCAGTTGCCGCCCCAAGCAGGCACGTGGTTCAGCAACTCGCCGCTCCAGTTCAGCTCGATGAGGAGTGGCGAGTTGCTCCACGCCGGCATGGCGGTGAGCACGTCGGTACGGGCGTCGTTCCTGCCACGTCGTACCGCGCCACCAGTGTCTGCGGTGGCCGCTCCTCCCGTGTCTGTGGGCACGCCTCCCGTGCCTGCGGCAGCGCCATGCAGGCAGAGACAGAAGCCGGGTGCATGGAGAGCGACGAGTCGGTGGCCAGCTTCTCCGTGTCCGCTACCATCATCGAGGAGAAGTAGAACACGGGAGGCCGCCGCCACTTGGGACCCATGAAGTCCACCGCCAAGGCGACGACCGCGGATTTAGGTGGTTTCTTTGCTGCTTTGTCTCTTCCGAGGACCTTCGTCGACCCCGCAAGTGTCTGACGGACATGAGGAAGACAAAGGGATCCGTGGGCGGCCATTTAGAACTAAAATAAGTCTAGATACATCCATTTCTAGGACAAGTATTTCCGGACGGAGGGAGTATTAATTATACAAGAGAGCCGGATTGGCACCTCTTAGTTCATGTAAATGTAATGAAATCCATCATGTTTATATGAAGATCCGGCTTTTTTAAACAAAATCCTTCATGCTTATATGAAATCAGTCCGTGTTTGCACGAATTTCATCTGGTTGGTTAGAGTTGTAAAAATGTATGCCGCTGGCGTTTGATGTCGTCCTCCGCGGAAGGAAGCGGGAGGAAATTTGCCGGCTGCCGTTGGAGATGCTCTTTATGCTGGAAATAATAGAGTGACATCCAATCCATTTGAGTTAATTGCCTATATGATTGTCCCTCTATAAAAAGTTAATTGCATGTACAGTTTACACGTGACTTGCAGGGTGGCTACAGCTTCGTACAGAAAGTTAAAAAGAAACAAGTCCATCCTTAATCTTGTATTCTAAGTACTCCGTGGGTTCCACTGTCAGTACAGTAGCGAAATAAGTATATATTAAATAAGTAGAGTAATATATAATATAAAAATCTAAAGTTAAAAGATAGAATTCGAACTCATGTCATCGCGTTGCGAGCATCCGGCGCTAACCAGCCCAAAGACATTTTTGTTGTAGACCATCTTTGGAGATATATCTCCATGTCTACTCTTATATATACTCCATTCGTTCCAAAATATTTGTCTTTTTCAGATTTCAAATGGACTACCACATACGGATGTGTATGTAGACATATCTTAGAGTGTAGATACACTCATTTTGCTCCGTATGTCTTTTCAGGAAGGGGTCAGATTTGTCCTTGATTTATTTATCAGGTATCCAGATGGTACTGCACCGCCAAGAAAAGCGGGTAACATCAAAATTATGGACTACCTTTTTGAGTACGTTGGTAAGGTCCGGTCATAGTCACTTGTTGAAATCTCTAAAAAGACAAATACTCCCTCCGTCCCGAAATACTTGTCATCAAAATGGATAAAAGGAAATGTATCTAGATGTATTTTAGTTTTAGATACGTCTCTTTTTATCCATTTTGATGACAAGTATTTTCAGACGGAGGGAGTAGAAAACAGAGTTGGTGATGATGGTGTGCGTGCCATCCTGCAATATAGGCCGTCGGATTTATATCTAACGGATAGGAAAGAAACTATGGCAATTTTGCAAAAATATACCCACACGTCTCTCCATGTTCGCAAATAAGGCCTTCCCTCGTTCAGCCTTTTCTCTCACAAGATAAACTACTCATACAAATGCATCTTGATGTTCCATGCAACGCATGGGCAGCTAGCTAATTTCTTTTAAAATAGTTGTTGCGATAATTGGGTTGAAGTGATATATTTCATGTCTGCCCCGAATGATTTCAGATTCACTAGTAGTAACAAAGAAAAGGTTGCCTTGTTAATTAACAGAAAACAGGGTGAAAACTATCACATGAGGCCGGTAAAAACAAGGCACACTGGGTTCAGCGTCATTGTCACTACATTGTCTTGTGAGAAGTCTACATATCGAGGGGGCTACCGAGCGAGGCACCGAGACACAATGTTTGAGAGAGAAACCAATTGACAGATTATGATCAGATCGAGTTGTCACCCTTCTGCTATCATTGTTGGGGGGAGGGAGAGAAAGACGTATCGAGAGTGTGCGCGGTAGGCAAAGAGGCACAACTAGCGTGTGTGTGTGTGTGTGTGTGTGTGTGTTTGAAAGGGGAGTGGATAGATTATTATCAAGATTGATGTGCCACCCTACTCCTTCGGTGCCGGGTAGTGTGTGTGTGTGTGTGTATGTTTGAGAGAGAAGCCAGTCGATAGGTTAGTATCAAGATCGAGGTGTCACCCTACTCCTTCGGTGTTGGGAAGTGTGGGTGTGTGTGGGGGGGCAGTGACACTCACATGTCTCTACTCTTATAAAAAAACAGAGTTGGTGATGATGGTGTTCCTGCCATCCAGCAATATAGGCCATCCGATTTATATCCGACGGATAGGAAGGAAACTATGGCAATTTTGCAAAAAGATACCCACACCCCTCTCCGCATTTGCAAATAAGGCATTCCCTCGCTCATCCTTTTCTCCCACAAGATAAACTTCTCATACAAAATGCATCTTGATGTTCCATGCAACGAATGGGCATCTTGCTAGTAGGGATAAGGAGTTTGTGTGACACATATCTAGCTATATTAAGGGATAGGTAGATAGCATATGTGTGAGAGACATTATTATACTTTGAGACATTAGTGGCTGTGGGTGGGTGGAATTAAAGGGGTGGGCGTGTTAGACATAGAGAGCGTGTGTGTTTCTGTGTGAGAGACTTGTAGGACGGGGTAGAAAGACAAATTTAACCCTGACGGAGGGAGAGAAATACACGAAGTGCGCGTGTGTGATTCCGATGCCCACAGGGAAATGAGATATGTATGCGTGTGAGAGAGATTGCACAATTCATTCACGTATCACTATCTAGCGATCGTGGACGTGCATCGCTTGAACATAAGTCAATATCTACTTCGTATCGTGGCCAAAGGTACAATATCGATTCAACGCTATAAAGATTGGACACTCACATATCACATTTTTTTTCTATTTAAATAAACCTTTTCAGTTGTGCATGCCAAAGTTACAGTGATGTTTCTTCAGACAACCAATGTAGCTATCATGTACATGCACCATTGTTACACTTGCATTCAAATTCATTAGTCTTGGATGATTTCAGTTTCTATTTTGAAGTAATATATGTAATATTCATATATGAATTCAACGGTTACGCAATTTATGAAATGGAGTCTATGTAATCATATGAGGTAACACTTTTAAGTAGCTGACTACAATATCCATTTCTTTTTGTGCACCTCTACACTAACACGTCAATGCATTATGTTTAAAGTAAATAACCAATGGCACTAAATTATCTATTTACACGAGAAATACATAGACTGAGCATTTGATCCCTTTTTTGTGAACGCGCCACTACACCCGTACGATTGGCCGCGCCCGTGTGAACGTCCAAGTTATCGGCGCATCATCCCGAATTATTGTCTTTTTTTACGGGTGGACTTCACACGATTATTAATCACGACGCGTGCCCCATGTACACAGTCTAGCATGACCTTCCCGCTAGCACGGTCTAAAATTAGTTGAAACTGGATACGGACGATCCCCCAGGCGGCAAAATCTCCCGCCTCCTTCTAAAATTTCCGCCACCTTAGTCTTTAGGATGCGAAATCCCCCTTTTGTCCTTGGTGCACGAAGACCAAGAGTTACAATACTGCCCTCATCTACATGATAGGTCGGAGCTGCTTTGGTAACTTCGGGTTCCCCCCACTACACGGCACCCCCATTTCCTCTCCCCCTCCCGCAAAAACAACTAACTCCACAGCACCAGAGCATCTTACATCACGCCGTCCGTACTTCATGGCCCTTTCTCCCCTCCCCTCTCGAAATCCTAGACTGCTCATCCACCGGCGTACCATAGCCCATTCACTGCCAGCGGCGTCCACCTCGCCGGATCTGCTTTTGCGGCCGCATCTACCCCTCCCACCTCCCCTAGAAACAAGTGGACTGCTCATCCACCACTGTACCACAGCCCATTCAGTGCGGGCCTTGTCCACGGCGCCGGATCTGCTTCGCTGGTACTCTCGTCAACCGCCGCGCATCCGCAGCGAGTCATTCGTATTCCCCACCGGAGACGCTTTATCCACACCCCCCGGAGCCACCCCACCGACGCCCCCGTCAACGTCCTCTGATCCTCTTCGCCGACACCTTCCTCAACCCGACCGGAGCCGCTTCGCCGACACCTTCCTCAACCCTACCGGAGCCGCTTCGCCGACACCATGGTCAACCCTATCGGAGTAGCTTCGCCTATACCATTCTCAACCCTAACGGGGCCGCTTTGCCAACTCACAAGTCCACGGCCTCAGATCCGCTTCCTCGCACCCCTCATCCAACCTACCGGAGCAGCATCTGACGCCCCGTCCACGGCCGCAGATCCCCATTGTCGACACCGCCCTTAACCCAACCACCGGAGCAGCTTCTGACGCCCCGTCCACGGCCGCAGATCCTTATCGTCGACACCATCCTTAACCCAACCACCGGAGCAGCTTCACCTACGCCCTCGTCCACGTCCACAGATCCGCTTCGCCGACACCGTAGTCCACCCTACGGGAGCCGCTCCACAAACACCCTACTCGACGGTTCTAGATCTCCTTACCAGACCCCGACAGCCAGCGCAGCGTCATCACCCTCGACGTTTCTAACCTGATTCCCACCGTCTAGAGAGATGCCAAGCACCCGCCACAACCTAGGTACTTGTCACCTTTAAACACGTCCAGCATCACATGCCCGATGTACTTCAAATATACTAACCAGTCGCTGTTACCTGTTATGCAGCTGGCAAAAACTACAAGGACGATGTTTCTTCTGGATCTAATAGCTTGGCCAACCAAGATCCTGGACTGAGGCATTGCTATGATCTTGTAAGCGCGTCTCTCTATCTCTTGTATTGTTCTATGCCTGCCAGTGTGCTTTGCTAGGATTTTCGACCAGTAATCCCTTTGTGCAGACAATGATTTCTACTACTGGCTGCTAAATTAGATATGTAGATGTCATACATGATACTACCTCGTACCTCCGTTCCTAAATATAAGTCTTTCTAGAGATTCCACTATTGGCTACATACGGAGCAAAATGAGTGAATCTACACTCGAAAATGCATCTATATACATCTGTATATGGTCCATACTAGAATCTCTACAAAGACATATATTTAGGAATAGGGGCAGTACATTACACAAAATCATAGGTGGCATGTAGGAATTCCAGTGCACTACATTAGGCTCCTTAGAGTGCATGCTAGTCCAAAGATCTGAGTCATGGCTAGTTTATGGTACACACACAATCGTTAATTGGTGGTTTAAATATGCGCAAGGGATATGCGATGTAGTATCATGTAGAGATGTCTGAAATTAGCCGTGTCAACTTGCAGATAGGGTTACACAATGAAAAAGTACAAGATGTATGTGGCAATTTCATGGAACATCGCAAAAAAAGGAGAGGCAGCGGTGAGCCTATACAGTATGCTATGGTACGTCACTCCTCCATTGCAATCATCGTGACATGTTATTTGTATGCCAGTTCTATTAGCCAAGTTTCTTAGGGACAGTTATTACAAGTTACCCTAAGAAAATAAGCACTTGTGAATATAAGCTCCATGTAATAAGCCAACCAGTTCTTTTCATTGCGTTTTCAGCTTATCTTTGGTATGATCAGTGGAAAGTCTAGATTGCATTATATACTTTTCATTTTGCTGCCCATATGGAAACTAATTTGACTTGCAAACATCACAAATTGAACCCAATGCAGTAATTAATATGATAGGAAAATAGACTATCACTATTTGCTCAAAATGCAAATACAAAGATACCATCTACTTGGCACAATCTACTTTGGTCAATGTTTTCCAAAGAGATCCCATTGCCTAATTTAAACGAAGAACGCATGACCCACATTTAAATGAAGAACAATTATTTATTGAAATTCGATGGTCCAAGTGGCTGGTTATTATCATATAGCAGCACCACCTGAAAGCATCATATAGCAGCAGCAGCTCATAGCAACTCATCATACAGCAGCAGTCTGCAATTCATCATATACCAGCAGCAGCTCATAGCAATTCATCATATAGCAGCAGCATGAGTAGCTCATAGCAATTCATCATATAGCAGGAGCAGGAGCAGCTCATAGCAATTCATCATATAGCAGCAGCAGGAGCAGCTTGTAGCAACTCATCATATAGCAGCAACAACAGCTCATAGCAATTCATCATATAGCAGCAGCAGCTCATAGCAACTCATCATACAGCAGCAGCAGCTCATAAGAATTCATTATATAGCAGCAGCAGAAGCAGCTCATAGCAATGCATCATATAGCAGTAGCAGAAGCAGCTCATAGCAATTCATCGTATAGTGGATCAGAATGAAAATTTGGCAAAAGATCAGAGGAGATCCTCACCTTGTTGGATGATCTCATCCTTCAACAACACCTCAAGGCCATGGCCTGGGAGGAGGGGAGGGGGAATAAGGTGCCTTCTGCTGCAGTGTAGCATCAGCCATAGTTGTGCAGCGCCCGCCGGAGTAGTGCGTTGGACGAACCACAGTGGAGCAGCTGCTAGAGACCATGAGAATGAGGGGCGGGGCCGGAGGGAGGAGCTGCTAGGAAGATTCGCCCCTACCCGCCGGCCATGTAGCCTAGCTGGACAGAGCATCGTTGAGGACCAGGCCAGATGGGACCAGTGGCGACGGCTTGCTGGAGGAACCCTAGTGCTGCAGGCAGGGGATCGAGGTAGAGGGAAAGGGGAGAGGAGATGCAAGCGGGCATGGCAATGAATGCTTGCGTGTTTGTTTTTACTTGAGGGTCAGGTGTGACATGGGCGTCAGCAGTTGCATTTTGAGTGTAATATAGGCAGACAACAGAGTCATTTCACTATTCCCCTTCCCTTCAATTTTTACCGAGGTTCTACCCGAAACACCCCCCTCCAAAGCAAAATTAGTTAAGCCCAAGTCCATAACTCAAAAATGACTTCTTTACATCTTTTATGGCTTATTTTGACAATATGCCCTGAAAAGGCGGAATCGAACTGGCCCTTAACCTGCAATTCAATTGTGCGTGCAATGATGAATCACTCATGCCTGCTATCTGTACATTTAGGCATCATCATACATGGCATAACCTAATACATGTGCATTCCATTGTAGAATCTGGAATATGCAATGTTTATGTTAGTTCATACGTTGCACATGATGTTTAAATGCCCCTTAAATCTGGTCAGTCAAGTGATGGTCTTTAAGCCTCCTTCTTTGCTTCTTTTCTTGATATGTAATATTTGCTCACACATCTGTTCAATTGCTTGTTTGCACCAGCCAGCCATACTAGGACTGTTTGCTTTGATTACTTGTTGTTCTTGACCTAACACTCTAACAGAGCTTGTCAACGATTTAAACACTAAGGGCTGCTGTAGTGGGGCCTTGTCTAACTCATAAGTGACATAAAGGTTTGGCTATACACTACAGTAGGCTCTCCAAGAGTACATGGAGATCTACTTCGAAGGTATGCCTAGTTTTTACATAGTGCAGACACAGTAAATGCTCATTTCATTGTGTGCAAGTGGAAGAGATGCGGCATGTTTCATTATGTGGTGTTGTTTTTGTTATAATCTCATCATTTTGTGTTCACAGACTGGAAAGTATGCATATTTATCTTCCAAGGAGGCGAGTAACTAGTTTGTGTCACCTTGCAGAGGGGGTGCAATGAAGATAAGATTGAGGATTTTCAAGTACAAGATGTTAGGAAGGAGCCTTGCAAGAGAAGTAGGAGCTGCGCTGAGCCTCTTCAACCTGCTAAGGTAAGTCACTGTATGGAACTCAACAATTCAATTCCTTGTTTGTTTCATGCATAGTTAATTTTCTCTTTTCAATTGCTTTATTTGTCCTCGCTAATGAGATGCCCAAATAATCATGCACGATGTTCGGTACTTGTATCACTATTAGTTGACATAATTAAAGGCCTTGCCATTTAATTACTCTGTCGAAGTGTGCTGAAGCTTTGAAGTCTATTAACCAACTATTATTGCATGAGGCTCACAATCTAGTTTATACTACGCTAATGATTGCATAGTTTTGCCAGTTGTAGTATGTTTGTATGAAACCCTCTGCAGTTCATTATGCTCCCTAAGACTTTAATTGAGGTACAGAATGGCCAACTGCTTGCTTACTTATACGCAACGTGCTGTCTAAATTTGTAACTTCTCTGTGTTTTCGATTGGGCCCCAACATCATGCTCCTCTGGTGAGCTAAGAGGGATTTCTGTATGCAGGCTACACAAACTATCTTTTTTATAATTTTTAAAATATCACCTGCTTATGCTTCATGACGTGTAACATTTTTTTTAAAGTGACGTGTAACATTATTGTTAGTCCTGTTTTGCCATGTAGTACAAAATAGTGTCTTGTTCGCTTCACTGTTGTAACTATATTTTTCCCTAGTCATGTGTACTTACAGAAACATTTCAGGATGAAGTGACATCAACACAAAGATCTGCGAGCAGTGCGGCATGGCGGTTACCGAATGATTATGGATTGCAATTGGAATGTGCTGATATTCTCGAGCATCAACTAGAGGTGGCAAGACAACGTGTACATGATTGTCAACGTATAATCAACAAGTTGAGACTGGACATGCAGGTATTAGATGCAGGAGTCAAAAAAATGAAATAAGACACTGAGGTAACCATGAAGGAATTGGAGATTTTGCAAACTGAAATTTGTGCTATCTGAATCCGGCCAATCCTATTTTTTGAAGAGATTATAGCTCAAATGGAGTTAGTTGATTCGCAACCATGATGTATGAGCTGTATTTGCCCAGTGTATGTAATTTGCTATTTGTGTATGCTTTAGTATCACCTGTGCCAAACCATAATGCCCAGTGGGTATAATCGGCTGAAATTTTTTATTGTATAGTGTAGGATTATTCTACCTTTCTATGCCTTGATCTCTTTGTTGTATAGTGTATGCGTTTTAGAGGTGATAGTATTGAGTAGGATAATTCTTTGAATATGCTATATCGTTCAAACGGGGGCCAACTCGCCCGACCATGGCCCTTCACGGGCCATCGGATCCATGGGCCATGTACGGGCAATCGGATCCATGGGCCATGTACGGGCTGTCGGATCCATGGGCCTTCTACGTCTCGTAGATCCATGGGCCTTCTACGTCTCCTAGGATCCATGGGCCTTCTACGTCTTGTAGGATCCATGGGACTTCTACGTCTCGTAGGATCCATGGGCCGCCGACTCATTTATGGTCTTGTACAGGACTTTAATGGGCCGTAGACGGGCCTTTAATGGAAATCGTACGTTTTATGGGCTGACCATAACGGGCCGTTAATAGGCCGTATTTGGTGATGCTATGAAAATGGCCCAACAGACTAACGGTCCACGACGGGCCGATCAGAACGACAGCTGAATTTGGCCCCAAGCGTAAAATAACGAAGAACGGGCCGTAAGTAACCGAATCCGCAAATGAGCCTAAGAATAAATGGGCCCTCGAAGGCGAAAGTTAACTTAATGGAAACGCCCAACGGAATAACGGGCCGTTAATGGGTATAAAGTGATACACTATTCATTACGGGCCAGTTTCACCACGGGCCGTTAATGGGTGTAAAGTAATACACTGTTCATTACGGGTCTGTTTCAGCATGGGCCGCTAATGGGCCAAGAGTTACAAAGGGCCTCATATTGGCCGAAAGACGTCATGGGCTATACATGGGCCAGAAGTGAAAACGGGATGGAATCATATTGGATGGCCCAAATGACGCTACTGGGCCTAATTCGGATAGGGCGTAACGGGCCTTGGGTTAGCGGGCTGTAAATGGGCTATTTGCGAACATGCCGTTAACAGGCTTTCCATAGGCCGGCCCGCCAGCTTTTGACCAAGTCAAACGGGCCAGCCTTTTCACAGGAATGGGCCACTGTTGGGTCGTGCCACGTGTCGATGTATCATTGGCGCCTTCTGTCCAGTGAGTGGATGACATCTGTCCCAACGATGAACCAACATGTGTTTCCTCCAGCCAATGATGATTTTACACATGGAAAATCCCCATTGGTCGGGGCTGTTAACGGGTTATCGGATCCAAAACCCGACCCGATAGCTTAACGGTGTTCCGTTACAGTGGATGCCACGTGTCGGTCACCCTTGATGAAAGCACTTCTGTGACGCGCGTTTTATCGTCATGGAAGTGGACACTTCCGTGATGATAATTTTGGTAATGTCATGGAACACTTCTACGACAGCACATGTATGACTATCTTGATTCTGTCATTAAATTGTCATGGATGTACATGCATGACAAAAAATGCGACCTACTGTGACAAACACGTATCATCACGAAAGTGTATTTTTTTGTAGTGAATAGTAGTGTAAGTATTTCCCTCAGTTTTTGAGAACCAAGGTATCAATCCAGTAGGAGGCTCCTCAAAAGTCCCACGCACCTACACAAACAAACAAAGAACTCGCAACCAACGCAATAAAGGGGTTGTCAATCCCTTCACGACCACTTGCGAAAGTGAGATCTGATAGAGATAGTATGATAAGATAAATATATTTTTGGTATTTTATAATATAGATGCAAAAAGTAAAGATGCAAATAAAAGTAGATTGAAAGCTTATATGATAAAAGATAGACCCGGGGCCCATAGGTTTCACTAGTGGCTTCTCTCAAGATAGCATAAGTATTACGGTGGGTGAACAAATTACTGTCGAGCAATTGATAGAAAAGCGAATAATTATGAGATTATCTAGGCATGATCATGTATATAGGCATCACGTACGTGACAAGTATACCGACTCCTGCCTGCATCTACTACTATTACTCCACACATCGACCGCTATCCAGCATGCATCTAGAGTATTAAGTTCATAAGAACAGAGTAACACATTAAGAAAGACGACATGATGTAGAGGGATAAACTCAAGCAATATGATATAAACCCCATCTTTTTATCCTTGATGGCAACAATACAATACATGCCTTGCTGCCCCTGCTGTCACTTGGAAAGGACACCGCAAGATTGAACCCAAAGCTAAGCACTTCTCCCATGGCAAGAAAGATCAATCTAGTAGGCCAAACCAAACTGATAATTCAAAGAGACTTGCAAAGATAACTCAACCATACATAAAAGAATTCAGAGAATATTCAAATATTATTCATATATAAACTTGATCATAAACTCACAATTCATCGGATCTCGACAAACACACCGCAAAAAGAGTTTACATCGAATAGATCTCCACAAGAGAGGGGGAGAACATTGTATTGAGATCCAAAAAGAGAGAAGAAGCCATCTAGCTAATAACTATGGACCCGAAGATCTGTGGTAAACTACTCACAACTCATCGGAGGGGCTATGGTGTAGATGTAGAAGCCCTCCGTGGTCGTTTCCCCCTCCGGCGGTGCGCCGGCGAAGGCTCCAAGAAGGTTACGGTGGTGGAAATTGTGTTTTGTTGGCTCCCTGGATGTTTTTGGGGTACGTAGGTATATATAGGAGGAAGAAGTACGTCGGTGGCCGCCTGTGGGGCCCAGGAGATAGGGGGCGTGCCCAGAGGGGGTGGGCGCGCCCTCCTGTCTCCTGGCCGCCTCGCAAGCTTCTTGACTTGCACTCCAAGTTCTCCGGATCACGTTCGTTCCAAAAATCACGCTCCCAAAGGTTTCATTCCGTTTGGACTCCGTTTGATATTCCTTTTCTTCAAAATACTGAAATAGGCAAAAAAAACAGCAATACGGGCTGGGCCTCCGGTTAGTAGGTTAGTCCAAAAGATGATATAAATGTGTAAAATAAAGTCCATAAACATCCAAAAAGGGGTAATATAATAGCATGGAACAATAAAAAATTATAGATACGTTGGAGACGTATCACCCCTCTCTTATGTCGGGTCAAGTATTTGTTCTTTGTGTGCAGGAGTTGTTTACGTGGTGTTGTGTGGTTCTCCTACTGGTTCGATAACCTTGGTCTCATCACTGAGGGAAATACCTACCGTTGTTGTGTTGCATCATCCCTTCCTCTTTGGGGAAATACCGACGTAGTTCAAGCCAACATCATCCATCCACAATATAGTCGCAAGGAGGATTGTTTTCTTCAGTCAGCCTTGCAAACAATGATGATCGGTGCAGCACACAGATTTTTCATTAGACTAGATCATGCCAAAGAAAGCTTGCCAAATCCAAAGATCCTGTGACGCAACTACTTCAAGAATGGTGGTGGGCTTCTTAACATGACCCTGATATTGCCCACGTAAAGCCTTCGGGCAGTTCTTCCATTTCCAATGCATACAGTCAACAGATCCAAGCAAACCTGGCCACCGTCTTGCTTCTGAGATTGACAAGAACCTCTCAGTGTCTGCCACAGTTGGTTCTCTCAGGTACTAAGGTCCGAACACCTCGACACAGCAGTTGCAAAACTGACCAACGCATCTCCGATGTGCTCTCAGACATACGTAGGTATTCGTCCCACGAATCAGTGGCCGTGCCATATGTGAGCATCCGGAGTGTGGCCGTGCACTTCTGGCAACCAGAGAAGCCATCGCTCCCACCGTGTTCTTCTTCAGGATGAAGTAGTCATCATAGGACCGGACACCATGGTACAAACGATCGAAAACAGTCTTGCGTATCTCAAAATGCCGGAAAAAATGGTTAGCGAAGAGTATGTCCGGGGCAAAGTAGTCGGCCATTAGTGTCAAATGGCCGCAGGCCCTGTTGCGACTGACCACTCGATGACCCTTGATCGAGCGCTTGAAATTGAGAACATGTTCCTTCGCACGGTCAGCGTCTTCAAGGACCGCCTGCATCATCACCATCTCATCGGAGTACTCCTCCTCATCTGACGAGCCGTCAAACGACTCAATAGTGCTCGTATATGTACTCCAAATCGGAATTCATTGCTAGAAAGCAGAAGGGAAAACTGTTTTTAGCTATGGCGATTCATCGAATAGTTGCCGAGCATGGTGAATATAGCAGTAGCGGATGGTACCTGGCGGGGCCGTCGGAGGACAGAGGTAGAACGACGACGGAGGAGAAGCGGGATGGAGCCCTGCTGGAGCGCTGGAGGTGACGGAGACGTAGAGTTCTGACAGGGGTATAGTGTGGCGGCCGGGGTGGTGGAGCGGCGGCGAAGGCAAGGGAGAAAATAGGAAGAAGAGAAAATGGGGAGGATGAAGGTGCGGAGTCCGGGAAGGGTTTTGCGTGGGCCGGGGGTGTTGGAGTCCTGCATGTTCGTGTCCGGACTCCTGCAAAGCTCCCCCATTTTTGTTTCCAGTTTGCGGGAGAAAATGCGTCTAGGCCGCACCACGGACCGAAACAGGACCGCGTTGGATGGCTTCCGCCGCCCGAACTTATGCAGGCGGTTTGCGGGTCCGTCTTGAAGATGCCTTTACAGTGCAAGTTCCCAACAAATACTAGTACCTTATACAGTCAAATGCATCGATTAGTCAAAGAAGCAGTATTTGCATAAAATGCTCAAAGAAAATACTAGTATACATAAAAATTTGAATTGGATGCCCTGGTCATTTGGGGGCCCTCTGCAGCCGAACATGCTGCACATGTGTCCGGTATGGGCATGTTTACATTAAATGTTCCAAATATCCTTTCTTTATCGGAAATGTTAACGCCCACACGTGTGGGCGTTTGCACATCGCCCACACGCCTCCATCACCACTCATTTTGCCACATATGAATAGATGACATCATCAGAATTTTTTTTGGTTTTCGGCTTAAAAATGTTGTATCTCCTAAATAAAAAAACGAACTAAAAATCCGTTTTCACCATTAAATCCATCTCGACGAGATCTTTAAAACTAGACCCCATGTTGATATGCTTCGACGAATTATTTTTTTTACCAAAAGTTGCCACGATGTTTACACTGCAGTTGCCATAGGGCTTAAACTAAAGTTGCCATATGGCAATTTTAGTTTGTAGATCATGGCAATTTTAGTATTTTGATGATGGCAACTCCAGTACTTTGACCATGAAAATTATTTTTTGTATGAACCATGGCAATTTTACGCACATGTATCATGGCAATTTTAGTTTATGGTTCATGACAAGTCTAGTTTGTTAATTCCCCGTTTTATAAATGTCAAAATTTACTTTTAAATGTAGAAGAAAATAACTGAAACATATCATGGCAACTTCAGTGTAAACATCATGGCAATGCATATGCAATAGACATGGCAACTTTTAATCCAAAAATTTTTTCATCAAAACATATCAACATGGGATCTAGTTTCGAAGATCTCATCGCGAGGGATTTAATGGTAAAAACGGATTTTCAATCGGATTTTTCGTTTAAGAGATAAAACATTTTAAAAACTAAAAATCCAAAAAAAATCCTGCATGCATGCATGCGATGACGTGGCAATCTGTTTACATTAGAAACGTGTGATGCGTCTCCCTTCCTGCCACACGTGTGGCAGTTAGCGCGACCCTTCTTTTAAGGTCCTGATCAAATAAGGCAGAAAAAGGTACGCGAATACAGTAAAACTCTAAAAGGACTAACACTATGATGGGAAACAGAAAATAAAATATGGTGCAAAAATGGACTCCCTTCCCCTCTCGGACACTATCGTAAGACGATTGTTTGCATTTGCCTGTGCGGAAGTGGATTTTAACTGCGTGCGATGGACTGTATGGTGTGTTTGGATTGGCTTCGGCGGTTGTTTTTTCTCTTTCTTTTCTGCTGTTCTTTTCTCTTTCTTTTTTTGTTGTTTGATGATTTTTGGCTGTTGTTTTTTTTCTCTTTCTTTTTCTGTTGTATTTTTTCCTCTCTTAATGAAAGCAGCAGAGTCCTGTCTTGCTCGTGAAAAAGAAACGAGAGAGAGTGCCAAACA
The DNA here is from genome assembly GCA_021437245.1 of Aegilops speltoides. NCBI lineage: Eukaryota > Viridiplantae > Streptophyta > Magnoliopsida > Poales > Poaceae > Aegilops > Aegilops speltoides. Next base: position 340,119,914 of record CM038142.1, on the reverse strand, counting down.
TGGCGCGCTACAGTAGTAGGGCACTCCATAAGCGATGTCATAGACAGGCACAGCAACTGCCTCTGCCGCCTTGGGCACTGTGTGTTGATTTGGTCCGGTCGCCCAAACACCCATCATGCACATATGATTTTGGGAGTGCATGCAGCCGTTGTAGGGCTTTGTAGTTTGCACTGTTTGATTTTGTTTGCATCAAGACTCTTTGTCCCCGGCATAGATCAAGGATGGTGTTCAAATATCTACACATTGTCCCTGGCAGAGAACAAACATCATGTCAAAAGAAACGACTATCTACAGATTCTATTTTTAATTTAATCTCTGGATGGTAAAAGAAATGTCTTGGCGTTAGTAAGTCTTCTGGTAACATACATGACATATTAATAATCATAGGTAATAGAGAATGGTCAGTTTTAATAGCCTCTTGTTGGATTGAAAGATTTCATAGGAGTTCCGAGGATTTCAATAATATGTATATTGTACTCCCTCCGTCCCATAATATAAGAACATTTTTCAAGCTTTGTTAGTTTGAAAAACGTTCTTATATTATGGGACGGAGGGAGTATAATATTTTCCTGTGGACACCGGCCCTTTGTATCCAGGGATAAGACCGCCAAAATTCTTAGACTGAATTTCTATACACATATTACATATGATTCCTACCAAGCGGAACTTTCCTTCATTCGTGTCATGCATTCACCTCCACCCTCTTTAGATTCCTTCACAACTCATCCAGTGCATCGAAATAACCATGCATGTCTGCAAATTCATGTGTTTTAATTCAATGTATGAAGTCATGACATCTAAATTATAATTTTTCTATTCTCTTGTTTTGAGAACCACGCTATCCAAAGTGGCCCTTAATCTTGAACAATACCTTGAACTATTGCCTAGGTCATACTTCGACCTACAAATCTTCATCCCCTTAGTTGGGACCCAAAACTTTTAGAATCATCAAGTTTAGACCAATGCCATGGGTCTGATAATATACGAATGATGCATGTGACTCATAAGAGAAAAAAATCGGCACATAGTTAATTTCTTGTGATGCAATGCTAGCAAGAATGTTGCGGTCTCCCTTCCTCTCCATGCATCTCTCATCATTCTGATTCAAATCTCTCTTTATCTCATGTGTCATTCACCTGCCTTCAGAGAAGACTGTTGGTGAGAACGGGCTTTTTTTTTTCCTCCGAGCCCGAGCTTCCCCGACCCCGCCCTAGCATCGGCTCCCCGGGAGGCGGCCGGGGTAGCGCGAGCCTCCTCTTTCCTCGTCCACCCTCCCTTCCTCGCCGCCGCCGGCGGGTGCCCTCGGATCTGGTCTGGGTGGTATCGGTGGCGGCGGGACCACCCGTACCTGGGCGTGGTTCCTCTTCCTGGGGCAGGGGGCGGTGCCGCTGAAGCTCAGCCGGTGGTGGTTCGTCGACCTGTAGGCGGTGGTCGGCGGCGGGTGCGGTGGTGACTTTGCCCCTTGGCGGCGGGACAGATTGGTGGTGCAGGGTGGCCGGCGGCGCGCCCCCGGCCTAGATCCGGGCCCTTAGGGCCAAATCTGGGTCCTAGCTGGACGACTCCGGCACGGCCACGATGCCTACTACGCGGTTATGCGGAGGAGCGGCTTGGACAGGGGGCGGCGATGCCGGCGGCGTGCCTTCTGCAGTGCGACATCGGGAGCTTTACGAGCATCTGAGGGCCAGACCCGTGGGCCGACGGGCCTGGTATGCTCCTACTGTTGTGTCAGGTTGGTTACCGTCGTTGATGGTGGAGGTAGGGCCCTCCCGCATGCCGACGGTGCTGCTGCTCCTAGTTCCGGCTCCTCTTTGTTGTGCAGGCCTCACTTAGTGGTGTCATGGTGAGACAGTGTGGCAGGCCTCAAGATCGTGGTGGCGCAGGGTGGTGGATGGTATGGTGGCATGCTCCGGAGCGTCCGAGGTGATGGTCGGGATCGGGAGAAATCCCTGTTGGCATGTCTGACACTGATGCGGTGGCGCCTAAGGGGGCAGCCGGATCTTCCTGAAGGACGTCGGGTGCTACCCTTGCTTTCTCCTCGCCGCGTACCGGAGGAAACCCCTGGCAGCAGCGTCGTCATCGTCGCGCCCCTTCTTGGAGGTGTTTATCGGTACCGACGCTTCGGAGTGTAGGAGCTTGGTGGGAGATCTCCGCTGGACGCATCAATTACGAGGCTTCTTCGTTTTTGTTGATCTGAGCATGGCATGTTTTAGTTTACGAGCATGGCAAATCTGACTCAATTTATTCTTCTGCCAGGAAATTGTCATGCTGGCAAACTAAATTTGCCATCCTGACACCAATAAAAACATTAGTTTTGCCATGCTGTAGCATTTTCGTTCATATTTAGGTAGCTAAATCATCAATTTAGAACTGTGTGCATGCCCTATGCACCAGGAGGAAGGTAAAGTACTGGAGTATGTTTTTACTTTTGCACTAGATTTTTGTACAGGAGGAAAGCATCTGAGCGCCCAACATAAATGCTAGAGAGGTTACGAGTAAGTGGCAACCTACCGGACTTAATTTTGACGTTTGTACTTGCATAATTTGCGACATCTCAAATAGTGTGGTGACTGTATATTTAGCTTGTTTGACTAACCAATGTCCAGCATGCATATTTCCTATTTCTTCTTCACCAGCCTCGGCCGATCGAGCAAGTACTATGCCATCTTTCAATCTCCGTTTACCAGTAGACAATACTTATTTAGAATATACAGTATTTATTTACACACATGTACATTCATAAATATTTATCTTTTTAGAGATTTTAAATGGACTATCACAAACGGATGTAACATATTTTATAATGTAGATTCAATCATTTTACTCTGTATGTAGGACACTAAAACATTCTTATATTATGGGATGGAGGGAGTATTTAGAAACGAAGGGAGTATACATCAAAGGAAAGAACAGATCGTGTCGACCAAAGGGAAGACCCGGAGGTGCGTGGACCAGTGACCGAAGCAAGTCAGCATGCATGGCTGCATGCGGTCAAGGAGTATCGCGTCAGCCTCGGGACGCCGCGTTCGACCATGCATGCGTGCCCGCCACCACCACCACCACGGCACACCATCTCCACCGGCACAACACAAACTAGGCAAAGCAAAGCGGCCATCCCCACCCCATAGCGTACCTCTTGAGCCCAACACTAACGGCCGGCAGGCACAGCAGGAGCGTGCACGCTAGCAGAGCTGCTTTAGTTTTCTCCTTTTTATTGGGCGTCGACGATCGCGTACGTACAGCAGATACAGTCACGGCCAGCAAAGGAGAGCCTGCCTGCCTTTGATGGTCTAGCTTTTCCCGTCGATCGCTTTCTTTGCATGCATCGACCGACGACCCTGCTGCATGCATTTGCATGGCAGCATGCAGCAGGAGACCAGCAGACAAGCGCCCTGACAAACCTCGTGCTTCCTTGGGTACTAATCGAACATATTTGTTTCCATATGGAAAAAACAATCGAACATATTTGTTTGTTTTTTTTTGAGCTCGTCTAGCCGTGGTATGAGCAACTCCAGCGGACGGCGATTTTGTCCGCATTTTGTGCGTTTGGGTCGGCCAGGCAGACACGAACATCCGCTTCCGCGTTTGGGCCGGCGCGTGCGTCCAACGCTGGCGCGACCCATTTTGACGGCGCTAGAAAAAAAAAGAATGCATGCATATTTAAAATAAAAGCAACATTAATTAAAAATTAAAGCCGGCCACGAAGGCCGGCAGGAGTCCACGCGTCCACATTTGCATTTAAGAAAAATAAAAACAAACTAAACTACGCGTCTACGCGCTGCCCTAGGCATCGTTGTCGTCGTCCTCGGGGTCCGTGAGGTCGATACGCGTCGGCGCCGGGCCGGCCCAGGGGAACGCCGTGTTTCAGAGCGCGTTCATGTCCGGCGGGCTGTGCGCCGCCGCCGCCCGTGCGTTCGGCGCGTCCTCCTCGACCTCGAGCCGCTCGGCCTCGGCCACGCCGACCATCACGAGGTACTCGCCGTCGCGGCGCTCCTCGGCCAACCGGATCTGGCGCCAGTGCTTGAGGTACGCCGCCTCCTGCGCCGACGTCGCCCTCAGCCAGACCGGCGGCGCCCTGACCCACTCGCGCTACTCCCATCCAGGAGTAGCGCTCGATGGGCTCCGGCTCCTGCTCCGGCTGCGGCTCGGCTTTGACGAGGCGGCTGGAGTGGGACGGCGCGGCCACCTGCGGCACCACACAGTCGCCCGCCGCGGAGAGGGCCATGGCTTGCGCCATGGCCTCCTCGTATCGAGCCTCCTCTTCCTCCGCCACCTCCGCCCTGCGCCGCTCGTCCTCCTTGCTTTACCGGTAGACGGCCGCAAGGGCCGCCTGGTAGGCGTCCTCCCCGCCTGGTCTTCCTCGCGGACGATAAGCAGGGGTGGCGGCAAGCTGCGGTCGACCTCGCGCACGTCGCATCGCCTCGCCTCCTCGTGCTCGAACGCAAACCATCTCACCTAGTTGGGCGAGTCGGCTGCGTAGGCGCTGTCGCGGCGCTGCTCCGGCGTCAGCAACGCCCGCCGTCAACGCACCTCCTCCGCGTGCGCCCTAGCCGACCGCGACGCCGCCGGCACTGGGATCCTCTGCGGATCCAGATGCCAGTCGTGCGGCAGGGTGGCGTCGGGGTACGACAGAGGCACGCGGTGCTGCCAGTGCCACTCCGCCTGGTGCATGGGCACGTTCACACGCTACCTCTGCCGGCGAGTCGGCGCCGGCGGAGGCGGGAGGAAATCCGCGGGAAAAGGGACGGAGGGGGCCTTGCTCTTCGACTTGCTGCTACTGCCGGCGCCGGAGAAGAGCCCCATTTGGCACGGTTAAGGTGGCTAGGGTTGGCTAGGGTTTGCCAGCGACGGGGGAACGAGTGTGGCTAGATGGGGATGGGGATGGGGGCTGGATGAGGACGGCCCCGCCGCACGGTCGACTTAAAAAAAGACGACCGTCGTCGCTGACGCGTGGGCCTAGGGTCGTAAATTAAGCTGACCGGTGAGGTGGCGGGCAGTTGGACGACTGCCAGGTGGGGCCGCAACGGACACCGAGAAGGCGTGTGTGGCATCCGTTCCGCGTCTGTGCCGACGCATTTGGGATGCAAATTTGGGCCGCAAATGCGTCGGCGCAGACGCGAAGTAGACGCGTTTTGGGTTTGGGTCGGCGCGTTGGGCCTCCTCTTTTATCCGTGCTGACCCAAACGGACGACAGCGGACGAAATGGGTCGCCCCGTTGGAGTTGCTCTAACTATGTCATATATAAATATGACATCATTGCCACCTCATTTCAGAAACAACCCACCCTCCTCATTTATTTATTTAATTGTTTTTTAACTACATAAAGGGCCTAGAGAAGTTTCGGTCCTAAGTGACATAAGATCATCTACAACCACCATTGTCTAATTTTGATCTGACTGGGCGCGCCTCCGGATGGCACAAAACCAACATGGAAGGCTGCCCTGATATCCTAATATCTTCACCATAGTAGGTGTGGATATGGAGATATGCAGACAACCTAGTCACATGGGCACAAAGTGGAGAGTCCAATTGGGTGCCATTTTTTCCGTCTCTTTCCTATCCAGGCAGTGACCGGGTTGTCCTCCTCGACCAATGGAGAGGATTTGGGTGGTTTGGTTGTAGACGTCGTAGTGGCCTAGAGGAGCTTTCGTGCTAAGTGACATCAAAAATTTCAAATCGTGTGGGTCGGCTACAAGAAAAACTTGCAGCGCAGCCAATCAGCGCTGATCTACTATGTCCGGACCTACTAGGCTAACTTCAAAGAAATACGAGGTCGTGCTTGAACAAAATATGCCCTAGAGGCAATAATAAATGTAATTATTTATTTTTATGTTCGTAATTATTTTTACTTTCCGTGCTATAATTGCAATGGTTCTCGAGTCTATATATCCAAAGGGCCCAGAGGAAAACATATATGCATCTGTGGAACAATAAACGGTAAAATAGATTTTTGGTCTCACCTCTAAGACTAGCTCAAATGTTGCATGATAGTTCTGTTTCTAGGATCATGGACATAAGTTAGTATGCAACAACTTTGAGGACACAATGTTAAAAGATCACTTGTGTTGGAAAAGACCGAATTGATTGTTTACAATAATATCCTTTCGTCACTAGTTAATGGTAAATATCACAATAAAGTTAAGGTTTGGATAATTACTTAGACCATGAGAGTACCGTGTTCGTTTCAGATGATGCACTTTTGGGTTTGACAAACGTCAACCATAACTGGGTGTTCACAACGGCAACTTTCAGGTGCATCGGGAAAGTATGACAAGGTACTTGATAGCTCAAGATTGGGATTAACTCCTTCGTCGATGGGGAGATATTTTAGGGCCCTCTCGGTGTGACGATATCCATCATCGTCTTGCAAGACACAACGTGATGCCGGAATACGGGAACGATAATAGAGAACAAAACCAATAATGAGGAAACTAGCATAGTGAACAAGTTCTTGACTCGCGGGGATGCCGACAAATCTCACCTCGAGTTTTGTAACATATCGCAAAGAAAAAAGAATAGCACACGATAACTACATGTTCACGTGAATGTAGCTCGCATGGGTATAGGGGTCAATATGGATGTACATGGTTCAACTACTGATCATTGATCAGGAGTGTCGGTCATGTCTATACTTCACCGATCCTACAGAGTCGTACACTTAATGTCTATCGATTTGTTGAGTACTAGGTGGTTGGGAGATTGAGAGAAAGTCATCGGAAAAGTTCTGGAGATGTTGATTTTTTTTGGAGAAAACTGGAACCACTGAGAGGATCGATATGGTTGACTAGAGGGGGTGAATAAGAAACTACCAATTTTTAGTTTTTCTTAACAAATTAGGTTTAGCAACAAATAGGGTGTCTAGAAATGCAACTAGGTGAACAACCTATATGATGCTAGCAACAACAACAATACAAGCAAGCAAGATAAATAACACAAGTAAAGCTTGCACAAAGTAATGATACGAGATAACCACAAGTGGAGTCGGTGGAGACGAGGATGTGTTGCCAAAATTCCTTCCCTTTGAAGGGAAGTACGTCTCCGTTGGAGCGGTGTGGATGCACAATGCTCCCCAAGAAGCCACTAGGGCCACCGTATTCTCCTTAGGCCCTTGCACAATGCAAGATGTCGTCCTCCACTAGTGGTGCCCTTGAAGGTAGCAACCGGACCTTCACAAAGAAATCTGGGCTCTCTCCACAACCGAGTTGGAGGCTCCCAACACCACCACAAAGTTTCACCATAATGGTATGTGGCTCCGAGGTGACCTCAAACGTCTAGGGTGCTCAAACACCCAAGAGTAACAAGATCTGCAAGGGATTAGTGGGGGGGGGGGGAATCAAATTTCTCTTGGTGGAAGTCACGCCCAATATGCGACCCTATCCAAAAGGAACTCGAAGGTCCCACCAAGGATAGACCCGCATATTGAAACGCTTTTGCAAGGTGGATATCATTACATCAACATTACATAATAGATGGGGATACATACAAGAGGCATACAATGCCACACTAATACAACATCATCTTACATAAGAGCACCATCCGACTATAGATGAAACACAAGCGAAACTCAAACGACATCCACCTCGCTAGCCCAGGCTGCCGACCGAACCTATCCCCGATCGAAGAAGAAGCGGAAGAAGAACTCAACGCAAGCAAGCATCGCTCTCGCGTCATGATCATCGCATAACCTGTACCTGCAACTGTTGTTGTAGTAATCTATGAGCCACGAGGACTCAGCAATCCCATTACCATGGGTATCAAGGCTAGCAAAGCTTAATGCGAAAGGAAGGGGTAAAGTGGTGAGGTTGCAGCAGCGACTAAGCATAATATGGTGGCTAACATACGCAAATGAGAGCGAGAAGAGAAGCAAAGGAACGGTCGTGAAGCTAGCAATGATCAAGAGGTGATCCTGAACTCCTACTTACGTCAAACATAACCCAAAAACCATGTTCACTTCCCGGACTCCGCCGAGAAGAGACCATCACGGCTACACACGCGGTTCATGCATTTTAATTCGGATCTGGTGTCAAGTTATCTACAACCGGACATTAACAAATTCCCATCTGCTACATAACCGCGGGCACGGATCTCGAAAGTTTATACCCTGCAGGGGTGTCCCAACTTAGCCCATGATAAGCTCTCGCGATCAACGAAGGATATTCCTTCTCCTAGGAAGACCCGATCAGTCTCGGAATCCCGGTTTACAAGACATTTCGACAATGGTAAAACAAGACCAGCAAGACCGTCCGATGCGCCGACAATCCCAATAGGAGCTGCACATATCTCGTTCTCAGGGCAACACCGGATGAGACTAGCTACGAGTAAAACCAACCCTCAAGTTGCCCCGAGGTGGCCCCGCAGGCAGCTCAGTTCGGACCAACACTTAGACAAGCACTGGCCCGGGGGGGGGCTAAAATAAAGATGACCCTTGGGTTGGCCGACCCAAGGGAAGGGTATAGGTGGTGGTGAGGCAAATGGTAAATCCAAGGTTGGGCCTTGCTGGACAAGTTTTATTCAAAGCGAACTGTGAGGGGGGTCCCATAAATCACCCGACCACGTAAGGAACGCAAAATCCGGGAACATAACACCGGTATGACGGAAACTAGGGCGGCAAGAGTGGAACAAAACACCAGGCATAAGGCCGAGCCTTCCACCCTTTACCAAATATATAGATGCATTAATAATATAAGAGATATTGTGATATCCCAACATAACCCTGTCCACCATGGAGCAATCTTCAACTTCACCTGCAGCTAGCAATGCTATAAGAGGGGCTGAGCAAAAGCGGGAACATAGCCAAACAACGGTTTGCTAGGAAGGCTGTCAAAGGTTAGAGGTTCATGGCAATTTGGGAGGCTTGAAGAGCAAATGATAGGTAACGCAGCATATCGATAGAACGAAGCAACTAGCATAGCAATGATAGTAGTGAGATCCAGGGTAGCGGTCATCTTGCCTGAAATCCCGCTAGGAAGAAGAGAGAGTCCATGAAGAAGATGAATCCACGAAGACGAACCACACGTAGACGAACGAATCCTCACGATCGCAACGAAACGGGAACTATCGAGAAGAAGCACACAACATAGTAAACACACCACACATGAACAAGGCATGATGCACAACAAGCATGATGCACGAGAAAGCTAGATGAGGCTACTCATGGCAAAAGATGATGCAAACAAGAACAACACATCAAGGCAAGTTTAAATGAGGCCGGAAACAACATATAACAATTCCGGTAAGTCCTCATATGAAAATTTCGAAATTGGTCTAGAACTGAACAAACCTTATGTTCAAGTTGTTAAACAACAAGTTAAGATGCACCAAGATGATCTACACGAGATTCTAGTCAAGTTACATATAAAGTTCATTTAATTCGGAGCTACGGCCTAGAAGATATGAGCAAAACAAGTTAAACATGGCATTGATGCAAAATGCATCCAAACATCAAGCAAACACCTCAAACCAAGGATGAAACATGATAATATGAAACTACATGCAAAATCAAGCAAGTTTCATATAGAGCACACTCAAAACGGAGCAACGGTTCAACACACACACACACTAGACAAGTCATAGCAACAATCTGCCCAAAACAGCAACTAGGCAGCTTACAAGCATCAAAAGAACAAGCTACAGCATCCCAACATAAGAACAAAAGGCATGAGCATGAAGTACAGGTAAAGCACAACAAAACATGAACACTGAGCTATCTTCAGAAACAACTAGAACATGCTCAAAAGGACATGGGAAGATTGCAAATAATAACAGTTTCAGGCTTAGCAGAAATAACATCTGGTTGCAATGTTTAGAGCTATCAAACAACATGTTACAGGAACTTAACATGGCAAACAAAGGCATGGAATGAATCTACTAATTGCATAGAACAAGTGTCCCTTACTGACCATGAGCCAAAAAGGCACAGAAAATATGATGGCACCCATGTAAACATGACAAGTTATATTACAGATTCATACATGGCAGGAACAACAATAAGTAGGCATGTTGGTGAGCTTGAACCACTCACCACAGAGAAATACATGGCATGGCAAGGCAACCAACAGTAATAAGACATGTTTATGAAGCTAAGCATGGCAAGAGCAAGTTCATAGGGTGCATGGATCACTAGAAAAACACATGGCCAAAACTGAAGTTCATATTAACAGGTTGACATCAACATTATTTAGCAACTTTGGAGCAAGATTACAGCATGTTCCAGCAGGCTATAATTGCAACCAGGGGCATGAATGGATAGAGCAAAACATGTATAACAAAACATCCTTGATGAACATCTCCAGAATAATGCACGAAATGACTAGTAGAAGCATGTTAACATAGCAACAAAATATAACAGAATCTGTCTGGAAAACAGCAACAGCAAGTACACTACTTAACAAGCTTGATTCACTCAGCACACAACTCACAAAAATACAAGGATGGCACCTCTGGAAAGATGTCATAGCATAGTTAAAAACACATGTAGACATCAACCTCATAGGATGCACACATCAAACATGGCAAAAATGACAAAACAGCAAGTTATAAGAGTTTCAGCAGTTTAACATCAACATGCACTCTTCCAACAGCATTTCGGGCATCAAGATGAGCTCAAATGAACATGATTCAATGGAATGAAATGAAGTACTCGTCGAGACGAACAATTTGACATATTACACGCACGAAACGGAGAAGTATGCAACAAGTTATGATGCGATGAACATGGCATGATTATGCAAAATATTTCGGGACTTGGTGGAATTTCGGGGAAGGGGAAAAGTCAACCTCGTCTGCTCGGATTTCGAGGCGAGGCGGCTCTGTAACGCCCCGATTTCGATGCGCCAGGTGTATGCCAGTTATTCGTCGTCTTTGCCATGTCATTTGCTTGCGTGTTGCATTTTTCCATGTCATCATGTGCATTTCATTTTGCATACATGTTCGTCTCATGCATCCGAGCATTTTCCCCGTTGTCCGTTTTGCAATCCGGCACTCCTATGTTCCCCGGCGCCCCCTTTTGCCTCTCTTTTGTGTGCGGGTGTTAAACGTTCTCGGAATGGACCGAGGTTTGCCACGTGGCCTTGGTATAGCACTGGTAGACCGCCTGTCAAGTTTCGTGCCATTTGGAGGTCGTTTGATACTCCAACGGTTAACCGGGTAACCGCAAAGCCCTCTTTTGTTGCAGCCTAACACCCCTTCCAAAGTGGCCCAAAACCTAGCAAACTCCCCTCCATGCTCTCGGTCGTTCGATCACGATCTCGTGGCCGAAAACCGCTCCTCATTTGGACTCTCCTAGCTCCCTCTACCTATAAATGTGTGTGCCTCCCCGAAATTCTCGGTCTAACCCTAGATCAAATCGCCCCGCCGCCACCGGACACGCCCGGCCTCGCCGGACGAAATCTCCGCCGCCGCCCGCAGCCACTCACCTGTCGCCACGTGGCACCGCACCCGCCCGCCGCCTGTTCATGGAGCCCATCCGGGACTGGGCTGGCTCGCACGCGCCGCCGCCTGGCCAGCCGCCCTGCCGCCGGGCAGGCCAGGGCTGGGCGTGGCATCGCCCCGCCCCGTCCTCCTCTACACGGCCAGACGCCTGCCAAGGCTGGCGCCGGCTGTCCCATGCCGCCCAGCGCCGCCGGCCCCCCGCCCGCTCCTGCCCGCTAACCTCCACTGGCTGACGCCGCCACCATGGAGCGCCTCCGCCGCCAAGGCTGCCCTGTGCCTTCTCCGGCCAGATCCGGCCAGGGGTCGGCCGGATCCGTCCATCCCCGGCCTCCTCCGCTCCGTGTTCGGCCATCTCCCTCCTCCTCGGCCTCAACCCCGGCGAGCCCGGCCCGCCTCGACCCGCAGCCCAGATCTGGAGCCCGAGGTTGACTCCCCCCCTCTGAAAATTCACTGTCCCGAGTGTTTTCAACATAATCATGCCATGTTCATCGCATTGTATCTCCGCATCCGTAGCACCGTTTCGTGCGTGTAATATGTCAAATTGTTCGTCTCGACGAGTACTTCATTTCATTCCATTGCATCATTTTCATTTGAGTTTAACTTTATGCCCGAAATGCTGTTGGAAGAGTGCATGTTGATGTTAATCTGCTGAAACTGTTATAACATGCTCATTTGTCATTTTTGCCATGATTGATGTGTGCATCCTATGAGGTTGATGTCTTCATGTGTTTTGATCTATGCCATGCCATCTTTCCAGGGGTGTATGCCATGTATTTTTGTGATCAATGTGGTGACTAGCACAAGCATGCAAACTAGGCTTCGTCATATTGCTGATTTTAGTCCCTGTTCTGCTGTTATTTTGATGCCATGTAAACTTGATGCTACAGAGAGATCCATGCATATTTTGAGATACTTTAGTAAGGGTGTTTTGAACATATGGTTATTGTCTATCCATTCATGCCCTTGTTTGCAATTATGGAGTAGTCTAGCATGTCATTTGAGTGCTCTACTTTTGCTTCAAAATGTTTCCTGGCAGATTGTTTACATGTTATTCAATTTGGCCAAGCTTGCTATAGTCGATCCTTGCATGCTATGGACTTGTTCTTGACTTGGTTTGTTACACAAACATGACTTCTTGACGATGCTATGCTTATATTGTCATGGAATGACTCGTGGTGAGTGAATCGAGCTTGCTAAGTAGTGTACATGATGTTGCTGTTCTGCTAGGCTGAATCTGCTATTTCGTGATGCTATATAAACATGTTGCTACTAATCATTCTATGCATAATCTGGAGATGTTCTATAAACATGTTTTGATCTACATGTTATGTCCTATCCATCCATGCCCCTGGTTGCATTTATAGGTTGCTGTAGCTTGTTTTAATCTTGCTCTAAAGTTGCTTCATAATGTTGCTGTTATCCTGTTTACATTAAGTTCAGTTGTTTCCATGTGTTTTCCTAGTGATCCATGAACCCTATGAACTTGATCTTGCCATTCTTAGCTTCATAAACATGCCTGCTTGCTGTTGGTGTCCTTGCCATGCCATGTAATGCTCTGTGGTGAGTGGTTCAAGCTCACCAACATGCCTACTTATTGTTGTTCCTGCCATGTTTGAATCTGTCATATAACTTGCCATATTTAGATGGGTGCCATCATATTTTCTATGCCTTTTTGGCTCATGGTCAGTAAGGGACTTTTGATCTATGCTATTAGTAGGTTCATGCCATGCCTTTTTTTGCCATGATATGTTCCTGTAACATGTTGTTTGATAGCTCTAAACATTACAACCTGATGTTATTTCTGCAAATTCTGAAACTGTTATTATTTGCAATCTTACCATGTGTTTTGGAGCATGTTCTATTGATTTCTGGAGTTAGCTCAGTGTTCATGTTTTGTTGTGCTTTACCTGTACTTCATACTCATGCCTTTTGTTATTATGTTGGGGTGCTGTAGCATATTGTTTTGATGCTTGCAATATGCCTAGTTGCTGTTATGGACAGATTGTTGTTATGACTTGTATAGTGTGTGGGTGTTGAACCGTTGCTCCGTTTTGAGTGTGCTCTATATGAAACTTGCTTGATTTTGCATGTAGCTTCATATTATCATGTTGCATCCATGTTTTGAGGTGTTTGCTTATGTTTGGGTGCATTTTGCATCAATGCCATGCTTAACTTGTTTTGCTCATATCTTCTAGGCCGTAGCTCCGAATCTAATGAACTTTATATGTAACTTGACTAGAATTTCGTGTAAATCTTCGTGATGCATCTTAACTTGCTGTTTAACAACTTGAACATAAGGTTTATTCAGTTCTGGACCAATTTCGAAATATGCATATGAGGACTTACCGGAATTGTTATATGTTGTTCTCGGCCTCATTTAAACTTGCCTTGATGTGTTGTTCTTGTTGGCATCATCTCTTTCCATGAGTAGCTTCATGTAGCTTGGTCATTCATCATGCTTGTTGTGCATCATGCCTTGTTCATGTGTGGTGTGTTTACCATGTTGTGTGTTTCTTCTCGATAGTTTCTATTTTGTTGTGATCGTGAGGATTCATTCGTCTACGTGTGGTTCGTCTTCGTGGCTTCATCTTCCTCATGGACTCGTTCTTCTTCCTTGCGGGATTTCAGGCAAGATAACCGCTACCCTGGATCTCACTACTATCATAGCTATGCTAGTTGCTTCGTTCTATCGCTATGCTGCGTTACCTATCATTTGATCTTCAAGCCTACCAAATTGCCATGAACCTCTAACCTTTGACACCATTCCTAGCAAACCATTGATTGGCTATGTTACCGCTTTTGCTCAGCCCCTCTTATAGTGTTGCTAGTTGCAGGTGAAGTTGAAGATTTCTCCATGGTGGACATGATTTTGGTTGGGATATCACAATATCTCTTATATTATTAATGCATCTATATACTTGGTAAAGGGTGGAAGTCTCGGCCTTATGCCTGGTGTTTTGTTCCACTCTTGCCGCCCTAGTTTCCATCCTACCGGTGTTATGTTCCCGGATTTTGCGTTCCTAACGCGGTCGGGTGATTTATGGACCCCCGACAGTTCGCTTTGGATAAAACTTGTCCAAGAAGGCCCAACCTTGGTTTTACCATTTGCCTCACCACCACCTACTTTTCCCTTGGGAGTCGCTCTCTCGAGGGTCATCTTTATTATAGCCCCCCGGGCCAATGCTTGTCTAAGTGTTGGTCCAAACTAGAGCACCGTATGGGACCATCCCTTGGCAACTTGGGTTACGCCGGTACTGTGACGCTTAGCTTATCCGGTGTTGCCTCGAGAACGAGATATGTGCAGCTCCTATCGGGATTGTCGGCGATCGGGAGGTCTTGCTGGTCTTGTTTTACCATTGTCGAAATGTCTTGTAAACCGATTCCGAGATCGATCAGTCTTCCCGGAGAAGGTCTATTCCTTCGTTGATCGCGAGAGCTTGTCATGGGTTGTTGGGACACCCTGCAGGGTTTAAACTTTCGAGAGCCCCGCCCATGTTATGTGGCGATGGGAATTTGTTAATGTCCGTTGTAGATAACTTGACACCGATTCGAATTAAAACACATCAACCGCGTGTGTAGCCTTGATGGTCTCTTCTCGCGGAGTCCGGAAGTGAACACGGTTTCGTGTTATGTTTGACGAAGTAGGAGTTCAGATCACCTCTTTATCATTGCTAGCTTCACGATCGCTCCGCTTGCTCTCTTCTCGCCTTATTTGCGTATGTTAGCCACCATATATGCTTAGTCGCTGCTGCAACCTCACCACTTTACCCCTTCCTTTCCCATTAAGCTTTGCTAGTCTTGATACCCATGGTAATGGGATTGCTAAGTCCTCGTGGTTTCACAGCTTTACTACAACAACAGATTGCAGTGTACAGTGTTATGCGATGGTCATGACGCGAGAGCGATGCTTGCTTGCGTTGAGTTCTTCTTCTGCTTCTTCGATCAGGGGATAGGTTCCAGGTCGGCAGCCTGAGCTAGCAGGATGGATATTGTTTGAGTTTCTATTTATATTTCATCCGTAGTCGGATGTTGATCTTGTGCATGATGTATTGTTGTATTCATGTGACATTGTATGTCTTGGATGTACCCCCACTATTATGTAATGTTGATGTAATGATGTCCACCTTGCAAAAGCGTCTTCAAGATGCGCTTCTATCCTTGGTGGGACCTTCGAGTTCCTTTAGGATAGGGTCGCATCTTGGGCGTGACAAGTTGGTATCAGAGACTCGACCGACCCTAGGAGCCCCCTTGATTGATCGTGTAGTTTGGCCATTGTTGAGTCTACAAAAAAAAACTGTTTTCGGAGTCTAGTTATATCGGAGAGTAGGAATTCTTTTTACTCCTCTGCCCCTTCGTCGCTCTTGTGAGGAATCTTGACGTAGGCATTTTGAATTACTCCTCTTCCCATTCAATTTTTCTTTAGGTTCATGCAGTTGGTTTTCGATCGTTGTTCCTCAGCTCTTTGCATCCAGTGCACTTCTCGAACCTCTTTGTCTTTCGCGAGATCAATCCTCAGTTCTTCCTCCTCCGTCGTTGTTTTTCCCCATCCGGAGTTGTCTTTCTTTTCCCACCCGCCCTCCCTTCTTCTTCTCGGATCCGGAGTCCGTAATCGAGTATCCATCCTACTCATGCGAAGCCTTTGCTTTCTTTCCTCAATGACTTCAACCGGTGTTTTCTCTTCAGGATATTCGTCGGTCTCCCCGTCCAAGTTACCTTTGTTTTCCCACCCTCCCACCCTCTTCTTCCCGGAGATTGAGTCTCTTTCGACCATCAATTTCATTCGTGTGGAGCATCTTCAGTCTTTCGTCAATTGTTTCAACGGGTGAATTCTCGTCTTGTTCATCATTCTTCATCTCTTTCTTTTCCGGTGGATTCAATTCCATTTTTTCAGTAGTGATTATATTCTTTCCCTCGGCTCAAGTGTTTTCCATGCTCGTTCGCCTCTCGCCAGTTTATCCTTCCGGAGTGCTCAAGACATCTCAGGAGATTCGTCCGTGTTCCATTTAATTCAAGGTTGTTACCTCATTCGAATATTTCAATTGTTTCGGTGCATCATCTATCTGTTCAACAATCCTTTCCAACGGTGTTATCTCTTCAGTGGGCCCTAACCCACAGGTCTTTTCCCAGGATCTTATCTGACTCTTCTGATTCCCCGGAGTTATTCTCAATTCTTTTCAAAGTGTGACGTAAGAATGAATCCCATCAGTCACATGCCTTTTCCAAGATCGATTTCAAATCATTTCATTGTTGGCTCAATCTCTTCACTTTTCATTCTTCCGGAGTATCTCAGTAATTTCGGTGGTGTTTCTCGTCGTCATTCTCAACTTTGAAGATCGAGGAAGAGTTTCTCTAAATCTTGCCCGTCCTCTCAAAGATTCGTGGTTCTAGCTTCATGCTATCCTCTTGAATTATTCCATTGTCAGATATTCTTTTCTTACCCATCCGGAGAACTTCAAGAGTTGTTTTCCATTTCTTTTCAACGGAGGCCATCATTCCAGTTATCGTTCTCTATTTATCCCGGTGCTTCATTCAAGTATTCTTCAATCAGTTCGCGATCTCTTTGTTCTTTTGCATCTAAATTCCCTCAAGCATTTTTGTTCTTCTAATTCTTCCCGGTGATTCTTTCTCTTTCATAAGTCATTTTCTAATTCTTACGGTGGTTCGTTCAAGATTCTTTTCTTTGATTATCATATTAATCCATTCATTCTTTCCAATCCTACCGGTGGTTCATGAAGACCTTCTCAAGTTTGCGATATGTCACTTCTCAATCTTTTTTTTCAAGAAGAATAAGTAATATGCAAAATCCATTGTTGGTCATCAATTTAATTTGATGAAGGATAAGCATACAATAAATCTTATTCTTATTTCATCCAAGCGAGTAATCCCTTCCTTCGAGTTTGTTCTTGATGAATAAATTCTAGTTCCAAGTGTTTTCATCTTTTCTTTCCGGAGTTCAAATTTCTCGCCATTTCGCCGAACCTCCATCTAATTCATCGCAAGGCTCATCTTATTCTTTCATCCTTCATTTCCATCTCATCATCCTTTTGTCACCGGAGTTCTTGACGGTGGATCATCATGATTTAATTCATTCTTCAAGAGTTCATCAAGTACCATTCCATCCTCTCTAGCTCGTGTTCTATCCTTTCCTTGTTCAGCCGAAGTGCTGTCTAAATCCTTTCAGTCTTATTCATTTCTTTTCTCATTCTAACCACTCCGGTTAGAACGAGTGGTTTCATAGTCTATCTGATTCCGTGAGCTTTCGATTCTCGTCATTCTCGTCCTTCCTCTCTTATTCTCGAGTGCTATCGATTCTTTGCTTCTTCTCTTCAGTTCTTGATTCACCTCATCCCTTTTCTCTTCCGTCTCGGTCCTAAGATCTCGGGACGAGATCTCTTGTTAGTGGAGGAGTGTTGTAACGCCCCGGTTTCGATGCGCCAGGTGTATGCCAGTTACTCGTCGTCTTTGCCATGTCATTTGCTTGCGTGTTGCATTTTGCCATGTCATCATGTGCATTTCATTTTGCATACATGTTCGTCTCATGCATCGGAGCATTTTCCCCGTTGTCCATTTTGCAATCCGGCACTCCTATGTTCCCCGGCGCCCCCTTTTGCCTCTCTTTTGTGTGCGGGTGTTAAACGTTCTCGGAATGGACCGAGGTTTGCCAAGCGGCCTTGGTATAGCACCGGTAGACCGCCTGTCAAGTTTCGTGCCATTTGGAGGTCGTTTGATACTCCAACGGTTAACCGGGTAACCGCAAAGCCCTCTTTTGTTTCAGCCCAAGACCCCTTCCAAAGTGGCCCCAAACCCAGCAAACTCCCCTCCATGCTCTCGGTCGTTCGATCACGATCGCGTGGCCGAAAACCGCTCCTCATTTGGACTCTCCTAGCTCCCTCTACCTATAAATGTGTGTGCCTCCCCGAAATTCTCGGTCTAACCCTAGATCAAATCGCCCCGCCGCCACCGGACACGTCCGGCCTCGCCGGACGAAATCTATGCTGCCGCCCGCAGCCACTCACCCGTCGCCACGTGGCACCAGCACCCGCCACGCCGCCGCGGCCCGCGGAGCCCATCCAAGGGGCATGGCCACCAGCCGCCGCCGCCAGCCGGCCGCCGCCCCGCCGGCCGCAGCCGCCGCTGCCGCTGCGATCGCCGCCGCGGCTGGCCGCCGCCGTCCTCCTTCTACCCGCCGCGCGCGCCCAGACGTCAGCGCTGGCGCGGCTGTCTGCGCCGCCCGGGCGCCGCCCTGCCCCTGCTTCTCTCCCTGCCCGCTGAGCTCCACCGCCGACGCCGCCCAGCCACGGGCGCCGCCGCCGCCTCACGTCTCCGCCCTGCCACGCGTCGGCCCCGTGCCCCTTCTCCGGCCAGATCCGACCAGGGGTCGGCCGGATCCGTCCATCCCCGGCCTCCTCCGCTCCGTCTCCGGCCATCTCCCTCCTCCTCGGCCTCAACTCCGGCGAGCCCGGCCCGCCTCGACCCGCAGCCCAGATCTGGAGCCCGAGGTTGACTTTCCCCCCCCCCTCTGAAAATTCAGCAAGTCCCGAGTGTTTTCAACATAATCATGCCATGTTCACCGCATTGTATCTCTGCATCCGTAGCTCTGTTTCGTGCGTGTGATATGTCAAATTGTTCGTCTCGACGAGTACTTCATTTCATTCCATTGCATCATTTTCATTAGAGTTTATCTTGATGCTCAAAATGCTGTTGGAAGAGTGCATGTTGATGTTAATCTGCTGAAACTGTTATAACATGCTCATTTGTCATTTTTGCCATGATTGATGTGTGCATCCTATGAGGTTGATGTCTTCATGTGTTTTGATCTATGCCATGCCGTCTTTCCAGGGGTGTATGCCATGTATTTTTTGTGATCAATGTGGTGACTAGCACAAGCATGCAAACAAGCTTCGTGATATTGCTGATTTTAGTCCCTGTTCTGCTGTTATTTTGATGCCAAGTAAACTTGATGCTACAGAGAGATCCATGCATATTTTGAGATACTTCAGTAAGGGTGTTTTGAACATATGGTTATTGTCTATCCATTCATTCCCTTGTTTGCAATTATGGAGTAGTCTAGCATTTCATTTGAGTGCTCTACTTTTGCTTCAAAATGTTTCCTGGCAGATTGTTTACATGTTATTCAATTTGGCCAAGCTTGCTATAGTTGATCCTTGCATGCTATGGACTTGTTCTTGACTTGGTTTGTTACACAAACATGCCTTCTTGATGATTCTATGCTTATATTGTCATGCATTGACTTGTGGTGAGTGTATCGAGCTTGCTAAGTAGTGTACATGATGTTGCTGTTTTGCTAGGCTGAATCTGCTATTTCGTGATGCTACATAAACATGTCGCTACTAATCATTCTATGCATAATCTGGAGATGTTCTATAAACATGTTTTGATCTACACGTTATGCCCTATGCATCCATGCCCCTGGTTGCATTTATAGGTTGATGTAGCTTGTTTTAATCTTGCTCTAAAGTTGCTTCATAATGTTGCTGTTAGCCTGTTTACATTAAGTTCAGTTGTTTCCATGTGTTTTCCTAGTGATCCATGAACCCTATGAACTTGCTCTTGCCATGCTTAGCTTCATAAACATGTCTTCTTACTGTTGGTTGCCTTGCCATGCCATGTAATGCTCTGTGGTGAGTGGTTCAAGCTCACCAACATGCCTACTTATTGTTGTTCCTGCCATGTTTGAATCTGTCATATAACTTGCCATGTTTACATGGGTGCATTCATATTTTCTATGCCTTTTTGGCTCATGGTCAGTAAGATCTATGCTATTAGTAGGTTCATGCCATGCCTTTGTTTGCCATGATATGTTCTTGTAACATGTTGGTTGATAGCTCTAAACATTGCAACCTGATGTTATTTCTGCAAAGTCTGAAACTGTTATTATTTGCAATCTTACCATGTGTTTTGGAGCATGTTCTATTGATTTCCGGAGTTAGCTCAGTGTTCATGTTTTGTTTTGCTTTACCTGTACTTCATGCTCATGCCTTTTGTTATTATGTTGGGGTGCTGTAGCATATTGTTTTGATGCTTGCAATATGCCTAGTTGCTCCGTTTTGAGTGTGCTCTATATGAAACTTGCTTGATTTTGCATGTAGCTTCATATTATCATGTTGCATCCATGTTTTGAGGTGTTTGCTTATGTTTGGGTGCATTTTGCATCAATGCCATGCTTAACTTGTTTTGCTCATATCTTCAGGCCGTAGCTCCGAATCTAATGAACTTTATATGTAACTGGAGTAGAATTTCGTGTAGATCTTCGTGATGCATCTTAACTTGCTGTTTAACAACTTGAACATAAGGTTTATTCAGTTCTGGACCAATTTCGAAATATGCATATGAGGACTTACCGGAATTGTTATATGTTGTTCCTGGCCTCATTTAAACTTGCCTTGATGTGTTGTTCTTGTTGGCATCATCTCTTGCCATGAGTAGCTTCATGTAGCTTGGTCATTCATCATGCTTGTTGTGCATCATGCCTTGTTCATGTGTGGTGTGTTTACCATGTTGTGTGTTTCTTCTCGATAGTTTCTGTTTCGTTGCGATCGTGAGGATTCGTTCGTCTACGTCTGGTTCGTCTTCGTGGCTTCATCTTCTTCATGGACTCGTTCTTCTTCCTTCCGGGATTTCAGGCAAGATGACCGCTACCCTGGATCTCACTACTATCATTGCTATGCTAGTTGCTTCGTTCTATCGCTATGCTGCGTTACCTATCATTTGCTCTTCAAGCCTCCCAAATTGCCATGAACCTCTAACCTTTGACACCATTCCTAGCAAACCATTGATTGGCTATGTTACCGCTTTTGCTCAGCCCCTCTTATAGTGTTGCTAGTTGCAGGTGAATTTGAAGATTTCTCCATGGTGGACATGATTTTGGTTGGGATATCACAATATCTCTTATATTATTAATGCATCTATATACTTGGTAAAGGGTGGAAGGCTCGGCCTTATGCCTGGTGTTTTGTTCCACTCTTTCCGCCCTAGTTTCCATCCTACCGGTGTTATGTTCCCGGATTTTGCGTTCCTAACGCGGTCGGGTGATTTATGGGACCCCCCTGACAGTTCGCTTTGGATAAAACTTGTCCAGCAAGGCCCAACCTTGGTTTTACCATTTGCCTCACCACCACCTACTTTTCCCTTGGGAGTCGCTCTCTCGAGGGTCATCTTTATTATAGCCCCCCGGGCCAATGCTTGTCTAAGTGTTGGTTCAAACTAGAGCACCGTGCAGGACCATCCCTTGGCAACTTGGGTTACGTCGGTACCTGTATGCTTAGTTTATCCGGTGTTGCCCTGAGAACGAGATATGTGCAGCTCCTATCGGGATTGTCGGCGCATCGGGCGGTCTTGCTGGTCTTGTTTTACCATTGTCGAAATGTCTTGTAAAGCGGGATTCCGAGACTGATCGGGTCTTCCTAGGAGAAGGTCTGTTCCTTCGTTGATCGCGAGAGCTTGTCATGGGCTAAGTTGGGACACCCCTGCAGGGTTTAAACTTTCGAGAGCCGTGCCCGCGGTTATGTGGCAGATGGGAATTTGTTAATGTCCGGTTGTAGATAACTTGACACCTGATCCGAATTAAAACGCATCAACCGCGTGTGTAGCCGTGATGGTCTCTTCTCGGCGGAGTCCGGGAAGTGAACACGGTTTCTGTGTTATGTTTGACATAAGGAGGAGTTCAGGATCACCTCTTGACCATTGCTAGCTTCACGACCTTTCCGCTTGCTCTCTTCTCGCTCTTATTTGCGTATGTTAGCCACCATATATGCTTAGTCGCTGCTGCAACCTCACCACTTTACCCCTTCCTTTCCCATTAAGCTTTGCTAGTCTTGCTACCCATGGTAATGGGATTTCTGAGTCCTCGTGGCTCACAGTTTACTACAACAACAGTTGCAGGTACAGGTTATGTGATGGTCATGACGCGAGAGCGATGCTTGCTTGCGTTGAGTTCTTCTTCTGCTTCTTCGATCAGGGGATAGGTTCCAGGTCGGCAGCCTGAGCTAGCAGGGTGGATATTGTTTGAGTTTCTATTTATGTGTCATCCGTAGTCGGATGTTGATCTTGTGCATGATGTATTGTTGTATTCATGTGACATTGTATGTCTTGGATGTACCCCCACTATTATGTAATGTTGATGTAATGATATCCACCTTGCAAAAGCGTCTTCAAGATGCACTTCTATCCTTGGTGGGACCTTCGAGTTCCTTTAGGATAGGGTCGCATCATGGGCGTGACAGGCTCGCCGGAGTTGGACGTGGGGGACGCCGGAGATGGCCGGGGAGGAGGCCGGCAAGGCAGATCCAAGGCGGGTCCGGCCGGATCTCGCCGGATCCGGGCACGGACCCCGAGGAGCGGCGCCGGGCGGCGACCTTGGCGAGGCGGGCGGCGAGCTGGCGGCGACCGGGCGGCGGCTCGGCGGGCGGCGGCCGCGACGCTGCGGGCGGGCGGCGGCGCGGCATGGGCAAGGCGGGCGGCGGCGGGCGGAGGGAGGTGCGGGGCTGGCGGAGGTCACCGGCGGGCTGCCGGAGTTGGCGGCGCCAGCGAGGGGAGACGGCGATCGGGCGGCCGGAGGCGAACGGGCGGGGCGGCGGCAGCGGGGGGGCCAAGGTTCGCGATGGCTCAAGGGCGGCGGCGAAGGGACGGCGGCGAGGCCACGTGGCCGGATCTGATTGGACGGGGGAGCGGGGCGGACGTGTCCGGCTGCGGCCGGACGTGTCTGGTGGCGGCGGGGAGGTTTTTGCTAGGGTTTGGACCCGGGATTAGAGGAGGGGGAGGTGTTTATATAGGTAGAAGGAGGTGGGAGTGTCCAAATGAGGTGCGGTTTTCGGCCACGCGATCGTGATCGAACGACCGAGAGCATGGAGGGGAGTTAGATGGGTTTTGGGCCACTTTGGAAGGGGTGTTGGGCTGCACACAAAAGAGGCCTTTACGGTTACCCGGTTAACCGTTGGAGTATCAAACGACCTCCGAATGGCACGAAACTTGACAGGCGGTCTACCGGTGCTATACCAAGGCCGCTTGGCAAACCTCGGGCCATTCCGAGAAAGTTTAACACCCACTCACGAAAAGAGAGAAGAGGGGGACGCCGGATGACATAGGAGCGCCGGATTGCAAAACGGACAACGGGGAAAAAGCTCAGATGCATGAGACGAACACGTATGCAAAATGAAATGCACATGATGACATGGTAAAATGCAACACGCAAGCAAATGACTTGGCAAAGACGGCGAATAAATGGCAGACACCTGGCGCATCGAATCCGGGGCGTTACAGTGGAAGTGTAGATCTAGGCCTTCTTAACCAATCCCTAAAGAATCTAAAAGTTTGATTGGCTAGGGAGAGAGATTGGGAAAAATGAGATTGTGAGCAACAATGGAGCTTGGGGGAGGAAGAGGTAAGTCAACTTGGAGAAGATAACTCCCTTTTATAGTGGGGAATGAAATCCAACTGTTATGCACCCACAAACCATGCACAACCCGTGCATATACGTGATGATACTTAACTAGTAGGTACAATGCATAAAATTGAAAACGAACAATACTAAAACTAATAATCCCTCTTGGGGGCAGTATTTCGACAGCCCCTCGCCAGCAGCTCCCTCGTGCGCGCCGTCTTCCCAGCACGAAGGCAGTACTCCGCCTCCCCCGCCTCATAGTGCTTGATGTACTGATCTGCCTCTTGCTGGCGAACGAGAGCGAACAATCTTGCCATTTCGTTGGGCGCCCACCGGAGCTCCTCGTCGGTGGCACGCTGGAGCTTATCGGCCCACCTCCACGCATCGATGATGTGCCTAGCGCCTTTGACCTTCCTCGCGAAGTACCCGTTTCGTACACCTCCTCCGCCCGATGACGCGCCCGCCCCCCAAGTTCCACCGCATCCTTCTTCCACGCAGCATCACGGGCTTCATAGGCCGCCTTGTACATGGCTTCCTCCTCCGCCATCTCCTTCTTGAAAGCCACTTGCCCGGCTTTCTCAGCCGGCGGCAGCGACTTCCAAAGACAAAGATCGTTCTGGCCCCAAAACCAATCCAAAGTTGGGCGGTCCGGCGCAACCTCGTCCGGCGACACGTAGGGGTCCTCATCGCTGCTCTTCGAGTGAGCGTCCTCGGGGGCAGCGACTCCTCGTCGGCACGTGGGCAGACCGGCATCACCATGGCAGAGATTGAGAGAGAGAGAGAGAGAGAGAGAGAGAGAGAGAGAGAGAGAGAGAGAGAGGGCGAGCGAGGGAAGGATGTAGATGAGAATGCAGGCGGGATGACATGAGCAAGGTAGTATTTATTGGCGGACGGAATCTAGATCGACGGGAACAGTACACACACCGGTCGCCAAAATTTACGAGTACTATAGTTTGAATTACACACGATTCCCGCAGCAAAATCCATTTGTGAACATAATAGCTAAAGGTTTCCAATATAGAACCTTCCAAACCTCGAGTTACGAAATAGAGTACCAATCGTGTGGGGGCCGGTTGTCTTGCCAGATTTTACATTTTCTTTTTTGAACACCAGATACTTATATGGTATGATGATTTTTTAACTCGCACACAAGTACACAAATATGATTTTTTTTCAAACCGTTATGGTTAGCCATTGCATGTAGATGTAGTTCAAATTTGAATTACGGTAATTAAATGGCTAGAAAATCACTTAAATGTCTTTAAAAGGTCAAATGACCCCTGAAATTTTCCAAATTTTCACATGACAGTTGTAAATTGAAGGCCGTAAGAGGAAGCTATCTCCCGTTCATCATCAAACATGCATTGTTCCCTCTCAGAACCACAGGCCTTCTAGTGAGTTGCTCCGGTTTGTGAGGGGTGTGTGTCCAAACTTTCGTCAAACAGACCAATTTTTTTACCACATCATCTTGGTGGCATGACATTACATCAAGCAAGGTTTCATGTTTTTACGATCATTTTTTAGTTTTTAGGAATTAAAATGCCATGGCACTCCATGCATGTGTCCATGCCGTGAGACCAATATGTTTGAAAATTCCGTCTAATTTACTGCAGATGGAATTAACTCACACACAAGTACACAAATATGATTTTTCAAACCATTATGGTTAGACTTTGCATGTACATGTAGTTCAAATTTGAATTACGGTCATTAAATGGCTATAAAATCACTTAAATGTCTTCAAAAGGTCAAATGACCCCTGATATTTTCCAAATTTTCACATGACAGTTGTATTAGTGCATGCTGAACGTAGAAAAAAATTGACGGCCGTAAGAGGAAGCTATCACCCGTTCGTCATCAAACATGCATTGTTCCCTCTCAGAACCAGGAGTCTTCTAGTGAGTTGCTCCGGTTTGTGAGGGGTGTGTGTCCAAACTTTCGTCAAACAGGCCAATTTTTTTACCACATCATCTTGGTGGCATGACATTACATCAAGCAAGGTTCATATTTTTCTGATCATTTTTTTATTTTTTGGAATTAAAATTGATGTAGGGTAGAACCCTAGATGCCCGATCTTTCACGATTGGAGCGGATCCCACGATGTACACGAAGAACACAAGGGGAAAACGATGGGAAACACGAGGGGAAACACGAGAGGAAATCACTCAATCAACAAGATTCGATCACACATGTGCTAGATCCTCGAAACACAAAGAGATACACGATCCACAATCAATAAGGGACGATACAAGAGGCACGTTCTTCTTCGAGAGGAGGTCTTGAGGGTCTTCTTGATTGGGGTCTTGAATCCACCTGGGGGATCTTCTCCGTAGAGGTCGTGAACTCCTAAGGAGAAGGGGATCACGTGGAGAGCAAAGCTTCTCAATGAGCTACTACTTTTCTAACCCTAAAATGTAGGTAGGAGAATAGTATATATAGTCTCGGGGTTGAAAGGGTACACGGGCCTCGGCCCAAGTCACAGCGCGCAGGCAGGGCCAGAAGTTCCGGGCAAGGACGGATGTTCCGGGCCAGGTTCCGGGTAGGGTCCAGCCTAACTAGAGAGTTGGCACGGTCGGGGCTGGTCTGACGTCCGGGGTCCGGAAGGTCCGGGCAGGCCGGAAGTTCCGGGGGCCGGATGTTCCGGGCCAGGTTCTGGGCTGGTTCTGGGCTAACCTGAGAGTTGGCACGCCCAGGCCTGTCTAGGTCGTCGGAGGCTGGAAGTTCCGGGGCGGCCGAAGGTTCCGGGGGCCGGAAGCTCCAGGCTATGTCCGGAAGTTCCGGTCTGGACAGAGAGTTGACGCCAATTCCTTCTTCTTCAGCTCTCAGTTCTGTGGCTTGTGCAATGTACCTAATCACACATAGTGTCTCTGACTTAGGTAGCAGCCATGTCTGACTCAAATGTAAGGGAAGTTCAAGTAGGAGAGATGTCACCTCGGATTGAATAGCACGTGCTCGAGCTCTTGTCATGGGGTCCACTTGGAGCTTGTGTAGTCGAAGTAGTGTCCATGGGGATGACCTTGGGATGCTGCACATCATCTCCCCCCCACCTTGGTAAAGATCCGAACTCGGAATGAAAGCCTCATCACCATGGTAGGGAGAGAGATCCTTGACGTTAAAGACGTCGCTCACGTTGTACTTGTCGCGTGGGAGATCGATCTTGTATGCATTGTTGTGGGTCCGTCGGCTCGAGGTAGAAGCTTGAACTTGCGTTTGTTGGGGAAGCTTTCCTTGCAAAGGTGTAGCCACACGAGATCTCCAACATCAAATATCATGGGTTGCTTGTTGATGTTGAGCTTGGTCGCCAGTCGTTGTACTTGGCGCTCGATGGTGTGCCTTGTATCTTCATGCATCTTCTTGAGGTAGTTTACTTGGGCACTCGCGTCCATGTTGATGCGCTCTTGTAGTGGTAGAGGACGAATGTCCAATGGGGACAACAGGTTGAAACCATAGACGACTACGAAGGGGGACTTGCCGGTAGTCGAATATCTTGAACGGTTGTAGGCATACTCGGCAATGGGTAGGCACTCCTCCCTTGATGTTCCTCTTGATCAACACGCGTAGTAGAGTGGAGAGTGTTCGGTTCTTCACCTCCTTTTGGCTGTCAGTTTGAGGATGGTATGCCGAAGAGAAAAAGAGCTTGATTCTGAGCTTGGCGCATACAGTCTTCCAAAAGTAACTCAAGAACTTGACATCGTGGTCCGAGAAAATCGTCTTTGGCACTCCACGGAGGCGCAAGATCTCCCTACAAAAAAGATTTGCAATATGTGAAGCATTGTCTATCTTGTTGCATGGAATAAAATGATCCATTTTAGAGAATCGTTCCACAACAACAAACACGAAGTCTTTGCCATTTAAAGTTCTAGGCAAACCAAGCACAAAATCCATGCTAATATCTTCCCATGGGTGATATGGAATTGTAAGGGGCATGTAAAGACCATGGGATTGAGCTTTTGACTTAGCTTTGCAACATGTAGAGCATCGGTTGGTGAAGCGTGAGACGTCGCGGAACATCTTGGGCCAAAAGGAGTTCTTGGAGAGCGTGGCGAATATCTTGTCGCGTCCAAAGTGTCCCAGTATCCCACCTCCACGAGCCTCTTGCAAAAGGAGCTAACGAAGAGAAGACTCGGGAATGCAAAGTTTGTTAGCTCTCATAAGGTAATCATCCTTGAGTAACAGCGTTCCCAAGACGTTTGCGTCAAACATTTAGCATAAGGAATAACAAAAGTAGGATCATGCACATACAAGTATTTTATGTGCTCAAAACCAATGACATTCAATTCAAGTTTGGTGACAAGCATGCATATGCGGGAAAGAGCATCTGCCACAACATTTTCCTTGCCTTTGATATATTTAATGACATAAGGAAATGACTCAATGAACCCACTCCACTTAGCATGACGCCTGTTCAACTTAGTTTGACCCTTAAGGTATTTAAGCGTTTCATGGTCGGTATGAATGACAAATTCATGAGGGTGAAGATAATGTTCCCATTCATGCAATACTCGCACTAAAGCATATAGCTCTTTATCATAGATGGGATAATTGGGTTGCGCTCCAGAAAGTTTTTCACTAAAGTAAGCAATGGGGTGCTGCTCTTGCGTTAACACACCTCCTATCACTACTAGGGAAAAGCCTAGCAGCAGCGCGGGTTTGGGCACCCTCAGTAGCGCGGGTACCGGCGCTACTAATAAGGCGCTACAGCTAACGTGTAGCAAGAGCGCGTGTTGACACACGCCATCGCTGCTATTACACAATTGCTGCAGCGCTGTTTAGAAAAGGGCGCCATCGGTATTAGCTGCATACTGCTTTTGGTGTAAGCGCCATTGGTAAGCGGCGCCATCGCTAAATCCCCCTCGCTACTACTAGTTTTATTAGTTTTTTCCTCGCAGATTTGTTTTTTATTTGTTTTGCATTTGAATAGGCTTTATAAAATAATCTTTAGCATATCATCCACATACAAATGTAATCATAGCATATACATACAATTAGTCTCATCAAATCATGTCATCATCATAATCATCATCCAACACAAAGTGGTCTCGATCTCGCCATCAATCTCAAAATAGCGATACAAGTCTCGATTACTTGCAAATACATCGTCATCCATCTAAACAATGATATACATGAGAATAGCTATCACTTTGAGTACATGAGTTCAGATCCTCTCTCGCATTAGCGTGAACCTAAACTAAGCATCGTGGTCGCCGGAAACCGAAAGCCGGTACACCTTGGCCTTTCACTCCGGCCACTTGTCGTATATATACTCCTGGCGTAGCACTTCTTCGCCATTTATGATCTATGCACCTGCATTGTCACATGAGTCGATGATATGCAACATATATAGTTGAGCAACACAAAGTGACAGACTTGGCAAAAATAGAAACAACATATCATAAGCATAAATAACAAAGTTCATCGTACCAAATGACCTAACTAGAGTGATTTTCGCTAGTCGAGGAGGACGGTTTAATTACATCACAAATAAAGTTTCACCGTGCATAACTCAAAGTTTTGTCATAAAAGAAACTATGGACTAAACGGACACATTGTCATATATCGACAATCACTCCAAAGATGTCTTGCCATCCATCCAAGTCGTGGAGATAGTCATCGAGCTTTGTGAAAGGCTTCATGTCGAGACGCCGAGAGGCTATCCATGTTCGGACGCCTTCCCGCGACATTTGTCCTTCCGCATGGAACATCCCTGTTTTTCCGACGACCTCATTCATGATGATTTGGGCAAGTTCGCTGGATGTTATAGAACTCAGCTCAAGTCGATGATCCTTGATATCTCCTATGTCCTTTGCCCATTGCGTAATATGGGCATCGCTAGATCTAGGTGCCATGTGAAGGTTCCGTGATCCCGTCGGTACTCCAAAGATGTGGTGTAGGACATAGAATCCATCATTAAGAGAATCGCTCGTTGTTGGATGCAGCAGAAGTCGGTCTTATGGTGAAGGCGTGCTGCCGCCCTTTTCTTCTTGTCCCTAACATCTCCACCCCTTGCTTGGTAGTAAAACATAGCACCGTCGAGAACATCTTTGATGTGGGTGTAATCCTTTTGTGAATGTTCTTCGACGAGTCCAAGTAAAGAGCGTGGGAGAATCGGGGTAGAGGATGATGAGGACGGCGCGCCGCCAAGCAAAAATAAGTACACCTCAAATTAATTAGCCTCCACCGTGCAAATGAATTATTGAAATCGAAGGAAGGATAGCAGCGGATGACTTACACGGATGATAAGGCACGAGAATCGCCTCCTTGTCCTTATTGGCGAGCATGAAACTGACGATGTAATCCCTCGCGTATTCACGATGCTGTGCACAGACTCCCAAGAAGCTATCTGCTCAACCCCAATGATGTTGCTCATGTGCAAGGCATAAAGGCGGACAAAAGTAAAATCCAGCTTCTTCACGTGAAACATGTCGAATATGTAATCGAATCGGAGGAAGAACTTATCCGCTGGGAAGCCCTTGACGACGACATTTGCTGCGGAACATTAACCACGAGAGTGGGTATCCCGGATCTTTCGAGGCGATGAGGCCTTTTCTACCCGCAGACATCGTCATGAAGTCTCCTCGGATCGCCGAATCTGGCCCGTAGCGCTGTTTCGTAGGATTGGTTTACGGGGATATGCCATTTATCCGCATCGGGATATCTACACGGTCACGGCCGAGGCTGCCGAGGCGGCTGGATCATAGAATCAGCTTTTTGCCTTTCCTCGCTCTCTTCCTAGGCTTCTTTACCACCGGATGGTCGTCAATAACACGTTGAGACGGTAATTCGTGCACCGACTCATGATGCTCAAACCCCGAGGAGGCGCTTAGTATAGACATACTGCTCAGCGCCATCGTCATCCTCATCCTCATCCATGGCGACGCCATCAGCCTCTAATGGAGCCACCGCTTACCCGTCCGCTATCACCCAACCCGACACCCGACGCTAATTGGGTAGGTGGGTGTTGATGTTCATACCTTGCCGAGGCTGCGTGTTCGTGGGTGTGCTCCCGCCGCCTCAGCACGGCGGACTCTTTGGCCACAATAGGACCCACCCATTGCAACAATCACCAAGCCGCCATGGGTCTCGTCGTCATCCCCACTAGTATTAGAGGAGGCAAATTTCGTGGCCCGGTTTGACATCGCCACGGAAACCTTGAAGACGTTCGGGGATCGGCCGGTGTGGAACAATGGTTCCTTCGCTCCATTATTGTCCCCTTCCCCACGCCCACCTTCTGCTCGCCGATGGTGTACAATATGGTGCACGGGTTTCGTCGGCTCGCAAATAAAAGTCTCGCGACGTGAGACATCCGAAAGGCAATGAAAACGGGAGATTATACATTTATATTGAAGGGGGGTGTGGAAGATACCGTGAGGGCGCGAGCTCAGCTAAAGAGGAGGCACCACCGAGCACGCCGGTGCGGCAGTGGTGGGAGCCGTCTTGGGAGCAAAAGGGAGCCGGTGCGGGAGCAAAAGGGAGCAAAGGGAGAAGGTGCGGAGCCGGTGCGGGAGCATGTGCTGCCAAGAAGTCGCAAGGGAAAGTCCTCTGCATTTTTTGGATTTTCCTTGTCCAAGTGTGAACGCCCGTCACCAAGGAAGTAGATAAATCTGCAATCGCTTTGTTTTGCGGCAGCTATCGCTGTTGCGATCGCTCGAGATGATTTCTTCTCAACCGCAATCTCAACCTTCTTGTCGATGCTTTCTTCGATTAACCTCCGTCTTTCCTTTCTCTCGCCCGTGGTCTCATGGTAGTACTTCTTCCACGTGGCGCCGTCTCCGACACCGCACGTGTCCATACGACGGTCGAGTATCCACCGTTGTCGCTTCAATATGTTCAATGCCCGTTGAATGGAGTGTCCCACTTGGCCTCACCAATGCCTCGACGGCGAAGTCGCTTTCGGCCGCAATCCGCGCCGCCCTCTCGCAAAAGGCACAAGGATCGTTTACAAATATGACTAACGTGTGTAGTCGAATTGATCGAAACTAAAATTACCAAGAGTCTCATGAACTCCGTAATGACCGTGTTGTCTCATAAACCTTCTT
The DNA here is from genome assembly GCA_021437245.1 of Aegilops speltoides. NCBI lineage: Eukaryota > Viridiplantae > Streptophyta > Magnoliopsida > Poales > Poaceae > Aegilops > Aegilops speltoides. The sequence continues at coordinate 340,088,051 of CM038142.1, read as the reverse complement.
GATGGGTCCCAACGGTGGCGGGCCCTCGGGACGCCACGCCTGCGGACGGTGAAATCCGCCAAGGAGTCAGGATGCCTGCACTTCGCGGCTTCGCGTCCTCCTTGGCCCATTTGGACCTCTTTCCGCCAGAACCACGGCTTCCGAGGTGGTGGGTCCCAATGTTCCTCTTTGAAGCCCCTTCATGTACTTAGACTTTTCTTTGGCAGCTTCGCCTCGCAAGCCTCCTTGAATATTTGAAACTGCTCTTCCGTGATTGTCGGACTTTCCTTTACAATCTCGGAGTAGGGTTCCCGCTGATCTTTGCTTTCACTCGATTTTTCCAGCAGCCAACGCGTTGCTAAACTTGGTCATGGCGTGTTTGTTTATCTTCTTCATTGCCGGGTCATTGTCCGGATCTTCATAATCCTTCTCATTTCGCCCGGAACAAGAATATCTGGTGTAACTTCTTTAGGAGGAGCTCCTCATATTTTCTATCTTCTTTAGATTCTCATCGTTGATGGTGGCGGTTGTCCGTATGATGCAGCCTATTTGATTGCCGTAGCACGCGCTGCTTCCTCGGCGCCTTTGGCTCAAAATTGCCGTTGTCCACCTCCGTGACCACCAGTCTAGTAGTCCTAAGTTTGTTAGGAACCCGTTGCCTCTTTGCTTTCGGTGCTACACGGATCCGCTCCCGAGGCAGCACGGTCTCGGCGCCGGTCTCGATGCGGTCTCAATCTCAGCGCCGTGTCGGCCTCAAGACCGGTCTGCGTGTCGGTCTCAAAGACCGGTCTGCGTGTCGGTCTCAGCCCCGATGCGGGCCCAGCAACAACATCTCGCTGATCGTCGGTAAAGCTAAAAATTAAATCGCCGCCCGGTAGACGCCGCCGCAATCACCGTAACCTTGTCCTTCATCGTTGCTAGCCATGTTTCCTATGATTAAATCTAGTCAATTAATTCTAGACCTAATAAAATGAATAATGACATAAAAGGACTATTGTTTTGCAGGAATGTTGACTCCTTCTTGGTGCGGCAAATTCGGGCACTCGATATGTCCTAGTTTAGTAGACAAGTCATCCAAATTCATGGGAAATTTCGCATGACCATTGCTAAAAGGTGGACAAATCGAGAACCTGAAATTTGCGGAACAGAAATGAATCAACATTCCGCAAAACATAGGCCACTCAAAGATCAATCCTCGAAACAACAAAGCCACCACTTGGGCACAATCGAACAACTTCAATGAAAAGATATGACATGACCACTTCAATGAAAAATAAAATTTGCCTAAATTCTTTTCCTTGAAAAATAGTGGTCTTTTGAAAATCAAAACCTTTGCCAATCTACTTAACCTAGCTTCTTAATCCAACGAACCTAATTAACCTACCTATTTAACCTAGTTAGTTAATCTAGTTTACCTAGATAATTAACCCTAATTAAACTAGTTAACACAGCTAGTTCTCTGTCAAAGCCTAAAATAAATTTTTGCACTAATTAACATGGATAATTAACCTAATTAAACTAGTTAACCTGACTAGTTCTCTGTCAAAGCCCTAACTAAGTTTTTGCACTAACCTAGATAATTAACCTAATTAAACTAGTTAACCTAACTACTTCTCTGTCAATGCCCTAACTAAATTTTTGCCCTAAAACCTAGATAATTAACCTAATTAAAAACTGGCTAACCTATGCATGAGAGAGTGAGGAGGGGTGGGGGCTTACAGATGATGGCTCCGGTGGTGGCGACGGAGGCAATGTGGTGGCGAGGGAGGCAGGGGCGTCTCCGTGACGGCGAGGGAGGCAGGGCGTCTCGGTGACGGCGAGGAAGGTGGCGTCGACGGCGGTTCGGTGGCATTGACGAGGCCGCGGCTCGTGGCGTTGGGGCGGCTCGGTGTCGTCGACGCGCAAGCAGCTCTGTGGCGTAGCGTCGTCGGCGGCGGCAAAGTGTGGGGCGACGAATCGGGGAGACGGCAGTGCGCGCGGGGTGGGTTTGAGGGATTTGGGGGAAGTGGTGGCCGGGGCGGGGGGAAACGGTTTTTTGGCTAAGTCAAACATAGCGGTAGCGCTTTTCGCAAAACGCGCTATAGCTAAGTTAGCTATAGCGCTTTCGTCAAAACGCGCTGCTGCTATAGCTAATTTCCTATTCTGTTTCTATAGCGGGGGTCTAGGGCACGCGCTGCAGCTACGTTAGCTATAGCGCGTCTTACAAACAAACGCTGCTGCTATGCCTTCCTCCGATTTTTCACTTTTTCGTTTATTTTGCTTTACATTTTATTTTTCCCTTTCTCCTTTTTCTATTTCTTTCATTTTCATTTAAATTTCTATTTGTTTATCATCTTATTTTATTTTTGTTAGTAGTAGCGCTCTTCCTCGAAACGCGCCGCTAAGCTCGTGATGTAGCGAGAGCGTTTACGCTAAGATCGCCATCGCTATGCGTAGCCTAGCATTCTACCAATGGGAATATTAGTAGTAGCGCTTTTTCTTCAACAAAGCGCCATCGCTAAGTTTGTGTCTCAGAAGCTGTTTCTAGTAGCACGCTACTGCTAATTAGCACTAGCGCTGTTTTTTGAACCGCGCTGCTGCTAAGATTCTGTGTATAGCCTTTTCCCTAGTAGTGTATGCCATTACCACTAGCATCACAATGAATTTCAAATGGTTTGTAAAAGTTGGGTTATGCAAGCATGGGAGCATGAGTAAGCAAATTCTTAAGCTCATTAAATGTGGTTTCTTGAGATGGTCCCCAAATGAATGGTGCATTCTTTTTACTCAATGCATGTAAAGGAGATGCAATAGTGCTAAAGTCCTTAACGAATCTACGATAGAAACCGGCTAGAGCAAGAAAACTACACACTTGTTACAAGTTTGTGGGTTGGGGCCAAGTTTTAATAGCATTGATCTTAGATTCATCTACATGAACACCCTTAGAAGACACAACGAAACCCAAGAAAACAAGCTTATCAACACCAAAAAGGCATTTGTCCACATTAGCATAAAGGTGCTCTTTACTAAGGGTTTGCAACACGGTTCTAAGATGGGTGACATGATCTTTGAGGGATTTGCTAAAGACAATAATGTCGTGGAAAAAGACCAAAACAAATACACTAATACAGGGTCGAAGAACAAAATGCATGACTCACATGAATGTACTGGGTGCTTTGGATAAACCCATTGGCATAACTAGCCATTCATATAAGCCAAATTTGGTCTTAAATGCGGTTTTCCATTCATCACGTTCTTGGATGCGTATTCGATAGTAACCACTCTTGAGATCAATCTTAGAGAAAATGGTGGATCCGCTAAGCTCATCTAGCATATCATCTAAGCATGGAATAGGGTAACGATATCTAACGGTGATATCATTGATGGGACGACAATCGTAACACATGCGATAAGTGCCATCTTTCTTAGGGACAGGGATTACCGGTACGACACATGGGCTCAAGCTCTCCCGTACATGGCCATTGTCGATGAGTTGTTGTACTTGCTGTTGGATCTCGTTGGTTTCCTCGGGGTTGACGTGGTTAGGTGCCTTGTTAGGAAGGGGAGCTCCGGGTATGAGGTCGATGTGGTGTTCGATGCCTCATAGAGGTGGTAGCCCCGGAGGTAACTCATTGGGGAAAACATCTTGAAATTCCTGCAAAAGAGAAGACAACACTAAAGGTAGATTGTGATAGGTGTTAGTTTTTGTTGCCTCATCCTTGCACAAAATGGACATAGTGCATAACACTTGATGGGTTCTCACACACTTCTCTCATCTCACTTGAACACAACTTGCACTTGACATTCTGATTTGGTAGCTTGATGCACTAGCTCAATGAGGTTGGAGTAGGGTTAGAAGTCGGTGATCTTATTGATAGGATGGTTGAGTCTATTCAAGAAACGGGCCATAGTTTTCTCATCATCTTCCGTGACATTGGCTCTTATCATTGCAATCTCCATTTCCTTGTAGTATTCTTCAATGCTCTTTGTTCCTTCCTTGAGGAGTTGGAGTTACTTGAAGAGGTCGCGGTTGTAGTATGTTGGAACAAAGCATGCTCGCATGACATCCTTCATTTGATCCCATGTGGTGATTGGTGTTTCATCTCTTGCTTCTCGGCGCTCAATGACTTGTTCCCACCATATGAGTACATAGTCTTGGAATTCAAGGGATGCCATGGCGATCTTCTTATCTTCCTCATAGTTGTGCAAGCAAAAGATCTTGTCGACCTTCAATGCCCGTGAAAGGTACTCTTCGGGATCATTGCTTCCGGTGAACATGGGCATGGTGAACTTGAGCTTGACGTAGCGTTGCTCTTCATTTTGTTGGGGTCGGGGATGATGATGACGCCCTTGACATGTATGACTGTCAACCTCATGTTGCTCTTGGCGTGGAGGATTTTCAATCTCATTTTGCTCTTGGCGTGGTTCTTGTCGAGCTTGTGGATGAGCTAGTCGATGTACTCTTGCTTGATAGTTCCTCTCTTGGACTTCTTCATGAAGTGCTTCTTATTGATTGCGCGTATGTCGGTTGTAGTTGGCGACAGCGCTACTCGCTTCATAGAGTGCAAGCTACGCCTCAAGTGCTTGTGCTACACGTTGTTGTTTCTCTTGACGTTGTGCCTCGGCATCTTGTGCGTCTTGGTGTAGTCGTGCTTGCTCTTCCTCTTCTTGTTGTCGTTGGTGTTGCCTTTCTTGTGCTTGCGCAAAGGTAGCTTGGTTTTGATGGTGTCGATGTTCTTGCGGTAGTAACTGCTCTTGAGAGTCGGTGCTATGTAGAGGATTGCGACTTGCATGACGGTCTTGGTGCGCGGCTCGATGTAGAGTGTTTGATGTTGGTGTACTTGAGCCGGAGAGGGTGTCGTCGGAGTGTCGACTTGAGCGGCTCCGACTTCGGTAGGATGAAGTGGTAGAAGAGCGGTTTACCAACAAGGCATGAAACTCGTCCATTCTTGCATCGTTCTCTTGTTTGTGTGCGTCGAGCTTGTTGTCGAAGTAGTCTCTTGTTCATTGCTCGGAGAGTCGCAAGTCGGTGGCAAGATTATTGATGCGGTTGCTCATTGCTTGTTGTTCTTGATGTAAAACTCGTTGTGCACCGAAAAGGTGGCTCTTGGTGATGTAGGATGACATGTCATCATCTTGCTCGATGAAGAGTGGGTTGGTAGAATAACTTGGTCTATCCATCATTCCAAGCAAATATGTGAGTGGGAGAAAGAGAAGAACTTATACCAAATGTACCTTAACCGATGTTGAAGATGGATCAATGATCACTCCAATGTGTAACAAGGAAATAGCACAATTGGTACCAATTCTTGTCGGTTCTCACACCTACACAAGTAAAAGCTTATAGTGGAGCTCGGTTAGGATGGTGGCACAAAATTGATGCAATTGTTAGTGAGACTCAATAATGTTGGAAAAAGATTCACAAATTTGCAAATGCAGCAAGTAGACCAATAGCAAGAGGTGGTACACGGAAACACACAGGCAAATAGATAGATGTGTTCATGCAACCAAAAATGAGCTCAAAAGGTGGAATCCACGGAAAATGCTCTTGTTTCACAACAGTAGAGAGACGCTAGCACGATTGCACAGTAGGCGGATACAAAACTTGTGCACAACGTACTAAGCAAAAATGTAACGACTTCTATCCCAAGTATGATATATGTATGGTATTCCGATGATACAATCCAAGATGGTCGAGTATGACAATCTTAATGTTGTATGATGCTATGGTTCTTGCTTAAAATCTCTTTGCTTATCTTTTCTCTTTTGCTTAAAAGTTTGTTTGGCTCTTTCTCTTTTGAGCTCTTTTGATGGCCACTTATGCAAAACTTCACGAACCAAGCTAGCAATTGTGTATATGCTATGACAACCTTGTGACACAAGAGATGATATGAAGATATTAATACCAAGATGATGATATATGCAATGATAACTAATGTGCACAAGTAACATTGCCGGCAATACTCAATGGCTAGTCTCGATGGGTAAGCGACACAAAAGGAAGGCGATGGGGTTAGCAATGCAATTGCATGGAATAGACAAAGATGTCGTCGAGGTTACCGCCAATGATTTGTCTCATGTAAGCAAGGATGGATGATGATGAAGTGGTCGATGTTGTAGTGCACGGTCTCTAGTACATTGGCGAAGATGCCGATGCACCACGGTCGGAGTTGTCGAAGTAGCGGAAGTCGTTGAAGATGCGCAGATTTTTAGTCAAGGTCGGAGGTTCCGGGGAGCCGAAAGATCCAGGGCCGGAAGTTCCAGGACGGCCAGAAGGTCCGGTGGCCAGAAGTTTCGGGCATGGCCGGAAGTTCCGCGGGTCGTGATTCTACCAAGAACAGGGAATTTGGGGATCGGGGATTTGGATGGTAAAACTTTGGGAAAACCCAAATCCGAATGGGAAAAGAAAAATAGGGTGGATGGAAGGGTCGGGAAGCTAGATCTACGAGCCACACGCGAAATCCACAGATCAAATCCAAGAAAACTTCATCACACCAACAAATCACAAAAATTTTGGGAGGGCTATTTTTGTGGGGATTTTCGAAATTGGGACGAATCTCAACAAAATTGGGCCAGAAAAAAAGAGGGAGGCTCGAAAATCATGATCAACGTGGCTCATGAAACCAAGATGATGTAGGGTATAACCCTAGATGCCCGATCTTTCATGATTGGAGCGGATCGCGCGATGAACACGAAGAACACGAGGGGAAAACGAGGGGAAACACGAGAGGAAATCACTCAAACAACAAGATTCGTTAACACATGTGTTAGATCCTTGAAACACAAAGAGATACTCAATCCACAATCAACAAGGGATGATACAAGAGGCACGTTCTTCTCCAAGAGGAGTTCTTGAGGGTCTTCCCGATTGGGGTCTTGAATCCACTTGGGGGATCTTCTTCGTAGAGGTCGTGAACTCCTAAGGAGAAGGGGATCAAGTGGAGGGCAAAACTTCTCAATGAGCTACTACTTTGCTAACCCTAAAACGTAGGTAGGAGAAGAGTATATATAGTCTCGAGAGCGAAAGGGTACACGGGCCTTGGCCCAAGTCACCGCGCGCATGCAGGGTCGGAAGTTCCGGGCCAGGTTTCGGGGAGGGTCCGACCTAACCAAAGAGTTGGCATGGTCGGGGCTGGTCTGACGTCCGGGGCCTGGAAAGTCCGGGCAGGCCAGAAGTTCTGGGGGCTGGATGGCCCGGGCCAGGTTTCGGGCTGGTTCTGGGCTAACCTGAGAGTTGGCATGCCCGGGCTTATCTGGTTCGTTAGTGGCGGAAGGGTGGTCGTGTTGGGGAACGTAGTAATTTCAAATTTTTTCCTACACACACGCAAGATCATGGTGATGCATAGCAACAAGAAGGGAGAGCGTTGTCCATGTACCCTCATAGACCGAAAGCGGAAGCGTTAGAACAACACAGTTGATGTAGTCGTACGTCTTCACGGCCCAACCGATCAAGCACCGAAACTACGGCACCTCCGAGTTCTAGCACAGGTTTAGCTCGATGATGATCCCCGGACTCCGATCTAGCAGAATGTCAGGGAAGAGTTCCGTCAGCACGACGACATGGTGACGATCTTGATATTCTACCGTCGCAGAGCTTCGCCTAAGCACCGCTACAATATTATCGAGGACTATGGTGGAGGGGGGCACCGCACACGGCTAAGAGATCAAGAGATCAATTGTTGTGTCTTAGAGGTGCCCCCTGGCCCCGTATATAAAGGAGCAGGGGGGTGCGGCCGGCCAAGGGGAGAGGCGCGCCGGAGGAGTCCTACTCCTACCGGGAGTAGGACTCCCCCCTTTGAGGGGAGGAAGGGAAGGGGGGTACCGCCCCCCTCTCCTTGTCCTATTCAGACTGGGGGGGGGGGGGAGGGGAGCACGGCCCAGCCCTAGCCTCCTCTCCTCTCTTCCACCTAGGCCCACTAAGGCCCATTAAGCTCCCGGGGGGTTTCGGTAACCTCCCGGTACTCCGGTAAAATCCCGATTTCACCCGGAACACTTCCGATATCCAAACATAGGCTTCCAATATATCAACCTTCATGTCTCAACCATTTCGAGACTCCTCGTCATGTGTGTAATCTCATCCGGGACTCCGAACAAACTTCGGTACATCAAAACTCATAAACTCATAATATAACTGTCATCTAATCCTTAAGCGTGCGGACCCTACGGGTTCGAGAACTATGTAGACATGACCTAGAACTGTTTCCGGTCAATAACCAATAGCGGGACCTGGATGCTCATATTGGCTCCTACATATTCTACGAAGATCTTTATTGGTCAAACCGCATAACAACATACGTTGTTCCCTTTGTCATCGGTATGTTACTTGCCCGAGATTCGATCATCGGTATCTAATACCTAGTTCAATCTCGTTACTGGCAAGTCTCTTTACTCGTTACGTAATGCATCATTCTATAACTAACTCATTAGCTACATTGCTTGCAAGGCATATATTGATGTGCATTATCGAGAGGGCCCAGAGATACCTCTTTGACAATCGGAGTGACAAAACCTAATCTCGAAATACGTCAACTCAACATGTACCTTTGGAGACACCTGTAGAGCTCCTTTATAATCACCCAGTTACGTTGTGACGTTTGGTAGCACATAAAGTGTTCCTCCGGTAAACGGGAGTTGCATAATCTCATAGTTATAGGAACTTGTATAAGTCATGAAGAAAGCAATAACAACATACTAAACGATCAAGTGCTAAGCTAACGGAACGGGTCAAGTCAATCACATCATTCTCCTAATGATGTGATCCCGTTAATCAAATGACAACAGATGTCTATGGTTAGGAAACATAACCATCTTTGATTAATGAGCTAGTCAAGTAGAGGCATACTAGTGACATTAAGTTTTTCTATGTATTCACACATGTATCATGTTTCCGGTTAATACAATTATAGCATGAATAACAAACATTTATCATGATATGAGGAAATAAATAATAACTTTATTATTGCCTCTAGGGCATATTTCCTTCAGGTCGGAGGTTCGGGGGGCCGGAAGTTCCGTGCTGGACAGAGAGTTGACGCTAGTTCCTTCTTCTTTAGCTCTTTGTTCTGTAGCTTTTGCGATGTACCTGATCACACACAGTGTCTCTGACTTAGGTAGCAGCCATGTCTCACTCGAATGTAAGGGAAGTCCAAGTAGGAGAGATGTCACCTCGGATTGAATAGCACGTGCTCGAGCTCTTGTCATGGGTCCAATTGGAGCTTATGTAGTCGAAGTAGTGTCCATGGGGATGACCTTGGATGCTCTCCATCAAATATGCCATGGCACTCCATGCATGTGTCCATGCCATGAGACCAAAATGTTTGAAATTTCCTTCTAATTTACTACAGATGGAATTAACTCGCACAAGTACACAAATATGATTTTTCAAACCGTTATGGTTAGCTGTTGCATATAGATGTAGTTCAAAATTGAATTACGGTCATTAAATGGCTAGAAAATCACTTAAATGTCTTTTAAAAGGTCAAATGACCCCTAAAATTTTCCAAATTTTCACATGACAGTTGTATTAGTGCATGTTAAATGTAGAGAAAAATTGAAGGCCGTAAGGGGAAGCTATCTCCCGTTCGTCATCAAACATGCATTGTTCCGTCTCGGAACCATGAGCCTTCTAGTGAGTTTCTTCAGTTTGTGTATCCAAACTTTCGTCAAACATGCAAAAAATTTTACCACATCATCTTGGTGGCATGACATTACATCAAGCAAGGTTTCATGTGTTTCTGATCTTTTTTTATTTTTTTGGAATTTAAATGCCATGGCTCTCCATGCTTAATTGTGTCATACCCGTTAGACCAATATGTTTGAAAATTCCTTCCAATTTACTGTAGATGGAATTAAATCGCACACAAGTACACAAAAGATGACTTTTCGAACCGTTATGGTTAGCTATTGCACGTACTTATACTTCAAATTTTAATTACGGTCATTAAATGGCTAGAAAATCACTTAAATTTCTTAAAAGGTCAAATGACCCTGAAATTTTCCAAAATTTGACATGATAGTTGTATTAGTACTACAAATTTTCTCATACATTTAGAACGTCATCCGTTGCCATTTTACTCCAAATTCGTCTTTCGCAGCTAATAAAAAATATCCACAACATCACACAATTGTTTTGTAGGAACCGTTTGTGATGAAAATTTCTGGGTCTATTTAAGTCTTCCTCCTTAAGCTTCGCCGACTCATCTGCTCCAGTGCCGGCAACCCCCGAATCCATGAATCCCGAACCCCATTCCCACACCCCTTCTTGCAAAGATGAGGCCGTGGAAATGCTTCGTGAAGGCCCGTACGATGGACGCGTCCTCCCCGAGTGCCGTCACCTACGCCGAGAGTGCCGCCACATCCGCATTGAGCGCGGACGCTTCTGCCGAGAGGGTGTCTGCAGCGGCCGACAGGACAGCTGCAGCAGCCGAGACGGCTGCAGCTGCTACTGCGACGGAGGCTGCAAATGCCTAGAGCGCTCGAGCTGACATCCATGCCGCTGATGTCGCCCTGGCCTGGGTCAAGGTCATCCACGCCAAGACATTCCAGGGCACCTCAGAATCCAGAATGCAACCCATGTCCGAAAAGGCAGCAGTGGCCATGGAGCACCTGCTTCCTCATGAGATCGCCGAGCGGGAGCTGGAGATGCAGGAGGTGGCAGAGATCGAGGAGCGCCGGGAGGAGGAGTTGCGCGTGGCCGAGTTCGAGGTAGAGAAGAGTCTGTCAGTCGAGGAATTGGCGGTGGAGTACCAACGCGAGCTCTGGCACAACCACTACTACGAGTACTACAACCTTGAGGCGGGCACTGAGGACGAGGACCCGATAGACTTCAATAGGGGAGCGCGGAGTCCACGAATGGCGGCATGTCACCAGGACAAGTGATCGACATCTCATCTCACACCGGCGATACATAGGCTGGCACAACGGCTGATTTGTTAAAATTATGCATACTTAGGCTTTGTTTTCAATGCTAGTCTTTTGTTAGAGCAATGTTTAGGTCATCTGGCTTTGTTTAATTACTAAAATTGCTCGATTCAGTAAGTGTGGTCTGTGTGCTGTATGCTCTTTTGTGTGCCCAAATTAGCAAGCGATGTTAAATTATGCAATGACATACCCGGGGAAATTTCCACCAAAATTTGAATTATCAAACTCATGCCATGCGCGTAAAGCAGAAGAATCGTTTGCGATGCACACAATCGTTCAAAGTGAATGGATTCTGGCGGCACCGCGCGCAAAGTTTCCCTCCACATTTCGAAATTTTTGGCCTACCGCCGAAATATCTACCCACTTCCCCACCCCCTTTTATCCCCGACCACAAGTCACATTTCCCCTATTTCCTCCATCTTTCCTTCCTTCCTTCGTAGGCTGTAACTGCTTCCTTGCTCTCCCCGTCTCGCATCCTACCACCGGGGTCGCCATGGTCTTCTTCAAAGACCTCTCCAGCGGTTCCTCCTCCTCCGACGACTCCTTCAGCACCCGGGTGTGCCTCTCTTCTCTCTCTCGGGCTATGACTTGGAATGAAGGACTTTTACCCGACGATCGATTTGAGTCATTTCTTCCTCTTGTAGTTCCCTAGGACCATCAGTTGCAACAAATGGAGAGGGGTGGCTGAAGATCTATCTGCTTGTTGTCACCATCAATCTCCATGCGTGAAGCTATTTGCGTTTGAATCTAGGGATAGTGGGAGGAAGTTTCTGGCATGTGCAGCGGTGCCATTAGAAATTTATTTGGCACCGCTTCAGCAGTTTGTGCAGCCAACTTGTCCACACATCCGAGCAGCCAAGCAATAAAATAATAAATATTTATGGCACAAAGGAACTAGGCATCGGAGCAACTAGGTGCTCCGGAGTTCGGGTCCCTGATTTTTTCCGCTGCATCGGCTCGCTAGTGCAGGGCACCGGTGCGAGATGCAACAGCAATTGTCTTTACACCGGTTTTGGCATACATAGTGGACGGCCTTAGGGCTATTAGTTCTACATTACTAAATTTGTGCATGTACACACCTGTTAGTATCAATTTGTTGTCATCCAAACACTATCGCTATGATGTTGCAGTTATATTTACCTTCCTCTTAAAATGTTCAATTTGTTATTTATAGTACATGAGTAAGAACTTGTAGCGTTGTTGTAGTTAATTATAGCTTCTGATGTTTCAGAATTTGGTTGTTGTCTCAGTAACAATTAAATCATTTGCACATTGACCTGTTTGAGAAGAAATGTCATAATTAACCTATTTCTTCAGTTTTTCAAAATAAGTATTGGTGATTTTCTATGTTGCTATAAATCCATTTTCCCTACAATTGTTACCGACCTAGTTTTAAATATTATAGGATGAACGGAAGTGTTCTTACTTGGAGTTGGTTGATCATGAGTGGCCACAGTCTTTGAAGATGTGCCTAGCAAAGCTCTAGAGCATGTATGAGGAAGAGAACATAGGTAGTCTTAGAGAAAGTGTTGTCAACGCTGAAGAATATTTGAAGATGCGGGATAATAAGAGGAAGGTGGAGAATGAACTCGGATTTTTTAAATTAGACTTTGCTAAGATGGTGTTGGCGAAGGAGGAGGCACTTTCCTTGTTGGCCAGTGCAAAACATGTTCTTAGTGAACTAAAAACAGAGGTGGATAAGACGAGCCTGGAATATTTGAAGATGCGGGATAATAAGAGCAAGGTGGAGAATGAACTCAGATTTTTTAAATTAGACTTTGCTAAGATGCTGTTGGTGAAGGAGGAGGCACTTTCCTTGTTGGCTAGTGCAAAACATGTTCTTACTGAACTAAAAACAGAGGTGGATAAGACGATCCTGGATGATCTCGATTAGCTAAATGAATATATTGTTCTAATATTGTTCTTATGAAGTTGAACTAGCTATATGATGTACTGTGCTGTTCTCAGGTAACTATCGTACTATGATGTTAAAATATATCTATGTGCCTGATATGAAATTGGCAAACAGATGTTCGATATGAAATGTGAATTTGCGCAATACTGGAATTATTAATTGTAAACTAATAAACCTGCTAAATGGGTCATGGAACTTTGCAAACGGTTCTAGCAATAAAAGTGCTTGTGATGAATAACCCAATGCCACACATTTTTCTTCATCAAATCGTGTGTGATGCAGTTGATAAAAGCAAACGGTTAACCAAGGTAGAGCGTGTATGATAGTTAGACCTATCACACACGAGCCTATACATAAACCTGTGTGGGATGTACATACGAACGGAAACATTTTCCCTGGATTGACTGTGTTGGATGTACATAAGAACGGAAACGTTTTCCCTGGATTGACTGTGTGGGATCTACATACGAACGAAAATGTTTTCCCTGAATTGACTGTGTGGGATGTACATATGGATGGAAATGTTTTCCCTGGATTGACTGTGTGGGATATACATAAGAATGGAAATGTATTCCTTGGATTGACTGTGTGTGATATACATATGAACGGAAACGTTTTTCTGGGATTCACCATGTGGGATGTACATACGAACGGGAACGATTGGGTCCAATGCCTCGCCCAATCGCACACGAGATCATTTGCTCTAGACTGTGTGCCAGGAGGGCCTATCCCCAACGGTTTTTGGGTCGTGTGGGAAGGACACCCCTATAGCCCATACTCACTTGGTGACGGTCCCAAATGCTGTCGTGGAAAGGGGTTAAAAACCGTGTGTATAGCCCCAACGCATACCAATGGGGGCAGCTGGTGCAGTACCCCAGTTCTCCTTCTAGCGCAAATTCAAAACCCCATGAGATACCATATGCTCAGTAGGAAGGGACTCTCTTGAAAATTCCATAGTGCAAGTCTCCTCAATCAACTTAAATAGATAAGGGCCATAAATAGGCACCTTCTGGTCCAACATGACATAGCAAAGTTCACACCACATGATGTGAGATATGTCCAAAGTAGATGTCCTACCCTTCTCCTTGATGCAAAGTAACGGCAGATCCACTGGATAAGAGTGTACCTGATCTAGGTTCCCAATGCGAGGGAAAATGGTGGTGCAGAAAATGCGGTGCATGATATCCAAGAATGAAATGAGCTCCGTGTGAGTGGCCCCCTTGGTAGTAGTCATAGACCTGGAGTAACGAATAAGCTTAGACTTGTGCGTTGTAGGTGTATCCTTGTGGGGCTTGAGACGAATAGGGTTGTCTTCCCCCTCAGTAGCGATACCCACACAATCCATGAGTGTCTTCCAAGTGACCTTCAGTCTCCTACCACCAGTCATCCATGACATGTTCCTTTCCTTATCAGCTTGAAGATGAACCATGGCATAGAATTGAGCCACAATCTCAGCGTCATAGTCCTTGTTGAATGTGATGATAGGGATGAGACCCCACTGTCGACAAAGTGCAAGAGCTTCTCCAAAGTAAGCAGGATCCTTCTCGATGCGACTGATGTAAATAGACTTGACAACAACAAACATGTTCTTCTTAGCCTTCAGAATGTCCACATATATCAGAGATTACTCCTTGGTCTAGAAGGGACGATTAACAAGAGCCTCGTGCTGAGGACGGCGATATGAGTTGCGCATACGGAAAGCAACAAAATTCCTTTCCAGACATCTCATCCGGAGCAGTGTTCTTCTCCTTCTGCTTGCATGCGGTCCTCTTCACATGTTTCTTTGGAGGCCCACTTGAACTGGCTAGAGCCTCATCAGTGGTGTGATAGCGCTTGGAACCACCGTGATGATTCGGGTTCTTGCGACGAGCCTGATGAGCGGAGCTACCATCACCTAGAACCCACAAACGCAGAGCGAGGGAAAGCAAGTGTAAAGCCATTGCGTAAGCCAAGAGATACAAACTGAGAATAGAAGTAAGTGCAAAAATTATGAAAAACTAGGTCACAACTGTAGTACCGCTCCCAGCAGCGGTCACTACAAAAAAGACACATCCGGGACATTTTGGGCCGACTGAATTTTGCTTCTGTCATGCTTATGACACTTCTATGACGATAATAGTGACAAAACCCGGTATCATCATAGATGTGGTGGGCTCCTACTTCTATGACAAAAAATCATGACAGAAAATGGGCTTTTCGTCCTAGGCGGGCCGGAGATGCAGCTGCATGACATTCTTTGGGCCTTCCATGACGGAAAAAACCATGGTAGAAGCGAGGGCGAGGAAAATATCGGGGAGTTTCCGGTTACGGTGGGTGGTCGGGGGCCGAGCGATGCGCGTTTCTCTCGAACACGTACATGCGTGGGTGCAAGGCGTTGGGCTCTAACTGAACCCGAGCGAGGCGTTCGCCTACTGAAGCCAAGCGATTGCACTACAGGCTACGTGTTACTGAACCCAAGCGATCGATTGATCTGGCTTCTAATTGAACCCAATCGAGTGATTTCTTTGCTACTGCTACTAACTGAAGCCTATCGAACCTGCTGCCTCTTGATGAACAGTGAGTGTTGTTGGGGGGGGGGGAGGGTTGGATGAACAGTTCACGGTGGGGGTTGGATGAACAGGACCCCATGGTAGTAGAGGCCGTTGCCACTGGATGAACATGATCCTAATCGAGCCGGTTGGGGTGGATGAACAGGACCCCGTGGAGAGCTAGATGAACATGACCCCATGGAGGGCTAGTCGAACAGTAGCTGGTGGAGGAGCGGTGGAGGCTGGATGAACAGGAGCCCGTGGATGAACACTCGCAGGTAGAGGCTGGAGGAGGTCGACGGTGGATGAACAGTAGCCCGTGGAGGCTGGAGAGGTCGACAGTGGAGATGAGTAGTAGCCCGTGGAGTCCTATTTTGCGGTACGCCACACCCCTCTCGATGAACATGCCCCGTTTCGACCGTAGCGCTCCAACACAAGACCGTTTCCTCCGTTTTGCGGTACGCCACACCCCTCCCGATCAACAGGACACCGTTTTGATCGTAGGCACTCGAACACAAGTCCATTTCCTATATTTTGCGGTATGCCAGACTCCTCCCGATGAATAGGATCCTGTTTCGACCATAGGCGGTCGAACACAAGGCCGTTTTCTCCGTTCTGCGGTACGCCAGGCCTCGTTTCAATCGGCTGTTCCGTCCAAGCCGGTTGCCTCCCGATGAACATGACGATGCAGTTTCTCCATTCCGACCTAGCCGGTTGGCTGCCGTTGAACAGGACGCCGTCGCTGCCTCTCCATGTACACGAGCCCTGGCCATATGCATGCGAGAGTAGGCATTCGAGACCCCGCCCATATGTACGTACGTGGCTGTATTTACTTTCTTGCACCCTGCATGTACATACATGTACATGCTATGTGCGCGCCTCTACTACAACACGTGCCCTTCCTTACTCGGCCACGGTTCATCACTGCAGCCTGCAGATAGATCGATCGACCAGTATGTACGTACACGTTTGCGACCAAAATGACAACGCTATGTACGCTTCAACCAGGTGGGTCCCGACTTTCCGGCACTTCCTTGCATGCGAAGATGTAGCTAGTGGGTCGCAGCAGTCAATGGGGAAACATTTTTTTTGCAAAATATGTTGGTACGTACGGTGGGTGCCTACTTTCTGGTGGAGGAATGATACGTCTCCGTCGTATCTACTTTTCCAAACACTTTTGCCCTTGTTTTGGACTCTAACTTGCATGATTTGAATGAAACTAACCCGGACTGATGCTGTTTTCAGCAGAACTGCCATGGTGTTATTTTTGTCCAGAAATAAAAGTTCTCAAAATGACCTAAAAATCCACGGAGCAACTTTTCAGAATTAATAAAAAATACTGGCAAAAAAATAGCGTCAGGGGGCCCACACCCTGTCCACGAGGGTGGGGGGCGCGCCCCCTTCCCCTGGGCGCGCCCCCGGCCTTGTGGCCCCCCTGGACGTCCACCGACCTCAACTCCAACTCCATATATTTGCTTTCCCGGAGAAAAAAATCAGAGAGAAAGTTTCATCGCGTTTTACGATACGGAGCCGCCGCCAAGCCCTAATCTCTCTCGGGAGGGCTGATCTGAAGTCCGTTCGGTGCTCCGGAGAGGGGTATTCGTCGCCGTCGTCATCATCAACCATCCTCCATCACCAATTTCATGATGCTTACCGCCGTGCATGAGTAATTCCATCGTAGGCTTGCTGGACGGTGATGGGTTGGATGAGATTTACCATGTAATCAAGTTAGTTTTGTTAGGGTTTGATCCCTAGTATCCACTATGTTCTGAGATTGATGTTGCTATGACTTTGCTATGCTTAATGCTTGTCACTAGGGACCGAGTGCCATGATTTCAGATCTGAACCTATTATGTTTTCATGAATATATGTGAGTTCTTGATCCTATCTTGCAAGTCTATAGACACCTAGTATGTGTTATGATCCGACAACCCCGAAGTGACAATAATCGGGATACTTCTCGGTGATGACCGTAGTTTGAGGAGTTCATGTATTCACTATGTGTTAATGCTTTGGTCCGGTACTCTATTAAAAGGAGGCCTTAATATCCCTTAGTTTCCACTAGGACCCCGCTGCCACGGGAGGGTAGGACAAAATATGTCATGCAAGTTCTTTTCCATAAGCACGTATGACTATAATACATGCCTACATTACATTGATGAACTGGAGCTAGTTCTGTGTCACCCTATGTTATAACTATTACATGAGGAATCGCATCCAACATAATTATCCATCACTGATCCAATGCCTACGAGCTTTTCACATATTGTGCTTTGCTTAGTTATTTTACCGTTGCTGCTGTTACAATTACTACAAAACTGCTACTGTCACTTTTGCCACCGTTACCGTTACTTCCATACTAGTTTGCTACTAAATACTTTGCTGCAGATACTAAGTTATCCAGGTGTGGTTGAATTGACAACTCAACTGCTAATACTTGAGAATATTCTTTGGCCCCCTTGTGTCGAATCAATAAATTTGGGTTGAATACTCTACCCTCGAAAACTATTGCGATCCCCTATACTTGTGGGTTATCAAGACTATTTTCTGGCGCCATTGCCTGGGAGCATAGCTCTATTCTTTGAGTCACTTGGGATTTATATCTCCTGATCACTATAGTGAACTTGAAAGACGAAAGAACTAAGATTTTTCCATCAACTACGAGAGGAGGTAAGGAACTGCCATCTAGCTCTGCACTTGATTCTCCTTCTGTTTTGAGTAAGCTTGCAACACCTAAACCTACTTCTGCTATTAATTCTGATATGTCGCATGTTATTGATGATGCCACTTCTGCTATGCATGATACTTAGGATGAAGCTACTTCTGTGCTTGATACTACTTTGCCATTAGGTGAATTTCTTGATGAACAACTTGCTAGGGCTAGAGAGAATGAAATTCTTGAAACTGATATTATTGAAGATAGTGATAATGAAGGTTCTCCCCCTAAGTATGAATTGCCTGTTGTTCGAGAGGGTTATGTTATGGATGAAGAAACTGCTAGAGATTTTCTTGCTTGCAATGATAGACCTGACCTTAAGAAGTTACTAGTTAAACTTAAATAGAAATCTCTAAATGCTAGAATGAAATATGACCCCGCTTTTGCTACTTGACCTATCTTTGTTACTGATAAGGATTATGAATTCTCTGTCGATCCTGAGATAATTACTTTGGTTGAATCTGATCCTTTTTATGGCTATGAATCTGAAAATGTTGTGGCACATCTTACTAAGTTAAATGATATAGCCACCCTATTCACTAATGATGAGAAATCTCGCTACTACTATATCCTTAAGATATTTCCGTTCTCATTAAAGGGTGATGCTAAAACTTGGTTTAATTCTCTTGATCCTGGTTGTGTGCGTAGTCCCCAAGATATGATTTATTACTTCTCTGCTAAATATTTCCTGCTCATAAGAAACAAGCTGCCTTGAGGGAAATATATAATTTTGTGCAAATTGAAGAAGAGAGTCTCCCACAAGCTTGGGGGAGGCTTCTCCACCTACTTAATGCTTTGCCTGATCATCCTCTTAAGAAAAATGAAATACTTGATATCTTTTATAATGGGCTAACTGATGCTTCCATGGACCACTTGGATAGTTGTGCTGGTTGTGTTTTCAGGGAAAGAACAGTCGATCAAGCTGAATTTTTATTGAATAATATGTTGACTAATGAAAATAATTGGACTCTTCCTGAGCCTATTCCTGAACCAACTCCTGAGCCTATTCCCTAACCAACTCCGAAGAAGAGGGGTGTTCTATTTCTCAATCCTGAAGATATGCAAGAGGCAAAGAAATATATGAAAGAAAAAGGTATTAAAGCTGAAGATGTTAAGAATTTACCTTGTGTTTAAGAAATACATGGTCTTAATATACCACATATTGAAGAAACACTTTGCCTTCATAACCCGACACAGGTAGTAAAGGTAAATTCTCTCTACATATATGATAAGGTTGAAGTCCAGTCTACTAAGTTTCCTAGCCAATGTTTGGATGAATTTGATGACTTTATGCCTAGACAAGAAAATTTCAATGCTTATGTTGGTAGAGAATTAAAGAGTAATGCTTACATGATTGGACGCTTGAGTGATTATATGGCTAGAGTTAAAGGTGAACTTAAGCTCATTATTAAATATGCTTCTATGGTTACCACTCAAGCAGAACAAGTACTTAAAGCTCAAAGTGATTGGCTCGATGAATTAAATATAAACATGATTTTGTTGTTAGAGTGGCTACTAGAACGGGTAAAATTACTCAGGGACCTTTATATCCTGAAGGCCACCCTAAGAGAATTGAGCAAGATTCTCAGAGAAATAATATAGATGCACCTAGTCCCTCTAAAAAGAAGAAAATAAAAATAATAGGACTTTGCATGCTTCTAGTGAACCTGTTGTAGACACACCTGAGAATCCCAATGATATTTCTATTTCTGATGCTGAAACACAATCTGGTGATGAACATGAACCTAGTGATAATGTTAATGATAATGTTCATGTTGATGCCCAACCTAGCAATAATAATGATGTAGAGATTGAACCTGCTGTTGATCTTGATAACCCACAATCAAAGAATCAACGTTATGATAAGAGAGACTTTGTTGCTAGGAAGCACGATAAAGAAAGAGAACCATGGGTTCAGAAACCCATGCCCTTTCCTCCTAAGCCATCCAAGAAAAAAGATGATGAGGATTTTGAGCGCGTTGCTGAAATGATTAGACCTATCTTTTTACGTATGCGCTTAACTGATATGCTTAAAGTAAACCCTTATGCTAAATACATGAAGGATATAATTACAAATAAAAGAAAGATAGCGGAAGCTAAAATTTCCACCATGCTTGGAATACCTAAGAAACTTGGAGATCGAGGAGTACCAACTATACCATGCTCCATTAAAAGAAACTATGTATAAACTGCTTTATGTGATCTTGGAGCCGGTGTTAGTGTTATGCCTCTCTCTTTATATCGTAGACTTGAATTGAATAAGTTGACACCTACTGAAATATCTTTGCAAATGGCTGACAAATCAACTGCTATACCTGTCGGTATTTGTGAGGATGTGCCTGTTGTGGTTGCCAACGGTACTATTTTAACGGACTTTGTTATTCTTGATATTCCTGAGGACGATAGTATGTCGATTGTCCTTGGTAGACCCTTTTTGAATACTGCAGGGGCTGTTATTGATTGCAACAAAGGCAATGTCACTTTTCATGTTAATGGTAATGAGCATACGGTAAACTTTCCAAGGAAACAACCTCAAGTTCATAGTATCAATTCTATTGGAAAAAGTCCAACTATTATTATTGGAGGTTTTGAATTTCCTCTTCCTACTATCAAGAAGAAATATGATATTCTTATTATTGGGGATATTCATATCCCCATTGAGGTAACCTAGTGTTATTCGAAATTTCTTCGGTTCCATGTTATTCGGAATGAGTTTGTTAACAAGACTTGATCAACCTTGTTAGTGGATTCCTTTTGATGATCATGAGATGGATGAAATTAGAAGGCACAACCTTCTGTACCTTCCTTTTACTTTCTGTTTTTTAGTTTAAATAAAGCAAAATTAGTATTTTCTGTCTGCTTTCTGAATTATCCATGCATTAAAAAAATACCTGAAAGTAAAAGTTCTCCAAATGCCCTACCAATTTACTATGATTTTTTCTGGAATATTTGAGAATATTTGGCACTGAGAACACAACAGGGTGGGAAAGCACCTGGACACAAGGGTCCAGGGCGAGACCACCCTTACAGGGCGCGCCCCCTGCCTCGTGGGCCCACGGTGGCCCCCCTCCACTTATTCCTGCACCCACACACTTCATCTTCCTCCCAAAAAAATCACCATCCAGCTCAAGCACGAGTTCTAGCTCATTTTGCTGCGATTTTCGATATCCTTGCTCAAAGCTCCATTCACAAAACTCCTTTGGGAGATTGTTCCTTGGTATGTGACTCCTCCGATGGTCCAATTAGTTTTTGTTATAGTGCTTTATTCATTGCAAATTTTTGCTGCATAGGTGACCCTGTTCTTGATCTTGCATGTCAAATTTATGAGGTCCCAAGTAATTCTAATGCATGATATAGGCTCTAGGCACTTGTGGGAGTAGTTGCTATCAGTTTTGTTGAGTTTGATTCACTTTTTTTGAGTTACTAAAAATTTCAGAAATTTTCCAAAGGAAGAAATATGTCTAGGAAAATGTATACCAAGGTGGTTCTTCAACAAAGAAAGGACCCAGGCTCGCGATGTGTGAGCAGGACGATGAACAACCAAGGGAAGCCGACATGCGGCCTTGTGAATGGCCGTCAGAAGAGTTCATGGTTAATGTAGGCATTAAGGATGAATATGCATATGTGCGTAATGCCGATCTTGAGGACTTCATGCAAGATAAGTGTCCTCAATACTACTATTTGACTGATTCATTTGTGAGAAGGTTTAAATTTACATCTTCGCGTAATTCTCACACTATACTGTTTGATATTTATGATAAATCATATACCATGGACTTAGAAGATTTCACTACTGCTTGCAAACTCCCGCAGTGGGGCAATGTTAATGAACCCCGTAAATCTAAATATAATGACTTTCTTGCTAGTATGACTGTGGGAGAATCTAGAGATATAGCGCAAGCCACCATAGGGAGCATTCATTTTCCTGCTATACATTATTTTGCTCTCTTCACTGGTAGATGCATTAATGGTAAAGATGAAGCATGTCACATGTTTGTTCCCGATCTTTGTGTTCTCAAGAGTGCTGTATTAGGTGATAAACAATACAACTTGGGGGCATTTATTGCACGTAGGTTGCATAATAATGGATTAGTTGGAGATTTGTTCGGGGGGATTTATGCGACTCGTGTGGCTAATTATCTTGGTATACCTCCACATGAGGATGATAGGGAGTTGCCTCCCGCTTATTAAGATTACAATGCTTTGGTCAGTCATCATTTTTTTGAGACGAATGAACAATTCCTCCAGTATCGTCTAATCTTTGACAGACGCCGCGCTATCCATATTACTCTCCCTGCTCCTACCCTTTTTGATTATCAGGCAAAAAGAAGATATGTTATCACCAGGGAGGAGGCAACCGAGTATGAGAGGAGAGCGGAGGCAGCTCGCCGCCATGTCGCAGCTCGGGAGGCATTGGCAGTTGCATCTCAGTACAACCCCAGTTACAACTTCGGATATCAGTCAGGCTACCCATGGCCATAGACCAACTTAGGCCAAAAGCCTAAGCTTGGGGGAGTACGTATTTCTCACCGACATTACATTTATGTTTACACACTCATTCTAGTTGTCAGTGCTCATACTTTTTCATTGTACTATCCATTCTAGTTTAATTTCCTTTTTCTAGCTTTCTTCTTGTGTGTTTGATAAACCTTAAGAAAAACCAAAAATATTAGTTAGTTTAATTTCCATGCTTGTAGTAGTAATTAAAATGAAAACCCAAAAATATTTCTCGTTCTTCTTTTGCTTGCTGGGAGCTTTCCTGTGTAAATAGTTTTATTTCTTTTCTTTCCTTTGGGGGTCGAGAGGAGAAGACCATAACGAAAATGTTTAGTGGCACTTATATGCATGATTGTTGATTTAACCAAGAGCCCATATTACCTTGTCTTCTCCCTAGAGTTGAATGCTTGCAGATTCCATCTTAGTCCAATGCACGTGCAATATTATTATTATACACACCGTTCGCTCGTGCAAGTGAAAGGCAATAATGACGATATATGATGGACTGATTGAGATGAGAGAAGCTGGTATGAACTCGACCTCTCTTGTTTTTGTAAATATGATTAGTCCATCGTTCCTGATTCAGCCTATTATGAATAAACATGTTTGCAATAACAATTAGAGATTATAGTTGCTTATGCCATTCTTAATTAGCCATGGGTTTATAATGGTTTACCTTGCGTGCCAACATTCTATTAAAATGGTTGTGATGTGGTATGATAGGGTGGTATCCTCCTTTGAATGAATTGAGTGACTCGACTTGGCACATGTTCACGCATGTAGTTGAAAAAAAATCAACATAGCCTTCAAGATATTTATGTTCATGGTGGATTATATCCTACTCATGCTTGCACCTGGTGTTGATTAATTTTAATGCATGTTCATGACTGTTGTCGCTCTCTCAGTTGGTCGCTTCCCAGTCTCTTTCTAGCCTTCACTTGTACTAAGTGGGAATACTGCTTGTGCATCCAAACTCCATAAACCCCAAAGTTATTCCATATGAGTCCACCATACCTTCCTATATGCGGTATTTACCTGCCGTTCCAAGTAAATTTGTATGTGCCAAACTCCAAACCTTCAAATGAAATTATGTCTCATATGCTCGAGCAGCTCATGTATCAACTGGGGCTGTCTGTATCTTCCATGCTAGGTGGGTTATTCTCAAGAGGAGTGGACTCCGCTCCTCATTCACGAGAAAATGGCTGGTAACCGGGATGCCCAGTCCCATGCTCAAATCAAATCAAAATAATTAAACAAAACTCCCATAGGATTGTTGCTAGTTGGAGGCACCCGTTGTTTCGGGCAAGCCATGGATTGATGCTTGTTGGTGGTGGCGGAGTATAAACTTTACCATTCTGTTTGGGAACCGCCTATAATGTGTGTAGCATGGAAGATATCGAGATCTCATAGTTGTTATGTTGATAGTGAAAGTATACCGCTCAAAATGTTATTCATCTCTATTTTAAAATCAAGCTCTGGCACCTCTATAAATCCCTGCTTCCCTCTATGAAGGGCCTATCTATTTACTTTTATGTTGAGTCATCACCCTCTTATTAAAAAGCACCCGCTGGAGAGCACCGCTGTCATTTGCATGCATTACTATTAGTGTATATTGGGTATGACTTGACTGGATCTCTCTTACCATGAATTACAATGTTTAGTCAGTCCTTGATCTTTAAAGGTGCTCTACATTTATGTTTTGCGGTCTCAGAAAGGGCTAGCGAGATACCATCTTGTTATATCATATTATGATTGTTTTGAGAAATGTTGTCATCCGAGATTTATTATTATTGCTTGCTAGTTGATTATGCCATTGATATGAGTAAACATGAGACCTAAGTGTTATTGTGAATATGGTTAGTTCATAATATTTGCTGAAATCTTAAATGCTAGCTTTACATATTTACAACAACAAGAGCAAACAGAGTTTGTAAAAGTTTTTCTTTATCACTTTCAGTTTGTCAACTGAATTGCTTGAGGACAAGCAAAGGTTTAAGCTTGGGGAAGTTGATACGTCTCCATCGTATCTACTTTTCCAAACACTTTTGCCCTTGTTTTGGACTCTAACTTGCATTATTTGAATGAAACTAACCCGGACTGACGCTGTTTTCAGCAGAACTGCCATGGTGTTATTTTTGTGCAGAAATAGAAGTTCTCCGAATGACCTGAAAATCCACAAAGCAACTTTTCAGAATTAATAAAAAATACTGGCGAAAGAAATAACGTCAGGGGGGCCACACCCTGTCCAAGAGGGTGGGGGCGCCCCCCTCCCCCTAGGCGCGCCCCCTGCGTCGTGGGCCCCCTGGACGTCCACTGACCTCAACTCCAACTCCATATATTTGCTTTCACGGAGAAAAAAATCAGAGATAAAGTTTCATCGCGTTTTACAATATGGAGCCGCCGCCAAGCCCTAATCTCTCTCGGGAGGGCTGGTCTGGAGTCCGTTCAGGGCTCCGGAGAGGGGGATTCGTCGCCGTCATCATCATCAACCACCTCCATCACCAATTTCATGATTCTCACCGCCGTGCGTGAGTAATTCCATCATAGGCTTGCTGGACGGTGATGGGTTGGATGAGATTTACCATGTAATCAAGTTAGTTTTGTTAGGATTTGAGCCCTAGTATCCACAATGGTCTGAGATTGATGTTGCTATGACTTTGCTATGCTTAATGCTTGTCACTAGGGCCCTAGTGCCATGATTTCAGATCTGAACCTATTATGTTTTCATGAATATATGTGAGTTCTTGATCCTATCTTGCAAGTCTATAGTCACCTAGTATGTGTTATGATCGACAACCCTGATGTAACAATAATCGGGATACTTCTCGGTGATGACCGTAGTTTGAGGAGTTCATGTATTCACTATGTGTTAATGCTTTGGTCCGGTACTCTATTAAAAGGAGGCCTTAATATCCCTTAGTTTTCACTAGAACCCCGCTGCCACGGGAGGGTAGGACAAAAGATGTCATGCAAGTTCTTTTCCATAAGCACGTATGACTATATTCGGAATACATGCCTACAATACATTGATGAACTGGAGCTAGTTCTGTGTCACCCTATGTTATAACTATTACATGAGGAATCACATCCGACATAATTATCCATCACTGATCCAATGCCTACGAGCTTTTCACATATTGTGCTTTGCTTAGTTACTTTACCATTGTTGCCGTTACAATTACTACAAAACTGCTATTGTTACTTTTGCCACTGTTACCGTTACTTCCATACTACTTTGCTACTAAATACTTTGTTGCAGATACTAAGTTATCCAGGTGTGGTTGAATTGACAACTCAACTTCTAATACTTGAGAATATTCTTTGGCTCCCCTTGTGTCGAATCAGTAAATTTGGGTTGAATACTCTACCCTCGAAAACTGTTACGATCCCCTATACTTGTGTGGTATCAAGGAATCATTATTTTGCGCGTAATAAGGAGGCACTTCCTTGCTGTGGCCGTGGACCCATCTGTCAGCCTATCCACGTACAATACTCTTTTGATGGAAGTCATTCCTTGACCCCATTGACCATGCCGCACCGAGAGCACCAAGGCGGTGGACAACGGCGAGGCCTAGGAAGGGGATGACATGGAGCCGGGGGAGACGCGAGAGTGGATGCCCACACGGAGAGGAGTATGAGGGTTCACTGGTTCCGCTGCGGTGTGAGGCTGCCGTCGCCGCAGAATAACAAGGGGTGTGGTGAGTAGAGGGATGGCCTGACAGCGGTGGGAGTAGTAGGGGGCGGTTAGGCCTCCGCGGCAGCACAGCCGGCCAAGGGAGGCAGGAGCAGGTGGCCGGAGCAAGAAGACCAGAGGTTGAAGAAGCACTATGACCGTTGGATGGACATCATACGGTCACTGGAGTTACAATCGTTCATATTGACTAAGTTGGCAAAGCCCTCCGTCTGCGTCAACTTAGTAGGCCCACAAGTCAGCCTCCGAACTGGTGCGCCCCAGATGTCAATGGGAGGAATCATTTTTTCGCGTAATAAGCAGGCAGTTGATTGCGTGCGGCCGGGCCAGAAGAGGGAGTAGGGTGGGCCGGTGAAGCCTGCGCGGCATCACAGCGGGCCACAAGAGGAGGGAGCAGGCAGTCCCGCCGGTGCTGGTTTAGGCGGCCGGAGTAGGAAGATCAGAGATTGAAGAAGAACGTCGGCCGTTGGATGAACATCCAACAGTCACTGCTGCTAGAATCGTGTGTTGGCTGACAAAGCCTTGCGTAAACAAGTCAGCCTCGAAATCTGTGGCGTGTACAACCCATTTGCTATTATTTTTATAGTTTTTACTCATTTGCTAATTCGTATGGAATTTATTGCAGCCCATTTTCCATTTTTAGAATTCCTTCCCATTTTCTGGTCAGTGCTAGGGTTAAAAAATTGACCTAAAAATGTGTGTAAGTTTAAAATTTTGCATATTTTTACTGGGGAACAAAATACTCTTAATCCAAAAATTTGTAGCCATACTAAAACAAATTTAAAAATAAATTATTACCATGTCATGTTAGAATCCAATGAAATATAAAATATCAGTGAAGAACAAAAACAAAATAAAACTAATTGCTCATTTGCTATAATATTTTTGGAATTTGCAACCCCTTTGATATTACTTTTAAGATATAGTGACCATACTCTTTTGCCAGGCCGGAATGCATCCCTCCTCGTCTTGAAAGATTCGCAGCCCAATAAGCTGGACAAAACAAATAGGCCTAGCTTGGGTAGTCTTCAAAAAGAAATAGTGGGCTACCTATTTTCCCAAAGAAAAAACTGCTGGGCTGGTCATGTCGTTAGATGGGCGACAGAGACTGCACAACCCAGTTTATAGCCTGCTCCTCCAAACAAATCCTCAAAAAAAGTTGTGCAATTCTGCCGTTAATTGACTATATGTTGACAATGATGTGGGTCCCAGATATCAGAAGGGTGGATCAGAGTGAAAAAATGAGGGGTGTATCTGAGTAGTAAAAGAGGCGCTTGCTTCTATTTGGGAGTGGACCTGGTGGGTCTGTACTGTCATACTCACAACTATAGTCTTCTCCCAATTCACTATGTTGACTGGGTCGGACGGCGGCGCCGCGGCGAGCACACCAAGGTAGAGGATAAAGTGATGTCGCTAATGTGTTGGGCTGGGTTGGACATTCATATCGAAAAATAAAAATGCACCGGAACTATTTACGACGTTGACTACAATTTGTATCGGTCCGCTCGTTGCAGCAAGAAAATGGTGGAAGAAATAAGACTGGTCACTATCTTTGTTTAAGAATAACATCGACTGAATGTAACAACACCATTATAGGAAATAATATCCTCCTGTTAAAATTTGTCTTTTCAAATCATGAATTTAAAGAACTCGTGCATGAGAATTTAGCTTTATTTATTTATTTATTTACTTATTTATGTTTAGGGGACCATGAGCATGTACCTGGGCCGGATTCATGTGAGGGCCTCCCTTCCAGTTAATTATGGGCTCCTCTATTGGGCCTTCATCAGTGGGCTGCATGTTATCGAGAAGTGGAAAATGTGTTCTATACCAAAAATAGTATGCGCTACGTACGGTATGGGGCACAAAAGGATCGGACCGTGCAACGACTTCCAAAACATTGTGTTTGTTGTTCTAACAACACATTTATTCAACCAACAGACGAAATATACTACTGATTGTACATTGAGAACAAGAGCAGCAGCAACCCGGGTTGGGGTGCAATGCGAAAGAAGCAGCCCAGAAGAGTAAAGACGCAGCTCTCTCTTCCAAACCAAACATCAGCCATCATTAAAAAAGGGCTACCAAAAGAGAACAAGTGTATGCATTAAACTAAATAAAGATCCTACTACACCAAGTGTACACATCTAACTAACTGGCTCAGTTAGACGTTACTATTTATTAAGCTGTGGAGATTGGCTGACGGCTTGAACCAGATGGGTGCCTAACTGGGGAAACTCCAGCCAGTAGGTCGAAGTCTTATACTTGTGACCCTCTCTCCTATTTTGGGCTGTAGAGTGTGGCCACACATATCAGGGTATGGTGGATGCAGAGACGCATGGTACGCTGTGTACACAAAGTTTTGCCTGATGAACGAAACCGTGCTGCCATCATGATCCTTGCCATCGGTTATCTCCTTGTTAATCGGATAATTCAGTCCAAGAAACAGAGAGCGTGTACCAAGGCTACTTACCAGCCTCCAGTCAAAAATTCCTGAAGGTCCAGAGAAGCTGGGATCCTGCTCAAAGACCTTGTAGTGACTGTGATTGTATT
Source organism: Aegilops speltoides (assembly GCA_021437245.1). Taxonomy (NCBI): domain Eukaryota; kingdom Viridiplantae; phylum Streptophyta; class Magnoliopsida; order Poales; family Poaceae; genus Aegilops; species Aegilops speltoides. The sequence continues at coordinate 340,059,276 of CM038142.1, read as the reverse complement.
CCGCGAAACAACACGTCCGGTACGTGCGAACGATCATCAATCCTTCGCCGTAGTCTGATCGAGCAAGGAACTACCTGCAACTGCCATGTCAGTTTTCTTTGAAAGTTTCTAGGATTAGGAAGGGTAGGGACACCAGGCGGCCTACAACATCATATCAAGTTGGAGTCCAATAAAAAAGGGCTCTTACTGTAGTCAATCTTAAGAACAACATGTTATGAGCATAAATATTTTTTCAGTAAATGTTGACGGTAATATAAGCAAGCCATCATGATATCATAGGAAAGTAACATACTGCTGTAACAGTCGTTTGTAGCAATGACTGGAGTAGGCCAGCAATACGTCTAGCCATAGAAGGAGCCGACAGCATAATGAAGCCATTGTGTTCAATGGCATTAGAGAACCATGGAGGATGTATGATCCTGTGATGGATGTGCAGATTTATCCACTTACCGTAGTGACCTATCAGATAGGTGAGACCGTGGTTAAAGAACGCAATTAGCCTGAAGTCTTTATAATTCACAGATCTTATGGGCACTTGGCAGATTACAACCTTGAGAAAATCAAACTTCGTAGCATGTTGGCTACTATACGATTCCGAGTATTCTGGGCCGCGGTGCCAAAGCAGTGCAATGTTAATCGAAGGAAGGGGGATCAATCGTTGGGTGTAGACCTCCATGAGCATCCAGTTGCCGCGACCGTCGACGAGCACCATCCAAGACATGTTCATCCCGACCCAGTACATACCGTTAATTTAGTTGAGGGTTACGGGGATCGGATCGCAGTCAAGGGGGTTGATGCTCGCCACCCTACAATCGTTATGCTGCATCACATTCCATTTCTGAATATCAGGCGGCGTCAACAAGCAAGCAGCTGGCTTAGAAAGATCCGGCCTGAGGGCTTTGAGTAAACGGTACAGCCCCGACGAGGACGCGGCGAGCGGCATGGTATTGAGATTATCCACACGCGAAATAATGAGCTTGATTACCTCTGTGGGGAGCGAATTCCAGCCACTCTTTCAGCGGACGCTGCTCGATTCTGCCATTGTTGGTGCTTGTGTTTCGGAAGAGGGGGGAGGCGCCCTAGCGGGGATGGAAGAAGATTGGACATTTATGTGCGGACAAAGATGAAGAAGCGAATATGTGCTACGGGAAGTCGACAGGTGATGATGACTACACCATGCCGCTTGACTTACGAGACACATACCTGCCGCGTAGGGTCATATCGATGCCAGACAACTTGCTTGAGTGATCACAGTACTAGTACTCCCTACAGTACCTATTACTGTGCCCTAGTTTGCATATAGAGTAGTGGAGTAGGACTCTGCTCTACTACTAGCACCAGAGGAGTAGTACATTCTAATCTAAAATAGTTACAAACTTCAATGCCCGAGCGTGGAAGGACCACGAACCGCCATCGGTGCTAACTCCAATCCCCAACGAACGTTCGTTGGGAGACATGGCAGTTGCAAATGCCCGCGACATAGTTACAGTACGTGTGTAAGGGTGGCGGTTTTGTCAAATACCACCGTCGGATGGAAATCTGATGGTTACGTGGGATTCACCAGGATTGATCTCGTGGCGAACAATCGTCAGATATCATTACTAAAAAAAAGGTTAAAACACCCAAGGCTATAACTTGCACCGGCTGACCACTAACAATGATACTAACATAGTTGTCAAATGGTCAAAGACTGTGTCTACGTGGTGTTTGGAATTTATATGCAAAAACTAGCAAGATGCCCATGCATTCCACGGAACATCAAGATGCATTTTTTTACAAAACACCTATTGTGATTGACCCATGCAGGAGTAATCCCATGTGTAAAAACTAATGATATCTCGAGAATTTTATCGGAAAAATGGTATCTCAAGAATTTCATCAAAGAAAAGATATCTCGAGAAAGATGAGAAATAAGGTGAGGAGGAGTGGGCCATGGTGGTGACTGGTGGTCGGACTGGGCGGAGGCATGGGGATGGACGGCGGTGGCAGCGACCACCATGCCAGATTGTTCCTAAGACTTCCTTTTCTAACTGCTCAGGAATGAGGTTGTGGGAGATAAGAATGAATGAGGCAAGGCCTTATCAGTAAATGTGTAGAGATGTGCGGGTATATTTTGTAAAATTGTCATAGTTTGCTTTCTATCCGTCAGATATAGATCGGATGGTCTATATTACAAGATGGCAGGCACACAATCATCACCAACTCGTTTTTTATAAGAGTAGAGATAAGAGTAGAGATAGAGACTAGGGAGGAGCACCATCTATTGCTTCGTGTGCTACTCCTGCGCTCCATTCGGCGGCCGCGACGTCCCCTACAGCCACGCCCTCCTGCGCTCCATTCGGCAGGCGCTGTTGGAATTTGGGGAGCGCACTCGTGCGACTGCTGGCAGCGGCGACTTCACCGGTGACGACTTCTTCCCCGACCTTGGCAACCTCTTCCTCAATGGTGTTGCTCCCGTTGCACCATATGTATTTCTGTCCTTCCTGTTCGAAATCATGGTATAATTCATGTTTCCAGTCTGTGTCCTAGATTTGATCTGTTCATCTACTATGCTAGTCCACATGATTAGTTTAATCTCTGTTATAGCCGTCATGATTTATTTTGTTCTTATTCGGATTAAATCTCATAGTAACTTGCTCATATATTCACATGGCGCAACGTCCCCTACAGCCACTCCCGTTACATGGATGGCCTGGTCGATACCTCCAAGGTGCCCTGTGTCTACAAGAGTTATGGCTGTGAGAGGGACGTCGACCAGCACTCGCTGGCGGAGCATAGTTCCAGATGCGCGCATGCGCCCTGCTACAACTATGAGTGCACACCGTCATTTGAGGGCACACCGGCGAGCCTCGTGCATCACCTCACGGCACCGTCCCTCGAACACTACTGGCCCGTGGCGGTGAACATCAAGTACAAGACGTGCTCCCTATTTGCCGTGCCAGAGTTGCTAGAGGATCACCGTCGCCTTCTAGTCTCGGAGGAGGACGGTAGTGCCTTCCTCTTGGTCGTGGGCACTTGCAAGGCCCACGCAGGCAACCGCCCCGTCTCTGTAGTGTGCGTTAGGGGCAACGCCGCTGACACTGACATGAGATCGGTGTACGGGTGCATGCTCATAGTTACTGCCCCTCAGAGGTATGTGGGCGCACACCCCGGCTCCATGGTGCTGACTGGGACTATGCTGAGCTGCTCCATTCCCGGCGAAGTGGACATGGAAGATCCATGGTATGATTTTCACCCCAGTATGGTGCACGGGGACTCCAAGGAGCTTCACCTGGACATATGCATTACCAAGTTAAATGTTGATCATTAGTCTTCGCTCAATGTAATCCGCTGTCTAATCATGTGGAGACTTCTTATTTATATAGTATAGAACCTTCCATGCATGATCTTGCTCTATTAGAGTATCGCGCTTGAATAAAAGTGTATCCATTTATGGTTTTGTCTAGAATCTTCCATGTATGCTTTTGCTCCCTTAGAGTTCTCGCTTGCCATTTATGGGATTAATTGAGAATTTTTACTACATTACTGGTGAAAGACTTATGATGAACCATTTCTTACATCTCCTCTGCCCCCTTCCAAGTCATCTTGATTTAATCCCTCCGTCTAGGTGTATAAGAGCATGGTTAATACTTAATAGTATAGCAAACTGTTGACTATAAGAAAGTGCCATGTCATCTGTAGCCAACTTGCATAGCAATTGGCTATAAGTATGTGCTACTTTATTAATACATGGCCCACTTTCCACTCTCACATAGTGCCTAGGAGCACATGCTGCAGCTGGCTCTTGCATGAGAGCCCGCTTACATTCTCTCTCCTATCCTCTCTCCTCTACTTTACAGCCTTCTGACTGTACCTTATTGTACTTGCTCTAAGTCACCTTACGAAAACCAAATAATCCCAGAACACTTAGGCGTGGTGCATTAACTCCCACCTCGTTTCTTGTTTCTTGACATATCAACCAATAAGAGGTGTGGGGTGTGCATGATTTCAATGACTCAAGACTACCAAACACGACATGCAGTGGTTAGTTTATTGCATGCAATGCTATTAATTAGCAAGTAAACATTAAGTTCTCTCGTTTCCCCCTCATTCTTGGTCACGATGCACAACTTAAGATGACTTATTCACCTAGACGAAGGGAGTACATTCATGGTGGTCTAAAAAATAAACAAAATCGATACTCAAAAACTAATTCTTAAAGATCATTTCTTGCAAAGCACAATAATGTGATTTCTTCACAAGTTTTGGATGCAGGTTGAATGGTTTTGTTTGCAAAAGATACCTTTTTATCTATTTCACCCGGCTGTTAGTGAGCTCTAGAGAAGAAATAATGTCCGAAGAAACCTATCAATACTCATTACACATGAGATGACCCCCACATACTTTGTCAAAACAAACAACTCCTCGATCAATGCATTTCACTGTTCCGTGCAACGCAAGGACACCTTACTATATATTAGTACGACCATAAATTTAAGTAACATTATATATAGTACGATAAATGCTCATGCATGTCACCAAAAATTATATCATTGAAAACTATGTTCAAGTAGGAATCCAACAATATAGTTTTTGTTGACATGCACTAACATTTTGTCAGTTAAATCTTCAGGCAAATCTAATGGGGGACTAATAAACCACGACCGAGGTAGTACTAGTGTAGAGGGCGGCGCTGCACGTGAGTCTCACCCCACTCATGGTGCGGTAGTAAAGCCGTCATATCAAATAACCCCACCACTCCTAGTAATAAGTGGTCTGGTAAAATAAACTGACAAGCAACCATCAACTCCCTCCGTCTTTTTTGCATTTCATCTCTCTGCATTTACTTTGTCTGGTTCATCTCGCACACTCGATCCCTAGCTACTACTGCTAGTATATCTAGCTACTACTCCTAGGGCCAGTTCTTTTGGCGGCTTAAAAAATAAGCCATCCCTTCCCCAGCTTCTACCGCAAGACTAGTCATAGTGGAGTGTAACATAAGGCACCTCACTCATTTATTTGGGCTTCTAAACCACTACCTCCGTCCTGGTTTATTAGTCACCTTTGTAATTTGTGCTAAATTTTGACTCAAGATTTAACTGATAAAATGTTAGTGCATGTCAACAAAAGTTATATAATTTTGGATGACATGCATAAACATTTCATTAGTTGAATTGATGGTTAAAATTTGACATAGATTACAATGGGGACCAATAAACTAGGACGGAGGTAGTAGTTATGGGATTACTAATCTAGAAGCCTAAAAGAACTGGCCCTTGGTACTCCTAGTAGTAGTACTCAAGTTGGAATTCTAATGCACGACACAACTTGTTAGGAAAAAAATTGATACACGGTGTAGGAAGCAGTTTGGGAATTTGCATGCTTTCCCGACTAGTGAGATACTCCGTAAAAGTATGATAGAGAAATAACCACAGAGAAGGAAGCTAAAAGTAAAAAATCAAACGAGCATTTTTGCATTTGTTTTGCATTGAATCATTTCACAAGCTTGACTAGTGTTGTTTTTCTACTTTTACAAAACCGCATTGTAATGTTATAACGTGCATTTGCATGTACATAAGTAATAGTAGTAGCACAGTCTGCAAGCATATATAGAGAGAGACGTGTAGTGCGATAGTATATAGTAAAGTTTGTGCTATATGCATGTACTTATAAAATGCGTACGGATACACAAGGTTTCCAAACTTTTCCTTTTACATACTTAATTAAGGACTCTAAAAATTCCCAAAAGTTCGGGTTTTATCATTTGCGTCCAAACACTAATGAGATCACCTTACAAAACTAAATTATATTCCTAATAAAAGCCACGACGCTCGCAGGAGCGCTTGCGGCGCGCCACGAGTGCCCTGGTGCGCGGCCATTTCCTAGCGCACCGACACAACACCTCTTCCTCAGCCTCGCAACTCGCAAGGTGCTGATCGGTGGCTTGCCGATGGGCGAGTGCTATCTCACCGGTGTGGTGATTCGGCGCCAACAGGTACTCCTCCTAGCTGGAAGCGTGCACCCGGTGCACGTACCGCCAAGAGTAGATGAGGCACTTGGGCCCGACTGCACTCAGGGCTTTGGCACAGGCGTCCTCCGCCACCCTCACTGCCCTCGCATGAGCCTTCTCCCAAAGAGCCAATTGCTTGACTCTCTCGGACATGACATATGCCTGCCAGGCAGCATGCCTCATGGCGCGCTTCTCTTCCTTGGCCTTCTTCTCCGCCTCTATTTTGGCGCGCTCTGCCAGAGGCAAAGCCTCCCACAAGACTACATCCATTTCTTTCCAAAGCTCCTCAAGGCTGGGGGGCTCGGCGGGCGGCGCAGCGTTCTCCTCATGGAGGGGAGATGACGCATCCTCCCACGCGCATGCTAGCGAGACTGGGAACGCCAACGCATCCACCTTGACGCGTCGCGGCATGGAGCGGAATGCCGACGCGTCCTCCTCGACTAGTGGCGGCAAGGAATGGAACGGTGACGCGTGACCGTCCGCGTGGTGCAGCAAGGGGCGCCTAGGGCTTGGCAGGGGTGATGCCATGGTGGTCAACGTGAGAGGGAGGGGGAGGAAATAACGATGAACATAAGCGTTCTTCCGAATGCTGTGGGAAGTGCTGTATTTATAGCGAGCAATGGCACACCTATGTAAGATATGGACTGAGCTTCACTGACTTAACTTCAGGTGCAGTTGCCTTACTAACTTGTGGGCCAGATGCCTGTTGGGCCCATATGTCAGTGACCCAATGCACCTGCAGTTGAGTAACTGAAGCAGCGTCCCATATGATATGTTGCGTGATTAACATAACAACTACATGGGCATATTTGTTGGGGTAAACTACGAGGGAGGGAAGGGGTGGAAATATTGCTGGTCACAACGGATTTGACGAGCGCGGGGGGAGGAGATTCATGCATGCAGATTTTTTCCACGCGGGGTGGAGTGGTTGGACTGCCGGAGGGAGAAGGATAGTCAAGCAGGTGTTCAGATTTCAAGGTGCACTAAATTATTGCATGGCGATGATTAAGGATGGCCATAGTGGTGGTAATGTGGTAGTATCTGGTATCATGCACACATGAATAGCAAACATGTTGATGTGGCAAAGAATTCAAGAATAGAGGGGGGGGCTAGAGTAACAGATCTATATAGGCCGTCCGATCTATATTTAATGAATAGGAAGGAAACTATGACAATTTACCCGCACTCCTCTCCACATTTGCAAATAAGGCCTTCCATCGTTCATCCTTTTCTCCCACAAGATCTTGATGTTCTGTGCAATGCACGAGCATCTTGCTAGTGCAGGTCAAAATCTTTGTCATTTACTAGCGTTCATGCATGCATGCAATGCGATAATGCATTGGTAGACACATTTTTTTGTGAAGAATGAGAGCATTAATTGAGTACTTTTGCAGACTACAAAAACTATTCCACCGCCTCTATCTTGGTAAGAGTAGGTGAAAATTTTGAATCGAGCCCTTTAAACTAGAAGGGAGGTAGTAGTACTCTAATAGCTAACCTTGTTGTGATGACTAGATAGGACATGGCACGCACCTGGACGGAGGAACTAGTCTGCATTGTGCATATAAGTTTTGTCTGAAGTCAATATACCTCTACTTTGACCAAACTTATAGAAAAATGTATCAACATTCGCAATGTCAAATCAATATTTTTATACTCATTATAAAATCTAGTTTCATAAAATATATATTTGGTATTGTAGATATTGATATTTTTACTATAAATTTGGTCAAAACTTTGCAAACTTTGATGACACAAATCTTACGCAGTGTAAAAAGGACCAGAGGGAGTATCATGCATGTGGAGTAGGCAAAAAAAATTGCTCTTTTATAGCCGTCCAAAGTCTCAAAGGGCGCGACCACGTGAGGGAGGCGAAGATCGTGGGAGGCGCGACGGTTGACGGAGTTAAGTGAAGTTACATACACGCGCCAGCATGGCGTGCAAACAAGCAGAAGCTATATCATCAGGCCTACGATATGGGTCTAGTAGACATGACATCTAGTGGGTCCCATATAGTACTTGAGAACTCTTTGGGGGCATGCAGCCGTTTATCCACCGGGCAAGCCAACGACCCCATGTCGTTCGCACGCCATACTCGTCCCCGTCTTCTACCTTACAACAGTTCTCTCCCAGTCATCTCGTCCTTTCACATTACACCTGTTCAAGTTCTCCTAACCCGCCTCCAAAATCCATGGCCTCCCACATCTCCATGATCGTTGTTGAGTACCAGGTCAGAGCCATCACCAGCGATGAGTTCATCGTCATCTACACCCGTAGATCCGTGACGGTGGAAGCTGATACGTCTCCAACGTATCTACTTTTCCAAACACTTTTGCCCTTGTTTCGGATTCTAACTTGCATGATTTGAATGAAACTAACCCGGACTAACGCTGTTTTCAGCAGAACTGCCATGGTGTTGTTTATTGTGCAGAAAACAAAAGTTCTCGGAATGACCTGAAAATCCACGGAGATAACTTTTGGAAAATATAAAAAATATTGGCGAAAGAATCAAGTCCAGGGGGCCCACACCCTGTCCACGAGGGTGGGGGCGCGCCCGCTCCCCCTGGGCGCCCCCCTGTCTCATGGGCCGACCTGATGCTCCACCGACCACAACTCCAACTCTGTATATTCCGTTTCGCGGAGCAAAAAATAGAAAGAAAGTTTCATCGCGTTTTACGATATGGAGCCACCGCCAAGCCTAATCTCTCTCGGGAGGGGTTATCTGGAGTCTGTTCGGGGCTCTAGAGAGGGGGCTTCGTCGCCGTCGTCATCATCAATCATCCTCCATCACCAATTTCATGATGCTCACCGCCATGCGTGAGTAATTCCATCATAGGCTTGCTGGACTGTGATGGGTTGGATGAGATTTACCATGTAATCAAGTTAGTTTTGTTAGGGTTTGATCCCTAGTATCCACTATGTTTTGAGATTGATGTTGCTATGACTTTGCTATGCTTAATGCTTGTCACTACGGCCCGAGTGCCATGATTTTAGATCTGAACCTATTATGTTTTTATGAATATATGTGAGTTCTTGATCCTATCTTGCAAGTCCATAGTCACCTATTATGTGTTATGATCCGACAACCCCGAAGTGACAATAATCGGGATACATCTCGGTGATGACCGTTGTTTGAGGAGTTCATGTATTCACTATGTGTTAATGCTTTGGTCCGATACTCTATTAAAAGGAGGCCTTAATATCCCTTAGTTTCTACTAGGACCGCGCTACCACGGGAGGGGAGGACAAAAGATCTCATGCAAGTTCTTTTCCATAAGCACGTATGACTATATTCGGAATACATGCCTACATTACATTGATGAAATGGAGCTAGTTCTGTGTGATCCAATGCCTACGAGTTTTTCACATACTATGCTTTGCTTATTTACTTTGCCGTTGCTACTGTTACAACTACTACAAAACCATTATCTTTACTTTTGCCACTGTTTACCATTACTATCATACTACTTTGCTACTAAATACTTTGCTGCAGATACTAAGTTATCCATGTGTGGTTGAATTGACAACTCAATTGCTAATACTTGAGAATATTCTTTGGCCCCCCTTGTGTCGAATCAATAAATTTGGGTTGAATACTCTACCCTCGAAAACTGTTGCGATCCCCTATACTAGTGGGTTATCAGAAGCATGCCCTTGCTCGCTTCCTACGCATGTTCAAAAGTTCAAAGGATGAGTGGGTCACTGGGCTAGATGTTGAGTACACCACATTCCTGGAAAGTGAGAAGATTCTAAAGGAGGCAGAGAAGAAGAAGCCCGTAGTGATCCAGGTTTGTGTACATAATGTGTGCTTGGTCTACCACATATGCCATGCCGACGTTGAGTGCCAGGATTTTAAGAACTTCCTCAAGTACGAAAGAGTGAAATTCGTTACTGTAGACTTTAGGAACAACAAGAGTGTCCTGGGTCAGATAGGCCTCATTGTAGGCCAGCCCTTCAATCGCTAGAAGGCAAGCCTGGTGCCCTCCTCTCAGCCTTCAATGTTGCCCCTGGCAGCAGCCATGATTGATCCTTCGTACGCTCAACTAAAGAAACATCACCACGAGTTTCATCATGCATGGGAGTCAAAGACAATAGACGAAGATCACATCCTGTACGCAGCAATGGATGCCTACCTTTTTTTAAATATCTACAAGGGTTGGATGAAGAAGCAGAGCTCAGTGTCCGGTTCATGCAAAGAAGCATTGGCGAAGAGGAAGAGGAAGAGGGAAGGGGACAAAGTCGAGGACATGGACTCAGACTCCGAGTAAGGTGGCAGTGTCATCGCTCATGCTGGTTTTACTGCAGTGTCAAGCGGGCTAGATTCTTAGTTTTATTTTAGGGGTGTGTTATACTGAGCCCCCAGCAACACTATGTTTATGTTCTTTCTCGTTATTTGAACTCTTTAGTATGTACAGTAGTACTAGTATGTCTTATTACTATTCTTCTTGTAGTTGGTACTACTGGTCGTACCTTCATGTTCCTACTGTACTTAATACGTACATACTAGTAGTATCGTTTGGGTCTGTGGATTTGTGAAAGAAGTTTGACGGAGCGAAGGAAGAAGACGACAGAGAAGCTACCCCAGTATCTATATTAGGGTGGCAGGGTGCCAATGATCTATCTTATGAATGTTGGGTGTGGAATGCAGTTCGCCAGAAAAATGGGTCGTGCCCGGGGTTAAACGGATGGCAGGGGTGGGGGGAGCATGGCGGTGGCAGGCGGTTCAGGGGAGGGCGGGGCAGCGGCGGCAGGCGGTTAGGCGTGTGGCGGGCTGGCGGCTTGATGCCTGAGAGAGAAAATGAATAGTGTATCAATTTCAGAGGTTGAAGAAGCCCTTCTGGACATCCATGTTGCATCCAACGGCTCACAAGAGTCAACTGACCCAAATTGGTCCTTCAGATTGCAGGATCCACATGGCATTTAAGGTGTCGAAGGTAGATTCCGCGTCCGCACCCGGTTTGCGGGCTCGGCGCGGGCGCGACCGGCTTCCGCCGCAACAGCCACCACGCGCGCCTCCTCTGCGCAGGCGGAGACGACAATGACACGCTAGCTCCTCCTCGTCGGCGTGCTGGAGCACACGCTCATCCTCCTCTTCGTACGTTGCGTGCATAGACGCGCCCGCACCAGCTGCAAGCATGCTTGGCAGCGCGGCGACATTGCGAGGAGGGACTGTAGACGACGTGAGCGGGAAAGCCTTCGGCTTCATGGCACAGGGGTGGCGGCAACAAAGCGGTGATGGGCGAGAAATGGTTGGTCGGAGCAGGTGGGTGCCGGCATGTGCTATAACGGCGGCATATTGATGAGTGCGTGTATGGGAGCTTAGTTTAGTTTTATATAGGGTTGTTCAAACTTAAAAGAACACCATACTAGTACACGTAAACATTAATCTGAGGCAGCGCTTATATTAGTTACCACAACAACGATACGGAATCATGTGCAAGCGCGTGCACCGCGGCCGCACGGTCGATCGAACAGTGCGTCACCGTGTCGCGTTCGAAGGACATCCACCGAACCTTTTTGTGTGTGTGAAAAAAATCCCCGAATATTACTCTACTTTTTTTTCTCGAAAAGTTCTTCACGCTACAATATTTCCATATATTTGAATTTAGCTTCAGTTCATGTTTATTTGGATTTGGACGTTTTAGGTGCGCCCTAGTTTTTCTAATACTGATTTTGTGTGTGTGACTGAGAGAGAATGTGTGTATGTGTCCATATGTGTGTTGTGGTGGAAGGGCAATGTGGAGACAGTGTGCGTGTGATAGAGACATAGATTAGTGTGAATGTGCAAATGATCATGCATGAGTGAGACATAGAGAGATGCCGATATGTTGTGTATACATGAGAGAGCGGTGTTCTATTTGTACTTGTGTGTGTGCGAGAGAGAGAGAGAGAGAGAGAGAGAGGAGCATCGATAATAGAACAACCATCTCTCTCAATTCTTCTTTCCCTTGCACGATCACATGTAACACATCCATCAACACACACATTTTGACAACCTCACCCAACCCCTGCCCACCTCAAGGCCCGCACATCACTCTCTATCTCGGACTCACATTCTCTTCATGAAAACCCTATTTAGCATGTAGCTTTCCGTCACATACACACATTCTCTCCATAGGTTTGATTTCTCTCAATATCTGACACACACACACACACACACACACACACACACACACAAACACACACACTGCACACACACTCCCCCTCCCCCGAGCACACAATTCATCTCCATCCAAGGTTATATGGCGACCACTATCGCTTGTGCTTCTCTGCACCCCAGCATGCACACCACCTCAATCTTCAAAGAGGGCATCGAGGAGATCAAAGACGGCGACCACACTTCACTAGAGAATGCGGGGCCATTTGGAAGCAGGATGATGTGATGATGGCTGGCTGACTCCCCCCTCTCTATCCCGCACTAAATTACCAATCCCTCTCTCTCCTGCACAAAATTATCAATCCCTCAACCCACGAGATCCTTCCCCTCTCGTCCATGTTTTTCTAGCTCTCTCATCAAACCTGTTGTCTCTTTTCCTTCCATGTGTACAAAATTCGGATGCACACGCGTCTCACGCATATTACATGTCTCCATTTTCCTCATAGACCTAACTTCTTCATCTCTCTTTCTCTCTCTATCTCTTTATCTCTCGTTAGGTTTGTCGCCTACTCTCTCTCCCACATACATACAATCTTTTACCGCCCTTTCTACTCCATCTTCACAAGCTCTCTCTAAACACTTCATTAACACATTGGGATGTGTTCAAAATGTTGCTTTTATAATGGATGATGTAGAGTTATGGTTGGCTTTGTTGCATCCTACAAAGTAATAACTATGAAATGCATTTATATTTTCATTTGACTAGGATTATGTGAGTTTGAGCATATTGTGAAGTACTATAGACCTCGTATACATCTTGGAATTCAACAATGATCACTATTGAATTGTATAGACCATTACATTCGGAGTCAGTAGCCTAATATATTTATTTCACGATTGCAACAAATGATTAATTCACTACAAACTAAGAAAACAAATGTGTATTCCCTCCATTTTTATTTAAGTCCACGTATTAGCATTGGTCAAAGTCAAGTTTTGCAAACTCTCACAAAGTTTATAAAAAAAAATATTAACATACACAATAATAAATAAATACCATTAGATTCATTATTGAATGTACTTTCACATCATACATATTTGTTATGGTAAATGACTATATATTTCTATAAACTTGGTCAAACTTTAGGAAGTTTGACCTCAGCCAAACCTAATATATAGAGTTAATAAAAATGAAGGGAGTACTAGTAGTTACTAGTACCACTAACTACGAGTACTACTCGCTAGTTGCTTAGCCCAATAACCCAACATGCCACACGGGGAGTTCGGTGTCACAAAATTTTTGAGGTCGGCGGGAAAATCTCCCGCGACCCTGATTCGAGCAATGCGAAGTTACCATCATACCCTTTGGAGCAGGCCTACAAATGACGCTTGGTAGGGGGCTGTTTTGGTAACTTCAGGTTCACCCTACCCTGCCAACCCCACACCGACACCTAGAGTAGTACACCTAAATGCTCCCCATTTTCTATCCCCACCACAAAATAGACTTCTCCACGGCACCGCAGCCTTCGTGCTCTTCCCCTTCTACATCGGCGCACTCGTCCACCACGGTGCATCTGCCTCATCGACGATGTCGTACGCCACACTGGAGCCGGTCCACCATCGTCGTTGTACACGGAGCCTCTTCCTCGGCACAGTCATCCACGGTCTCAGATCTGCTTCCCGGAAGCCGACGCCAAGTGCAGAAGCACCACCGTCACAGACAATGAACTGACTCCCGTTGTCAACCATGATGCACAGATGCCGCCACGACCATCGTACTCCTCCTCGATTGGTAATGTGTGCAGTTACAATTTTGTTCATACCCACCCTTCAAATTTCCTGGTTGCTATTGTTCCCGTAAAAGTAATTGGTTATTGCCTCCATTGTCCAACAGAATATCACCTTGTAATTGTGGGTCGCTCCTGTATCGCGTTGTGCTTGGGTAGGTTCTTCATCTGCGACCAGTAGTGTGGCAAATCATGGAACTTTTTTTAGAACTAGCAAGATGCCCATGCGTTGCCCGGAACATCAAGATGCATTTGTATGACTAGTTTATCTTGTGGGAGAAAAGGAAGAATGAGGGAAGGCCTTATTTGCAAATGTGGAGAGGGGTGTGGGTATCTTTTTGCAAATTTGCCATTGTTTCCTTCCTATTCATCGATATAAATCGAACGGCCTATATTGCAGAATGGCAGGCAGACCATCATCACAAACTCTATTTTCTATAAGAGTAGAGATAAATATAAATTTAAACTAGATATAAGAGTAGAGAAGATAGTAGAGATAGTAGGGACGTCACGAAAGGATCGCGCGCACGCGGGAAAAAGCGGTCGGGTGCGTGGCGTCCGGCGTGATTTATAAAATCCAACGCCCTCCCACCGCTCTGTGCCTCGCCACCGCTCTCTCCCTGCTATTTCTCGCCTCACCTCCTCCGCACCACCATGCCGCCGCGTCGCCGGGAAACTTGGGGATACCGTGGCGTCCGCGCGTGCCCCTTTGGCGGCTTCTCCACCGAGATCCGGTTCCGCGGGATGCGCCTCGGCCTTGACACTTTGGACACCACCCACGAGGCCGCCCGCACGTACGATGTAGTGGCGTGGGGCCTCCGGTGGCCTCATAGAAGATTGAACTTCCCTAGCGTACGCGGAAAGCAGCCGCTCAATTCAACATGAGGCTAGGATCAGCGTAACCCTGGGACTCCGACGACGATCGGTATTTTGACGCCTACATTGAGATGTCGGAGGAGGACATCACCGAGGAGTCGGATGACGAGGAGTAGTTGAACTATCTATTTTTTTATCTATCTATGCTATATCTTTGCTGAGAACTATCTATGTCTCTACTCTCTACTCTCTATCTCTACTTCTCTATCTCAGCACTCCGGACCCACAAAACCCGGCTATTCCTGCGCTGTAAACGCATTTTTAAGGCGCTGCGCGTTGCGCTTCTATTGGAGATGCTCTAACATGCCAGACGAGTGCTTTAATGTTGCCCACAAGATGCGTGAGTATTACTAGTATATTTTTCTTGCCATGTTGAGATTTTAAAACCACGAGTGCGAACATGCAGAGGAGCAATGGAGATGAACGGGATATTGGGTACATCTTCAAGGAGATTGGCAAGTTAAAGATGAGCTGCACCGAACCTGTAAAACGAGCTTTGATAATTAACACCCTTTTAATTACTTTCATTTCTCCTCGTGTTCTTCGATGTGTATATGTTGTAGTTTATGTTTCTCTTGTCCTCGTGTTCTTCGATGTGTAATAAGAAGAGTCTTAATCGTCCTAATGCTTTCATCTTTAGCTTGATGTAGGAAGTGGGTGTTCTTACCTTGGAGTCTGTTTTTATATTTTTCCTTTTGAATTCACTTCTCCGAGTCCGGTTTATCTGGCTTCTACTAAATGGATCTGGGGTTGCTCTGAGTATTGATCTAAAAAAGAAGTAACTTCATGTCAGGATGCAGTTCCTGCGAGGGAAGTATGGTCAACCTCGAGATCATGTTTCGAAAATGAGGCTGGATTGTACACAAGGTGCCCGTTCCCTAATGATGTTGGATTAGACACAAGATGCAAATTCCAAAATGATGTTCGATTACACACAAGCCAGGTGGAGTCGTCAACTATTCGTGTCCTCGTGGCTCTAGTAAAGGCTGAAAGAAAGCGTGCAACAACCCTTGAGAATGTAGCTGAGTTCCCGAAGAAGTGAAAAGAGCAATAAGATGCTCTCTTCACGCAAGCCAAAGAAGGGATGGAAGAACTTAGAAAGAAGCTAGCAGAGGCAGAGCAGGCTAGGCGTCTCCTGCTATCTAAAACTGTTGTCAATACAAATTTATCTTCATAATAGCTGGGTTCAAATGTTTATCCAGTCAGCATGCCTATTGTGATGTCCGTGCATCTACTAACGTGGCACAAAATAAATTTTTTTGGGTCATGTAATAACAATATTTACCTTCCAAACAATAACAGACGAAGCAATGGACATGGTATAGTTCACGCGCAAGCCCAGCATTCCAAGTTCAACTTCCACATCAAACTCATGTTCATAGATATCTGCACATTCATACATAATGTCCACAACCATGACTCACTTCAAAGCCAAAAAAATGTGAGGAGAGTTATAAATAAAGAAAAACATCTAGTTCCTACTACCAGTGCAAGCACAACAAGTCAAGACCATGCGTAATTAATCATATTTTGGTCATTTTTTGACTAAACGTGAATAACTTTTGGAAGTAGGCATAATTTCTAATGCTGGCTGCGGCTTGTCGGGGCGTCTCTCTGTGGCCTCGAGCACCTATGGGGCACTTGGGGGCCCCTTCTAGTCCGGCAAGGGAGCGGAGGGCGTGCGCAGAGCAGATCGAGGTCGAGCGCGCGGGGGAGACGGGCGATTTTTTACCAAGCTTCGGGGCTCTCCGGAGAGATAAAACCCCTACTGCTGCTTTGTGTTTGTTATTTGATCTTGCTCAAGCATACGAGCGTATGGTGGTGTTGTGGGTGTCGAATGGCCCAAACCCCTTCTACGTGCGCATGGGCCTCCCTTTTATACTCTGAAGGGGGCATCCACAGTGGCAGCAGGGAAGAGGGGTAGAAAGGTAAAATCGCGGGTTGGTACAACAAAGGACCAACAAAGGACCCTACCTAACTCGACGGCAGGGACAAGGGCATTAAATGCCCGTCCGGTCGCCCCAACAGTGCGAAGGAGTGACCGTTAAGTGAGCCACCGGTTGCCACGATGGCGTCTCTATCAGCTCCGTTCGCCACCTCGCCCCGCATGGCTGCGCAGTGCCGTGCCACGTGCCCTTGAGATGGCCTTGTGTTGACACGTCGCCGGATGCGCTGGAGTTTTGGTGGCAGCCTTGCCGCGGCAAGTGCCTTGCCGCGGCCCTTTTCTTGTTGTGCCGGCAAGCTTGCCGGCCGTCAGGTCTTGCCGGAGCGTGCGGGGCCCCACGGCAAGTCTTCTGGAGATGCCCAGGCCGGCCTTCCCGGAAAGCTCCTCTTGCCGGGGCCTTCGTTTTCTTTGGTTAATACTTTGTTCTTGAATGGCAGTAGTAGGTGTGATGGAGGGTCTTGGCGGGCGTCCGGCAAGCCTTGCCGCGGGGTGCTGCGATCCCGTGCAGACAAGTTCGGGTACTAAGGTACCCCTACTTTAGTACACCGACAGAGCCCCGGCCCTGGGCCATACACGGTGCCGAAGCGTTGTTGGGCAGGCCCAAAAGCAAGCAGACGCACGCTGCCTGGGTCCGCCCGCGATCGGACTCCGTTAATCAAGCGCTCTCCGCGAACGACATGCGCCGATTATGCATCGTGGGAGACGTGGGTGGTGTGGGCGATCTTTATATGCCCACCCCGTGATCACGGGCAGGGTGAGGTCATTTCATCCGCCGCCGGCCCGCCTTTTCGCCACGCGGCTCCCATGCGTGGGGGTCGTGGGCGGCGAAGGTGGGAGACCGAGCCGTCACGGGCGAAGATGGCGAGTCGGCCCCGCTCCTCTGCCCTCCTTGTGCCCTGATTGGCTGAGCGGGGCGGCCGAGCCCCCACCTCGCCCTTTAAAAAGGGCGGAAGGGGAGCACAATAGTCCCGCACTTCCTCTTCTTCCTTCGTCTACAATTTCCGTTACTCTTCCTCCCATCTGCCATGGAGGGAGGGAATCCTGGTCCTTCAACGGTGGCAGCGAGGGTAGCCTCCAGGCAGCGCGTCTCTCCCTATCCCGCACCTGTGGTGGCGGAGCCGGCCACGAGGGGGAGAGGGAGGGGGCGAGGCCGCGGACGAGGTCGAGGACGTGGTCGGGGCGTTCGGGGACGAGGCGGCCGAGGCGGTGCGCCACCCTCGCCCCCGCCGGCAGCTCCTCTCCTCGAGGCGGTCCATACCGGAGACGACCCGTGGGAGTTCTTCATCAAACTGCGCCGAGCACCTCATAGCCGCCCGGCGCTGGCTCCATTGCGGTAGCGATGGAACCGGATCCGCCGAGATGTTGGAGTTGCGCATGAGGGGCTGCGGGATCAGCGACACTCGAGTTAGTGTCGTATCCCCAGCCCCCGACGTGATGTACTTCGATCGGGGGGGGAAGACGTTCGCCAGCATCCACAGCTTGACGGCGGGGTTTACCCTCCATTTTAAGTTAATGGAGGGCGACCTTCTCGCCGTCAAGGTCTTCGGGGACTCCGGCACCCGGGCGAGATGCTGCGTGGACAGCTCCTCCGATAGCGAAGGCCCCTCCTCGAGCGAGAGTGATGAGGAGGGGAGCGACAGCGACGACGAGGATGGCGGGTCCGACTAGGTGTCGGACGCTGCCTCGCGCGCCACCGGCGACCCCATCATCCGGGCCGCCGGCCTTCTGAACTCCCCGGGGCCGTCTCCTTGGGCGGCTGGCGTAGGGAGGCTGCGGAAGAGGAAGAGGGGTGGAGGCTAGGCCGTCAAGTCGGAGTACGAGGGCGAGGAGCCCTCGACAGCAGCCGACGCCCCGCCGCCTGCCTTCAAGCTCTGCCTCCGACGCCTCCGTCTCCGCCAAGCTCCTGGCCGGCCACCGGGGTGTTCTCTTGGTGTCTTCTGGCGCCCGTAGCTCACCTAGGCGCCCCTTTTGCCCTCCCCGGCAAGCTTCTCTTGCCGGGGCCTCCTTGACCTACCTCCTGAAGAGAGAAACAGGAGAGGGATTACGGGCATCTTATCTTCTTAATTTGTAAGCCTTCGGGCCTTAGCGATATTCAAAATCTGTAATCCTCTCTATCATGTTTTTCATCCTCTATGGGCTTGTAATGGAATGGGATGTTTTTTAGTGAAAAGAGGGGAATGCTTGCCGGATAGCGTCCTTTACTTGACACGGTGCCTTGTATGTTTCCACCCTATGCTTCTAGAGAACTTGCCGGTGTAAACACGCATGCTGAGTGCGGAACGTCAGCAGCCCGCTGGCGGTGTTGCTTCCGGCAAGAAACCTTGTCGGGCCAGTTGCAGCGCGCTTGTGTTGTTGAGCGGACTCGAAAACAAATCAAGGGCGCAACTTGGCCGCGACTCGGCTCCTCCGCGCACAGGTTTCTTTTTACATGGCACACTCGTTCAAGGATGCGGCTCCGCCTCCCCCAGCCCATAAGAGGATGCATGATGAGGGATGAAAAACTTATCTGGCGCCGCAGCCCCCGACGACTCTAACTTGCCGGGAGGAACCTTGGTACTTGCAGCCCCGGCGATTTAACTTGTCGGGACGCCGAGCTCGCGCCTTTTCCTTTGCTCTTTCCTTGCCGCTGTTATTCCGAATATGAGAACAATTTAGACAGCGCTGTAATAAACTACTTCTGAACGTAACCCTCGCTGGGCAACGCAATGCTGTGTTTTGTCCTTGGTATGTTCACACTCTACGCTTTTTAGGGAACTTGCCGGGGCATACACGCTTGCTGAGTGCGGAACATCAGCAGCTCGTCTTTGGCGATGTAGCCTCCGCAAGAAACCTCGCCGGGCTTAGCTGCAGCAAGCACTTTCATTGTTTGAGCGGACTCGAAAACGAATCAAGGGCGCAGCTTAGCCATGAGTTGGCTCCTCTGCGCACAAGTTTCTCATATAAAGGACGTCCCACGGCAAAGATCGCTGTGTTACTTCCTCTACCCCATTACGTCCCTTGTGCGCTTTACCCCACGCTTATAGGGAACTTGCGGCGCTAACACACCGGGCTGAGTGCGGAACATCAGCTACTCATTGGCGGTGTTGTTTCGGCAAGAAACCTTCTCGGGCGATTGCGCCAAGACTTGTATTGTTGAGCGGACTCGAAACAAAGCAAGGACGCAACTTAACCACGAGTTGGTTCCTCTGCGGACAGGCTTAACGCATAAGGCACGAACGCTCGAGGAAGTAACATAAAAGTTTAGGACGAAAGGGCTCAGACTCAAGAGCGACTTAGCTTTTCCGTTTTCACGATCCGGCGAGGCCGTATTCTCCTTGTCTTCCTCCCTTGTATGTTTTCACCCCGCGCCTCCAGGAACCCGCCGGTCGAACACACTCGCCTGGTGCGGGACGCCAAGCCACCGGGCGGTGTTGTCCTGGCAGAGGAACTCGTCGGGCTAGCTGCAGCGCTTTTATTGTTGAGCGGACTCGAAACAGGTCAAGGGCGCAACTTAGCCACGATTCGGTCCCTTTGCACACAGGTTCTTCATACAAGGTACGGATTTTCAGGGAATGCAACTCAAAAGTTCGGAACTAGTTGTTTTCTTCGCCTTTACTGGCCGGCGGAGCTCGATGGCACGTCTTCGACGGCAGTGCGGCACTCCGGAGAGGTGCGCTTACCGGAGGGGGCACCAGAGCTGTCCTTGCCGGGCTTAGGTTTTGGTAGATCTGCCTCTACTTTCTTGCATTTGCCGGCAGAGCTCGATGGCGCGTCCTCGACGACAGCGCAGCGCTCCGGGGAGGTGCGCTTGCCGGAGTGGACATCAGAGCTGCTTATGCCGGACTTGGCTTTCTTCTTCCCCCGGGGAGCTTTGGCGGCAAGTGGCTTGCGCCCTGCCATGGCTGCTGCTTCCCGGTAGATCTTGTCGGTGCAGATAAGCGCATCCTTCTTGTCTCCTTGGACAGAAATAACACTTATCGGACCAGGCATCTTAAGCACCTTGTAGGCGTAGTGAGAGGCTGCCATGAACTCGGCGAGCGCAGGACGGCCTAGTATACAATTGTAGGGCAACGGGATATCAGCAACGTCAAATGTGACTTTCTCTGTCCTGAAGTTTAACTCGCTGCCGAACGTCACTGGCAACGTGATCTTCCCCTTTGGCTTGCTCATTCCCGGATTTATCCCTTGGAATGTACCAGTTTCTTCGAGCTCGCTGTCGGGGATTTGGAGTTTCTTGAGCACTGCGGAGGAAATCAGGTTCAGGCCGGCCCCGCCGTCAACCAACATCTTCGTGACCTTGAGGTTGCGGATTGTTGGTGAGACCAACATCGGCAAGCACCCGACCGCGGTGACGCGATCGGGATGATCCTCAACGTCGAAGACGATGGGTGTGCTGGACCACTTCAGGGGCTTGCGTGACTCGACGGACGGCTCCACCGCATTCACTTCTCGCACCCACTGTTTGAGTTGGCGGTGCGAGGCATGTAGGGAGGCGCCGCCGTCGATGCACAACACCTCTGTTGCCTTCTGAAACTCTTGGTCGTCAGTCTCATCTTCCTCCATTTCATCCTCCTCATCTTCATCTTCATCCTTGTCGCGCCCCCGGGGAGGCCTGTCCCCTTGCCGCGGCTTGGCTTTGCCGCGGTGCCCTCCCCGGGCGGGAAGCTTCTTGCCGGATCCTCCGCCGCCTCCCTGGGCCCTCTCCTTGTCGCGGCGCTCGTACTCAGCTTTCTGCAGCTCCGCCATCTGCTCCACTTTCTTGCAGGTTTGGAGATCATGGCCCTTGGTACGGTGGATCTTGCAATACCGCTTGCCGGAGCTATCCTGCTTGTCAGCGGCTACTATGGCCTCGCCGGAGTCATCGGCTTTGGCCTTGTCGGAGCCACCTCCGTTGCCGGAATGCTCAACAGCTAGCACATCCTTAGCCTTTCTCTTCCTGTTGCTCCGCCTCCGGTTCTTCCTTGCCGGGGCGGCATCCTCGCTGTCAAATCCTTCCGCTCCTGCAATTTCTACGGGAATCTTCCTCCCTTCCTCAGCCCGTGCACACTTGTCGGCCAGAGCATAGAGCTCGCTGACATCTCTGATCTTGCTCATCGCCATCTCCTCCCTCATCCTGCGGTTGCGCACGTTCTGGTGGAACGCGCTAATAACCGCGGCAGGGTGGACGTCTGGGATGTTGCGCTGCACTTGGCTGAATCTTTGTATGTACTTGCGCAGGGGCTCCCCTTCCTTCTGGACGAGCAAATGCAGGTCTCTTTCCTGGCCATGGGGTTTGTGGCCGCCTGTGAAGGCGCCGACAAACTGGTGACACAGGTCCGCCCATGAAGAGATGGAGCCGTCCGGCAAGTGCACGAGCCAAGATCTGACGTTGGGCTTGAGTACCAGCGGGAAGTAGTTGGCAAGGATCTTCTCGTCGCGCCCTCCGCAGCTCGCACCGCGATGGTGTAGATGCCGAGGAACTCCGACGGATGTATCCCGCCATCATACTTTCGCACGCCCGCTTGAAGTTCTTGGTTTTGGGCCATCGACTTGCCGCAGCTCACGGGTGAACGCAGGGCAACCTATCACAGACGGCAAGTCGCCTGCTCCCCTAGTGCATGCATCGCCGACATGGGCCAAAGACGCTGGTCGATTGACGCCGCGTTCCCTCCTGCGCTCGGCGCGAGTGCATGCGTCTTCGTGTTGCCGTTTTGGAGAACGTGGCGCTGATCACGGCGAAGTTCGCGGGTCCGGACGACGAGTGGAGTCGGCGTCGGGGTTGGCCCGCGAGCCGGGCGATCTTGGCCTCGGGCTGGGAGCGCACGGAGGTGGCACCCCCAGCGGTCTTGTCGGCGCCGGCCTGCGCCTTGGCGTCTTGCCGGGGCCTCGACGCGTTCGGTCACCGGGGCTTGTCGCCGTTGGCGAAGCAGATGAGGCTGTAAATGGTCATCCTCCAGTCGTCGATCTTGTGCGGTGCCGAGTGTAGTCTAGAAGCAGCTGGCTCGCCAGCGCTTCTCGCTGTCTTGGGTGGCGGTGGCGGCAAGCGGCGCGAGGAACGGATGTGCTTGACTCCCAATCGGATTGGGAGGCGCAACACCCGTCCGGCGATCGTACCCGCCGCGCCAAAGATGCGGGCGTGCATGTCGACCTCGAAGCGCCCCGCGACCCACCAGCTTGGCCTTGTCCTAACGCGAGCACGGTGCTAGGAGCACCGGGCGTTGTCGACCTTGAACCTCCCGGAAGGGTGCGGTGTCCGCACCGTCGCCGACGCTATGGGCCTTGTTTTTGGATCTAGTGACGACGTGAGTCCCACCGTCGGCGCCCGCTCCTCCGCCGGCGTCCACTCCACCGCTGTTTGCTCGGCGGTGGTGGTGGAATGGATGTAGACGGGAGCGCCACCTCCAAGGCTTCTTCTTCGGTGGCATGTTGACGATGACGTTGATGTAGCGCGCGGAGACCGGATCGATGCTCACGACCTCGACGCGCTTCTACCGGGCGCGCCAAAGATGTCGGGCGCTCTCTGTGGCCTCGAGCACCTATGGGGCACTTGGGGCCCTTCTAGTCCGCAAGGAGCGGAGGGCGGCGCAGAGCAGATTGAGGTCGAGCGCTGGGAGACGGGCGATTTACCCAGCCTGGGCTCTCCGGAGAGATAAAACCCCATCGCTGCTTTGTGTTTGTTATTTGATCTTGCTCGAGCATGCGAGCATATGGCGTGTTGTGGGTATCGAATGTCTCAACCCCTTCTACGTGCGCATGGGCCTCCCTTTTATACTCAAGGGGCATCTACAGTGGCGATGTAGGAAGAGGGGTATAAAGGTAAAATCACGGGTTGGTACAACAAGGACCAACAAAGGACCCCTACCTAACTCTAACGGCAGGGACAAGGGCATTAAATGCCTGTCCGGTCGCCTAACAAAGGCGATGGAGTGACCGTTATATGAGCCACCGGTTGCCACGATGGCGTCTCTGTCACTCCGCTTGCCACCTCGCCCGCATGGCTGCGCGATGCGCGCGCCACGTGCCCTTGGGATTGCCTTGTGTTGACACGTCGCGGATGCGCTGGAGTTTGGTGGCAGCCTTGCGCAGCAAGTGCCTTGCCGCTGCCCTTTTCTTGTTGTCTTGCAAGCTTGCGGCCGTCAGTCTTGCCGAGCATGCGGGCCCCATGGCAAGTCTTCTGGAGATGCCCAGGCCGGCCTTCCCGGCAAGCTCCTCTTGCCGGGGCCTTCGTTTTCTTTGGTTAATACTTTGTTCTTAAATGGCAGTAGTAGGTGTGATGGAGGGTCTTGGCGGGCGTCCGGCGAGCCTTGCCGCGGGGTGCTGCGACCGCCCGTGCACAAGTTCGGGGTACTAAGGTACCCCTACTTTAGTACACCAACACGGCTGGGGTCCATGATGTTTTCAGCGGAACCGGGCAACACATCGGGTGTCTATGCCGGTAACGCGGTGGTCATAGCATTCGTGGGTTCAGAGCAGCAGCGGCTCCCATGGTCTACTATTCCTCGGTGTCGGTGGTGGCCGCAAACGTGTTGGCCACCTCTCTAGCATGCCACAGTTCCGCCAACATTTGCGTCGGATGGCCCGGCCAACCACGATGCACTAGACTTCATTGTCCCACGTGTGCCGGCATGCAGCAACTGGCCACTCCTCTGTGAGCAGGCTTGGAGCGTCGAGTTGATGCACCAGGGGCAGGATATGGGGAGCAGCGGTTTGGTGCGGTTCTTGCAAGGCTTCTGGCCTCATTTAAATAGTGAGCGGACGAGAGGAGCCAGCCGACGTTGTGTTCTAAAATGCCTGCCGGCTCGTGGAAGGACGTGTTGCCGGCACACACGCGGATTCAATGGAGGCAGGCAGGGCAGTATGTAGCCAGTTACATGCGGAGATGAGGCGTGCTCAGCCTGGCCTGCAGTGAGTGGGGATCTCTTTGCCGACGCGCCGTTTAATGCCTGCGCTATGAGAGGTCGCATCCGTGTTAGAGCAATCACCCCCTCCAGTCCTTTTTTGTTTGGGTAACAAAACCTCGTTTTCCATTGACATTTTACAAGTAAAATTCGTGGACAAACTTTGACCCAAAATACGATGGAGACTAGTAAACCAGGACGGGTGTAGTAGTTATGAATTCCATTTTTTCTCCATACCAATCGTTCTAAAAACTATTCTTGCTTAGTACTTATAACGCGCCATTGAAAATCAGAACTCTTACCCCGCTAAAAATGATATTTCAAACATGGCTACTTGATCAGTGGCGACTGGCAAGCCACCGCCTCCAGGTTGTTGACCTATGGTCCCGACCATCCACTTCTACAGATCAAATTATCACGCGAGCTGACTATTCCTACTAAGGTGTGCTCCACCATGTACCCGGTACCCGTGCATGAAATAATTGTGCACCTAGGGTTTAGGGTTTATTTGTTTACGGCGCCTTTACATAACTGTCATGTGTGCGAGACAGTGAGAGATCGACTGAGTGCGTGCGCCTCCTCTCTTCGTATGTGTACTCCACCGTTTCTCTGGTGTCCAAAAAATTATATAGTAGTAATAACTAGCAATGTGACAATGCGTTGCCACACGATTAAAGTAGATTAATACATATTCACCGATTTGATAGAAAAAGGGTCTAGTTTTGAAATACGTATATCACTAAAAAATATGTATGTTTCACTCAAAATATATTCCTTTGGCGGTTTTGATGAGATAAGGGAGGAATGTGGTTGGTTTCAAGATTCCAGAAGTGGTATATCTCTAATTTCTATCTACTCTTATAAAAAACTGAGTTGGTGATGATGGTGTGCCTGCCATCCTGCAATATAGGCCGTCCGATTTATATCTGACGGATAGGAAGGAAACTATGGCAGTTTTGCAAAAATATACCCACACCCCTCTCCACATTTGCAAATGAGGCCTTCCCTCATTCATCCTTTTCTCCCACAAGATAAACTACTCATAAAAATTCATCTTGATGTTTCGTGCAACACATGGGCATCTTGATAGTTGTTGCAAAAGGCCCATGTGTGTGTGTGTGTACTATGTGTGTGAGATAGAGGGAGAGAGGAGGAGGACAGAGTGCATGTGTGACAAAGACACAAAGA
This sequence comes from Aegilops speltoides, assembly GCA_021437245.1. Lineage (NCBI taxonomy): Eukaryota > Viridiplantae > Streptophyta > Magnoliopsida > Poales > Poaceae > Aegilops > Aegilops speltoides. The sequence continues at coordinate 340,033,538 of CM038142.1, read as the reverse complement.
GTGTATGTGTGTGAGGTATCACCTTAAAATGAGGCGATAGTGTGTGTGCGCACGATCAAGAGGGCGTGTCTCAAGAAGGGATGAAAAATCTACATAGATACAAGGAGCGCGAGAGAGAAATGTACGAGATAGTGGAAGCATGAGTGTGTGCGTTTGTAAACCTATCTGGAGGCTAGTCGATCAATATTTGTGAGAGAAATACGAGTCGGGGGTGCGAAAGCGAGAGTTTTGTATGTGTGCGAGAGAGACGGTAGTCAGGAAGGGGAGTGGAAGTAGGAGTTTGTCTGATCGGTAAACAGATGAATAATGTCAGTTTTATAACTAGGATGGAGATGGAAAGGAGATCGCAACAAATGTTGTGTCTGCGGGAGAGAGTAATTTTAGTGGTATGAGTCATATCTAGAGAGATATAGGGTGTGTGAGAGAACCTATAAAGAGAAACACAGAGTGGAAGACGAGTGAGTGTGTGTGCGTGGCTGTGAAAAAGAAAGCTTAGGTACCTAGTGATAACAGAGAACAGTAGAGAAGCGAGAGATAATGAAAACCATGTAATGTATAATGATAGGGAGAGTGTGACCCTTCTCAACGGAGACGTCGAGAGACCATGTTTGCGAAAATAGGAGAAACATAAAGTGAGCATGCGGGTGAGATGGAGAAAAGAAAGTGATAGATACATCAAGGAGCATGCGAGAAAGATGGACGTGAAAGGAGATTCAAATAATTAGTTGCGTGTATAGAAAATGTCAACATAAAAGGGATTCAAATATTTGAATTCAAGATGACGGTACATGTAATTCATACTCGAACCAAAATTAATCTATCAAACATGCATACTCATATGAATTCACGCACATCTATGTTATTTAATATGTAGATACTACTGATCCATACATTTTAGTAGAACATAATTTGGTTTAAATTTTTTGAATTCAACCTTACGATTTTGAGATCATTGTATTGTAAATCATATTATATAAATATAAAAAGGAGAAGAATTCTTTGTTGTTCTTTTGAAAGTATATATAAAAAATGATGTATATCGAATTTTATTCCAATCGAAAATGGATCCTGCCCGAACACAATTAGAATACAAACTGGATTCGAATTGAATTGGAACGGTAAACATGCACTCTTGCTCTGCAAAAGTTTGAACGATGCGGGGAAAGTCGCAGTAACCGCCTGAAACCAAAATCTATGAGATGGAAATTACTGCCTATCCCTGACATGCAAAATCTATTGGCTCGATTTCTATAGGTTTCGATAGGGGTAGGTTTGTAATTTCACTCAAACATGACATAACTGCCTCTCACCCAGATTCATAAATGGCGGGCGCCAAAACACAGTGTCTCCTCGGCCAAAATCGACTCCCTCCCCGATTCATACACGGTGGGCTCCAAAAGAAACTCTCGTCGGCTGAAATCTCCGTCGACAAATATTCAATGTATGCGAGATTACCGTCCTACCCCCAAAAGACTAATATTGCTGTGATGTAGGAAATTTTAAACGGGGGTTAAGTTTGTAAATTTCCTTGCATTTGAGACAAGCGCACCTTGAAGACATGGTCCCCCCTTCCTCTCCCCCTCCATTTCCCCATTCGTACTCCGTGGGCGCCAAAACACCCTCTCCACCCCAACCCCTCTGTCCGCCACCCCATCCACCGCTATCCTCCTCCACCATGCCAGAGCTGATACCCCGACGCCGTCGTCCATTACAAGAGATCGACCTTGCATCCCATCCTCTCGCTTCATCCCCGCCGTCATCCACCTTGCTGGCGCTGCTCCTACGACCGTCTTGTCCACTGCATCGGGATATTTCCCCCACCGCCACCGTCTACCCTCCTAGATATGCTTCCACGCCGTCGATAGCCATCGCTATCGCAACACCGTCAAATTCTCAACAGATGCATACACGGCGCCATACCAGAGGCGGTACTCTTTCATATCTGCTCAACTTATTTATTGCAGCAAGAAAATAGATTGCCACAGCTTTAATCTGATTTCTTATCCATCACTTAATTTTCAGTTGAAAGCAAACATTGGTTGCGAAGTTGCCTTTGTCCGGTTTGCACCTTCAGATCCGCCATGGCATGCTCAACACTATACTCACAATGCTTATGGTTTTCCCCTTTTATATTCCACACTAGTTAAATGATAGTAGACTAAATTTCGAATTGGGTCAGTCGATTTTTGAGAGCTCGCCGGAGTTCACCAGTGTGAAGGAAGGGGCTTGGGTGGGGATGGTGGTTGTGGGGGTGGTGGCCTGGCGGTGGTGGGGCCTTGCCGAACGAAGAAAACTCGACGCGGGTGGGGGTGAGGGTGGAGGTGGGGGTGGCGTAGGAACACATGCGGTGGGGGCGGTTCAGGGGAGGGCAGGGGGTCGGGGCCGGTGGTTCGCCCGGCGGCCCATGCGGTGTTCTGTATGGGAAGAATCAGAGACAAGGAAGAACAAGGGTTAGGAGACGTAGGATCTTCATCCAACTGCCTGAAATGGTCGACTAACCCAAAAGTCACACGACTTGCATGCAGACATTCCTTTATATTCAATACCATCACCGTAGCTGCTTAGCACTGCTCCTTAATCCATCAAGCTAAACAACGTGCCACTCATAATTCCAAACTTGTTGCTCAAATACGAATCTGATATTACTAAAACAGATAACCTTAAATTGGTCAGCTAATGTTCCTACTTTACTTTTGAAAAGCACGTGCACCACATATAGAGAGACAACATGGAGTTGCATTCTTAATGCGCTTTGGTTCATCATGTGTGGGCACTGCGCAACGAACATTTTATTATCCAAAATCTGCTTGCTCTTCTTTAGCATGTTCCTCTTCCGTTTTTCTTTCATAAATACTCTCTCTGTTCCTAAATACAAGTCTTTGTATGGATTCCACCATGGACTACATAAGGAGCAAACTGAGTGAATCTACACTGTAAAATGTATCTGTATACATCTGTATGCGATCTATAGTGGAAATATCTACAAAGACTTATATTTTGGAACAGAGGGATTATGATAGTAGTACAGTATGTTGCTTGTAGTGAAGAGGAGTAGGGACATTTGCAGTGTAGAGGTCTATTTGATCGGTTGTGATGAACACTTTCAACTCTTCGAGCCTCATTGATTCGAATGATTTTGTAAACATAGGAATAGGAATTGTAGTGGCCTGCCCACTTGAATCCTATAAGATTAGCAAGGAAATGTGGGGAGTTGTGTCGCCTTTGAGAGTTACACTAATATTAACAGTACTGCACCTTCAGTTGAAGAGAGCTGGTATTCGAAGCCTTTCTAGCCGTACCGGCAATAGTAGCCTATGCTTTCCAGCAAGTTCCACTTTGCTGATTTTACTTGTGATGCTTAGAGTTTTCTCGTTATATGTACACTATGATCTGTGTAGCTGCTTTGTGTCGCACTAGCAGAAGTCCACTCTTCAAGCTAAACAACACACCAATCATAAGTCCAAATCTTACTTCTTCAAATACGAATTGTGATATGATACTAATATTAGTTAACAGGCACACATTTAATTGGTCAGGTAATGCTCCCACTTGATTTTCCAAATGCATGTGGCCACATATGGAGAGATAGCATGGAATTGCATTTCTTTGGGCGCTGTGATTTATCATGAGTGGGCAACCAATATTGTATGCAAAGAAGCGGAACCTCAAGAATATGCTTGCTCTTCTGTTCTTTAACATGCTCCTCTTTTGTTATTCTGTATTTAGTATGTATAGTATGTTCCCTATCAGGAAGGGGAGCAGGGACATCTGCAGTCAACAGCTGATAGAGGTGGCCTGTACGTGATCGATAGGCTTTCAATTAGTAGCGGCAATACAATACCGTATTTTCTAGCCAGTTCCACTTTCCCGATTTGTATATCCTGGTTATGGTGTACCCCTTTTATGTACCCTATGATCTGCCTAGTTGTTATGTGCTCTTGTTGTTATGGTTTGGCAATAAACTCTCTATATAGTATATTATGAACATGTCATCTACCAACTATCCTTACTTATGGAGCCTATTTTTTTGTGTAAGTGTGCCAGATTATATTAATGCACACACCATATTACAGCACACATGGGCTCTCTCATCAGAATCCAGTGATATCACACAAGGGTTTACATGGCGCCCCTATATTAGAATATCCTCTGCATTACAAAGAATATCTCACTACTATTTATGTTTTGATGCTTCTCAGATATTGTACGTAATCACAATGAATATCAGAATCCGTGCATTAGAAGAACATTGTGGAACACTACAAAGATTTACAAAATTGGCACCAAGGAATTGAGTGCCATTCTGGATGCAATGAAACTCATACGCTCCCCACCTGTAGATTCTTGTTCAGAATATTGATCCGAATGACTATTCTGACCTCGAGGAGTCAAAGGCAGATGGCCTGTCCTATTCACCCATCAAGGTGCCTGCTCTAATTTGGCAAGGTTTTATTGATTGCGCGTATCTTGCATAAGGTGTCTTGCATTTCTTCTACTTTGTTGCGCCGCCATCTGCTTAGTTTACTCATCATATATGTCAAGATGCCATGCCCATCCATTATCAATATATATTCCATCTATCATCATACTACGTTTTTCTACTCAAATGTTGTTCTTGTGTATCAGACATCAAAAAGGAAGAGGGTGATTGCCGAACCTGAAGGAGCACCAGCAAAGTCCTTGAAAAACATGGTGGTGCCAGAGAAATCAGACATCACCCACTTATATTGGCTCTACATCCATTGACACAAAATGTAGGACCGACTCCAGCAGACTGTACCCATACTTCACTGGCCACGCCACTAGCCCCACCAAATAGGACCCGCACTCCAGCAAAAGGTATGCCGATTTTAGTTGCCATAGCACCAGCAGTACCACAGAAAAATCGCACTCCAACAAAAAGTACAGCAAGTCCACCGGCCGAAGACCTATCCCAACTGCAGAGACGGCCAATTCCTGCAGATTGGAACCCCATTCCAGTCATTCCCAGTTTAAAAGACAATGCTTTCAATGTTGTTAGGGACTACGTGCATATATTACCATCATTGGAAGATTATAGTAAAGACAAACACCATATTCACATCTTCCTATCCCACTTACGTGTAAGTGCTATTATTCATGGTGATTATTTTCCTATTTTCTGCTGATTGAACACATCAATAATTTACATTACATTGTCATAAGTAGGTGAGGGTCAATCGGATAGTCATGACGAGTAGAGCTTGCTTGCGATTTTCAAGGAAGCATTGCAGAAGTATCGGTTTTACCTGAGGAAATCACACTTTGATGGCAAGTCTATAAACGAATTTCTGGTGAAGTCTCCTATGCTAAATTTAGAAGACACTGAATGAAAAAACCTTGTTATGCACTGGTCTCGTTCCTAGGATGAGGTACTATCTATGATATGACTTGACAATTTGAACTTCAACTTTTCCACATGTGCCTTACAGATCTCTTTTGCAGGAAATCTTCTCGAAGAAGAATTCCGATTTGAAAAGGATGACATGATATCGCAAATATGTTGCCTGCTGCTTTGCTCTTGTTAGTACCTGTTGTCTTGTATCAATGTACTTGCATTCATACCTGGTTCATTATGTGACAGCAGTATGCATGATAGCTTGCTTATTAATTGTTCGCTCCAGATTATCTGATTTGTATGAATGGTTACATTAGTGTAGAATATATCCAATGCCAATGATTTTTTTAGCTCTACATTGTTTTTGTAAGTACCAGCTGTCCTTCATCAGTGTATTTATATTGATAGCTAGTTTTTCATGTACCATCACTCTGCAGCTTATTTTCCTTTGCCCTCCATTTTCTACACATCAGATCTATATTTACTCTTACCATAAGGCTGGATAACACCGATGGTACTGAAGAAGTTTAGCTCTGCATTACACTTGGCTGTACCTTTTTCCTATATCGTTGTACTTACATTTAAAGCTACTTGGTTATGTAGCATGACTCTTCATCTTATTTTAAATATTCTCCATTTTTTCTTTATCACATCTATATTTACTCTTAACAAAATGTAGAATAAAGGCAATGCTTATGAAGAAGATTATGTGGTAAACTTCTTGAATTCCCCCCCACCCATCAGCATGGACAAGGGCTTTATAGAGCCTATCATCACCACTAATGTAAGTTTGTACTTCTCAAGCCTTCAAACTTTGTTGTGTATATTTGGTTAGGCATGACTGCAACAGCTGTTTATTTTTGGTGTTTGCATCAAATTGCATGTTTAAAGTTTATTAGGTTGTTCATAAACAAAAGTTTGTCCTTCTCAATTTAAGTTTTCAGTTGTACAACCAAGTTCCTTCTTCATACCATGTAAATTAAACTATACAGAGCAAGTGATCTTCTTTTGCACTGCATGTATGCTTTTGTTCTTGATCCATAATCGAATGGTGTGGTGAACCTACCCACTACGGCACAATGTCATATTCTACGATGTCTTAACTATGAACAGTGTCATATCATTCTACTATTATTTAAACCGTCTCTTTATTTGCCAATCTGAAATGGGATAAATTGATAGCACACTAACCATTGATACTTATGAGTTCTTGATCTGTAATCCAGTGGTGTCGTGAAGCTGCCAACTCCTTCACAATGTCATTTCTGGCCATGTCTTAACCTAAACAATACCATATTGTGTTAATGCTATTTTAAACTGTGTCACTTTATTCGTCAGTAAGAAATGTGATGAATTGTCAGCACTGATACTTATATGTGCAAAACCTGTCATCTGCTTGCTTGTTTCTCTTCGAGTGAGGAGGATATAAGCGCCAAACAAGCGTTAGATCTCATCGGCTTGTTTCGGCTACTTATGCTGCAGCTCCCGAGCAGGGCTAACCTTTCTTGAACTCTATTGAAGTGCTGTCGGTTTTGTATATTATTTTATCGGCATGTTTATTTGCACTAGTGGCGATCTTTGATGCCCAGTGTATGTAATCCGCTGTCTGCTTGTGCTTTAATATCATAGTGGCAAACTTGGATGCCCAGTAGATGTAATGCCATAATTTCTTTATTATATAGTCTAGGTTTTTTCTTATTCACGATGCTACAGCTATTTTACTGTATATATATCCTGTCTTCGCAGTAAACCAGCCAAACCGTAAAATTACAATACAAAATCGGTCCGTCATGGAAATCACTATGTATGATTTGCATCAAGGGCCCAGTCATCTTCGTCCGTTAACAGGCCTAAATGTAAACTGGCCCACTAGTCATTTGAGGCCTTTAATAGGCCGAGTAAACTGCCGGCCCTATTTTCGCAAGAAAATTCAATGGGCTTTTAGTAGGCTGAAAGTAGGTTGGTCCTGAAACGTGCCGAACAACTCACAGGCTGACAGCAGGCTAAATAGACCTCGGCCCATGATTGTGCCAATCACATCACGGTCCGTTAATAGGCCAAAATTGTCTCCGTCCTTGTTTGGCCCAATCATATTATCAGTTGTGAGCTAGCCGGATGCAAAGCGGGCCATAGTTAGGCCCAACTATATGACGGGCTTTTAACAGGCCGAAATGTTAAATGGGCCTTTAACAGGTCGAAACAAATATGAGGACGTATTACTAAATGGGCCTTTAGCAAACAGAAATCCTGATTGGGCCTCAAGTGGGCCCAAAAACACCGCGTCTAGTTGATGGCCCGAATCTGATATGGGCCATAATTTAGCCCAAAGGCTCTTAAAGGGCCGGATCTAATCTGGGCCGTAATATGGCCCAGAACGTGGTAGGCTATTAACGGGTCGAATCTCATATGGGCCTTTATTAGGCCCAGAACGTGGCAGGCTGTTAATGGACCAGATCAAATATGGGCAGGCATTTGGCCAAAACATGGCAGCCTGTTAACGGGCCGGTCCACTAGTGTCCTCAAAATCTTGTGGGCCTTTAGCTGGACCGGCCCATTATGGTCTGAAAAATCTTGTGGGCCTTTAGCTAGGCTGGACCATTATGGTCCGCAAAATCTTGTGGGCCTTTAGTTGGGCCGGCCCATTTAATCTTTATGGGCAACCTTTGGGCCTGTCCACATGTCAACATATCATAGGCACATCTCGCCCATTGGATGAGTGACGCCTGTGCCAACGCAGAGCTGACACGTGGTTCCGTCGGCCAATGAGAATTTTACACGTGAAAAATCGGCATTGGTCGTGGCTGTTAGCGGGTTATCGGATCCAAAACTGGACCCTATAGCTTAACGGTGACCCCTTACGGTGGATGCCACGTGTCGGTCACCCTTGACGAAATCACTTCCATGACACGACATTTATCATCATGGAAGTGGACACTTCCGTGATGATAATTTTGGTAATGTCATGGAGCAGTTCTACGACATCACATGTATGACTATCTTGATTCTATCATAAAATCACCATGGATGTACATGCATGACAGAAAACGTGACCTACTGTGACAAACATGTACCATCACGGAAGTGTATTTTTTTGTAGTGGGTAGTACCACTGGACACAAGCGGTAGTACCACTAGAAGCGGTAGTACCGTCCGTGTCCAAGCGGTAGTACCTCCCACCCTACAGGATTACATCTGCGGCGTGAATCTGGTAGTACCGGACACAAAGAGGTCCATATTTTGGGAAAGACAACTATACTCCTATCTAGCAGTCATCCCGCATCCTACTCATGCCTAGATATAGCCAAAATCTATGAACACCTCATGCATTGCCCTAGAACCACGATTCGAAAAATAGAACCGTAGGAGAAAAAAGAGGGAATACCGGAGAACGTGGGGATCGATCCCACCGATCGGAAACGGAGAAGACAACATGGAATCGGAGGGCCACAACCGGTCTCCGGAGCAGTTCTTGGTCGCCTGAGAGAGAACATGAGAGGAGAGGTAGTGAATCGGTATGGGGAAGTTAGAACTCCCAGTGCCCACCACTTAACCCCCTCGCGGGTCCTCAAAGCGGTAGTAGCGCAAGAGGCAGTGTGACACCCTGGTTTTTGGCTGCTTTTCTTTTTCTAGATTTTATTGCATTTTGAATTGAATTTGAGTTTTGAATCAACTCATTTGGACTTAGCACTTGGGCATTACTTTGATTTTCACCCAAGTGACTCCTCTCATCCTCAAAAACATCTCTTGTCTTCTGTTACATCACAATATTGCCTTGGGAATATTTTCCTTAAATGAAAAATATTCAATTTCTCTCTGAAAAAGCCCTATCTCCACTTCTGCTCAAAAGCAACCCTCATTTTTATGACTCCCAAAAATCTGAAAACATTCCCAAATATTCTTTGGACTATGCCTCATCATCTTATGAAAAAATATCCTATGGTTATGAGGATTATTTTTGCTATAGAAAATCTTTTCCATTCTGGTCAGAAAATGCACTTTGTGAAGGAAGTGTCTTTTTGCTTAATCCTCTTGAGCTGAATTTTTCTGAACTAATTACCTTCCTGAGAGAACCTTAAGCACCAAGAATCAGCCCCTAACTCTCTCTGGATCTTTCTCTCACAAGCTCATAAGTTTCTGTCCAGAAACTTGCTCAGAAGCTCAAGTCTCATCTGGTTGGCCTGGTAGTGATCCAGCAGCACGGGGTGGTCAAGTTCTACAGAGACAAACCTCCAGACACGATTTTACCTCTTGGGCACGCCACATAGTGCCAGTGCACGCGGTGACCACGTGTAGACATGGTACCAGGCATGTGTTCGACGCGCCCTGCGCGCAAAAGCCGCTCTGTTCAGCGCGTGCTCCCGCATCGGCCCAAACCAGTGTGTCCCGGAGCTCCCTCTGCCTCGACTCGTCGCACTTGCCCCCTCCCTAGCGCTCACCAACACCGGCGACAGCCGCAACAATCACGGACACAACGGAGCAGAGGCTTCAGTGAGACCGTGATCCTTTTTTCATCCTCCTCCGGTGCCCTGTGCTTTGTTCCGTGCCTCCACAGGGGTCGCGTGAGCCTTGGCTCTTTCTCCCCCTCATTGACCCCGTTCGTCACCACCCACTGCTTCCAGAGCCATCTCCGGCAACCCCAATCCCCATCTCACCCACGCCTCTATATAGAGGCCCTCCTGTCGGCGTCCTGGGAACGGGGGTCCCCAGACTTTCCTACCTGCGACTTGCAGCGTGGCTCAGCAGTGGCCCAGTACGGCCCGTCTTCATCAGCAAGCACTCAAGACCCTCGCGAGGGGCCAAGATTCGAGGGGCGGCCTCACCAGGTAGGCTCACGAGGAGGCGGAGAGATCAAGGCGAGGGGTACCTCGCGAGGTGCTCATGACGCAAGCCATGACGATCAAGACCAGGAGGGTGCCTGCCTGCACAGTGTCCTTGTTTCCACTTTGGTGCAAAGGGGGCAAGAGCATGCACGGAGTACCGAGGCATCGAGCAAAGGTTTCCATATCAGTGCAACAAGACCAAGACCAGCAGGACGGCAGGACGAAGGTCACCATGGAGCCCAAGACGGCATCATCACCGGTGCCTTTGGCAGTTGAAGACCACCTTTAGTCAGGAGAGCTTGTACTAGCTGTCCCCTCTCAAAATGGTCGTTGTTGGCTCCCTTCCCGCTCAATATTTGGGAAGAGGACCAGGGCCTCTATATATAGGGCTAGCCACCACAGTAGAAAGGGGGGAGTTCATCTGCACTCCACCACAAGAACACCTCTCCTCGTGAGGCTGTTCTTCCTCTGTACTGTTCATCATCAGCCCAAGAGGCAATCCACCACACCACACACTGGATTAGGGTATTACACCACAACGGTGGCCCGAACCAGTATAAACCTCGTGTCTCTTGTGTTGTTCATGTGCTAGCTCAGAATCACGGCGAGGTTCTGGGCATGTTTCGGTAGGGAGAAGATCTTCGTGCGCACCCTAGAGTTCAAACCTTAAGGGTTTTGCTGGAACCCGATATCCGACATTTGGCGCGCCAGGTAGGGGTGCACCGAGCCCTCCCTTCTGTCGGCTCGCTCTCCACCAACACCGCGCTTCTCCCTCATGGCGGACAACGCGCCTCCGGCTCTGGCGGCTGATGCAGTGGCCGGGGCAGGGGCTCGAGCCTTGGCCCCGCCTTGTGGCAGTGCGATGGCCGAGAAGTTCAAGAGATGATGCCAGCTGTACAACGGCGCGGGCGGATCTCTCGGCTTTCCAGCGGCATACGAGGAGGCCATCCTCAAGGCCGGAGGCGATGACAAGGTCATCGCCAACTGGTTTCCAATGGCCCTCAGTGGCGTCCCGTGCGTTTGGCTGCTCAACCTGCCAACATTTTCTGTGGCCTCCTAGGAGGAGCTGCGGAACCTCTTCCTCACCCCCTATGTTGTGCCGGTGCCCCCGGTCGTCGCAGCTCTCCTGGGCGGCTCGCAGGCGCCACCCTCAGACCGCCATGCCAAGTCGTTCTTCTGCCATATCGGCGCCGTCCTCGCGTGGCAAGGAGCTCCTCCGGTTGGGCGGCACCCAAAGCCGACCTGACCTTCAACTCGGACGATCACCCTATCAACACCACCTGCTCGGGTGCGCTCCCAATGCCTTGCATGCCCACCATCTGCCAGGTGGCCGTCACCAAGACCCTCATCGACAGCGGCGTCAGCCTCAATGTGCTCTCCGTGGAGGCCTTTAGCCTCCTCCATGTACCGCTGGAACGGCTCCGACCCACCAAGCCCTTCTTGGGCGTCGGAGGTAGTTCCTCTAGCTCCCTGGGGCAGATCCGCCTTCCTATGACCTTCGGCACCCATGACAACTTCCGCATGGAGCTGGTCAACTTCTACATCGTACACATCGGCCTCCCGTACAACGCCATCCTCGGATACCCCGCTTTGGCTCAGTTCATGGCGGTGACCCATCCGGCCTACAACCTCATGAAGATGCCCGGGAGCAACGGCGTCCTCACCGTAACTGGAAATACCAAGGATGCTCTGCTGGCGGTCAAGCTCGCCCTCAAGACAGCCACAGTAGCACAGCCTGCCTGCACGGACACCTCCAAGGCCAAGGAGGCTACGCCGACCAAGAAGAAGTAGCTGTTCACCCAGGACAAGGCGGAGACCAAGCAGGTACCAGTTGAGGAGGACGGGGCCTCAGGCGCCACCTTCACCATAGGTGCCAATCTCGACCCCGACCAAGAGGAGGCGCTGGTGAAGTTCCTGCGCTCGAACAAGGATGTGTTCGCATGGGAACCCAAGCAGCTAGCGGGGGTCCCAAGGCAGGTGATTGAGCATCACCTGAATGTGTGCCCCAATGTACGCCCCATGAAGCAGAAAGCAAGGCGGCAGTCCACCGAGAAGCAGGCCTTCATCGTCCAAGAAACCCGCAAGCTGGAGGCGACAGGTGTTATTCGCGAGGTTCGCTACCCCGAATGGCTGGCAAACCGAGTTGTTGTGTCAAAAAGGGGGGGAGAAGCGCACGTGCGTCGAATTCACCAACCTCAACAAGGCCTACCCTCAAGATCCATTCCCGCTCCCCCGCATCGACCAAATCGTCGACTCCACTGCCGAGTGCGACCTACTGTGTTTCTTGGATGCGTTTTCGGGCTATCACCAAATCAATATAGCGGTAGAAGATGTGGAGAAGACGGCCTTCTTGACCCCATGTGGGGTATACTGCTACCCCTGCATGCCGTTCGGGTTGCGCAACACGGGCGCAACCTTCCAGCGGCTGATGCACATCGCCTTAGGCCAGCAGCTCGGGAAAAACACCGAGGCTTACATCGACGACATTGTGGTGAAGTCTCAGGAGGCGAGGACCTTGATCCAGGATCTGGAGGAGACCTTCGCGAGCCTCCACAAGGTAGACCTGTGACTCAACCCGGAGAAGTGCGTGTTTGGCATTCCTTCTGGCAAGCTTCTGGGCTTCCTCGTGTCCCACAGAGGGATCAAGGCCAACCCGGAGAAGGTCAAGGCAATTGAAGACATGAGTCCACCACAAACCCTCATAGAAATGCAGAAGCTCGCCGGACGCGTAACTGCGTTAGGACGCTTCATCTCCAAGCTGGGGCAGTGTGCCTTGCCTTTCTTCAAGCTGATGAAGAAGAAGGGCCCGTTCGAAAGGACATTGTAGGCTGACCAAGCGTTTTAAGACCTCAAGAAGTACCTGACCAGCCCTCCTGTGATGGTGGCACCACGCCCTCTCGAGCCCCTGGTGCTCTACCTCGCCGCCACACCCTACTCCTCCAGTGCAGCTCTAGTGGCGGTTCGGGAAGAGCGCCAGGTCAAGGCTGCGTCACAACCGGCCACGGCCCCGGCCGTGGCAGCACAAGACCAAGAAGGCCTCGTGAAGACCACGGGCTCGGCAGATGGAGACCAGCCTCAGCAGGAATACACCCCTAGGGCTGAAGAGGACGCACCAAGCAGCCAGGTGCTGGGGGCTCCGTCGTCTCAGGAGGCGCCTAACCCTCAGGAAGGCACGAACCTCGTCAGCACACCCACCCTCGTCGAGCATCCGGTGTACTTCGTCAGCACGGTGCGGCGGGATGCAAGGGCACAATACCCCATGCCTCAGAAGCTCTTGCTTGCGTTGCTGGTGGCCTCGCGTAAGCTGCGGCACTACTTTCAAGGTCACCCCATCAAGGTCGTCTCGGCCTACCCATTAGAAAGGGTACTCAGGAGTCCCAACTCCGCTGGAAGGGTCGCCGAGTGCAACATTGAGCTGCAAGTGTTTCAGTTAGAATTCAGCACAACCTGGGTCGTCAAGGGAGCCACACTTAAAGAATTTGTGGCAGAATGGAGAGAGGCGCCAGGGCTCGAAGCAGGAGAGGATCGGTCACTTTCCCTAGGAAGTGAGGCCCCAGATGGCTGGGTCATGTACTTCGATGAAGCATTCTCGCGACATGACGCGGGGGCTGGCACAGTGCTGATATCCCCCACTTAGGACAAGCTCTATTACGCCGTGCAGCTCTGTTTCCAGTAGGGCGAGAAGGTCTCTAACAACATGGCAGAGTACGAGGGCCTCATAGCAGGCTTGAAAGCTGCAGCAGCACTGGGGGTGAAGTGCCTCATCATCAAGGGTGATTCGCAGCTCCTCGTCAACTTCTCCAACAAGGTGTACGAGCCGAAGGACGAGCACATGGAAGCGTATCTTGTGGAGGTGCGCAGGATGGACAAGCAGTTTTGGTGGCTGGAGTTGCAGCATGTGCCCCGCGACACCAACTAAGACGCTGATGACATCGCCAGGAGGGCATCCAGGCGGCTGCCTCAGGAGCCTGGCGGTTTCGAGGAATGGCTCTTCAAGCCATCGGCAGCGCCGTCACTGTCAAGCACAGCGCAACCTCGGGAGGAAATCCCTCAGCCACCTGTCACAGGAGTCCTGGCCTGTGGCCCAACCTCGGGAGCATGCTTACTCCTGGTGCTGGAGCCTCTGGGGGGATGCTGGACCACTGAATTCAAGGACTACCTGATGCAAGGGACGCTGCCAGAGAAAGAGGAGGACGCGGAACGCGTGGCCCGGCAGGCCACGGCCTACTACATCCAAGACGGAGAGCTCTACCAGAAGCGGCCAAATGATGTTTCCCTGCGTTGCATGTCCAGAGAATAGGGGAAGGAATTGCTGGCTGACATACACGATGGAGAATGCGGACATCACTCGTCATCATGGACCCTCGTCGGCAAGGTGATTCTCAGCGGGTTCTATTGGCCTACGGCACTCAACGACGCAATCGAGCTGGTGAAGGCCTGTGAAGCCTGCCAATTCCATGCCAGGCAGATCCATCAGCCAGCTCAGGGCCTATAGACCATCCCACTCTCATGGCCGTTCGCGGTCGGGGGGCTGGATATCTTGGGCCCATTTCCTCGAGCGCCTGGGGGCTACCGCTACCTCTACGTCGCCATCGACAAGTTCACCAAGTGGGCGTAGGTGGAAGCCATCCGCACCATCCCAGCTGGTTCTACAGTCAAGTTCATCAAGGGCCTCATGAGCCGGTTTGGGGTCCCTAACCGCATCATCGCCGACAATGGTTCACAGTTCACCAGCAATCTCTTCAAAACATATTGGGCTAACCTTGGAACGCAGATATGCTACTCTTCGGTGGCGCACCCGCGGAGCAACGGCCAGGCCAAACGAGCCAATGCAGAGGTCCTGAGGGGCCTCAAAACCATGACCTTCAAGAAGAAGCTGGAGGCCCGCGGCATGGGCTGGTACGACGAGCTCCAGTCCGTGCTGTGTCCATCTGCACTACCGCCACCAAGCCAACTAGTGAGACCCCGTTCTTCCTCGTCTATAGAGCAGAGGCAATCCTCCGTCACGAGATCAGGCGTCGCTCTGCGCGGGTCCCGGAGTTTGATGAAGCGTAACAGGCCGCCATGCGGTCGATGGACCTCGTGCTCGGGGAGGAGAGCCGTCGTGAAGTGACACTGCGAGCAGCAAGGTACCAGCAGGCGCTGCGGCGGTATCATTGCCGCAACATCCGCCCCAGGACTCTTGAGGTAGGTGACCTCGTACTCAGGCGGGTGCTCTCCAGGGAAGGGCTACATAAGCTCTCGCCCATGTGGGAGGGCCCGTTCAAGGTTGTCCATGTTTCCAGGCCTGGCGCCGCGCGCCTGGAGACTCAGGAAGGGGTGCCCATCCCAAACGCTTGGAACATTCAGCACCTTCGGAAGTTCTACCCTTGAAGAAAGGCCCAGTGCCTGTGAAGAAGGCCCGGTGCCTGTGAAGCTTGCCGCCCAAAGAAAGGCCCGGTGCCTGTGAAGAAGGCCCAGTACCTGTGAAGCTTGTCGCCCGTGACACTCTCACGTAAAATGAGTTGGGGCTGTACACACCACGGAGTCTCTGGAGTGCCGCCCTCGGGCCTCGGGGGCGCCCTCCCACGTCTAGTGGCAGCACTTAGCTCTGCGCTGGTGAGAAGACGTCAAAGACTAGACTAGGTGCCGGACGTGACTTTTCATTTGCTTTCCGCAGTTGGCTTGTCCTCCCTTGTTTGGACCTTTATTGAAGTTGCTTCTAGTGTTGTTTGCCGTCTTCTGCCCCTCTTCTCTATTTTCGACTTTTGCCTGCCTCGCTCTTTCTCTCGCAAACCTCGCGAGGGCGCTGCGCGGGCGCCCTCGTGAGCCTTCTTCTACTGATTTTCACGAGGCCCTCTCGTTCGAGTTCATAGCGGGAGCACCCCTCCTGGTCCATGCACCTCGGGCATCATGACACAAAGCACTAGGCCATAGCTGGCAACCCTCACGACCAAGGGTCGGAAATGACTCTCCCAACTGATTTTTGCAGCTCTTAAGGCACCCGGCGAGGCCTCTAGCAGGCACCTCACAAGGCGGAAACTACTGCAAACATCCCGAGCTAAGTTGTTCCTACGCACAGGCACATAGCCACGACACCATAACACAGCACAGGGACAATGAATGTAGCACGATAATTAGGGGATCATAGTCTGTTGCACGCCCCCACGGGGCTCCATACTTCTCTTTCTCTCTCAATGCAGGAGAAGGAGAAAAACAAAATAAAAACAGTGCATAGCTCCCGAGAGAGGATTTGCGTCATCCTCCTGAGCTCGATCAGACTCCGCCTCGCGCTTCACTAGGGTACGGCGACGGGACGACCCGCTACCAACCTCGAAGCGGGTGCGGCGGCGTGGTGGCTGGTTGCGGCCACCGCCAGAGGAGCTATCGCCGGAGGAGGAGCCGCCGAAGATCGATGAGCTGCAGTCGCCGCCGGGGGCGGGTTCGCCTTCGCCCTCGTCATGGCCGTCGCCAAGGCCGAGCACCCCGTCGCCGCCATCGTCTTCAGGGTAGCACCCAACACGGCGGCCATCTTTTCTGAACACCCTCACGTAGAGGGTCGCGTCGCCGTCGTACTTGAAGTGGAGGGTGCACCACCGGCTCGGGCCACGCGCGCGGGCAAACGTCTGCCAGCCTCGGGCCAAGGCCATGGTCGCGGCGATGGAGATCTCCACCGCGACCCAGGAGGCCCTGCCGCAGCAGCCATCCGCCTGCAGCTAGAGCCCGCTGGGGCCAGCGGCCGGTAGTTCGCCGGCAAAGAAGCAAGGGAGCTGGAGCCAGTTGCCGGCCGGGTTGTCCGACTACACAACAAACTCCGGCACCACCTCTTCCGAATGGAAGCGTGGCCGGCGAGGCCACGCAGCCACGGCATGCCTTCCTTTACCGACTGGGCTGCCTCGATATGGGCGGCTAGCACCGTGTGAAGGGCCACCACCGCGACCACGAGAAGCCGCGACGGGAGTTGCGGGATGCTTGCGGGGATGGCCACGGCCGCGCTTGGGCGGAGGAGAGCCAGGCCCTTCCGGGCGAGCCTTCCCCTTCTCCGCGGCCGAGAACCTCTTCACCGGCGCCATGGGACTGCAAGCAACCAGAGCGAGGAGGGAGAAGAAGCAGGCGGGGCGAGGGGAGATGTGCAATGGGGGATTTCGCCCCTCCCCATTTATAGCCCAAGGGAGGCCAACCGTCGGCCTCCACGATCACAGGTAATTATGACTCTTTTTGCATGCAGTAGGGACTCGTCAAATCGGGCAGTTGCCGAGGCAGCATGGGGAAGTGGAGACGCCCACGTCCAATCAACCGCCATGCCCATTGGCTTCGCTGCTAAGCCAATTCCGAGAGCGCCACGTCCAATCAACCAAGGCCGTAGGATGTTGGGGCCCGCAGCACTCCGCACTTGCCCATTGGCTTCGCTGCTAAGCCAATTCCGAGAGCGCCTTGGGCCTGGGGGCTACTGTTGGCGTCCTGGGAACGGGGGTCCCCAGACTTGCCTGCCTGCGGCCTGCAGCGTGGCTCACCAGTGGCCCAGTACGGCCCGTCTTCATCAGCAAGCACTCAAGACCCTCGCGAGGGGCCAAGCATCATGGGGCGGACGACACAAGGCCTCCTCAGGGGCGGCCTCACCAGGTAGGCTCGCGATGAGGCGGAGAGATCAAGGCGAGGGGTACCTCGCGAGGTGCTCATGACGCAAGCCATGACGATCAAGACCAGGCGGGCGCCAGGCGGGGGCCAGCCTGCACAGTGTCCTTGTTTCCTCTTTGGTGCAAAGGGGGCAAGCGCAGGCGTGGAGTACCGAGGCATAAAGCAAAGGATTCCATATCAGTGCAATGAGACCAAGACCAGCAGGACGTCAGGACGGAGGTCACCGTGGAGCCCAAGACAGTGTCATCACCGGCGCCCTTGGCAGTCGAAGACCACCTTTAGTCAGGATAGCTTGTACTAGCTGTCCCCTCTCAAAATGGCCGTTGTTGGCTCCCTTCCCGTTCAATATTTGGGAAGAGGACTAGGGCCTCTATATATAGGTCTAGCCACCACAGTAGAAAGGGGGGAAGTTCATCCGCACTCCACCATAAGGACACCTCTCCTCGCGAGGATGTTCTTCCTCTATGCTGTTAATCATCAGCTCAAGAGGCAATCCACCACACCACACACTGGATTAGGGTATTGCACCACAACGGTGGACCAAACCATTATAAACCTCGTGTCTCTTGTGTTGTTCATCGTGCTAGCTTAGAATAGCGGCGAGGTTCTGGGCATGTTTCGGTAGGGAGAAGATCTTCGCGCGCACCCCAGAGTTCGAACCTTAAGGGTTTTGCCGGAACCCGATATCCGACACCTCCCGAGCTCACTCATCTACCAAAATCCCCTCCTCTGACCCCCATAACTCCTCCTAGATAGCCGCGGCCAGGCCAGGCGGGCCTCTGACCTCCGTTCGTCATCGGAGATCACCGCCGACCCCGCCTTGATGCCCTGATTTCTGATGTCTACTACACAACCTTTTTCTTGTAGACGTTGTTGGGCC
Source organism: Aegilops speltoides (assembly GCA_021437245.1). Classification (NCBI taxonomy): domain Eukaryota; kingdom Viridiplantae; phylum Streptophyta; class Magnoliopsida; order Poales; family Poaceae; genus Aegilops; species Aegilops speltoides. Next base: position 340,014,865 of record CM038142.1, on the reverse strand, counting down.
TGCAAGTGCACATGTTTGTAGGACAGTAGCAAATTTCCCTCAAGTGGATGACCTAAGGTTTATCAATCCGTGGGAGGCGTAGGATGAAGATGGTCTCCCTCAAACAACCATGCAACCAAATAACAAAGAGTCTCTTGTGGCCCCAACACACCCAATACAATGGCAAATTGTATAGATGCACTAGTTCGGCAAAGAGATGGTGATACAAGTGCAATATGGATAGTAGATAAAGGTATTTGTAATCTAAAAATATAAAAACAGCAAGGTAACTAATGATAAAAGTGAGCGTAAACGGTATTGCAATGATGGGAAACAAGGCATAGGGTTCATACTTTCACTAGTGCAAGTTCTCTCAACAATAATAACATAGATAGATCGTACAACAATCCCTCAACATGGAACGAAGAGTCACTCCAAAGCCACTAATAGCGGAGAACAAACGTAGAGATTATGGTAGGGTACGAAACCACCTCAAAGTTATCCTTTTTGATCGATCTATTCAAGAGTTCGTAGTAAAATAACATAGAGCTATTCTTTCCGCTCGATCCATCATAGAGTTCATACTAGAATAACACCTTAAGACACAAATCAACCAAAACTCTAATGTCACCTAGATACTCCATTGTCACCTCAAGTATCCATGGGCATGATTATATGATATGCGTCACACAATCTCAAATTCATCCAACCAACACAAAGTACTTCAAAGAGTTCCCCAAAGTTTCTACCGGAGAGTCAAGAAAACGTGTGCCAACCCCTATGCATAGGTTCATGGGCAGAACCTGCAAGTTGGTCACCAAAACATACACCAAGTGGCACATGACATCCCATTGTCACCACAGATAATCACGACAAGGCATACATCAAGTGTTCTCAAATCAAAGACTCAATCCGATAAGATAACTTCAAGAGGGAATCTCAATTCATCACAAGAGAGTAGAGGGGGAGAAATATCATAAGATCCAACTATAATAGCAAAGCTCGCGATACATCAAGATCGTGCCATAGAGAGAACACGAGAGAGAGAGATCAAACACATAGCTACTGGTACATACCCTCAGCCATGAGGGTGAACTACTCCCTTCTCGTCATGGAGAGCACAGGGATGATGAAGATGGCCACCGGTGATGGGTTCCCCCTCCGGCAGGGTGCCGGAAGGGCTCTCGGGAGGTTTTTGGTGGCTACAGAGGCTTGCGGCAGCGGAACTCCCGATCTATCTTCTCCGTGGATGTTTTTAGGGTACGTGGGACTATATAGGTGAAAGAAGTCGGTCGAGAGGTGCTCGAGGGGCCCACGAGACAGGGTGCGCGCCCAGTAGGGGGGGCGCTCCCCTATCTCCTGGCCTCCTCGAGGATCTTCTGATGTGAGCTCCATGTCTCCAGGATCATATTCTTCCAAAAAATCACGCTGCCGAAGGTTTCATTCCATTTGGACTCCGTTTGATATTCCTTTTCCTCGAAATACTGAAACACGCAATAAAACAACAATATGGGCTGGGCCTCCGGTTAGTAGGTTAGTCCAAAAAGTGATATAAATGTGTAAAATAGAGCCCATAAACATCCAAAAAGGGGTAATATAATAGCATGGAACAATCGAAAAATATAGATACGTTGGAGACGTATCAAGCATCCCCAAGCTTAATTCCTGCTCGTCCTCGAGTAGGTAAATGATAAAAACAGAATTTTTGAAGTGGAATGCTACCTAGCATAATTCTCAATGTAATTTTCTTTATTTGGGCTTGAATGTTCAGATCCAAATGATACAAAATAAAAGTTCATATTAACATGAAAATGGTGATACTTCAAGCATACTAATCAAAGTAATCATGTCTTCTCAAAATAACATGGCCAAAGAAAGTTATCCCTACAAAATCATATAGTCTGGATGTTGCTCTATCTTCATCACACAAAGTATTTAATCATGCACAACCCCAATGAAAAGCCAAGCAATTGTTTCATACTTTAATAATCTCAAACTCTTTCAACTTTCACGCAATACATAAGCGTGAGCCATGGACATAGAACTATATGTGTAATAGAATGGTGGTTGTGGAGAAGACAAACAGGAGAAGATAGTCTCACATCAACTAGGCGTATCAATGGGCTATGGATATGCCCATTAATAGATATCAATGTGAGTGAGTAGGGATTGCCATGCAACAGATGCACTAGAGCTATAAATATATGAAAGCTCAACAAAAGAGAGTAAATGGGTGTGCATCCAACTTGCTTGCTCACGAAGACCTAGGGCACTTTGAGGAAGTCCATCATTGGAATATACAAGCCAAGTTCTATAATGAAATATTCCCACTAGTATATGAAAGTGACAACATAGGAGACTCTCTATCATGAAGATCATGGTGCTATTTTGAAGCACAAGTGTGGAAAAAGAGATAGTAGCATTGTCCCTTCTCTCTTTTTCTCTCATTTTATTTTTGTTCTTGTCTCTTTTTTTTCTTTTTTTCTTTGGCCTTCTTTCTTTTTTTTGGCCTTTCTCTCTCTTTTTTTTGTAAAGTCCGAAGTCTCATCCCGACTTGTGGGGGAATCATAGTCTTCATCATCCTTCCTCACTAGGACAATGCTCTAATTATGAAGATCATCACACTTTTATGGATTTACAACTCAAAGCTAGAACAAGATATGACTCTATATGAATGCCTCTGGCGGTGTACCGGGATATGCAATGAATCAAGAGCGACATGTATGAAAATTATGAAGGTGGCCTTGCCACAAATACGATGTCAACTACATGATCATGCAAAGAACAAGATGACAAAAGTAATGCGTCTCATATGAACGGAACGGTGGAAAGTTGCACGGCAATATATCTCGGAATTCTATGGGAATGCCATAATAGGTAGGTATGGTGGCTGTTTTGAGGAAGGTATATGGTGGGTGTATGGTACCGGCAAAAGTTGTGCGGCACAAGAGAGGCTAGCAATGGTGGAAAGGTGAGGTGCGTATAATCCATGGACTCAACATTAGTCAAAAGAACTCATATACTTGTTGCAAAAATCTAGAAGTCATAAAAAACCAAAGCACTACGCGCATGCTCATAGGGGGATAGATTGGTAGGAAAAGACCATCGCTTGTCCCCGACCGCCACTCATAAGGAAGACAATCAATAAATAAAATTGTGCTCCAACTTCATCACAAAGCGGTTCACCATACGTGCATGCTACGGGAATCACAAACCTCAACACAAGCATTTTTCATAATCACCTCAACTAGCATGACTTTAATATCACTACCTCCATATCTCAAAACAATTATCAAGCATCAAATTGATCATAGCATCCAATTCACTTTCTATGATAGTTTTTATTATACCCAACTTGGATGCTCATCATTCTAGGACCAAATTTGTAACCATAGCAAATACCATGCTGTTCTAAAAGACTCTCAAAATAATATAAGTGAAGCAGGAGAGACTAGCAATTTCTACAAAATATAACCACCGCCGTGCTCTAAAAGATATAAGTGATGCACTAGAGCAAATGAGAAACTACTCCGAAAGATATAAGTGAAGATCAATGAGTAGCTAAATAATTATATAACTATGTGAAGACTCTCTTTCATTAAAGAATTTCAGATCTTGGTATTTTATTCAAACAGCAAGCAAAGCAAAATAAAATGACATTGCAAGGATAGCACAACTCATGTGAAGAAGCAAAAACTTAGGCTCAACCGATACTAACCGATAGTGGTTGAAGAAGAAAGGTGGGATGCCTACCGGGGCATCCCCAAGCTTAGATGCTTGATACTTCTTGAAATATTATCTTGGGGTGCCTTGGGCATCCCCAAGCTTGAAATTTTGTGTCTCCTTAATTCCTCTCATATCATGGTTTCTCTTTTTATCAAAAGCTTCATCCACACCAACTCAACAAGAACTCGTGAGATAGGTTAGTATAAACCAATGCAAAACCTTATCATTTTCTACTGTATCAAATCACTAAAATTATTATTCAACATTTCATACTAAATGCCTCTGCATATTTAGTACTCCTATCCTCAAATAGAATCATTAAACAAGCAAACATATGCAAACAATACAAACATAACAGCAATCTGCCAAAACAGTATAGTCTGTAAAGAATGCAAGATTCATCATACTTCCCTAACTCCAAAAATTATGAGAAAAGCATTACGCTGTAGAAGATTTATCAGAGCTCATTATGCAAAAAGTTTCAACATTATATCATGCTCTGACTTTTCTAGGGAATTTTTGCAACAGCGGTAAACTTTCTGTTTTCAAACACCAACATGTATACTAGCAAAATAAGCATGGTAAAGGCTATCCTTGACATTTTTTATTGAAACTAAAGATGCAAAACATTATTATAAATAACATCAAGCAAATACTAACAAGAGAAAATTATGCTCGAAGCAAAACACATATCATGTGGTGAATAAAAATATAGCTCCAACTAAAGTTACCGATGAACGAAGACGAAAGAGGGGATGCCATCCGGGGCATCCCCAAGCTTAGGCTCTTGGTTGTCCTTGAATATTACCTTGGGGTGCCTTGGGAATCCCCAAGCTTAGGCTCTTGCCACACCTTATTCCATAGTCCATCGAATCTTTACCCGAAACTTGAAAACTTCACAACACAAAACTCAACAGAAAACTCGTAAGCTCCGTTAGTATAAGAAAATAAAACCACCACTTAGGTACTGTAATGAACTCATTCCAAATTCATATTGGTGTAATATCTACTGTACTCCAACTTATCTATGGTTCATACCCTCCGATACTACTCATAGATTCATCAAAATAAGCAAACAACACATAGAAAACAGAATCTGTCCAAAACAGAACTGTCTGTAGTAATCTATATCAAACGTATACTTCTGGAACTCCAAAAATCCTACCAAATTAGGAAGTCCTAAGCAATTTGTGTACCAATCCATATAAAAATAATCAGATCAATAGCACGTTTCTGTGAATTAACAAAACTAATTTACTGGGTGCAAAAGTTTCTGATTCTCAGCAGGATCAACACAACTATCACCGTAAGCTATCATAAAGGTCTTACTTGGCACTTTATTGAAACAATAGCTATAAAACATGATTACTACAATAACATAATCATGTGGACACACAAAAATAGTAAGGGTAAATATTGGGTTGTCTCCCAACAAGCGCTTTTCTTTAATGCCTTTCTAGCTAGGCATGATGATGACAATGATGCTCACATAAAAGATAAGAATTGAAACATAATGGGACCATCATGAAGCATATGACTAGCATATTTAAGCCTAACCCACTTCCTATGCATAGGGATAGGGATTTTGTGAGCAAAAAACTTATGGGAACAATAATCAACTAGCATAGGAAGGCAAAACAAGCATAACTTCAAGATTTTCAACACATAGAGAGGAAACTTGACATTATTGGAATTCCTACAAGCATATGTTCCTCCCTCATAATAATTTTCAGTAGCATCATGAATGAATTTGACAATATAACCAGCACCTAAAGCATTCTTTTCATGATCTACAAGCATAGAAAATTTACTACCCTTCACATAAGCAAAATTCTTCTCATTCGGAATAGTGGGAGTATCATAAGAGACTTGAACACCGAAAATTGTTTCCACATTAAAAGAGTAATGTTCAGAAAAAGGGTAATCATAATCATGACAAGTTTTATAATCATCACTACTTTTTATAGCATAAGTTTCATCACAATAATCATCATAAGTAGGAACTTTGTTCTCATCATAATCGATTGAAACCTCTCCCAAGATAGTGGAATCACTAAATAAAGTTGACACTTTTCCAAATCCACTTTCTTATTCATCACAATAAAATTCAATATCCTCCAAAATAGTGGGATCACTACTTCCTAAAGTTGACACTCTTCCAAACCCACTTTCATCAATATAATCATCATAGGTAGGAGGCATGCTATCATCATAACAACTTTGCATATCAAAACTTGGGATGCTAAATATATCATCTTCATTAAAAGTAGCATCCCCAAGCTTGGGACAAACATTAATTTCAGCAAATATATTCTCAAATATTTCATCCTCATCAAACTTAGCTTCCCCAAGCTTGGGCCTTTTCATATCATAAGCATAATCACTCTCATCATTAATAGTATGGATAGCACCAATAGTATAGCAATTATTATGATCACAATAAGTGGTAGGAGCAACATCATTTGGGATAGATACCTTTCTGCCTTTGTTGCTCCTTCTTTTCCTTTTATTTTTCACATTGTGTGTGGGTTCAACCTTCTTATTTGAGCTCCTTATAGATGAGATTGGTTGAATAGAAAGCTCCTCCTCGATACCTGATTCATCATAAAAAATAATAGGAGGATATTGGGAAGTCTCTTCCCTTTCATTAGTATTCTCTTCATCTTCCATTTGCTTTCTTTTCTTTAGGTAATTGGCAATATAAGGATTTTCAATGCAATTCACCGCACAATACAAATAAATCTTCTCTAGATCAATATCAAGGAATTTCTTATGGGCAAATTCTGGAACGTCCTTAATTAAACGTTTCAATTCTTCATAACCCAAAAGCAAACTAAGTTCATTGTAATGAGCAAGGGAGATCAAATCATCACAATTTTTGGACACGATTTGATCATGAAACAATTGGCATTGGAGATGTAAATGACCACGTTCATTGCAAAGTTCACAAGTACGGCAAAGGAAATTTAAATTTTCAGCACTCACATTTAGCCTTTCTTGCAACCTTTAGTTTCTAAATGCTTATGCCTCTTGCAATATATATCTTCTCTATTTGGTAAGTTCATGCAAACATGCACTCCACAAAAGTTGACATGCTTATAAGAAATATTTTCATCATGACTAGAGCAATCATCATTAGTACTATGGATATTCAAAGAGTTCATACTAACAACATTGCAATCATGCTCATCATTCAAAGATTTAGTACCAAGTATTTTAATGCATTCTTCTTCTAGCACTTGAGCACAATTTTCTTTTCCATCATACTCACGAAAGATATTAAAAAGATGAAGCGTATGAGACAAACTCAAATCCATTTTTTTGTAGTTTTTCTTTTATAAACTAAACTAGTGATAAAACAAGAAACAAAAAGATTCGATTGCATGATCTAAAGATATACCTTCAAGCACTCACCTCCTCGGCAACGGCGCCAGAAAAGAGCTTGATGTCTACTACACAACCTTCTTCTTGTAGACATTGTTGGGCCTGCAAGTGCACAGGTTTGTAGGACAGTAGCAAATTTTCCTCAAGTGGATGACCTAAGGTTTATCAATCCGTGGGAGGCGTAGGATGAAGATGGTCTCTCTCAAACAACCCTGCAACCAAATAACAAAGAGTCTCTTGTGTCCCCAACACACCCAATACAATGGTAAATTGTATAGGTGCACTAGTTCGGCGAAGAGATGGTGATACAAGTGCAATATGGATAGTAGACAAAGGTTTTTGTAATCTGAAAACATAAAAACAGCAAGGTAACTAATGATAAAAGTGAGCGTAAATGGTATTGCAATGATAGGAAACAAGGCATAGGGTTCATACTTTCACTAGTGCAAGTTCTCTCAACAATAATAACATAGATAGATCATACAACAATCCCTCAACATGTAACGAAGAGTCACTCCAAAGCCACTAATTGCGGAGAACAAACGTAGAGATTATGGTAGGGTACGAAACCACCTCAAAGTTATCCTTTTTGATCGATCTATTCAAGAGTTCGTAGAAAATAACATAGAGCTATTCTTTCCGCTCGATCCATCATAGAGTTCATACTAGAATAACACCTTAAGACAAAAATCAACCAAAACCCTAATGTCACCTAGATACTCCATTGTCACCTCAAGTATCCGTGGGCATGATTATACGATATGCATCACACAATCCCAAATTCATCCAACCAACACAAAATACTTCAAAGAGTGCCCCAAAGTTTCTACCGGAGAGTCAAGAAAACATGTGCCAACCCCTATGCATAGGTTCATGGGCGGAACCCGCAAGTTGGTCACCAAAACATACATCAAGTGGCACCTGATATCCCATTGTCACCATAGATAATCACGACAAGGCATACATCAAGTGTTCTCAAATCAAAGACTCAATCCGATAAGATAACTTCAAGAGGGAAACTCAATTCATCACAAGAGAGTAGAGGGGGAGAAACATCATAAGATCCAACTATCATAGCAAAGCTCGCGATACATCAAGATCGTGCCATAGGGAGAACACGAGAAAGAGAGAGAGAGAGATCAAACACATAGCTACTGGTACATACCCTCAGCTCCGAGGGTGAACTACTCCGTCCTTGTCATGGAGAGCGCCGGGATGATGAAGATGGCCACCGGTGATGGGTTCCCCCTCCGGCAGGGTGCCGGAATGGGCTCCCGAGAGGTTTTTGGTGGCTATAGAGGCTTGCGGCGGCGGAACTCCCGATCTATCTTCTCCGTGGATGTTTTTAGGGTACGTGGGACTATATAGGCGAAAGAAGTCGGTCGGGAGGTGCTCGAGGGGCCCACGAGATAGGGGGGCGCGCCCAGTAGGGGGCGCCCCCTATCTCCTGGCGTCCTCGAGGATCTTCTGACGTGAACTCCATGTCTCCAGGACCATATTCTTCCAAAAAATCACGCTACCGAAGGTTTCATTCCATTTGGACTCCGTTTGATATTCCTTTTCCTCGAAATACTAAAACACGCAATAAAACAGCAATATGGGCTGGGCCTCCGATTTGTAGGTTAGTCCCAAAAATGATATAAATGTGTAAAATAAAGCCCATAAACATCCAAAAAGGGGTAATATAATAGCATGGAACAATCAAAAATTATAGATACGTTGGAGATGTATCACTTCCTCCTGTGGTCCTCGATGCCCTCCGACCACGCAGGCGTGTTCGTGGTGCTCTGCTAGTCCCGGTTAACACTGCTGGAGCCACTGGAGCTGCCTCCTCTCGCCGGCTGCAGTCAAGGTCTCCTCGCTGGAGAACCACCGGCGACCGCGCCTCCTCTCCCTCTTAAACCTGGCAGTGGGGCCCACCCATGAGCCTCTTTGTGCACCCGCCGAAATGGTACAAGTGGAGGCGTATTTCTGAAATACTTCTCCGATGTCACCCTCTTTGGTTATTTTTCTAAAATTATTTTTAATTCGGAAATTTGACTAAACTTTGACCTGCTCTAACTTTTATTCTATAAGTCCAAATGATATGATTCCTTTTGCATTGGTTTTATGTTGAAATCCTCTATCAGCAAGCAAAAGATGAGATTTTTGCTTGCTGTTGTTATTTTATGCTCATTAAACAGTGTTACATGACATTTTCTTTTTGCTATTTCAAATATTTTCAGAAGGAAATTGCTGCGTTGAGGAGAACCAGGAGGATTGTGGCCCTCCTCTGCACTAAGGCAAGCCATCACAAATAATTGCAAGAGTGTCATTTCAATAACCTTGATTTTGACTTGAATATGGTCTTTTTAATGCATATAGAAAAATTCATATAATATCACTTGATGCTAGTTTCATGTTCATGATATGCTTGCAATGTTATCAGTGGCATTTTAGTTGAATGAAATGAAATAAGCAGTAGGGTAACATGATGAAGAAAATGGTTAAATTCATATTGGTATTATGTGGAAATGGTGCATGTATAGTTCATTGCATTTTCATGGCATATTATAACTTGGTAATATTTATTTGCAAGTTGAAACTTGATTTTAATATAAATTTTGAACATGTTGTTGACCAAGTCATGGTGCCACCGAATCGAGCTTCCCAAAGTGCAACCACATTTGCCTTTTACGGGAAGCCCCTTTCTTGATCTGTTGTTATGCCTCTCGCCGGTGCCTACAACTAGGGAAGGTTATGCGCCTACTCCACCCTGGCCCGGTAGGCAGGCATAGCCTTGTGTGCCGTTTGGGACCGTTTGTTTTTTCACGACGGTGGCCATTGGGTGCACTACAAAAAAAATACACTTCCGTGATGATACGTGTTTGTCACAGTAGGTCGCATTTTTTGTCATGCATGTACATCCATGACAAATTTATGACGGAATCCAGATAGTCATACCTGTGCTGTCGTAGAAGTGTTCCATGACATTACCAAAATTATCATCACGGAAGTGTCCACTTCCATGAAGATAAATCGCGCGTCACAGAAGTGCTTTCGTCAAGGGTGACCGACACGTGGCATCCACCATAACGGAATGCCGTTAAGCTATCGGGTCGGGTTTTGGATCCGATAACCCGTTAACAGCCCCGACCAATGTGGATTTTCCACGTGTAAAATCATCATTGGCTAGAGGAAACATGTATCGGCTCATTGTTGGGACAGATGTCATCCACTCATTGGACAGAAGGCGCCTATGATACATCAACACGTGGCAGGGCCCAACAGAGGCCCATTCCTGTGAAAAGGCCGTCCCATTTGACTTGGTCAAAAGGTGACGGGCTGGCCCATGGAAAGCCTCATAACAGCCTGTTCGCATATAGCCCATTTACAGCCCGCTAACCCAAGGCCCGTTACGCCCTATCCAAATTAGGCCCAGTAGCGTCATCTGGGCCATCCAATATGATTCCAGCCCGTTTTCACTTCTGGCCCATGTATGGCCCATGACGTCTTTCGGCCCATATCACTAGTAGAAAAAGGGTCAAACGTGAAGCACATTAGTGCCGGTTTTATTTTGGCCCGGTACTAATGTTACCATTAGTGTCGGTTCGAACGGATTTGCATTAATGTCGGTTCGTGTTGAACCTTTAGTACCGGTTCGTGGCACGAACCGGTACTAAAGGGGTGGTGGCAGGCTGGCGTCAGGCCGGGGCCCCACGATCACCTTTAGTACCGGTTCGTGGCACGAACCGGTACTAAAGGTCTAACCTTTAGTACCGGTTCATGGCACGAACCGGTACTAAAGGGGTCTGACCTATAGTACCGGTTTGTGACATAAACCGGCACTATAGGGCAATTTTCAAACTCTGCCCCCCCCACGTGTCTCCATTTCAGTTCTGAAAAAATCAAAAGAAAATGATAAAAACTTCAAAAAATAAAATCCTTCGAGAGGTAGTTATATTACTACATCTACTAGTTAGGAAAATTTGAAAACTACAATTTGGACATGTTTTGCAAAAAGTGTAGGGAAAATGTAAAACGGCTATAACTTTTGCATACAATGTCGGAAAAAACGTATAATATATCAAAAAGTTCAGCACGAAAATCCGCATCCGATGGAGACGGCCTATGGCCTGTTTGGAATTTTTTAGAATCCTCAAATTCCAAAAGGAAAAAAAGATATGGTCAAATTTCATTTTTTTTAAATTTGGTTAAATCTGGTGAAACTACTTATTCAAGAAGTATTAATGTTACTACATAATTATTCAAGAATATTAGTGTTACTAAATAATTATTTCAATTTTTTGAATTTTGGTCAAATCTGGTCAAACTATGGTCAAATTGTGGTCAAACTATGGTCAAACTTATTCAAGAAATATTAGCGTTACTAAATAATTACTGTTTTTTTTAGAATAATAGTTTCAAACTCAAACGGTGAAATTTGTGACTTCATGCTCAAGCTAAACTTCTAAGGGTTAATAGGATTGACATCTTACTATTGTCAGGAAAACAACAAGTGCAGACTCGGAAACGCCGGAGAATAGAACCCGAAAGTTAAGCGTGCTCGGGCTAGATTAGTGAGAGGGATGGGTGACCGGTAGGGAAGTTAGATGATTTGGAATGAGTGATCCACACTTGAGCAGTTAAGAGAGGTGATTAGAGACTAAATCATCAAATAATTCAGAAAAATTAAAAATAAAAAAAATAATTTTTTTTCCAAAATTTTCAAAAAAAAAATCAAAAAGAAACCTTTAGTACCGGTTGGTAACACCAACCGGTACTAAAGGTCCCCCATACCAGGGCGCGAGCTCACACCACGTGGTGGCACTTTAGCACCGGTTCGTGCCGACACTAAAGGGGGGGGGGCCTTTAGTGCCCACCCTTTAGTGCCGGTTATGGAACCGACACTAAAGGCCCTTACGAACCGGCGCTAAAGCTCCGTTTTCTACTAGTGTATGAGGCCCTATGTAACACTTGGCCTATTAACGGCCCGTGGTGAAACTGGCCCGCAATGAACAGTGTATCACTTTAGACCCATTAACGGCGGTGGTGAACCGCCCGTAATGAACAAAGGTATCACTTTATACCCATTAAGGGCCCGTTATTCATTGGGCCATTTCAGCCCATGTTATTTTTCGCCTTCTCGAGCCCATTTATTCTTGGGCTCATTTGAGCATTCGTTTACTTACCCGTCACATCATTTTCTACTTGTGGGCCAAATTCAGCCCGTGGTTACAGTCGGCCCGTTTGTGGTCCGTTAATACATTGGGCCATTTTCATAGCGTCATCAAATACAGCCTATTAACGATGGCCCGTTATGGTCGGCCAATGAACGGACGATTCCAACTCTAGCCCGTTTACGGCCATAATGCGGCCTGTTATTGGCCCATGTTTGGCCAATCGATCATGCGGCCCGTATAAGGCCCATTGATGATACGGCCCGTAGAAGGCCCATTGTTTCTACGGCCCATAGAAGGCCCAATGTTTCTACGGCCCGTAGAAGGCCTACTGTTTCTACGGCGACGGCAGCCTCACACCGCAGCCGAACGAGTGAATACTCATACTCCTCTCCGCATGGGCATCCACTGCCACGTCTTCACCGGCTCCGCGTCGTCCCCTTCCAAGGCCTCGCCGTCATCCACCGCCCAGGTGCTCTCGGCGCGGCGTGGTCAATGTGGTCAAGGAACGACTTCCATCGGATGTGGACTGTATGTCGAGAGGCTGACAGCTGGGTCCACGGCTGGAGTAAGGAAGTGCCTCCTTATTACGCGGAAAATAATGATTCCTCCACCTGACAGCAGAGACCCACCGGACGAGCCACCGTATTTCGTGAAAACAACATTTCCCTCCTGACTGCTGGGACCCACCAGCTACACCTTCGCACGCAAGGAAGTGCGTCCGAGCAAAAAAAACCCAAAACGATTCGCCCCCTGACTGCTGGGACCCACCAGCTACATCTTCGCAGGCAAGGAAGTTTGTCCGGGCAAAAAAAACGATTTGCCCCTGACTGTTGGGACCCGCCAGCTACATCTTTGCACGCAAGGAAGTGCGTCCAGGCAAAAAAATGATTCGCCCCTCTGACTGATGGGACCCACCAGCTACATTTTCGCACGCAAGTGCCTGACAGTCGGGACCCACCTGGTCGAAGCGTACGTAGCCTTATCATTCTGGTCGCGAAGGTGTACGTACATACTGGTCGTTGTAGAGGCGCGCACGTGTCGTAGTAGAGGCGCGCACGTAGCATGTACATGTACGTACAACGGCCAGGGTGCAAGAAAGAAAATACGGCCACGTATGTGTACATACGGGTGGGGTCTCGAACGCCTACTCGCGCATACGTACGGCGAGGGCTCATGTACATGGCTGGGTTGGAACGGAGAAACAGCGTCATCGTCGTGTTCATGGGGAGGCAACGTAATGCGTCGTGTTCATGGGGAGGCAACGGAATGCGTCGTGTTCATCGGGAGGCAACAAAACGCGTGGGAGCCAACCGGCTGGGTCGAAACGGAATGCGTGGTCGTGTTCATCGGGAGGGCTTGGACGGAACAGGCAATGGAAACAAGGCCTGGCGTAACGCAGAACGGAGGAAACGGACCTCCTACATTCGGAACGGGGTCCTGTTGATCGCGAGGGGTGTGGCATACCGCAAACGGAGGAAACGGACCTCCTACGGTCGAAACAGGGGTCCTGTTGATCGGGAGGGGTGTGCCATACCGCAAAACGGATTTAAATGCAGACCTCCTACGGTCGAAATGGGGTCCTGTTGATCGGGAGGGTGTGGCGAGCGCAAAAGCGGACTAAACGGACTTGTGTTGGGCGCCTGATCAAACAGGGTCTTGTTCATTGGGAGGGGTGTGGCGTACCGCAAAACGGGACTCCACGGGATACTGTTCTTCTCCACCGCCGACCTCCTCCAGCGTCCACGGGCTACCGTCGACCTCCTCCAGCCTCCACGGGCTCCTGTTCATCCAGCCTCCACCGCGCGCTACTCCACCGGCTACTGTTCAACCACCCCTCCACCGGCTACTGTTCATCCATCCCTCCACCGTCTACTGTTCATCCAGCCCTCCACGCCACGGGGTCCTGTTCAACCACCCCTCCACGGCCACCCCTCCATGGTCTACTATTCATCCAGCCCTCCACACGACGGGGTCCTCTTCATCCGGAGGCAACGCCACCGCTCACTGTTCATCCAACCCCCCCCCCCCCCCGCAACGCTCACTGTTCATCCAATCGATCAGCTTCAGTTAGTAGCAGTAGTGAAGGAATTGCTCCATCGAGTTCAATTAACAGCCATTGATCGATCGCCGAGTTGATGAACGCGTAGCTGCAGTCTGTAATCGCCGGGTTCGATTAGAGCTAACGCCGCACACACGCGCGTATGTGTACGAGAGAAACGTGCATCGTTCCGCCCCCGACCTCCCACCGTAACCGGCAACTCCCTGAAATTTTCCTCCCCCTCGCTTCTACCACGGTTTTTTCCTTCATGGACGGCCCAAAGAATGTCATTCAGCTGCGTCTCCAGCCCGCCCGGGACGAAAAGCCCATTTTCTGTCATGATTTTTTTCATAGAAGTAGGAGCCCACCATATCTATGATGATACCGGGTTTTTTCACAATTATCGTCATAGAAGTGTCATATGTATGACAGAAAAAAATTCGTTCGGCCCAAAATGTCACGGATGTGTCTTTTTTTTGTAGTGGTGTCACAAGGTGACATCGGGGCCACCCACGACTTAGCCCAAACGGGATTTGGTTGGGGTGGCCGGGAGAGTGTCATGGCAATAAATTGGTTCTATCCGAACGCCGTTGATCCACCTGAATGGGAGTTTGAGGCCATGGGTTCTATGGTGTGGGTAGAGTGTGTCTAATCTATCGATAGCCGCGTCCTCGGGCACCGACACAAGTTCGTAGTAGGTCACATCATGGATCAATAGAAATATTGAACCTGCACACTAAATGTATACTTGTGGCACTAGTTATGTTGGTGGAGTTGTTGAGACCATCGAGGTGGTTTCTCTTGTGATCCAGAGGTGATCACCGTGGTATGACGATGAATGTGGTTACCAGGTAACCGAGATGGTAAGCGGGTCTAAAAGGCCCTGTTATGAGCACTGTCACTTCATGGGTAGCATGCTAGTTCTTGCATTTAACCTGCTTAAATATCATGTTGTTGTTTGCCATTGTTGCTTTATTTGTGTAAGCTTGCGAGTACATTCATGTCATGGCAGTTTCAGGAGAAGCTATACCGGAGTTGGAGTTGCATCATTGCATCGCAATCTAGATCATGTCCACATCCGCGTCCCTGTGAGATGGAGTCCTTCTACGTCTATTTCCGCTGCCGCGTAGCGGTATCGTTGTGATCGAGGCCCTCCTTATGTTCACTAAATAATGTACATATGTGTAGCAGAACCATGTGTGCCACTTGGCCTCGATATCTGATGTAATATCGAACCTCTACATCAATAAAGCGGCTGTCCATCTGTACCAAGTTTTTGTGCATTGCCAGAAGACATGATCCATGGGCTGGCAATGCAAGGTAAACCGATTTCTCTGAGCGAAGGTGCCACAACGCTTGATATCAGAGCCGCGTTGACTATAGGACGCCCTAGACCGCTAACGCACTCGTAAACAGTAGTTGGTAGCCCTGAGTGTGGGTAGTGTATGTTTGCCTCTGATTGTTGCATTGCATGCATATAGTTTATTTTTATTGCTATGTTTGTGAGTGTAGATGGCTCCTACACCTTACATGTACTAGTTCGAGCTGGCACTTTACACTTCTCCATATCTTATTCAGAACGTGTGGCGTCGACTCTACCCTCATGGCGATGACCCGGTGTACCAGGTGTACCGGGAGCGACCGACAACCTCAGTGTATGAGTATCACGCGGTGGTTACCTTGCGTAACAGTTCTACAGTTGGCACTTACACTCGTTTTTCTAGGAGTGGTTTCGCTTCTACACCCACTTAGGCTGTTCAATTTGCTGCTTTTGAGGTTCTCGATGAGTTACGCTATAACGAGGTCTGGATGCATGCTCATCCATGTTTGTACTACTACCCATCCCTGCACGGTAATGGACACATTCACTTTCCTGCCATTGATCCGGCGTGCGACCGTCCATCTAGCTAGTTTCCCCGTTAAATCGTTTGTCATAGCGTTCCCATCGCACACAATATTAACAATTTTACCGTTTGCATTATTGAATGCATCACACACGGTGCGTAGAAGAAACTGTGTGGCAAAGGCTGTACCTCACACACAGTTTTTATGCGGTAAACGTTTGCGCAAGGTGGCCTAATGCAAATAGTTTTGAAGAGAATCTCGTGTGTGATTGTTCAACGATCCAACACGGTTTATTCCTAGAAACTCTATGCGTTGCCTTAGGTCATCGCCCACGGTATTTTTCAATAACCATTTGCAATAGCAAAAACCAATTAGCATGCTAATTCGCCATTAGCAGGCTAATTGCCCTATTATTAATAATCCATTTATTAATCTAATTGACATCCATATTAAACACATAATATATTTTATTCCCATATTAAGGTAGCCAGATTTCATAATTGAAATACATCAGAGTACAACATGATATAGCTTCAACACTCAGCTACCCAATTACACAACTGCACGAGCGCCAAGTTTCACATGCAACATCTAGAACCTTTCGAAATTAGCATCATAGACGGTACATAGACAGATGCATCTCATTGGGAAAACTGCTAAGCGGAAGGTGAATATTGAGCCTTCATTGATGTTGAAGGTCTTTGCAACTTTAGGCCAGTGCCTGTGGATGATTGACCGTCCATCCTTCATCTTCTTCAGGAACACTTCAATATTGAACCATGGGTGTTGTATGAAAACCTTCCTCGCCTCCTGACCATAGAGGTGGTTTCAGAGGTAATCATCAGTGAACTGCTTTGAAAAGGCCTGAAAACAAGGATGTGCATAAATATCTTCTCTATATTGGAAATGGGTTAAAGGATTAAAAAAAGGCAAGGTATAATAGTTAGTACCATCTTGTAGTGAACTGATGTCTTCTTCATTGTGCAGACAAAGTTCTTGTTGTTTTTTGTCGCTAATTTGTTTATCCTAACAATCTTTCTGTGTTTCTTGACTTGATTGATATTCATGGACAACTCATTTCCCCATATGCAAAAAGGGTCAAACAATGGGTTAAAACCTCTGATAGTAGGACCTACATGTGCAAGACCAAATTGTTAAAAACCTAAATATTAGAATGGTTCCTGCAATTGCACCATAATGTGCTATTAGACAACGGACCATGCACATGCTAACCTCGATTGTAAACCTCAGTGCTTCCCATTGTTTCCCTGCAACACATATAAGGTAATTAGTCATCAGTATAGGTAAGGTTCGCATGCTATCAGTAAAATATGTTGATGAAAAATAAGCACATTGCAGATTCATCAGATTAATTCAAGCCACATGGAAAACCCATTTATACAAACCAAGCATGATTAAGAACTAGGAAATATAGCACTTGTATATGTTACTCATGTATTTAGTGCAGCCAAATTTGATTTATTCCTCACATGCACAACAATAGAAAATTCCACCCATGACAATTGGACATCGTATTGCAGAATTGAACCAAGCAGTTAACTAAACACCACAACAAATGAACCAAACTTTAACTGAGCACCACATTGCACAATATAACATACTCCCAATAGAAGCTCAGACAGTTAACCAATCCAAGCATGCTTAACAACTTAGAAATATAGCAATTGTATTTGTTTCTCATGTATTTTTAGTACAACCAAATTCGATTTACTTCTCACATGGTATACAATAACAGAATGCACCCACAACTATTGAACATCGCTTTGCAGAATTGAACCAAACAGTTAACTAAACAACACAACACAAATGAACCAAGCATTAACTGAGCACCACATTGCACAATGTATAACCAAACAAAGCATGCTTGACAACTTGGAAATATAGCAATTGTATTCGTTTCTCATGTATTTTGTAAAGATAAATTCGATTTATTTCTCACATGTAAGACAATACAAAATTGCAGCCTGAAGAATTGGACATCACATTTGCAGAATTGAACCAAACAGTTACCTGAAGACGACAACTAATTAACCAAATAGTTATTAAGTGAGCACCACACTGCACGACATATAGAACATATACACAGGAGCAACAGATTGCATGGTAAAATTAGATAGCACAATTCGCTAGAATTTGTTAAGGGAAGGCAGGTGCAGCACACGCAACGGGTAAACCGAGCATGCTTAACCGGCGTAGCTAGCAAATGGCAAGGTGCTCCTCCAAGATCTAGGGGTCAGCACGAATGGTAGTCATCGCGACCTCATCCACGCGTGCGGCCACGATTTGCTTCTCCACTGCCAAATGCTCCTTGAGCTCCTGGCTATACTACGTGCACCATGGCTTAGGGCGGTGCTTATTTGGTGGAGGGGTCAGTGATTTGGGTGGAAGGTGTTGCGCCGGTGGTCGGGGCATGTGGGATGTGGAAGGAGGAGGTGGGGGTCTGGTGTGGATTACCTGCCTGGATAGACAATGCCGAGCAGCGTGAAGAGGGTCGCTGGCGAGGTGGGCGGCACTGCAAGCAAGGAGTGAAGGTTTCAACATGGAAAGGAAGGCAGAAACAGGGAAATGTGGCTTTGGTAAGGAGGAGGGGGTGGGGAGGTAGATACCATGAAAGCCAAAAATTTGGAATCGCTTCAGCGAAAAAACTGGCGCGCAAAGTGTCATCAGACACGGCCTCTTATTCAGAACTGTGTACGATATGTGAACATCACAAAGGATTCAGATAGCTTAACCCATGTGTGATGAGTTTGAACGTCAAAAATTTTGGTTCCAATTTCCCTAGTTACAGTGCTCATCCATGTCATTGCATAATTTGGGTACACAAAGGAGACTACAACACACCCACACTTCTTAATCGAGCAAGTTCAGCAATTAAACAGAGCTAGCTAGCGTAAACAATACTCTAACAAATTAAAGACTGGCGCTATTAATTAAACAAAACAAAGAGTACTACTACGGCTGGTGCTCGTCGATCTCCGCCGCCTCCTCCATGTCCAGCTCGCGCCCGACGGTCTCGTGGGGAAGGAGCTCCATGGCATCCATCACACCATATTCGGCAAGCATCTCGCCATCCACGTCCGGCATCTCTTTGGAAAAGGCCACCACGAGCTGGGCATGGGTGGTCGCGATCTGGGCTTGGACGGGCTCCGTCGTTGCAAGGTATGCGGCGGAGGAACAGACAGCTGCTCGAACGTTCTCGGCGATTGCCAACTCTTTGGCCGTGGGTTGCCGACCATTGTCGGAGAAGCTTCGTTTGATTTGTGCAGTGACCGCTTTTGGCATTCTGGGAACGGGGGTCCCTAGACTTGCCTGCTTGCGGCCTGCGGCGTGGCTCAAAGGAGGCCCAGCACAGCCCATCTTCATCAACACAAGCTCAAGACCCTCGCGAGGGGCCAAGCCTCGCGGGGCGGACGACAAGGAGCTTCCTCAGGCACGGCCTCATCAGGTGGGCTTGTGAGGAGGCGGAGAGTTCAAGGCGGGGTACCTCGCGAGGTGCCCATGACGCAAGCCATGACGACTGGCGCGCGGTCGAGGCGCCAGCCCAGTGATGTCCTCCTTTCCTCTTTGGTGCAAAGGGAGCAAGCGCAGCGGAGCATCGAGCAAAGGCATCCATTTGAGGTAACGAGACCAAGACCAGCCCAACGGCGGAGAGAAGTCATTGTGGAGCCCAAGCAAAGGCCACCACCACGAGCCTTTGACAGCGAGGACCAACTTTGGTCAGGATAAGTGTACCCACTGTTCCCCTTCAAAATGGCCAATTGTTGGCGCCCTTCCCGCTCAATATTTGGGAAGAGGCCCAGGGCCTTTGCCTATAAATAGGACTAGCCACCCCTAGGGCAGGGAGGGGAGACCAGAGCTAGCAATTGGGATCCTCACCAAGAAACCAGTAGATAGAGCGATTGAACTCCTCCTAGCAGTTCGTCGCACCAGCCAAGAACAGACCCTCGCGAGGCTGTTCTTCCTTGTATTGTTCATCATCAGCCCAAGAGGCAATCCACCACACCACACTTTGGAGTAGGGTATTACACCACAATGGTGGCTTGAACCAAGATAAATCTTGTGTCTCTTGAGTTGTTCTTTTAGTAGTTTAGATCCTAGCGATTCGGGCGAGAACAGTGCAGAGGGTTGAATCTCCGCCGCACCCCGAGTTTGAACCTCAAGGGTCTGCCAGTAACTAAATCGACATTTGGCGCGCCCGGTAGGGTGCGCCGAATTTGACTTCCGTCGTCTCGTTCTTCTCCGCCATCGCATCCATATCGGCGCTTCGTTGGGCTCGCGCCGAGCCGCCCTCGCTTCCCACGTCGCCCAGACGGCTCCCGTCGGCGGGCGCCCTCGTCGTTCCCCGTCACCTGCCGTCAACGTCGCCACCGGCCCGATGGGGAATGAACAGCAAGCATCATCCCAGCATTCCGCCGTGGCCTCTTGGGAAGAGCCACGCGGCCTCTTCCTCACCCACCCCGTCGCGCCGGTCCCTCGGTCGTCGCGGCCCTCCTGGGTGGCTTGCAGGCGCCGCCCTCCAGCCACCACGTCAAGCCATTCGTCCGCCGGGTCGGCGCCGCCTCCACGCGACAGGGGGCTCCCCCGGGCCAGACGGAGCCATCGGCCAGGCTGACCTTCGACTCCGAGGACCACCCCTCCAACTCGGTCTGCTCGGGCACGCTCCCCTTGCTCTGCACGCCCACCATATGCCAGGTGGCTGTCACCAGGACTCTCGTCGATGCCTCAGCGTACTCTCAGTTGAGGCCTTCAACGTCCTCTGCATACCCCGGGAGCGGCTGCAACCCAGCCGACCTTTCTGGGGCGTCGGAGGCGGGTCGTCCAGCTCCTTGGGGCAGATCCGGCTCCCGGTAACTTTAGGCACCTACGACAATTTCCGCACAGAGCTGGTCGATTTCGACATCGCCCCCATCGGCCTCCCCTATAATGCCATCCTCGGCTATCCGGCATTGGCCAAATTCATGGCCGCAACTCACCCGGCGTACAACCTCATGAAGATGCCCGGGAGCAACGGCGTCCTCATCGTGCCCGGGGACACCGAAGGTGTGCTGCGAGTACTCAAGCTCGCCCTCAAGACGGCGGCGGCGGCACGGCCTGCCGACGCAGAAACCCCCAAGCCCAAGGGGGCTGCGCCGACCAAGAAGAAGGAGTGGTTCACCCAAGACAAGGCAGAGACTAAGCAGGTACCTGTCGACGAGGATGGGTCCTCTAACGCCACTTTCACCATAGGCGCCAACCTCGGGCCCGAGCAGGAGGAAGCCCTGGTCAAGTTCCTGCGTGCAAATAAGAAAGTGTTCGCCTGGGAGCCGGATCAGTTGGCAGTGATCCCGCGAGACGTGATCGAGCACCACCTCAACGTGTGCCCCAATGTGCGCACCGTGAAGCAGAAGGCGAGGAGGCAGTCCACGGAAAAGCAGGCCTTCATCGTCTAGGAGACCCACAAGCTAGAAACCGCGGGGGTTATCCGCGAGGCTCGATATCCAGATTGGTTGGCCAACCCCGTGGTTGTGCCAAAGAAGGGAGGGAAGGAGCGCATGTGTGTCGACTTAACCAACCTCAGCAAAGCATGCCCTCAAGATCCGTTCCCGCTCCCTCGCATCGATCAGATCATCGATTCCACCACTGAATGTGACCTGTTATGCTTCTTGGATGCCTTCTCCGGGTATCACCAGATCAAGATGGCTGTGGAAGACGTGGAGAAGACGGCCTTCCTGACCCGTGTGGGGTGTACTGCTATACATGCATGCCGTTCGGATTGCGCAACGCGGGGCAACCTTTCAGCGGCTCATGCACATCACCTTGGGCCCGCAGCTCGGGAAGAATGTGGAGGCTTACGTCGACGACATCGTAGTGAAGTCTCGCGAGGCCAAGACCCTGATACAAGACCTGGAGGAAACCTTCGCGAGCCTCAACGCAGTGAGCCTGCGGCTCAACCCGGAGAAGTGTGTGTTTGGAGTCCCCTCGGGCAAGCTCTTGGGCTTCCTCGTGTCCCACCGAGGCATCGAGGCCAACCCAGAAAAGGTCAAGGCAGTTGAGGACATGAGTCCCCAAAAGACCCTCAGAGAAATGAAGAAGCTCACGGGGCGCGTGACTACGCTGGGGCGCTTCATCTCCAGGTTAGGCGAGCGAGCGCTGCCTTTCTTTTAGCTGATGAAGAAGAAGGGGCCCTTTGAATGGACTGGACAAAGCGTTCCAAGATCTCAAGAGATACTTAACTAGCCCTCCGTTGATGGTGGCCCCACGCCCTCAGGAGCCCTTGGTACTCTATCTCGCCGCCACTCCTTACTCCTCCAGCGTGGCTCTGGTGGCAGTTAGGGAGGACTGTCGAACCAAGGCCACGGCCGCTTCCCGTGTCAAGGAGAAGCAGGACCAATAAGGACTCGCAGAGGTCTCTACCACGGTTCAGGAGGATCAGCTGCCGCAAGGAAGCGCGCCGGGAATGGAGGAAGCTCTTCCCCCAGGCAACCAGCTTCCGGAGGCCCCGTCGCCTCAGCAGGCGCCACGGCCTCTGGAGGGCGCCGCCAACGCCGACGCTCCGAGCATCGTCGAGCACCCGGTGTACTTCGTCAGCACGGTGTTGCGGGATGCGAGGGCACAATACCCCATGCCACAGAAGCTCCTCCTCGCGCTGCTGGTGGCCTCGCGCAAGCTGTGGCAGTACTTCAGGGTCACCCGATCAAGGTGGTCTCGGCATACCCCTTGGAAAGGGTGCTTAGGAGCCCCAACTCGGCCGGAAGGGTCGCTGAGTGGAACATTGAACTACAAGCGTTTCAGCTCGAATTCAGTACGACCAGGGTCATCAAGGGTGACGCTCTAGCTGATTTTGTGGCTGAATGGACGGAAGCACCGGACCTCAAGGCCGACGTGGACCGGTCACTCTCCCCAGGAAGCGAGGCGCCAGAAGGCTGGGTCATGTACTTCGACGGGGCGTTCTCCAGGCATGGCGCTGGGGCTGGGGCGGTGCTCATATCTCCCGCTCAGGACAAGCTGTACTACGCCGTGCAGCTCTGCTTCCAGTAGGGAGAAAAGGTCTCCAACAATATAGCGGAGTACGAGGGACTGATAGCGGGCTTGAAGGCCGCCGCTGCCCTGGGGGTGAAGCGCCTTATTATCAAAGGCGATTCACAGATCCTTGTCAATTTCTCCAACAAAGTATATGAGCTAAGAGATGAGCACATGGAGGCCTACCTTGTGGAGGTCCGCAGGATGGAGAAGCAGTTCTGGGGGTTGGAGCTACAGCATGTGCCCCGCGGCACTAATCAAGAGGCTGACGACATCGCCAAACGAGCCTCCAGGCGGTTGCCCCAGGAGCCGGGCGTCATCGAGGCATGGCTCTTCAAGCCCTCGGCCCTGCCATCATTATCGAGCACAGCACAGCCTCGGGTGGAGCTTCCTCAGCCACCTGCCTCGGGAGCCCCAGCCTGTGGCCCGGCCTCAGGAGCACGCCTACTCCTGACGATGGAGCCTCAGGAGGGGTGCTGGATCACAGAGCTCCGGAGCTACTTAACGCAAGGGACCCTGCTGGAGAAGGAGGAGGAGGCAGAGCGTGTGGCGCGGCAAGCCACAACGTACTGCATCATGGATGGAGAGCTCTACCAGAAACTACCGAATGATGTGTCCCTGCGTTGCATCACCAGAGAGCAAGGGAAGGAACTGCTGGCAGATATACACGGTGGAGACTGTGGGCACCATTCGTCGTCACGGACCCTCGTCGGCAAGGTGTTCCGCAGCGGTTTCTATTGGCCTACTGCGCTCAATGACGCTGTCGAACTAGTGAAAGCTTGCGAGGCTTGCCAATTCCATGCCAAGCAGATCCATCAGCCGGCAGGAGGTTTGCAAACCATACCCGTCACGTGGCCCTTCGCAGTCTGGGGGCTGGATATCCTGGGCCCGTTTCCTCAGGCGCCAGGGGGCTATCACTACCTCTACGTCGCCGTGGACAAGTTTACCAAGTGGGCCAAAGTCAAGGCCGTCCGCACCATCCCTGCTGGTTCTGCAGTCAAGTTCATCAAGGGCATCGTGAGCCGGTTCGGGGTGCCGAACCGCATCATCACTGACAACGGTTCGCAGTTCATGAGTAACCTTTTCAAAACGTACTGTGCTAACCTTGGAACGAAGATATGCTACGCTTCGGTGGCGCACCCCCGAAGCAATGGCCAGGCCGAGCAGGCCAATGCAGAAGTCCTGAGGGGCCTCAAGACTACGACGTTCAACAAGAAGCTGGAGGCCTGCGGCAGAGGTTGGTATGACGAGCTTCAGTCCGTGTTGTGCTCCATCCACACAACCGCGACCAAGCCGACTGGGGAGACCCCCCTTCTTCTTGGTCTACGGAGCCAAAGCGGTCCTCCCTCACGAGGTCAGGCGTCATTCCCCGCGGGTCCTGGCGTTCGATGAGACGCTGCAGGACGCCATGCGGGGGACGGACCTCGTGCTGGGGGAGGAGCGTCGTCGAGAAGCCGTGCTGCGAGTGGCGAGATACTAGCAGGCACTCCGGCGATACCACTGCCGCAACATCCGCCCCAGAACTCTCGAGGTAGGGGACCTCGTGCTCCGGCGGGTCATCTCCAGGGAGGGACTGCATAAGCTCTCTCCTATGTGGGAGGGCCCATTCAAGGTTGTTCATGTTTCCAGGCCCGGCTCCGTGCACTTGGAGACTCAGGAGGGAGTACCTATACAGAACGCGTGGAACATCCAGCACCTCCGGAGGTTTTACCCCTAGAAAGGCCCAGAGCCTGTGAAGAAGGCTAATGCCTATGAAGCTCATCTTTTTGGAAAAGGCTCAGAGCCTGTGAAGAAGGTGAATGCCTGTGAAGCTCATCTTTTTGGAAAAGGCCCAGAGCCTGTGAAGAAGGCGAATGCCTGTGAAGCTCATCTTTTGGGAAAAGGCCCAGAGCCTGTGAGGAAGGCGAATGCCTGTGAAGCTCATCTTTTCGGAAAAGGCCCAGAGCCTGTGAAGAAGGCGAACGCCTGTGAAGCTCATCGTTTTGGAAAAGGCCCAGAGCCTGTGAAGAGGGCCAATGCCCGTGAAGCTTGCCTCCCCGAAGAAAGGCCCGGAGCCTGTGAAGAAGGCCAACACCTGTGAAGCTCGCCGCCCGTGACACTCTCACTTAATAATGAGTTGGGGCTGTACACGCCCCCGAGTCTCAGGGGTGCGGGCCTCAGGCCCTGGGGCTCCCTCCCACGCCCAGTGGCAGCACTTAGCTCCGCGCTGGTGAGAAGACGTCGAAGACTAGACTAGGTGCCGGATGCGGCCTTTTCATTTCCTTTCTGCAATTGGCTAGTTCATTCTCATTTGGAGTTTTATTGAAACTATCGCCGCCTTTTGACATGTGGTCCTTCGACTTTTTCGCTCTCCTGCCTCGATTTCTCTTGCGCAGGGGCTCGCGAGGTGGAAGCCCCGGGAGCCCTCGCGAGTGTTCCTACCCCTATCGCTCAAGTTTTCACGGCCCAGGTCCACTACAGGAGTGCCTCTCCAGACCGTGCCTCACGGGCACCGCGACACGAATACAGGGCCTGGGTCGGTCGCCCCCGCGGCTAAGACTGGAGATTACTTACGAATGGGCATGCAGCAGAAAGGAACAATACCGGAATAACAGAAAGAGTACGATGATTGACGAAGTTAACCCAAACGCGCCCCCACGGGGCCACACATTGCTGCCTTTTTGCGCAGGGAAAAAGAAAGGAAAGAACAAAGCAGGCGAAGCTCGTCCTGCGCTAGCCCTCATGGAAGACTCGAGCCGCCTCCGGAGCTCAGGCGGACTCCCTCTCGCGCTTCACCGAGGCGCGACGACGGGCAGATCTGCTGCCGCCCCCAAGCAGGCGCGACGGCATGGAGGCTGACCCCGACCGCTGCTGGAAGAGTCGCTACCCGAAGAAGAGCTGGTGAAGCTTGAGGCGTCAGGGGCGCCAATCGCGCGCGCGCTGTCCTCTCCGCCCTTGCCGGGGCTGAGTCCCCGGCCGTGGTCGTCATCTTCAGGGCAGCACCCTGCACGGCGACCATCTACCCGAACACCCTCACATAGAGGATGGTGTCGTTGTCGAACTTGAAGTGTAGGGAGCACCAGCGGCGCAGGCCACGCGCGCAAGGAAACGTCTACCAGCCGCGGGTCAGGGCTAGGCCCCCGGCTGCGGAGACCACCAGTGAAGCCCACGAGGCCCGGCTGCAGCAGCCATCTGCCTGAAGCCAGAGGCCACCCAAGGCGCCAGCTGGGAGCTAACCTAGCAGGAAGCGAGGGAGCAGAAGCCGGGCGCCGGTCGGCTCCACCGCCCACACAATGAACTCCGGCAGCACCTCCGCTGTATGGAGGCGCGGCCTCGGAGGTCGCATGGCCGAGACACGCCCGCCGACCATGGCCAGCCGCTCATCACTGCGCAGAGAGCCACCTCCGCGACCGCGGGGGCCCGCCAAGGACGCCACAGGATGTTTGCGAGGGCGACCTCGACCGTGCTTGGGCGGGGGAGAGGTGGACTCGACCTAGCGAGCCTTCCCTTTCTCTACGGCCGAGAACTTCCTTGGTGGAGCCATGGAGAAGACGGAGAAGCAAGGGGGGATAGACTGGAAGACGTGCACCGCCCCGTACTTATATCCGGCGAAGGCCAACCATTGACCTCCACGATCGCAGGTAATCATGACCCGCTTTGCATGCAGGGACTTGTCGGATCCGTGCGGTTACCGAGGCGTCGTGGGGAAGTGGAGGCGCCCAGGTCCAATCAACCGCCACGCGGCGCCCAAGGTCAGAGCTGTTAGGGCCCGCGACGCTCAGACTTGCCCTTCGCCTTCTGCGCAGCCTGTTCGGGCGCGCCGTGGCCCGGGGCTACTGTCGGCCGTTTGAACGGGGTCCCCGACATGCTCGCTCACGGATCTGCGGTGTGGCTAAACGGAGGCCCAAAGACAACCCATCTTCATCAATACAAGCTCAAGACCTCGCGAGGGCCAAGCCTCATGGGTGGACGACAAGGAGCTTCCTCGAGCACGGCCTCATCAGTGGGCTCGCGAGAGGCGGAGAGTTCAAGGCGGGGTACCTCACGAGGTGCCCATGATGCAAGCCATGACGACCAGGGGCGCCAGTCGGGCGCCAGCCCGCACAGTGTCCTCCTTTCCTGTTTGGTGCAAAGGGAGCAAGCGCAGGCAGGAGCATCGAGCAAAGGCATCCATTTCGGTGCAACGAGACCAAGACCAGCCCAACGGCAGGAGAGAAGTCATTGTGGAGACCAAGCAGGCGTCACCACCAGAGCCTTTGACACGCGAGGACCAACTTTGGTCAGGATAAGTGTACCCGCTGTTCCCCTTCAAAAGGGCCAATTGTTGGCGCCCTTCCCGCTCAATATCTAGGAAGAGGCCTAGGGCCTTTGCCTATAAATAGGACTAGCCACCCCCAGAGCAGGGAGGGGAGACCGGACCTAGCAATTGGGATCCTCACCAAGAAACCAGTAGATAGAGCGATTGAACTCCTCCTAGCAGTTCGTCGCACCAGCCAAGAACAGACCCTCGCGAGGCTATTCTTCCTTGTATTGTTCATCATCAGCCCAAGAGGCAATCCACCACACCACACACTGGAGTAGGGTATTACACCACAATGGTGGCCTGAACCAGTATAAATCTTGTGTCTCTTGTGTTGTTCTGTTTAGTTGTTTAGATCCTAGCGATTCAACGAGGAACAGGCAGCCAGAGGGTTGAATCTCCGCGCGCACCCCTGAGTTCGAACCTCAAGGGTCTGCCGGCACCCGAAATCCGACAACCGCCACGAGCTGGGCATGGGCGGCCTCGACATGGTCGTGGGCGGCCTCCATCAGGGATAAGGCCACCGCTGTGGAACAGACAGCTGCAGTGCCGCTCTCGCCAGCTGCTATCCCCGAGGCAGATGTTGTTGCCGCCACTTGAGAAGCAACTACGGCCGTTTGGGCTGCCTTGGCTGCTCGGTCGCAGATTGCGGCCACGCTCATGCACCTTGTTAGGACGCGCATGGCGGCTGCGGTTGCGCTCTCGCGGGAGTGGGCTGCCGAAGTTGCCCTCACGACGCCGGTCCACGTCCCCATCTTTCACCAGCGATGATTGAACAGTGAAATGATATTTGGGGAGCGAGCTAGTGTGCTTGACACGCTGGATATGGACTGTAGCCGACGCACCTTCTCGCGTAAGCCATAGGAGTACTATACACCGACGGTGCACCAGGATATTTTGTACTACAACTGTGTGGAATCTACTTGATTTTTAATTTTGATTTGAATTACATAATGGGGTCACAGCGGCAATGGACGGTGTTTGAATTTCTATACCTTTTATCTGCAGTGAACATGCAACTATATGTGTGTCGTAGAAAAAATGGAATTATTCAGGGTTCGTATGGAAATTTTATACATTAAATTGGTTTTCTAGACATTTCAGGTGCACAATTCAAAATTGAAGCACATGCTCCAGTCCATAAAAACGGGTTGCAAAATCAAATGTTTGTTCTTGGTTGCAAGCTTAGGTCACATGCAAGAAATGAGAATGAATGTCAAAGACCTTGACACTGTCGCTCAGCCACTAACATTGAGATACATGCTTTTAACATTCTAGTAAATCGAAAACTCATCTAAATTTCATGAAACTTGACATGATATCATGGAACGGTAGCGACATGCTGTGGCACAAATATTGTCCCACTTGGGGCAGGTGTGGGTATAAGCTTCTCGCAAACCACAGCTTCTCTCACAACAAGCCTGATGATTTCAATAGGGTATGTGCCACCTTGGGGGACGAAACAATATATGTTTCCTCTTCTTACTTTCAAAATGTTTCTCATGTCAACATAGAACAACACGAGTGGTGTGTCAATTTTTGGGATTTTTCGGGGTTCGTTTGGACATTTTTATGCATTAACTGAGTTTTCTATGCATTGATGTGCATAATTAAAATTTGAACTACGGGCACATGCTCTAATGCATATAAATTAGTTAAAAATTCAAATCTGTGTCCTTGGTTACATGCTTAGGTCTCATGCAAGAAATGTGAATGAATGTATGTCGGTGTTCTGGGCACGGGGTCCCTGTGACTTGTTCTGCTCATGCCCATGGCGTGGCTCAAAGGAGGCCCAAAGACAGCCCATCTTCATCAATGCAAGCTCAAGACCTCTCGAGGGGCTGAGATTCATGGGCGGACGACAAGGAGCTTCTCGTGCACGACTCGCCAGGCTCGCTCATGAGGAGGCGGAGAGTTCAAGGTGGTACTCGCGAGGTGCCCATGACGCAAGCCATGACGACTGGGGCCCGGTCAGGCGCCCACCCAGAAGTGTTCTCCTTTCCTCTTTGGTGCAAAGGGAGCAAGCGCAGGCGAGAGCATCAAGCAAAGGCGTCCATTTCAGTGCAACAAGACCAAGACCAGCCCAACGGCCAGAAGGAAGTCATTGTGGAGCCCGAGCCGGCGTCACCACCAGAGCCTTTGACAGGCGAGGACCAACTTTAGTCAGGACAAGTGTACCCGCTGTTCCCCTTCAAAATGGCCAATTGTTGGCACCCTTCCTGTCGGGGGCCGCGATGCGGGACGACACCTATGGGGCCGGGGAGGCCCCTTCGTGTGTTCGGTACGAGGGCGGAGGGTGCGCGGAGAGCAGATCGAGGCGATGCGCGCAGGCGAGGGGATTTTACCCAGCCGGGCGCGATGGTCGCAGAAACCCTACTGCTGCTTTGTGTTGTATTGTGCTCTGGAGCTTGGAGAGCTACAGAGCAGCCTACACCGAGCATGGGAGTTGCAATGGTTCAACCCCCCACGCTGTGCATGGGCCTCCTTTATAGGGCAAGGGTCACCGGCTGTGTGTCAACGAGGGTAGAGGGGTAAAATGTAAAAGAGGTGGTAGTTGGAACAAGGGAACAAAGGCAGCCTACAAAGGCTTGAACAAGGATTCTACCTACTTTTGACAGAGGGGACAAGAGCATTAAATGCCGTCGCCGCCGCCCCCAAAAGCTCCCGCCCTTGCGTCTCCGCTTACACGGCGATGGAGTCACCACCTGGAGTGCCACCGCACCCTCATGCAAAGATGCCCATCCGCCACGCGTCTCGGAGAGGGCTTAAGGCGACGCGGGCGGATGAGCTGGAGTGCGGCACACAGCAGTTCTCCGGCAAGCACCTTGCCGGGGTCTTGATCTTGCCGGGCCCGGGAGCTTGTCGGGCTCTATAACTTGCCGCTCCCCGGGCCCTCGCCGGGACGCGTATAGCGCCGAGGCGTGCCTTCTGTGATGTGATCTTCTAGTTTCCCCGGCGAGCTCCTCTCGCCAGGGCCTTGCATGAGTGATATAATCTTGAGCCTGGAACGGCCTTCCCGGCAAGCTCCTCTTGCCGGGGTCTTGACCTTCTGTCTTGTACACTTTGTTCTTGAATGGCTTGATATGGAGCAGGGATGGTCTCCGGCAAGCACATGGTAGATCCAGCCGCGGGGAGCTGCGGCTGCCCGTGCACAAGTTGGGGTAGTGAGGTACCCCTACCTTAGTACACCGACAGGAGCCCCCGGGCCTGGGTCATACACGGTGCTGAGCGCTGTTGGGCCAGGCCCAAAACAGTGCACGGGCACACGCGACCCACGGCGTGCCGAACCCACTTCCGCCTCTGCCGCCTCCCCGTGCAATCAGCACGCGTCGATTGCGGCGTCGTGGGATGGGACGTGCCCACGTTCTTTAATGAGAAGAGCGGAACGCCCCCCCACTTCCCCATAAAAACAGAGGAAGCAGGCGCGGTTCCCCTCCTTCGCTTCCATTGCTTCTTCTTCCTCCTTCAGGAATCCTCCTCGCACCCCACTCCCGCATCTCCTCCGCCGCTTCTTGCGTTCGCGGCGTCGTCGGATTCTTCGTCCTCCTTCCCTCGCCGCCTCCGCCATGGCCCCGAAAACCAGGAAGGGAAGGGAAGGCGGAGAAGACCAAGAAGGAGAACCGAGCAGCGGAAGAGCTCGCCAGATGCGGAGGGAGAGCGTCGCCTTCCGCCGCGCTCGGCGCGGTGAACTCTGAGGCAAGTATTTCTTGTTACGGGCCAAGAGGACCTCGGCGCATCCTCGACCAGAGCTCATCCGCCGCCACCATGGACAACTATCCTGGCGGGTACTATTTCTTCGCAGCTTTCTTCCACTGCGGTCTTTGTCCTCCTTTTTCTGAATTCTTCTGCGACATCATGAACACATACGGCTTCCACCTTCTTGATTTCACCCCCAACGCCGTCCTCACAATGGCGGTTTTCGCACATATGTGTGAAAACTTCATAGGGATATACCCAAATGTAGCTCTGTTCAGGCATTTCTTCACTCCGAGAGCAGAGCCCGGCTCCCCCCTCTCCGGAGGGATTTCTTGGGTTTTCCGTCTCGAACTTGAAGGGGTCAGCTTGCCGGGAGCTCCGCGTCAAGTGGGAAGAGTGGCGCTTGAGATTGGTGCTGGATCGTCAAGACGAGCCGCAGTTTCTTCACCGCGCCACAAGACAACGCCCATTGCGCGCGGCAGAGATTGGAGCGAGCTGGATTCGGACGACATTAAACTCGACGTTGCCCTCATCCGGATTCTTCGTCTTCGAGAAGCGGGGCTGTCCATTGCAGCGGTAGGGGCAGACTTCCTCCGCCGTCGCATTGCCCCTCTCCAAGACAGAAAAGGCCGGCCGGGAGTACGGGCGCGCAGGGATATAATGAGGCTGCGACCGGCTGAACTTCAACTTTACGACGCTGGAGCCGAGGGGGATGGTCCGGAACTCTTCAAATATGACCCGCCCATCCAGAGTGGTTCAGGCTTCCCGGGAGTGGTGCCCCTCTGCAACAAAGACGGGATCGATCTCCTCGCCATGATGCCCAAGGCGACTCACACGGCGTGAGCGCTCATGGATTCCGCCCGAGCTAATAGACGTCCTCAACTTCTTCGACACCCTTGAAGAGGTAGCGAAGAACAAGGACGAGACCCGGGCTGACACGGGACACCACGGACCAGAGCTCGCAGACATAGCTTTCGGGCGAAGAGGCGCTGCAGCTGCAGCGGCAGGAAAGTTCGGCTGTACACCCAAGGAGGCGGAGGCTGCAGAGGAGTCCTATCAAACGGAGGCGGCGGAGATCTGCGCAGTTGCCGCGACTTCCTCCCGCACGCTCCGGGTCCCCTCTCGAGGCACTCCGGATCTCGAATCGCGCCGAGGCCGCGGCAAGAGGTGGTGCTGCCGGAGGGAGCCGAGGCGCCGCAGGGAGCGGATGCGTCGGAGGGAGCGGAGACGCCAAAGGAAAAGGGGTCGCAGCGCAGGGCGCTGGGCCCGGCGAGCCAGCCGGCGAGGAGGAGGGGGTGGACGTCGCGGTCGCCGAGGATGCCGGCGGGTCCACGGACCTTTACGACGACGACCTCTCCTCGTCGTCGGAAACCTCCCCGCCCCGGGCGAGCCCCAAGCGTTCTCCCCCGAAGCGCCTCCGCAAGGCTGCAGCGGAAGCGAGTACGCAGGCCCCCCGGCAACTACCAGCTCGTCGGGCAGCGCAAGCTTCCCAGGGGAGTCAAGCTGCGCCGGGGGCGACCGGCGCAACAGACATGGCGGAAGCGACCCGCGGGCAGGCCACAGCAAAGGCGCCCCGCAGGTCGGCGCCGAGCGGACATGGGTCTTCTCGGAGCGGGGCGGCGGCTCCGCCCGCTTCCCGGGTCTCGGCCACTGAGGCGGTTTTGAGCCCCAGCCCGAGGACCGCTAAGCGCCCGAGAGGGCCTTCGCCTCCTGCTCCTCGCGCCGACGCAACCCAGGTGCAGTATGACTTCTCCGCCTTGAGCGAAGACGACGAGGAAGAACAGGAGTGAGTACCCGAAATCTTCATCTTCTTAAATTTCGCCTTGATTATTGTTGAGGCTGATCTTGTTTTTGTGCTGATTTCAGGACCTTGACTGAGCGGGCGGCGAAGAAAGCCAAGGTGCCCGTGGTCGAGGTTGCGGACGACTCGCCCGCCGGGGCGACCGGGGATGCGCCGGATCCAAGCTTGCCGGACCCGAGCGCTGTCCCGAGGAGCAGCCCCCAGCGCAGCCCCCAGTGTAAGTCTGGGTCCCGCATCTTCGCTTGCCGGGCGCGTCTGGAGATTTCATCCTGTTCCAATATCTTGACGTGTTTGTCTTGATTTGTGTAGAGACGGATCCGCAGCGGCAGGAGCATCCGGAGGTCGCCCTTGAGGAGCCGGCGGTCCCTCCATCCCCGCCAAGGTTGGACTCCCCGGCAAGGGAGAGCGTTCCACCAAGGGCGGGTACTCCGCCAAGGGCGAGTACCCCGCCAAGGGTGAACAACCCGGCGAGGGCGGCTACTCCGGCAAGGGATGGTTCCCCGGCAAGAGAGCCCGCCGCTGAAGATGTCCGCCAAGGTAAGTTCTGCAACTTTGCCTTCTTGGCGTCGCCTCTTTTTGGATATTTGCTTGAACTGCTTTTTTTTTTTCTTCTTCTTCAAGATCCTCCTCCTCCCCGAAAGCAGATGGAGACGGAGGTCGCTATTGAGGAGGAGGAGGACGGCAGGTGGCGGCGACGACGCCTGTTGCCGAGGACGCGGCTGGAGCCGCCGAGCCACACGCTGCGAGACCGCCTCGGCCGCAGACGCAGCCGCCGGAGAGGGGACGGCGACGCACCACTGCCCGGGCTGCGGAGCGCTGCAAGTCGCTGGTCGCCACCCTCCGCCGAGAAGAACGGCCCGGCCATTACTTGAAGCCCCCAACGGCGCTTTCATCCAGATGCCGTGGGGTTCTCGTCGCGAGCTCTCCGGAGGGCGAGGTCTTCGACGGGAGATCCTTGCCTCCGCGGGTTTGAAGGTCGTCGAGGGGCCCGGCGGGAGCGGCGGGCCCGACGAGGAGAAGCTGCTTCACCAGCTCCTGGCCCTTTACCGGGCCAGACAGGCGAAGCTCGCTTCCCGGGAGGCCCTTGCCGCCAAGGCCGCCGAGGAGATGGAGAAGCGGGCGGAGCCTGGCCGCTTAATCAGGCTGCTCTCCGCGAGGTGGCGGAGAAGCGCGAGCAGCTCCGGTCAAGATGAAGAGTGGCTGCTGGAGAAGGCCGAGGCCAAGAGCAAGAACGGCTCGCCGGAGTGGAGCTGTCCCGCGAGAAGGAGAGCTCAACCAGCTAAAGGTTGACCTTGACGCCCACGAGGAAGACCTTGCCGCCGGGAGCAGGCCCTTGGCGGGAATTGAAGGAGGCGAAGACGCTGCCCGGGCGGTCATGGGAGACCGCCAAGGAAGATCTTGCCGCCAAGGTCGCAGAATCGAGGAGCTGTTGAAGGCTAACGCGAGAAGATCGCCGCGCTCCAGTAACGCGAGGAGTACGCCCACACCAACTCGAGCTCCAGCGCGTTTTTCCAGAAGGGCGACGAGCTGAAGGCCGCCAAGGACTCCGCCGAGGATCTTGAGCGTAAAGTCTCGCGCTTAGGACTCGCCGACGCTGCACGGACCGGAAACCAAGTTGAAGGAGGAGCTCCTCGAGGAGCGATCTTTAGTGGCCGGGCGCCAATAAAGCAGCCGAGGATTTCCGCCGCATCGCCGAGATATGGACCGAGGATTTGGTATCTTCTCGCGTCCGCCATCGACCAGAGAGTCTGGCGCCAAGCTGGAGCATCTCATCTACTCCCCGGATCCAAACCTCGCTCACAGCGCCAAGCTCAGCCTCTTCTTCAGTGGGGTCGCGCCAGCTCTTGCAAATCTGCGGAAGAAGATCCCCGCGCAGCTCGCCGAGGAGGCGCGCCAGCTGTGCGCGGGAACCATGGAGCGCGTGCTGACGAAGATCGTATACCGCAACCCCGGTATAAACCTCTCCAACGTCCTTCGCAGCTTGCCGGCCGACGCGACATGGAGGTCTCAAGGAGCAGGTCGCCCACATCATCGCCAAAGTGAAAAAGATCCCTGTGATGGAGGGCGACCGCAGAGACTAGGCCTCTTTATCTTTATTTCCTTTTGTTGCTGCTGCAGGTCGCTATGAACTCATTAGTCATCGCGACAAGTTATTCCTTGTAAGATATTACCTTTATTCTGATCAGCAGATGCGGTGTCATCTCCCTTGTTTTCGGATCCTCAACTTCGCATGCTTCAACTTTATGCTTCTAGGAGTTTTGTCGGCAAGGAGCCCTTGCCATGAAGCGCTGAGTGTCGAACTCGAAGCAGCCCGCTGGCCAAGGTCTTACCGGCAAGCAACCTTGCCGTGGCTTGCCGCAACGCACCTAGCTTGCTAAGCGGACTCGAAAACGAAACAAGGGCGCAACACTTTGTCGCAGCTCACTTAAATCGTTGAGCATGCTTGTCGGCAAGATAAGGGTGCGGCTATCCACGGGTAGGTTTCTCCGAGCACAAGTTTTCCATACAAAGTGTGGTTGTTCAAGGAAGGCAACTTAAAATTTAAAATTTTGAGCTGCTCAAATCCTTAGCCTTCGTGATCTATGCATTCTCCGGCAAGCTTTTCTTTCTTGAACAGCACTTGGTTCATCCTCCACTTCCTTCCCCCCCGGCAAACTTGTGCACGAGGAACGTTTCTTTTGCTTAAGAGATAAGGAAAAAAGAAGGAGGAAAAAGCATATGGCCTTTCGGCGTGCTATTGCTTGCCGGATATGCGTCGCATTTAAAGATGCCAAATAACTCATGCAAATAGCAAAGAAGAGCATGGAAAAGGCAAATAACATAAAACACGGAAACTTTATTGCTGCACGGGGTCTGCGCCCGGCTTTGTACAAAGGGTTACATGCAGCGATGGCAAAGCTTTTGTACAAAAGGTGGTTGCCGGAGCGGATCACGGCAACCGCGCCTTATGGGTAAAACTTGCGAAGATGCTCTATGTTCCAGGAGTTACTCACTGGTAAGCCTTCTTCGGTCTCGAGGCGGACAGCGCCGGGCCTCGTGACTTGTCTCACCCGATAAGGGCCTTCCCACTTCAAGGCCAACTTGTTGGAATTCTTGGCGGACTGAACACGCCGAAGAACAAGGTCGCCTTCCTCGAGGCTCGGCTTTGACCTTGCGGCTATGGTAGCGGCGCAAGGCTTGCCGGTATCGAGCAGCTCGTGACAAACAGTTCGAGACGCCCCTCCTCGAGGAGCAATGCGTCATCTTGTCGCAGTTGCTCTTGCTCAAGCTCATCATAAGCGAGCACTCGAGGAGATCCGTATACGAGTTCCGTGGGGAGAACTGCTTCTGCTCCGTAGACTAGAGCAAAGGGTGTTTGTCCGGTGGCTCGATTTGGTGTCGTTCTGATTGACCAAAGAGCCGCCGGCAGCTCCTCTATCCAATTTCTTCCGCACTTGCGCAGCCTGTCGAAAGTTCTTGTCTTGAGTCCGCGCAGCACTTCAGCATTGGCCCTTTCGCTTGACCGCTGCTCCTTGGGTGTGCAACGAAGCTTAAATGACCTTGGCGCCAAGGTCTTGGACGATCGCATGAAGGTGCGATTGGTGAACTGTGTACCGTTGTCGGTGATTATCCCGTTAGGGATCCCAAACGCACACAATCGACCAAGAACTTGACCGCTGATTGTGCTGTCACCTTTCTCATGGCTCCACTTCGGCCACTTTGTGAACTTGTCGATCGCCACGCACAAGTACTCAAAGCCCCGACAGCTTCGGGGAAGGGGCCGAGGATATCGAGCCCCTGCATCGAGAAGGGCCGGGATAAAGGGATTGTTTGGAGAGCTTGAGCTGGTGATGGATCTGCTTTGCATGGAACCGCACGCTTCACACTTGGTTACTAGTGCGATTGCATCTTGGAGGGCTTCTTGCCAAAGAACCCTTGCCGAAAGCTTTCGGCAAGTGCCCTTGCGCCAATGTGGTGGCCGCAGATGCCTCCGTGTATCTTCGCTAACAGCTTCGGCCCATCTTCCCCGGAGATGCACTTGACCGACACCATTGAGTTTCTTTCGCACAGCCGTTGTCCACTTAACCGGTACATACTTGACTGTCTGGTTATCTTTTCTATTTCTTCCGGTCGTCGGGAAGTTCTCCGCTTGCGTGAAACGGACGATTCTGCTGCATATCATGCCGGAGCTTGGGGCTCACGGCAAGGACTAAAGGCGTGAGGGCCGCTGCGGGAACCTCGGCTTCTACGGCAGGATCTCGGCTCTGCCGAGCTGAAGGTCCCCGGCAAGCTTGCCGGGCAAGGCTTGTCGGGAACACTTGCTTGATCGCACAGATCCGAGGATCCGCAGGAGCAAACTGTTCCTCGGCGCTCGCCGCTGATCCTGGGGACTTTGGCGGCGGCCTCGGGGAGATCCGCCCGCAAGTAGTCGCCGGAGACCAACTTTCTTCTTAGACTGCCCAATTGATGGTGCGACGGAGGGTTGAGTCAGCTTGAGCAAGAAGGTCCACGGTTCCACAGTAACTTCATCGAAGCACACTTTGAAAGGCCATCCGCGATTTCATTCTCGAGCTCTCGGAATGTGCTCCATCCGCAGACCTTCAAAGCGCCTCAAGCTTCCTCACTTCATCTACATAAGCTTCCATCAAAGGGCTCGATAGCTCTTGTTAACTTGCGGACCACCAAATGAGAATCTCCCGCACAATCAACTTCTTGATCCCAAGTTCGCCGCAATCTCGAGGCCGGGCGAGCAAACCTTCATATTCAGAAGTGTTGTTTGTCGCTGCTCTCTTGGGAAGTGCATCCGATAACGACT
The DNA here is from genome assembly GCA_021437245.1 of Aegilops speltoides. NCBI lineage: Eukaryota > Viridiplantae > Streptophyta > Magnoliopsida > Poales > Poaceae > Aegilops > Aegilops speltoides. The sequence continues at coordinate 339,977,140 of CM038142.1, read as the reverse complement.
TGAGGTGCTCTCCGTGGGCGCGATGAGTACCACGCCGCACCGGGCGCCTTTGCAGCGAGAAGGCACCATCAAAGTACATTACCCATTCACTTGTCGCTTCTTGTACGGGTGTACTCGTTTCTTGGACTTCTTCATTAGGCGCTGGGGTCCACTCTGCTATAAATTCTGCCAAAGCCCGGCTCAGATGGTTGAAGTACTTTCAAACTTGAGTCCAAAGCTCGACAGCTCTAGTGCCCACTCAACGATCCTGCTGTTGCTTACGGGTTGTGCAATATCCTCTTCAAAGGGAAGCAGTGACCACTTTGTTATCTCGTGTGCTCGGAAGTAATGGCGCAGCTTTCTCGAGGCTATGAGGAGGCCGAAAAGCAACTTTTGCACACCAGAGTATCTTGATCTAGCCCCCTGGAGAAGGGAGCTTACAAAATACACTGGGCGCTGCACCATCTTTTTTCCGCACCTCATCCTGTTCCTGTGCAGAGTTGTCCTTGTCGGGGCCAGAGCTTGTCAGAGCAGCCCCCGCTTGTCGCTGGACTCGCTTGCGGTGGCGCAGCCTCTCGTCGGACTCCTCTCGCTACTAGCGCAGCACTAACCACTTGGTTGGTTGCCGCTAGGTATAGCAGCAACTTCTCCCGTGGTCTAGGTGCACAAGTATTGGGGCGGAGGATAGGTATCGTTCAAATCTTGCAGCGCTGCCTCCGCTTCTGGAGTCCATTTCATGGGGCCTGCCTTCTTCAAGATTTTGAAGAAAGGTAGGGCGCGCTCTGCAGACTTTGAAATGAACCTACTGAGGGCAGCCATGCAACCCGCGAGTCTTCTGACATCCTTGACCCGCTTCGGGGCTTCAATCTGCTCAATGGCTTTAATCTTGTCGGGGTTGGCTTCGATCCCCCTCTGCGACACAAAGAACCCGAGAAGCTTGCCGGAGGGCACTCCAAAGACGCACTTCTCGGGGTTCAACTTAAGCTGTATCTTGCGCAGGTTCTGAAATGTCTCTTCCAAATCTTGGATCAGCGTGTCCTTGCTCTTGCTCTTCACCACGATATCATCCATGTAAGCCTCTACATTTCTGTGGATCTGTGGCTCAAAAGCAGTATACACTACCCTTGCAAACGTTGATCCTGCATTCTTCAGTCCAAACGGCATGCGTATGAAGCAATAGGTGCCACATGGAGTGATAAACGCAGTCTTCTCTTCATCCTCTATGGCCATAAAGATCTGGTGATAGCCCGAGTATGCATCAAGAAAGCAGAGTAGCTCACATCCGGCGGTGGAGTCGACAATCTGGTCGATGCGCGGCAAGGGGAATGGATCCTTGGGACATGCTTTATTCACATCGGTGCAGTCTATACACAGCCTCCATTTCCCATTGGCCTACGCATACGGACGCATCGGGTTTGCTAACCACGTCGGATGGATCACACCTCTAACTAGGCCCGCTGCCTCTAGCTTCTTGATTTCTTCTCGATGAATTCTTGGCGCCCACGGCTTGCTTCCTCACTTTACGCTTGACGGGCCGCGATGAGGGCAAGCGCGAGCTTGTGCTCAATTACCTTCCGGGAACACGGGGATGTCGATGGTTGCCATGCAAACACATCGGATTCGCCCGCAGAAAGCAACGAGCGTGCTTTCCTATTTTCGTTGTCAAGCGGTGGCGATGGTGAAGGTACCACCGGTCGCCGTCCTCCTAGCGGACACCTTCTTGGTTGCGGCGGGCGCCATTCCTTTTACCCATGCGGTGGAGCTCGGCGGGCGTCCTCGACAACAGCGCAACACTCGAAGGGTGCTGTTGCGGAGTGGGTCCCGGGCGCTGCGGACTTGGTCTTCGTCTTCTTCCCGGGGAGCTTCAGCGGCAAGTGCATCCTTGTCGGCCGCTGCTGCGCATCCGGTAGATCTTGTCGGTGCAGATAAGCGCATCTTTCTTGTCGCCGTGGACGGTGATGGCGCTTATCGGCCCGGCATCTTGAGCACGTTGTAAGCATAATGGGAAGCTGCCATGAACTTGGCGGCGGGGCGGCGAGTATTCCGCTGTATGGTAACGGAATATCGGCGACGTCGAAGGTGATGCGCTTCGATCCTGAAATTGAGCTCCCGCCAAAGGTCACCGGCAGAGTGATCTTTCCTTTGGCTTGCTCCTTCGGGTTGATTCCTTGGAAAGAACCGGTCTCTTGAGCTCGCCATCCGGGATTTGGAGTTTCTTGATCATAGCGAGAGGAGATCAGGTTCAGCCCGGCCCCGCCGTCAACCAACATTTTGGTGACCTTGAGGTTGCGAATGGTGGGCGAGACCAGCATCGGCAGGCACCCGACCGCGGTGGTACGGTCAGGGTGATCCTCTAGGTCAAAGATGATAGGCGTGCCGGACCATTTGAGGAGCCTGCGCGACTCTACGGGCGGCTCCGCTGCATTCACTTCACGCGCCCACTGCTTTAGCTGGCGGTGGGAAGTGTGCAGTGAGGCGCCACCGTCGACGCACAGGACCTCCGTGGCCTTCTGGAACTCTTGCTCGCTGTCCTCCTCATCCTCCATGTCCTCGTCGCCGTCTTCTTCATCCTTGTCGTGGCTCCGGGAAGGTCGATCACCTTGTCGCCGCTTGGCCTTGCCGGGGGGTCCTCCCCGACCATTGAACGGCCGCTTCTTGCTCTGCTCTCCTCCGCCACCCTGGGCCCTCTCCTTGTCGCGCCTCTCGTATTCAGCTTTTTGCTGCTCGACGAGATAGTCGACGCGCTTGCGCTTGTAGAGGTCGTGGCCCTTGGTGCGGTGGATTTTGCAAGATGTGCTTGCCGGGCCGCCTCGCTTGTCGGCTGCCGCCACAGGGCAAGCTCCTTGCCGGAGTTGCCAGCCTGTGTTTGCTTGGCGGAGCTTCCTTGCGGACTTTTCAACGGCAAGCACCTTCCTTGTTCTTCTTGAAAGTTCTGCCGGGCGCTTCTTTGCCGGGCGGCGTCGTCGAGTCGCTTCCTCTGCGCCAAAGCATCCTCCCGAGCCTCCTCCCCTCTTCAGGCGATTTATCGACCGAGCATAAAGCTCGCCGACATCCGGATCTTGGTCGCCGCCATCTCTTCACGATGCGGCGGTTACGCATGTTACGGTGGAACGTCGCCGATAACCGCGCAGGGTGGACGTCGAGATGTTGTGCTTTGCACACGGCTGAAGCGTTGGATGTACTTGGCGCAGGATTCTCCTCCTTCGGGCCAAAATGTGGAGATCACTCTCGGCCGTGGGGTTTGTGGCGCCAGTGAAGGCGCCAACAAACCGATAGCAAAGGTCCGCCCAGAAGAAATGGAGCCCTCGGCAAGTGCATAAGCCAGAACGAGCGTTCGCCTAAGCACGAGGGGAAGTAGTTCGCGAGAATCTTCTCGTCGCGCCCGCAGCCTGCACGGCGATGGTGTAGACACCGAGAAATTCCGAGGTGCGTCTTGCCGTCGTGCTTCTCGGCACGTCGGGCTTGAAATTTTTCATGCTGGAGCCTTTGGACGCGCGCAGCTCACGGGTGAACGCAGGCAGCTGCGCGTCAGACGGCAAGTCGCTCGCTCACCGGGCGCCGCGTCGTCAGCAGTGCTCCCAGCCCTTCGTTCGATTGTCGCCCGAGTCTCGGCGGCGCCGATCGTGGTTCGCGTCGTCTTATCGCCGCTTCGTCGAGGACTGGCGTTGATCCCGCGAGCCCGCTGGTCCGGCGATGCCGTGGAGCCGTCGTCGGCGTTATTCGGCGGGCGGCGTCTTCGTTTCGCGGTGGGGAGTGCACGGTGGTTGCACCCCGCGGTCTTGTCGCCGCCGCCGCCGTTTTCTCGGCTCGCCCGGCGGCCGTGAGCCGCAGCTGCTGTTGACGGTCGTTGTTGGCGAAGGCGACTGGCTCGATGGTAGCCCTCGATCCTCGGCCTTGTCCCGCCGCTGGGGAAGTCGAGAGCATTGCGCTCTTGTGGCGCTTCGCAGGAGTGGAGAAGAAGCGGAAGCGGCGGTGCGAGGCGGCGGACGCCGGGCTTCGCGGTGTTAGAAGGAGCAGGGTCCCCGGCGCCGCCGCTTTGCACGTGTGTGCGGGCGGGGTTCGAACATCCCACGAGCCTCGGCGGCGTCCTGCTCGGCAGACGGATACCACCTCCCGTGGTATGGCGCTGCTGGTCGTCGGCGCTGAGATGGGCGTGGATCTACGGAGGCCGGCGCGGTCATCCAAATCATCCCTGGATCTCGGACGCCGCGAGTGCCCTCGCCGGTGTCCACCTTCGCATGGCGTCTCCTCCGCCCACCGCTGGCTCCGGTGGCAGCGGGTGAGACGCAGACGGATCTGCGACCCTCGAGGCCCTCGTCTTCGGGGCCATGTCGCGGTTGTCGACGAAGTTGCTGAAGAAGCTGGAGAGGTTGGTGAAGAACGCGGCCGCGCGAACGCCGGATCAGGTCCGCGCAACCTCGACGCCCCCTACCTGGCGCGCCAGAGATGTCGGGGGCCGCGATGCGGGACGACACCTATGGGGCCGGGGAGGCCCTTCGTGTGTTGATGCGGGCGGAGGTGCGCGGAGAGCAGATCGAGGCGATGCGCGGGCGAGGATTTTACCCAGCCGGCCGCGATGGTCGCGTAAACCCTCTGCTGCTTTGTGTTGTATTGTGCTCGGGAGCTTGAGAGCTACGAGCAGCTACACCGAGCATGGGAGTTGCAAATGGTTCGAACCCCTCTCGTTGTGCATGGGCCTCCTTTTATAGGGCAAGGGTCACCGCAGTGTCAGCGAGGGTAGAGGGTAAAAATGTAAAAGAGGTGGTAGTTGGAGCAGTCTTGGGAGCAGTGCAGCTACGATTGCTTGAGCAAGTGGATTCTACCTACTTTTGTGAGAGGGGACAAGAGCATTAAATGCCCGTCGCCGTCGCCCCAAAGCTCCCCGCCCTTGCGTCTCCGTTTGCCACGGGCGATGGAGTCACCACCGTGGAGTGCCACCGCACCCCTCATGCAGCCTGACCATCCGCCACGCGTCTCTGGAAGGGCTTAAGGCGCACGTGGGCGGATGAGCTGGAGTGCGGCACACAGCAGTTCTCCCGCAAGCACCTTGCGGGTCTTGATCTTGCGGGCCGGGAGCTTGTCGGGCTCTATAACTTGCCGCTCCCGGGCCTCGCTGGACGCAGATAGCGCCGAGGCGTGCCTTACGTGATGTGATCTTCTAGTTTCTCCCGAGCTCCTCTCGCCGGGGCCTTGCATGAGTGATATAATCTTGAGCTCGAGCAGCCTTCCCGGCAAGCTCCTCTTGCCGGGTCTTGACCTTCTGTCTTGTACACTTTGTTCTTGAATGGCTTGATATGGGCGGGGATGGTCTCGGCAAGCACATGGTAGATCCAGCCGCGGGGAGCTGCGGCTGCCCATGCACAAGTTGGGGTAGTGAGGTACCCCTACCTTAGTACACCGACACTTCCCGCTCAATATTTGGGAAGAGGCCCAGGGCCTTTGCCTATAAATAGGACTAGCCACCCCCAAGGCAGGGAGGGGAGACCAGACCTAGCAATTGGGATCCTCACCAAGAAACCGGTAGATAGAAGCGATTGAACTCCTCCTAGCAGTTAAATCGCACCAGCCAAAACAGCACCCTCATGAGGCTGTTCTTCCTTGTATTGTTCATCATCAGCCCAGAGGCAATCCACCACACCACACCTTTGAGTAGGGTATTACACCACAATGGTGGCTGAACAATATAAATCTTTTGTCTCTTGTGTTGTTACATTTAGTAGTTTAGATCCTAGCGATTGGCGAGAACAGGCAGCAGAGGTTTGAATCTCCACGCCGCCCTGAGTTGAACCTCAAGGGTCTGCGGAACCCCCGCCCGCCAGCGCTTGAGGGAAAAGCGAGCTGCAAAAGTCCTCGCCCACGAGAAGCTGCCCAAGCGCTCCCTGCTCCAGCACGTCAAGACCCTGCGCTGCCCCCAGCCGCGGTGCATGGAGACCCGCAGGACCAAGCTCTCCGTCCCCAAGGCCCCCCGTGGCCACGGCGGGCTGCCGCGCCTTCACCTCCGAGCTACGCAGCGTCGCGTGGCCCGGCAAGTTCAAGCCAGACCTGCCCCCTCGCTACAACGGCACGGCTGACCCTGTGGAGTTTCTCCAACTCTACGAGTTGGGCATCGAGGCTTCCAACAGAGACGAAAAGGTCATGGCGAACTGGTTTCCCATGGGGCTCAAGGACGGAGCCCGCACCTGGCTCCTGAATCTAGCCCCAGGCACGATCTCTTCCTGGGACGAGATGCGCACCCGCTTCATCGCCAACTTCCGTGGTACTGCGAACCGGCCACCCGCCGTGGCGACGCGCCGTATCAAGCAGCAGCCGGAAACCCTGCGAAGTACATCCAGCGGTTCAACAACAGCGCCTCAAGATCCCCTGTAGCGGAGGAGGCCATCATCTCTGCCTTCTCCGACGGTGTCGCGATGTCAAGATGAAGGAGGGCTGGCGATGCATGAATACTGTGCACCTCCTTGAGCTGTTCAACTTGGCGACCAAGTGCGCCAGGCTGAGGAGGGCGCCTCTCCTCCACGAGCTGCCCGCCGGACCTGTAAGAGAAGAAGCCCAAGGCCAGGGCGTGAAGCGCAAAGGGCTGCCGTGCTGCGTCGAGCCAGACACCAAGCGGGGCAGAGATCAGCCCGAATCCTCCAAGGGCAGTCGGTACAACGTGTACCACGACCTCCACACTCACAACACAAATAAATGCCAAGAGCTTCGGGACGTGCGTGAAGGAAGGGTCGGCAGACGTCCCGACCGCAGTGACCGGGGCTACGACCGAGGAGGAGGAAGGAATGCAGGACACTGGGAAGACCGTGGCCCGCGCCAAGGGTGGCGCGACCAACCTCGCGAGGACCGCTGGCAGGACCCGCCTCGCGAGGGAGGCTGGAGGGATCAGCCTCGCGAGGTTCGGCCTGCAAGGGCACGAGCCTCCCTCCGCTGCCACCGCAGCCAAGGAGAAATGAAGACCGTCATCAGGACGAGGGGGCTGGGGGCTTCCAGGAACCGCGTGCAATCGCCTGCATCCTGGGCGGAGCTCAAGCCCCAGCCTCTCAGCGCATATTCAAGCAATTCGCCCGCAAAGTGAATGCAGTCCTCCCCAAGCTCGAGGCCACGCGCCCTCTCAGGTGGTCGGCGTGCGCCATCACATTCAGCTCAGCGGATCAGCTCAAATCGCGCCCTGGCCGAGTCCTCCCGATGCTTTGTTCCCCAATCGCCGACGAACGTGCTAGTCACGGGACCCTCATCGGACGGCGGGGCGGGGCTCAGCGTCCTGTTCGTGGAAACATTCAACAATCTTCAAGTGGCTTACGAGTCGACTTCAGCCAACCAAGCCCTTCTCCGAGTCACCGCGGCTCCACGGTCCCGATAGGGCAGGTCCGCCTTCTGTCACCTTGGGGCTCGCGATAACTACCGCACCTAGCTCATCGACTTCGGCGTCGCCCACATTACTTTGCCGTATAACGCCATCCTCGGGTACCAGTGGCTGGCCAAGTTCATGGTCGTAACTCCACCACGGCTACAACGTCCTCAAGATGCCAGGAAGCGGCGGGGTCATCACGGTGCCCTGCGAGCGGAGCCTTTCAGGCCGCATCATTGGAAGACCCAGACCGCGGAGGCAGGAGGCTTCCCGAGGCCGCCCCCAAGAAGAAGAAGACGTCAACCGGCCCGGCCCCTCAGGAGGCAGGCCTCTCAGGGCCCGAGCGTGGCCAGGAGGAGCCTCCTTCCATCGCATAGGGAAGCGCGCCCGGTGCCCTCCTCAGGCAGGGCTCGGGGGCTCTCCCCTGGAGGGCTGCCGACCTCGCCAAGGTCGCGAGGGAGGCGCTTGGGCACCACGTGGAGGCGTGCTTCGAAGCACGTTTCCCTCAAGAAGGAGCAAGGCAAGGAGGGCCAAACCCTCAGGATTTCGTCAGCAAGGCCATTCAGGAGTTACAAGAGTCAAGGGTCATGAGAGGCAGCCGCCGCCACCCGCCGTGTGGCCCCCATCTAGGCGAGGATGGTGGGCTGCGCGTCTGATCGACATACCAGGGCTCAAGCGAGCCAGCGTCTCAAGCGCCTCGGCCCTCGAGAGTGGAGTCGTTGCAGGGTCCGCCCACAGCTACGGCGCATGCCTTACGGCTCACCGAGCACGCGGCTGCTGCGCACCAGCGTCTCATGAGGGCCATCTTGGAGGCTCAAGTGGTCAGGCGTGCCGCAGCCCTGGCGGAGATGGAGATGGCCCGCGAGGAGCCGCCAGCGCCTCCGGAGCCTCCAGAGGCCCCTGAGCCTGGGGGCTCATGAGGATCGGCTCCCGCAGCCCACCGAGTCTGCTACACCAACACCCCTTCGTCCCCAACATCATCAGGTGACATCTTTTAAGTTTCGTTTCTGGCTGGGAGCGCCTTCAGGGCCGCATTATTCCCAGGCCGCGTGGGTCCATCCCTGCGGCATGTATCCCTTTTATTTCATGTCCTTAGCTTATCTTATTGGGGGCGCCCCTCGGGCTGCATCATCCCCAAGCCGCTCGGGCATGTCCCAGCGGCATGTATCCTTCTTGCGTTTATCTTAGGACAATGCTTTCGATCCACCATGCTTGTTATTTGGTGCCTTTTTCTCCTGGGTGTTAGAATCTTGCACGTTAAGGGGGGGTGCCTGAGCATCGCGACTCAGGGCTCCTACCGGCTCTCCGGCCCTCACCCACTGGTCTTGTCCATGGCATCGCGACCTGGCAAGCCAGCGATGGCTGAGACCGGCCCGAGAGCCAGGACCCGAGGACGTAGAGTTTCGTCATCTAACCCAGCTTGCGCGTTAAAGGGGTGTGCCTGAGCATCGCGACTTAGGGCTCCTACCGGCTCTCAAGCCCTCACCCTCTGGTCTTGTCCATGGCATCGTGACCTGGCATACCAGCTACGGCTGAGACCAGCCCGAGAGCCGGGACCCGAGGACGTAGAGTTTCGTCATCTAACCCAGCTTGCGCGTTAAAGGGGGGTGCCTAAGAATCGCGACTCAGGGCTCCTACCGGCTCTCCGGCCCTCATGCTCTGGTCTTGTCCATGGCATCGCGACCTGGCATGCCAGCGACGGCTGAGACCAGCCCGAGAGCCGGGACCTGAAGACGTAGAGCACTGGCATCTGGCCAAATTTGCAGGAATACACCCCAAGATAAGGCCTAGAGCCAGGCGCAACCCGCCTTGAGGTAGGGCCCCGCGAGTCCTGCACTGGCTCACGGGTGCCCAGATACACCTCGTCAAGCCCTACCGTGCCAGCCATGTGTCAGGGTGGGGCTGTATACGCCCTGGGGGCTCCTCCCGGAGGGGCCCCTCCCACGTACCAGTGGAAGCACCATGCTCATGTGGCTGACGACACTGCCGAGGAGCGGCTATGCCCGTACGCATACGGAAGCGCTATGCTCCGCGCTGGTGATAAACAACTGAGGGTGGCCTTCGGGCCGCGTCAACCTCAGGGAGCCCGGAGCTTAGTGTATGGCCTTGTCGCAACGCCTACCCTCGGAAGTGTCACGTGAAGGGGCTGGGCACGGCGGCTGCGCCTGGGTCACGCCTAGACGCACGCCACCTGGCCTGGCCCCCCCGGGCCTGGTTCGTCGCACGTCCCTCCCCGAGCGGAGCCAAGGTACAAAGGCTGTTTGAGCGTCAAGGGGGACTCCTGAGCATCGTGACTCAGGAGCCTAACTGGTCACGTAGCCCCTCACTCCTTAGTTCTGAAAGGCTAACGGCGGTTGAGGTATGCGCGGGGCCGGGCCCTGCAGACGTAGAACGGCAGATCCACCCACACCTCGCCTCCCTACTTGTTGTTCGAGCGCCAAGGGGGACTCCTGAGCATTGCAACTGAGGGGCCTAACTTGTCACGTAGCCCCTCACTCCTTGGTCCCGTCCTGGTTTCCGGTCGGGGCCAATGGCGGCTGAGGTATGCGTGGGGCCGGGCTCTGCCGGCATAGAACACAAGCAAGTAGGAAGGAATAATGCAAATTCCAGGGAATTCAAAAGCAAATATTATAGTCCATGTTGTTACCACAGCATCAAACGTAAGTTTTAAAGCCTCTCTGAGGCACGGTACATGCACAAGAATTAAAAACAGGTCAGGAGCCACGACAGAGTCACTTGCTGGCGGAGGAGCCGCATGGAGTAGGTTCGCCTTGTGGAGCGAAAGGGCTAGTAACGCCCGCTTGACCTGGGCGAAGGCCGGAACTTCCCAGAGAGCCTCCGCGAGGCTTCACGGCCTCAAAGCGGCGTGCAGCGCTCGCCGCCACTGGCTCTAGTAGGCTGTCGAGGTCGATGTTGGGGTCACGAAGATAGATGTGTGTGAGGACCAGCGTCGGTATGCAGAAGAACAAAGACGTGCCTCGGCCTCACCAGGGGCCAAGGCCAAGGGTGACGTCGTGAAGGGCGCGAACCAGGAAGGGAAGCAGCTTGGCGGGGCCATCCTCCTCGCCGGCCAGCGGGCTCTCAAGGCCGCTTTCATAAAGCGTCTTCAGCGAAGTGCGAGCTTTCTCTTCCATATCCGCGAAGGCCACGCGATCCTCAACGAGAACCCGGTCCTTGCCGTCCAGCTCAACCTTCCTCGCCTCCAGCTCTTGCTCCAGCACGCCTAGGCGGCCACGGCGCCTCTTGAGCTTGGCCTCCAGGTCCTTGACGGCCGCCTCGCGAACCTTCATGCTTTCCTCCTGCTCTTGGCAGAGGCGGGCCTCCTTGGCAAGCTGGTTCTACAGGCCCTTCAGCTCGCTCTCCAGCGTCTCACAGCGACCTTGGATGCTAGCTGCCTCCCCCAGGGCAGCATCGCGGGCAACCTTCGCCTCATGGGCGGCCTGTTTCCCCTCGTCGCAAGCCGTCGAGGCCTGGACCAGCGCCGCCCATATCGAAGCATCGGAGCGAGTCCAGCCAGAAGCCAGCTCCAAGTGCCCGGCCACCAGACGGGGGTCGGCGCCCAGAAGATCCTACCGCAGACGGTCCAGTCTGGCAACGGCGCGATCCAAAACAGTATTCGGAGAAGCAGCAGTCGGTGGAGTAGGAGGAAAAGACGGCTGTGTGACCACTGTGCCTTGAGGCGGAACCAGCGGCGCCACGACGACAGTGGAGGCAGCGTCAAGCAAGGGCACCTCAGGGGTCGCCTGGGTCAAGGGGGCTGATCTCGCTCCAGCGGGCTCAGCCTGGCCTCGCGAGGATGCCCGGGCAGGAGAGGCCTGCGCGTCACGATCACCTTCTTTCTCGGGCAGAGGCACTGCCACGGATGGGACCTCAGGAGCTCCCTTCGACTTCTTTGCCGTGGGCGCCAGCCTGGCCGAAGGATATGGGCATCAGGTCTCATCGACAGAACAATAATCAAGACGGGAAGCAGGCACTTATAGGTCATCGCTGGTGGACTCGAGCAGCCTCCGGCCGTACTTAAAGCCCGAGAGCCGGCTGCAAGGGTCGGCTTCAAGGGGCTCGGGAGCAGGAGGCGCGCCTGCGGATCGCCCCGGGGCCAGGGCAGACCCGCGGGGGACCAGCCCAGTCCGGTCCTTCTTCTAGATCGGAGGCAGGCTCCCGCCGCCCAGCTCACCCTCATCCTCGTCGTCGTCACTCTGAGGGAGGCGAAGAGTGCGGGACCTGCGCCGAAGGGGAGGAGCTCTTGACTCCGCCTCCGAGTCAACCCCCTCTTCGTGCTCCCCTTCTTCCTTCTCTTCGCTGGAGTCGTCGGAGGACACGTCCACCAGGTCCTCTGGAGCCTCCACGGGCATGGGCCCGTCCCCATTGAAGACAGGCATGGACCCCACTACCTGCTCCCAATCCTCGTGAAGGAACAGGGGCGTAGGAGCGCCCTCCAGCCTCGCCACGTCGCCCCCAACCAAGGACTGGAGGACCGCAGCCAGATCCTCGTCGGCCAAGACCACAGGGCTCGGGTGAGGCCTCCACATCGGAAGCGAGTACTAACGGAGCGGAGCCAGTTGATGCTCCAGGAACTCCCGCAGCAGCGACGCACCGGTCAGCTTCGTCGCCGCCACGCTGGCCAGCCTTAGATCTGCGTCCATCTTCTCCAACACCAGCTTCACACAGGGATCCAGAAGCTCCACTCGGGACCAGTCATCGGAACTCGCGGGGTGCTCCGTGGGCAAGATCAGCCGAGGATGGATACGCCCAGCATCCACCAAGACCCACTTGCTCCTGAAGCCCTCAATCCTCTTCACAGGGTTTGATATGGCGATGGAGCCGCCGTACGCGACGAAGCTCGCGCACGCTGAGGCGGAACCACGGGAGGTCCGAAGGGAGAAGTAGTGGCGTAGCAAGGCCACTGAGGGCTTCACCCCTATGTGGGCCTCACAATAGTAGGCGAAGATCGCCAGAAGAAGGACGGAGTTGGGATGGAGGTGCAGAGCTTGAATATTGTAGTGGCGGAGGACAGAGAAGAAGAACTCAGAAAAGGGAGGCACCAGACCGGCGACGATGGCACTCACAAAGAGCGGATAGAAGGTGCTCCCTCGACCTTCAGGGACGGCAGAGCCGGCCTTGAATGCCTTTGTCCCGTTGATGCCCTGCGCCTCCGCCATCTGGCGCACGAGAGACAAAGGCAAGGCCAAACACATTTAAGCGGGTCCAAGGCAGGCGAGTACCAAGCTCTGGCCGGGGTTTGGCGAGGCGCCATGACTGTCTAGGGCATGCAGGCAGAGTAGATCTGAAGATTTTGGAAGCAGGGAGGAGAGGCGCAAGAAAGGGGATCTGAGCAGCAACTGGAGGAAATAAAGGAGGCAAGGGAGATGCCACTCTTTTATCAACTCACGCGGTTGCAGAGGCGCCCACGTCTAATCAACTGCCATGCGGCGCCCAAGGCCGCAGCTATTAGAACCTCATGGCGCGCCAAGACTTGCCCTTTCGCCTCTCGCTTTCAAAGAAAGTTGGGCAAGGCTGAAAGCACATTTGCTCCACTGGTGGTTTTGGTAATTAATGACAACATACTTTGTGGTTGGACTAATGCTTTTATCAAGTATGTTTCAGAAAGTCAATCACTTGGCATGGCAAAAGGATGGAAAGGTGGACCCCTAAGATGCTAAGGCAAGCATTGGCAAGAGCTCAAGACTCCATTTTTGGTTTAGTGATCCAAGATCACATTGAGTCTATAGGAAAGCCAATACTATTAAAAGGGGATGAGGTTATGATAATGATCTGGTTGCTCAAAGTGCTTAGTGATACATCTCCTAGACTATCAGCACCTCTCACTTCCAATACACACTTATAAGTAATCTCGGTCCCACCGATTTCCAAAACTCAGTCACACCGAGATGAACCACCTCAGCCAAATAGCCAAACCCTAGTAATTTTGGTTTTTCCGATTCCAAACTCGGTCTCACCGAAACTAGTGTTGCCAAGCTTCTGTAACCTTCTGTCATCAAATCGGTGTCACCGAGATGATAAAGTCGGTCCCACCGAGAATGGCAAACCCTAGTCTTTGGAAGAATCGGACTCACCGAGATTGTATTTTCGGTCCCACCGAAAATCCCAACGTTCACATGTTTTGAACTTTCGGTCTCACCGAGTTGTCAACTTCGGTCTGACCGAGATTGGTCAAATGTGTGTAACGGTTGGATTTTGTGTGGAGGCTATAAATACCCCTCCACCTCCTCTTCATTCATGGAGAGAGCCATCGAAAGAACTACCACTCCTACCTTACATTTCTCGAGAAGAAAACTACCTACCCTTGTGTTGAGATCAAGTTGCTCCACTCCCACCATATGAAACTTGATTTCTAGCCTTCCCAAGTTGCTTTCCACTCAATCCTTTCTTCCACCACAGCCAAATCAGTGAGGAGAGTTGAGTGTTGGGGAGATTATCATTTGAAGCACAAGAGCAAGGAGTTCATCATCACCAACACCATCTATTACCTTTTGGAGGGTGGTGCCTCCTAGATTGGTTAGGTGTCGCTTGGGAGCCTCCGTCAAGATGTGGAGTTGAACCAAGAAGTTTGTAAGGGCAAGGAGATCGCCTACTTCGTGAAGATCTACCCCAGTAAGGCTAGTCCTCCGTGGGCGATGCCATGATGGCATAGACAAGGTTGCTTCTTCGTGGACCCTTCGTGGGTGGAGCCTCCGTGGACTCTCGCAGCCGTTACCCTCCGTGGGTTGAAGTCTCCATCAACGTGGATTGACGATAGCACCACCTATCGGAACCACGAGAAAAATCTCCGTGTCTCCAAACTGCGTTTGATCTTCTCCACTTCTCTTTACTACTTGTGCAATTTACTTTCCGCTGCCCATACTCTAGAATTGCATGTGTAGTAAGCTACTTGACTTGTATGATATGCTAAATCTGCCACAAACTTGTCTTTGTCAAAAGGCTAAACTTTTATCTTGTCGAGTAGTCTAATCACCCCCCCTCTAGACACTCTTACCTTCAACCATCCTACAATTGGTATCAGAGCATTGGTTTCCATTGCTTTGGTTTGCACACCATTGGAGGAAGATGGACGTGTCTACGTTTGGGAGTGTTAGCCATAGAGTGCCTATTCTTGATGGAGTGTCCTATAACTCGTGGAGGATTGAAATGCTTGCTATCTTTAAGATGTACAACTTGCGCAAATATGTTGAAACCCCATATGTACCTCCATTTGACCCCTTGCACCCTACTATGGATGAAGAGCTTGATTTGCTTCGTAACCTTAGAATTGTAAATCTCATCATTAGAGGCTTGCCCGATAACTTGCTTGAGCTTGTCACAAACTTTGAGTGCGCCTATGCTATGTGGAAGTTCTTGGAAGAACTTTATCCGGACTACTCTTTGAGAGGTCTTGATGAAATTCTATACAAGACTATTGATTTTGATATGATGCGCCCCAATGATCCTAACTTTGATAAATGCTTCTTTGAGCTTCGTGATCTTATGAAAAAGAAGGGTGATCCCGGACTTATCAATGTTCTAATTAGAAATGCTCTTGTATTGCATTCCGATGATTATTGTCACATTGACAAAACTAATGCAAGTAGTTGTCAAATTGACCTAGGTGTTGATGATGAACTATCTATGGGTCAATATGATGATGAGCATGAGCATGATGACGATTACTCTGATTCGGACACCGAGCTAGACAAGATCATGAAGAGTCTCAATCTTATGGCAAATTTGAGAGACTACATATCCGGTGGAAAAGAGTGGATTCTTGATAGTGGATGCACCGATCACATGACGGGAGATGAAGACATGTTTCGAGAGCTTGCAAAGAACGATGGTCCACACAAGTATGTGACTTTTGGAGACAACTCCAAGGGTAAGGTACTTGGCCTTGGTAAGGTGGCCATATCTCATGATAGCTCCATTCAAAATGTCATGCTTGTTGAATCACTTGGATACAATTTACTTTCCGTGTCTAGATTAGCTGACTTTGGATTCAATGTGCTATTCATCAAGTAGATTGCCAAGTTTTTCGTCGTGACAATCATAACATGGTATTTACCGTATCCGTGAGAGGTGATCTATATATCGTTGATTTCACTAAGAAAGCTCAACCTAGAACTTGCTTCATTGCTAAATCTGCTAAAGGTTGGTTATGGCATAGAAGGCTTGGACATGTTGGTATCGTAATCTAGACAAATTAATCAAAGGTGATCATATTCTTGGTGTTAAAGATGTTTTCTTTGACAAAGATAGACTCTGTAGTGCTTGTCAAGCAGGAAAACAAGTAGGTGGAAGTCATCCCGTGAAGAACATCATGACCACAAGGAGACCGCTTGAGCTTCTTCATATGGATCTCTTCGGTCCCAATGCTTACAAAAGCCTTGGTGGTAACTCCTTTGGTCTAGTTATAGTTGATGATTATTCCAGATTTACGTGGGTATTTTTCCTTGATGACAAATCGCAGGTTCAGAGGATCTTCAAAACCTTTGCCAGAAAGGCCCAAAATCAATTTGAGGTGAAGATCAAGAAAGTTTGGAGTGACAATGGAACGGAGTTCAAGAACGCCCATGTGGACTCTTTTCTCGATGAGGAAGGGATTCTACATGAGTTCTCAGCTACGTACACACCTCAGCAAAATGGAGTTGTTGAGAGGAAGAACCGAACGCTCATAGAGATGGCAAGAACGATGCTTGATGAATACAAGACACCGAAACACTTTTGGGGAGAAGCCGTCGAGACAGCTTGTCATGCTATCAACAGGCTTTACCTTCACAAGCTCCTCGGCAAGACTTCGTACGAGCTCCTCACCGGTAACAAACCCCAAGTGGGATACTTTCGAGTCTTTGGTTCAAAATGCTATATAATTGATAAGCATCGTCGGTCTAAGTTTGCTCCTAAAACTCATGAAGGCTTTTTCCTCGGTTATGGATCAAACTCCCACACCTACCGTGTTCACAATAATTTCACCCAAAGGTTGAAGAGACGGTAGATGTGAAGTTTGATGAATCTAATGGCTCGCAAGTAGAGCAAATGCCTATTGATGTAGGAGACAAAGACCCATCGAAGCCATTCAAGATTTATCTATTGGAAAGATTCGTCCCATGGAAGTGAAGGAGAGTACCTCATCTACATATGTGGAGCCCCTACCTCACGGAGAGATGAACCTCAAGGCAACATGGAGGCTTCCACAAGTGGAACTCACCAAGATGAGGAAGTGCGACAAGAAGATCCACCACAACCTCCTTCTCCACCACCTCAAGACAACACCAACAACAATGAAGAAGAAGAGGAAGATGAGGATGATGAGGAAGCTCAGCCGCGACCACAACAAAAGCTATCTCGAGTTCGAGCAAGAGTCAAGAAGAATCATCCCGTGGAACAAATGATGAATGACATCGACTCCGGGAGAATTACTCGCTCTAAAACTCGCTTAGCTAACTTTTGTGAGCATTACTCATTTATCTCTAGTCTTGAACCTATGAAGGTAGAAGAAGCACTTGAAGACCCGGATTGGGTGAACGCTATGCATGAAGAGCTACACAACTTCGAGAGGAACAACGTTTGGACTTTGGTAGAGAAGCCCAATGATGACCAAAACGTCATTGGAACCAAATGGGTGTTTCGGAACAAGCAAGATGAAGATGGACAAGTCATCCGCAACAAGGCTCGTCTCAGAGCTCAAGGTTACACACAAGTCGAAGGTATGGACTATGGTGAGACCTATGCCCCGTTGCTAGACTTGAGTCCATTCAGCATTCTTCTTGCTTATGCCAACCACCATGATATTACTCTCTATCAAATGGACATTAAAAGTGCTTTCTAAATGGTGAAATTGAGGAGGAAGTATTTGTGAAACAACCTCCGGATTTGTGAATCCTAAAAGCCTAATCATGTTTACAAGTTGCACAAAGCTCTTTATGGTCTTAAACAAGCCCCTAGAGCTTGGTACAAATGCTTGACTAGCTTTCTTCTTGAGAAAGGATTTGAGATTGGTAAAATAGACTCAACGCTATTCACAAAAAGGGTTGATGGTGAACTATTTGTGTGCCAAATATATGTTGATGATATTATCTTTGGTTCAACTAACCCTCATTTTAGCGAGAAGTTTGGTAAGCTCATGTCGGAGAAGTATGAGATGTCCATGATGAGTGAACTCAAATTCTTCCTTGGGTTGCAAATCAAGCAATCTAAGGAGGGTACCTTTGTCTCACAAACAAAGTACACCAAGGATCTCTTCAAGAAGTTCAACATGGAAGAAAGCAAAGGTATGAAAACCCCCATGCCTACTAGTGGACATAATGACTTGACAAAAGATGGAGAACCTGTTGATCAAAAGGTTTATCGATCCATGATTGGTTCTCTACTATATCTACGTGCTTCTCGTCCCGACATAATGTTGAGTGTATGCATGTGTGCTCGATATCAAGCAGCCCCTAAAGAATGTCATCTTAAAGCTGTTAAAAGAATTGTGAGATATTTGATACACACCCTAACTTTGGCATTTGGTATCCTAAGAGGGCCTCTTTCGATCTTGTTGGCTATTCCGACTCGGACTATGCCGAGACAGGTTGATAGAAAGTCAACTTCGGCACGTTTCAATTTCTTGGTCGATCCCTTGTATCTTGGTCCTCCAAGAAACAAAATTCGATATCATTATCTCTGCCAAGGAATATATAGCCACTGGCTCATGTTGTGCTCAGTTGTTGTGGATGACACAAACGCTTAAGGATTATGGGATACATGCGAGACATGTTCCTTTGCTTTTTGACAATGAGAGTGCAATCAAGATTGGACACAATCCAGTGCAACACTCTCGCACGAAACATATTGAAGTTCGTCACCATTTTATTCGTGATCACATTGCCAAGGGTGACATCGATCTGAAGCATGTTCGTACTGACAAACAGCTTGCAGATATCTTTACAAAACCACTTGATGAGAAAGTGTTTTGTCGCTTAAGGAGTGAGTTGAACATCATTGATGCTTCAAACTTGGAGTGAAAACTCCATTGATGCATGCAAGGCATGAGCCTTATTGACTAATCCTTGATATTTCTCTTATGATGATGATCATATGTCTTGGACACATTTGCCCCCTTGTATTGCATCTAACTCCTTGCAGGTACTTGGATGGTCTACATTCCACAAGATTACCACACACTCAAATCATGAGTAATCTTGTCATTGACCAAGTATCTAGCCCTTTGGGATGTTGAGTTCAAGGAACAAAATTCCACATATCCTTTTTGACACCTTATACACCTAGTATTTCACTCTTGTCATCTTGGATATTCTTGAGTATTTCCTTGCTTTCCTAACCCATGTAGGAAGATGAACTACACAATTGGAAATGGTGCTCCAACTTCACATTCTATGAGCACCTACATCAAGTTCACCTACATGAACAAAGCAACAACAAGCCCAAGGTATGTTCTTCACATCTTGAAGGAGCTTTGCTCAAAGTCATGAGTACAAGCAGCTTCATAAGATGTGATCACATCAAATGCTTAATCGAAAAATGGCAACCCCATTTTGAGCTTAAACGATGAGTATGACCTATGATCAAATGTCCTCATTTGACTCCTAAGTCAATATACTCAAACATAGGTGACTTTGTCGACGACCCCTGTCTAGATGAAGTACATATGTTTTGGAGTTTTGCTATTGTCTCTTATCATTCTCTCATTGAGTTTTCTTTTTGATCAAAAAAAACTTCATCTAGCAATCTTTTTATTTCTACTCTTTTGTTTTTGTGAATATCATTTTGGCTCTGATCAATTCCCTGAAAATCATTTACAAATTCATTGCAAATCTTTTGAAACATTCCTTGCAAAGTGAGCTGAATTATTTCTGAATTTCCTTGAATTAAACTCAAGGCCACCGACTTAAAACTTTCGGTCCGACCGAAAAGGATCTGCCCTAAGTCCTGACTTTCGGACCCACCGATCCATCTCACTTCGGTGTCACCGATTTTCTTTCAGGATAGCATCTTCTGCAACTCAACTCAATGATTCTTTATGCATGTTTCTTATTGAACAAGTTGTGATTCTTAAGGATCCCACTTCTTTCCTTCCATCTTTCCTGACCTTCCTAGTTTACTGTCCTTTTCGGCACTTGATGTCAAAGGGGGAGAAGATTTAGGGGGAGTTTAAGGGGAGAAGAGAAGATTTAAAGGGGAAGAACAATCTTACCTTAAGGGGGAGAGAATCACATCAAAGCTTTGCCGTGTTCCATATTGGATATTACATTTGGCATCAGTCTTTTGATTCTGCTTTCTTCGCTCACACAATTGGTATCTTATGAAAAGCAAAATCTCTCAGAGCTCATTGAAAATCCTTTTAGTCTTGGGAGACATGTTTGCTGATTCAAGCTTGTGCTCAATATGAGACACTCCTTATACATGTCAATCCCTGGCTTGGTACTCTTGGTGTTCTTGCAGTTGGTTGAAGAAATAATCTTGTGTTATCTAACCATATTTTCCCAAGTCTATTTCTTCAGGTACAATGCCAAGGAACCTCAAGGTAAGTATATGCATCTTGCAGAATGTGCATGATGGTGACTTGCTTGTGAATATCTGTTTGCAAGAAATCACCATGCACATATGCATTATCACTCACTTCTTTTCATCTCGCTCGATGATATAGCCAAGCTACATGTAGCACATCTTGCTTTTCTCTCTTGTGTGCTTGTGGTAGTCCAAAACCATAATCTATGAAAATCTTGCACACTTGTAGGGGGAGTCTGTGTACTACATGTTTGTCAAAGCTTTAATGATAATTCTGTCTTTCTTTCAAGAAGCTTTGATATCTTCTTTTGTGTGTTGCCATCAATTACCAAAAGGGGAGATTGAAAGCACATTTGCTCCCTCGGTGGTTTTGGTAATTAATGACAACATACTTTGTGGTTGGACTAATGCTTTTATCAAGTATGTTTCAGAAAGTCAATCACTCTGGCATGGCAAAAGGATGGAAAGGTGGACCCCTAAGATGCTAAGGCAAGCATTGGCAAAAGCTCAAGACTCCATTTTGGTTTAGTGATCCAAGATCACATTGAGTCTATAGGAAAGCCAATACTATTAAAAGGGATGAGGTTATGATAATGATCTGGTTGCTCAAAGTGCTTAGTGATACATCTCCTAAACTATCAGCACCTCTCACTTCCAATACACACTTATAAGTAATCTCGGTCCCACCGATTTCCAAAACTCACCACACCGAGATGAACCACCTCACCAAATAGCCAAACCCTAGTAATTTCGGTTTTCCGATTCCAAACTCGGTCTCACCGAAACTAGTGTTGCCAAGCTTCAGAATCCTTCATCATCAAATCGGTGTCACCGAGATGATAAAGTCGGTCCCACCGAGATTGGCAAACCCTAGTCTTTGGAAGAATCGGACTCACCAAGATTGTATTTTGGTCCCACGAAAATCCCAACGCTCACATGATTTGAACTTTCGGTCTCACCGAGTTGTCAACTTCGGTCCGACCGAGATTGGTCAAATGTGTGTAACGGTTGGATTTTGTGTGGAGGCTATAAATACCCTCCACCTCCTCTTCATTCGTGGAGAGAGCCATCGAAAGAACTACCACTCCTACCTTACATTTCGAGAAGAAAACTACCTACCCTTGTGTTGAGATCAAGTTGCTCCACTCCCACCATATGAAACTTGATTTCTAGCCTTCCCAAGTTGCTTTCCACTCAATCCTTTCTTCCACCACAGCCAAATCAGTGAGGAGAGTTGAGTGTTGGGGAGATTATCATTTGAAGCACAAGAGCAAGGAGTTCATCATCACCAACACCATCTATTACCTTTTGGAGGGTGGTGCCTCCTAGATTGGTTAGGTGTCGCTTGGGAGCCTCCACAAGATGTGGAGTTGAACCAAGAAGTTTGTAAGGGCAAGGAGATCGCCTACTTCGTGAAGATCTACCCGAGTAAGGCTAGTCCTCCGTGGGCGATGCCATGATGGCATAGACAAGGTTGCTTCTTCGTGGACCCTTCGTGGGTGGAGCCTCCGTGGACTCTCGCAGCCGTTACCCTCCGTGGGTTGAAGTCTCCATCAACGTGGATTGACGATAGCACCACCTATCGGAACCACGAGAAAATCTCCATGTCTCCAAACTGCGTTTGATCTTCTCCACTTCTCTTTACTACTTGTGCAATTTACTTTCCGCTGCCCATACTCTAGAATTGCATGTGTAGTAAGCTACTTGACTTGTATGATATGCTAAATCTGCCACAAACTTGTCTTTGTCAAAGGCTAAACTTTTATCTTGTCGAGTAGTCTAATCACCCCCTCTAGACACTCTTACCTTCAATCGAACCCACACCGTGGGCCAGGGGCTCTACGGATCGGTGTTCTCGGGAACGGGGTCCCCAGACTTGCTCGCTCATGCTCTTGGCGTGGCTCAAAGGAGGCCTAGCACAGCCCATCTTCATCAACGCAAGCTCAAGACCTCGCGAGGGGCCAAGCCTCGAGGGGCGGACGACAAGGAGCTTCCTCAGGCACGGCCTCGTCAGGCTGGCTCATGAGGAGGCGGAGAGTTCAAGGAAGGGTACCTCGCGAGGTGCCCATGACGCAAGCCATGACGCACCAGGGCGCGGTCCGGGTGCCAGCCAGCAGTTGTCCTCCTTTCCTCTTTGGTGCAAAGGAGCAAGCGCAGGCGAGAGCATCAAGCAAAGGCATCCATTTCGGTGCAACAAGACCAAGACCAGCCCAACGGCCAGAAGGAAGTCATTGTGGAGCCCGAGCCGGTGTCACCACCAGAGCCTTTGACAGGCGAGGACCAACTTTAGTCAGGATAAGTGTACCCGCTGTTCCCCTTCAAAATGGCCAATTGTTGGTGCCCTTCCCGCTCAATATTTGGGAAGAGGCCCAGGGTTTTTTCCTATAAATAGGACTAGCCACCCGCAAGGTAGGGGGATCGAGAGAACAAGGATAGGAAGACACACACAGAGAGAGAGAGGCGACTGAACTACCCCTAGCAGTTCATCGCGCCAGCCAAGAACAGACCCTCGCGAGGCTGTTCTCCCTTTGTATTGTTCCTCATCAGCCCAAGAGGCAATCCACCACACCACACACTGGAGTAGGGTATTACACCACAATGGTGGCCTGTACCAGTATAAATCTTGTGTCTCTTGTGCTGTTCAGTTTGGTAGTCTAGATCTTAGCGATTCGGCAAGGAGCGAGCCGGCAGAGTGTTGAATCTCCGCGCGCACCCCAGTGTTCGAACCTCAAGGGTCTGACGGAACCCGAAATCCGACAATGTCAAACACCCTGCCACCGTCACTCGGCCACAAACATTGATATACCTGGTTTTTAAATTCTAGTAAATCCGAAACTCCTCTGAAATTCATGAAACTTTGCATGCTATCATGGAGCGGCATCAACATGCCATGGTAAACTTTTTGTCCCATTTGGGGCAGGTTTGGGGATATTCTTCTCACAAACCAAAGGTTCTCACAACAAGCCTGATGGTTTCAGTAGGGAACGTCCCACCTTTCGGGATGAAACAATATTGGCTGCCTCTTATTGCTTTAAAAAAATTCTAGTGTCTACATAGAACAACAGGAGTGATGTGTCAATTTTTGGGAATTTTTGGGGTTCGTTTGGACATTTTTATGAATTAATTGAGTTTTCAATGCATTTATGTGCATAATTCAAATATGAACTACATGCACATGCTCTAATGCATATAAATTGGTTGAAAATTCAAATCTGTGTGCTTGGTTTCATGCTTAGGTCCCATGCAAGAAGTGGGAATGAATGTCAAACACCCTGCCACCGTCACTCGACCGCAAACATTGAGATTCCTGGTTTTTAAATTCTAGAAAATCCGAAACTCATCCGAAATTCATGAAACTTGGCATGCTATCATGGAGCGGCACCAACATGCCGTAGTAAATTTTTTGTCCCATTTGGGGCAGGTTTGGGTATAAGCTTCTCACAAACCAGAGCTTCTCACAACAAGCCTGATGGTTTCGGTAGGGAACGCCCCACCTTTGGGGACGAAATGATATCAGCTGCCTCTTATTGCATTCAAAAAATTTCTACTATCAGCATAGAACAACAGGAGTGTTGTGTCAATTTTTGGGATTTTTCAGGGTTCGTGTGGACATTTATATGCATTAATTGAGTTTTTGATGCATTTATGTGCATAATTCAAATTTGAACTACAAGCACATGCTCTAATGCATATAAATTAGTTGAAAATTCAAATATGTGTCCCTGGTTGCATGCTTAGGTCCCATGCAAGAAATGGGAATGAATGTCAAACACCCTACCACCGTCACTCGGCCGCTAACATTGAGATTCCTGGTTTTTAAATTCTGGTAAATCCAAAACTCGTCTGAAATTCATGAAACTTTGCATGCTATCATGGAGCGGCATCAACATGTCGTGATAATTTTTTTTGTCCCATTTGGGGCAGGTTTCGGTATAAGCTTCTGACAAACCAGAGCTTCTCACAACAAGCCTGATGGTTTCGGTAGGGAACGTCCCACCTTCGGGGAAGAAATGATATCTGGTACCTCTTATTGCTTTAAAAAAATTCTAGTGTCAACATAGAACAACAGGAGTGTTGCATTAAATTTTGCAATTTTTTGGGGTTCATTTGGACATTTTTATACATTAACTGTGTTTTCTAGGCATTTTATGTGCATAATTCAAATTTGAACTACATGCACATGCTCCAGTGCATATAAACTGGTTCAAAAATGAAATCTTTGTCCTTGGGTGCATGCTTATCCCATGCAAGAAATGGGAATGAATTTCAAACACTAGGGCACTGTTGATTGCCGAAAAAACGTTGCGATACTTTGTTTTTTAATTCTAGCAAATCCAAAACTCGTGTGAAATTCATGAAACTTGCATGCTATCATGGAATGGCACCCGACATGTTGTGGTATTTTTCGTCTCCATTTTGAGAGAAGAAGCACTCGAATAATAGCCAACAAAGGCATTTTTAAACAAATAGTACCACTCTAACATCGCAAACGTTAGTATAATTCAAATCATATGCGTTATGTCAACCATTCACATGACGCCATGTGTCTTGGTTTTAAGGCTATAGGAGGTGTCGTGCAGCAGCTGCTTGACTGAACGGGAGGCATGCGAGCGCAGTCCAGTGCCCAGGCTGACCGAGAGGCGTGCAAGCTTTCCTCCAATGTGCAGGCTCACTGGGAAGCGTGCGAGTTGTATGCTGCGCAAGCTCACTGGGAATTGAACCCTTTGACTTCCATGGCCGCCCGCCTTCCTCTCCATTAATGGCGCCCGAGCCATTGCTTAATACGGGCGGCCTTACTGTTCACCTCCCATTCCCCTCCCGCCCGCAGACCTCCACCAACGCCATGGCATAGAAGGATCATCTACCACTAGTCTTCAAGTTTGGTGAAGTCGACTCCGAGCCGGAGGAGATAGAAAATAAGGAGGAATGGGGCCTCATGGACATGGCCCAGAAAAAGCTGTCTACGGCTGTTGCTGCCCTCACTCCCGTCCCAGATCCCATCCCCACGCCCGCACCAGCGAGCATCCCCGTAGCATTGAAGGGCTGGTCACCGAGCACTATGAAGAGCTGGAAGCCGCGGGCGTTATCGAGGTCTTCGCGGACCCGTGCGAGCTCATGTGAATTCCAGTGCCCGTGCCCGTGCCCGTGCGCGCCCCTCCACCCACTACGGCGACTGACCCCGTGCATTTGGCTGCACCCACCGCGCATGTGCCCGCATGGGATGCCGTCGTCGAGCACTACCTCTTAGTGCCGCCAGCTTCCATCCTCCCTGTCGGTGTACTAGAGTAGGGGTACCCTAGTATCCCGAACTTGTCACGGGCAGTCGCAGCGCCCCGTGGCAAGGCCTGTCGGGTGACCGCCAAGGTCCTCCGTGGTTCCTTTGGAGCCATTCAAGAACAAAGTGTTCAACACAAGGAGACAAGACCCCGGCAAGAGGAGCTTGCCGGGAAGGCCAACCGAGGCATCTCAAGGAACTTGCCGCGACGCGCCTCGCGTCCCGGCAAGGCCCGGCGAGCGACAAGCTTCCGGATGTGACAAGACAACGACCGCGGCAAGGCGCTTGCCGCGGCAAGCTAC
This sequence comes from Aegilops speltoides, assembly GCA_021437245.1. Taxonomy (NCBI): domain Eukaryota; kingdom Viridiplantae; phylum Streptophyta; class Magnoliopsida; order Poales; family Poaceae; genus Aegilops; species Aegilops speltoides. The sequence goes on along the minus strand of CM038142.1, from coordinate 339,951,747 downwards.
CTCTCTGTACCTGCGCTCCACCGCATCCACCAATGTGTCGCCCTGGGGCCTTTCCAGGCGCGCGTGGCGAGAGGCTGTGCAGCCAGCGGTGCAAGGTGGCAAGCGGCGCTGACAAGATTGCCATCGTGGCAAGCGGTGGCGCCCCTGACGGTCCTTTTTATGCACTGTTTGGGCGACACAGACGGGCATTTAATGCCCTTGTCCCCTGTCGTCGTGGTTAGGTAGGATACCTTTATTCGTAGTTGTACCAACCACAACTCCTTTTCCATTTTTGCCCTCGCCTACGTTGCCACCTGTCGGTGACCCGTTTAGCATATAAAAGGAGGCCCATGCGCAACGTAGAGGGGGTTCGGAGCATTCGAAACCAGAAAACACTCACGCCCTCAAGCAAGAACTCAATACATCAGACAAGCAGCAGTAGGAGTATTATCTCTCCGGAGAGCTCCGAAGCTGGGTAAATCGCTCGTGTGCTTCGCCTTAATCCGCTCTTCGTGTGATCTCCGCCCCCCGCCGAATCGTAAGGGGCTCCGGTCCCATAGGTGTTCGTTCCCACGACATCTTTGGCGCGCGAGGTAGGGGGCGTCGAGGTTGTGTGAACCTGATCCTGTGTTCACGCGAGCTAGATCTTCATCATCTTCATCGACATGCCATCGAAGAAGAAGTCGGAGGTGGCCGCTCCGTCCACGTCGATCCCACCGCCACCGGAGCAAACGGGTGGTGGGGTAGACGCCGGCGGAAGAACGGGCGTCGACGAGGGAGCTCACGGTGCTGCCAGGTCCAAGGACAAGGCTGCGCAAACCTCGGCGTCCGTACATGCGCCGCGCCCATCTCAGGAGGTGCGGTGCCAACAGCGTCATGGTACTCGCGGTACCATACGTTCGTTGAACCGAGATCGAGCTGGCGGATCTCGGGATGCTCAAGACCAGCATGCGCGCCAACATGCTGGCACGAGCAAGACACGGTCGCCCGGACGGGATACTGCTCCTTCCAACCCAGCTGGGAGTCCGAGCATATCCCGCTCCTCGCACCGTTCGCCACCGCCACCCAAAACTTCAGAAGAAGCTTTGGCACGAGCTCAACTGCTCCTGGATTACCCTCCAACGGCGGACAAGATCGACGAATGGTGGGCCACCATTCAGAGTCTCATCGGCTTTGCCAACGGCGACACGCCACGGCGGCCAAATGCATCTCAGCCGCGGCAAGACTGCCAGGCACGAGCCGATGGCGACAAGACCGGTGGGGGTGCAACCACCATGCACTCTCCACCCCGAAGGCCAAGATCGCCGACTCGCCGGGTCAACCTCAACACTGACTCCACACCGTCATTAGATCCACGAGCTCGTCGCGATCAGCTCCAAGTTCTTCAAGAACGACAGCAAGAAGACACTCGTACACGCATCGAGCGTCGAAGAGAAGCGCGGCGTCAGTCAGACCAGCGCACTGGGCCCACTATCGACATGCATGCGCCAGGGGAACCAGGCGACTTGCCGTACGCGGTAGGTTGCCCTGCGTTCACTCGTGAGCTGCGGCAAGTCCAGTGGCCCAACACGAAGAACTTCAAGCCAGATGTACCAGAGAAGTACGACGGCAAGACGCATCCGTCGGAGTTCCTCAGCATCTACACCATCGCGGTGCAAGCTGCCGGGGGACGGGATGACAAGATCCTTGCCAACTACTTCCCGCTGTTGCTCAAGCCCAATGTCAGATCCTGACTCATGCACTTGCCGGACAACTCCATATCCTCATGGACGGATCTATGCCATCAGTTTGTCGGCGCCTTCACATGCGGCCACAAACCTCATGGCCAAGAGAGCGACCTTCACATACTCATCCAGAAGGAAGGAGAGTCCTTGCGCAAGTACACTCAGAGATTCAGCCGTGTACAGCACACAATCCCAGATGTCCACCCTGTCGCGGTCATCAGCGCGTTCCATCAGAACGTGCGTAACCGCAGGATGCGGGAGGAGATGGCGATGTGCAAGATCAGGGACGTCAGTGAGCTATATGCCCTGGCCGACAAGTGTGCATGTGCTGAGGAAGGGAGGAGACTCCCCGGAGAGAACACGGGAGTAGGAGGATCTGACAGCGAGGATGCCGCCCCGGCAAGGAAAAACCGGCGGCGGAACAACAGAAAGAAGAAAGGCAAAGATGTGCTAGTCGTTGAGCAGTCCGGCAACAGAGGTGGCGCCAAGGAAGCCGAAGCTGTGGTGGCCGCCGACAAAGCGGGGCGGCTCCGACAGCGATCTTGCAAGATCCACCGCACCAAGGGCCATGATCTCGAGAGCTGCAAGAAGGTCGAGCAGCTTGTCGAGCAACAAAAAGGCTGAGTCTGAGCGACGCAACAAGGAGAAGGCCCAAGAAGGTACTGGAGGATCCGGCAAGAAGCGTCCCGGCCGGGGAGGACGCCGCGGCAAGGCCAGGCAGCGGCAAGGAGACAGGCCTCCCCGCGGCCGCGACAAGGATGAAGATGACGATGAAGATGAAGAGATGGATGATGACGAGGCCGATGAGCAGGAGTTTCAGAAAGCTACAGAGGTCCTTTGCGTTGATGGCGGTGCTTCTCTGCATACTTCACACCGCCAGCTCAAACAGTGGGTGCGGGAAGTCAATGCAGCAGAACCACCCGTCGAGTCTCGGAAGCCTCTGAAATGGTCCAGCACGCCTATCGTCTTTGATATTGAGGACGACCCTGATCGCATAACTGCGGTCGGGTGCTTGCCGATGTTGGTATCACCAACTATCCGCAACCTCAAGGTCACTAAGATGCTGGTTGACGGCTGGGCCGGCTTGAACCTGATCTCCTCCGCGGTACTCCAGAAACTCCAGATCCCTGATAGCGAGCTCGAAGAGACCGGCACATTCCAAGGAATCAATCCGGGAAGGAGCAAGCCGAAGGGCAAGATCATGTTGCCGGTGACATTTGGCAGCGAGCTGAACTTCAGGACTGAGAGGGTCACTTTTGACGTTGCTGATTTTCCATTGCCTTACAATGGGATACTCGGCCGTCCAGCGCTCGCCAAGTTCATGTCAGCCTCTCACTATGCTTACAACATGCTAAAGATGCCAGGCCCGATAAGTGTCATCTCTGTCCCTGGCGACAAGAAGGATGCTCTTATCTGCACCGACAAGATCTACCGGGAAGCAGCAGCTGCAGCAGATCGCAAGTCACTTGCCGTTGAAGCTCCCGGGGGGAAGAAGAAGACCAAGTCCGGCAAGAGTTCTGATGCCCACTCCAGCAAGCGCACCTCTTCGGAGTGCTGCGCTACCGTCGAGGACGCACCATCGAGCTGCACCGGCAAGTGTTAGAAGGCGAAGGCAGCTCCGCCAGAGACCAAGAAGGTGTCCACCAAGGAGGACGGCACTGGTGGTACCTTCACCATCAGTGCCACTCTCGACCCTAAATAGGATAGCGCGCTCGTTGCTTTCCTGTGGGCGAACGTCGACGTGTTTGGGTGGCAACCGTCTGACATCCCCGGTGTTCCCAGGAAAGTAATCGAGCACCACCTTGCCGTTTCTCCTCATGCGCAGCCCGTCAAGCAGAAGGTCAGGAAGCAAGCAGTGGAGCGCCAAGAATTCATAGCAGAAGAAATCAAGAAACTGGAAGCAGCAGGCCTTGTCAGGGGAGTGCTCCATCCTCGTGGTTGGCCAATCCTGTAGTCGTGCGCCAAGGCAAGCGGAAATGGAGGCTTTGTATCGACTTTCCTGATGTTAATAAAGCTTGTCCCAAAGACCCATTTCCCTTGCCGCGCATTGACCAGATTGTTGACTCCACGGCCGGATGTGATTTGCTTTCATTTCTTGACGCATATTGAGGATATCATCAGGTCTTCATGGCAGAAGAGGATGAGGAGAAAACCGCATTTATCACTCCATGTGGCACATACTGTTTTGTACGGATGCCTTTCGGTTTGAAGAATGCTAGTTCAACATTTGCAAGAGTAGTCCATGATGCTTTTGAGCCACAGTTGCACAGAAATGTGGAAGCTTACATGGATGACATAGTGGTCAAGAGCAAGGACAGAGCAACTCTGATTCAGGATTTGGACGAGACCTTTGCAAATCCGCGCAAGATCAACCTCAAGCTCAACCCCAAAAAGTGTGTGTTTGGAGTTCCTTCCGGCAAGCTTCTCGGGTTCTTCATGTCTCAGCGGGGAATTGAAGCCAATCCCGACAAGATCAAGGCCATTGAGCAGATCGAAGCACCAAAGCGCGTCAAGGATGTACGAAGGCTTGCCGGCTGCGTGGCTGCTCTCGGCGAGTTTATCTATAAGTCTGCTGGTAGCCTGCCATTTTCAAAATATTGAAAAAGGCAGGTCAATGAAATGGACTCGAAGCGGAGGCTGCGCTGCGAGACTTAAAGAGATACTGTCCTCCACTCCAATACTTATCGCACCTAACCCACAAGAGAAGTTGTTCTTTGTATCTAGCGGCAACCAATCAAGTGGTTAGTGCTGCGTTAATAGCGGAGAGGGAGGCGAGATGATGAGCCGGCAACCACGGCGGATGTATCCGGCGACAAGCGGGGGCTTCACCGACAAGCTCTGGTCCCGACAAGGATGGATCTGCTTGAGCAGCATAAGGAGATCTGAAGAAAATGGTGCGGCGCCCGGTTTACTGTCGTTCCCTTGCGGGGGCTAGGTCAAGGTACTCGGTGTGCGAAGTTGCTTTTCGGCCTTCTCATGGCCTCGAGAAAGCTGCGCCATTACTTCAAGCACATGAGATCACAGTTGTCACTCGTTTTCCGGCTGAAGAGGATCTGCGAGAATCCGGAAACAGGCGAGGATTGTCGAGTGGGCCTTTGGAACTGTCAAGCTTTGGCCTCAAGTTTGAGAATACGTCAACTATCGAGCCGGGCATTGGTAGAATTCATAGCGAGTGGGCGCCAACACCGGATGAAGAAACTCGAGCGAGCATCCCGTCAAGGAAGCAAGCAAAGAGTGGCTGATGTACTTTGATGGTGCCTTCTCGCTGCAAAGCGCCCGGCCGCAGCGTGCTTGCTTGTCGCACCACGGAGAGCACCTCAAGTACGTCGTCGGATGCACTTTCCCAAGGAGAAAGCAACAAACAATACTGCAGAGTATGAAGGTTTGCTTGCCGGTTTCAGGATCGCGGCAGACCTTGGGATCAAGAAGCTCATTGTAAGGGGTGACTCGTAGCTTGTCGTCCGCCAAGTGAACAAGAGTTATCAGAGTCCGTTGATGGAAGCTTACATTGATGAAGTGAGGAAGTTAGAAGAGCACTTTGACGGCCTACAGATGGAACATGTTCCGAGAGCTTAGAACGACGTTGCCGATGGCCTGTCAAAGTGCGCTGCACTTAAGTTACCTGTGGAACAAGGGATTTTTGTGCTCAAGCTGACTCAACCATCCGTAACACCATCAACTAGACAGAGCAAGAAGAGGAAGTTGATTTATGGTGACTATTTTCCGGCAGAGCTCCCCGAAGCCGCCGCCAAGAACGTCCCTAAGATCAACACCAAGAGTGTTGAGGAGATGCTGCTCCAGAAGACCTAAGGTTTGTTCCGTTGAAGCGAGCGCTCCCGACAAGCTTTGCTCGGCAAGCTTGTCGAGAACATCAAACTCGGTGAGCCACGAGTTCGCCAGAAGCGGATGTTCCCGCAGCTTATATGTGCCTTTAGTCCTTGTTGTCGAGCCGCGAGCTCCAGCATGGGCACAGCAGATTGTCCGTTTCCTTCAGACAGGAGAACTTCCCGAAGAGCAAGAAGAAGCGGAGAGAGTAGCCCGGCAATCAAGTATGTACCAGTTTGTCGACGACACACTATACAGAAGAAGATTCATCGGTGTGAAATTGAAGTGTATTCACCGGGAAGATGGACAAAAGCTGTTGGCGGAGATACATGGAGGCATATGTGGTCACCACATTGGCGCAAGAGCGCTTCGGCAAAGGCGTTCGGCAAGGTTTCTTTTGGCCGACAGCCCTCCGGGATGCAACTACACAAGTAACCAAGTGTGAAGCATGCGGTTCCATTCCAGCGAATACACCAGCCAGCTCAAGCTCTCCGGACAATCCCTTTATCCTGGCCATTTTTGGTGCAGGGGCTCGACATCTCGGCCCCTTCCCCGAAGCTGTCGGGGCTTTGAGTACTTATGCGTTGCGATCGACAAGTTCACAAAGTGGCGGAAGTGGAAGCGATGAGGAAGGTGACAGCACGATTAGCGAGCAAGTTCTTGGTCGATTGTTTGCGTTTCGGGATCCCTAACGGGATCATCACCGACAACGCACGTATTCCTGAGCCGCACCTTCATGCGGTACATCAAGATCTTGGCGCCAAAGTGCGCTTAACTTCATTGCTCATCCAGAAGCAGCGGTCAGCGGAGAGGGCAAATGCTGAAGTGCTGCGTGGGCTCAAGACAGGACTTTCGACGAGGCTGCGCAAGTGCGGAAAGAAGCTGGATTGAGGAGCTGCGGTGGTTCTTTGGTCGATCGAAGCGCCAAATCGAGCCGCGGCGCCGACACCTTCGCTCTAGTCTATGGAGTAGAGGCAGTTCTCCCCACGGAACTCCTATACGGGTCGCCTCGAGTGCTCGCTTATGATGAGCTTGAGCAAGAGCAACTGCGACAAGATGACGCGTTGCTCCTTGAGGAAGACCGTCTTCAGGCTGCTCTACGAGCTGCTCGATACCAGCAAGCTTTGCGCCGCTACCATAGCCGCAAAGTTAATGCCAGAAGTCTCGAGGAAGGCGACCTTGTTCTTCGGCGCGTTCAGTCCGCCAAGAATTCCAACAAGTTGACGCCGAAGTGGGAAGGCCCTTACCGGGTAAAACGAGTCACTAGGCCTGGCGCTGTCCGCCTTGAGACCGAAGATGGCTTTCCGGTGAGAAACTCCAGGAATATTGAGCATCTTCGTAAGTTTTACCCGTAAGGCGTGGTTGCCAGAACCTGTTCCAACAACCACCTTTTGTACAAGTCTTGCCGCTGTTGCATGTAATCCTTTGTACAAAGTCGGGCGCAGACCCCGTGCATAAATAAAGCTCATGTGCTCCGCACATCTTGTCAATTTCATGCTTTCTATTTTTTGCATGTGTTATCTGACATTTTGTGCAGCACCTACCCCGGGTAAGCAATAACGAGCCTTAAGGCTCCATATCTTTATTTTCTCTTCTTTCTCTTTCTCAAAGAAAGGAAGGTTCCTCGCCCACAAGTTTGCGGGGGAGGAGGAGATAATGGTGTGGACGAGGCGTCGTTCAAAAAGTTTCGCCTTCTTTGGGAAGCAAGCAGACAGAAAAGCTAAGTTGCCAAAGTTTGAGCAATCAGTTTTAAATTTTAAGTTATCTTCCTCGAACGACCGTGCTTTGTATGGAAAACCTGTGCGGAGGAACCAACTCGTAGCTAGTTAGCCCTTACTTTGTTTGAGTCCGCTCAACAACTTAAGTGTCTGCGACTAGTCGCGACAAGGTTTCTTGTCGGTAGCGGCACCGCCAGCAGGCTGCTCACGTTCCGCACTCAGCGCTCGCGGCAAAGGTGCCCGCACCGACAAGTTCCCTAAAAGCGTAGGGCAAAAACATACAAAGGAAGGAATCAAGTAAAAGAAATAACATAGCGATTGATACCCAAAGTAAAGTTATATTACAAGATAGCTTGTCGCAGCTCTAATGGATTGTTCTCGTAACATGACTAGCAGTGACAAGGAAAGGAGGAAACGGGCGGCCTAATCTACGCGATCGCCATCAACCCTCTTGACCTCATTCACCTTGTCCACAATGGGTGCGACAAGGGCCTTGAGCTCTTCCAGATCAGCATCCGGAGGCAGCTTCTGGAGGACATTGGTGAGGTTGAGGCCTGGGTTGCGGAAGGCCAACTTCACCAACACCTTTTGAAGAACTCTCGCATAGATCGTGCGCGACTCGTCGGACACCTGCTTTGGGATCCTCTCCCGGAGTCACTGGAGGGCCGTCGCCACGCCCTTGAAGAACAAAGTAAGCTTGGCGCTGGGCTAGAGGTTCTCATCGGAGGAATACCCGAAAACCTCTATCCCCAGCTGCGCCAGCTCCTCGTCGATGACCGCGGCGATGTTCACGAGACCCTCTGTCCAGAGCTCCACAGTCTCCCTAAAAGTGTTCTGGGTTTCGGCGGCCATCGTCAGCAGCACTTCGTTGGCCTTGATCTCCTCCTTCAAGGTGGCCTCCCGCTCTTGGCGCCGTCCAGCGTCTCGGTCAAAGTAGCCAGCTTCAACTCAAGATCAGCGTTGGAGTCCTTGGCGGCGCTCAGCTCCTAGCCCTTCTCGATGAGACGACCCTGCAGCTCGCCATGGGCGTGGCGTCCCTTCTCGGCCTTTGTTTGGGCTGGGGCAAGCTCTTCTTCCCTCGTCTTGAGATCGGCCTCCAGCTGCGCCACTTTCGTCTCCAACTCCTTCTTGGCGGCCTCAGCAGCTGCGGCAGCATCCTTTGCCTCCTTGAGAGCCCCGCCAAATGTCTACTCTCGCGCGACAAGCTCCTCCTCGTGGCTGTCGAGATTGACCTTCCGCTGCGTCAACTCGCCTTCCCGCGCAAACAGCTCCTCGGCGGCAAGCCGTTGTTGCTCTTCAGCTTCGGCCTTCTCGAGGAGGAAGGCTTTCCGCGCATCGACAAGTTGTGCCCGCTCCTCTGCAATGGACCAGAGGGCTTCCTGATTGCGTTCCCGGAGCTCCTCCGCGCGCTTCTCGATGTCCACTCCCGCCTGCGCGACAAGCGCTTCCCGGGATTCCACCTTGGCTTGTCGGTAGCGGTAGGCGGCGGCAGCCTCTGCGGTGTTCCTCCTCGGGCTGCGCCGCTCTCTGCTCGGCAGCGTCAACCAGCGTCGGCCAGTGAGCAAAGCACTTCTCGTCAAGAACTTCTCCTTGACCGGCGCCCGGGCTTGGCGCCCGGGGAGCTTGATGAAAACGCCATCGCCGGCCTTCAAATAGGCGCGGGCTGGGGCTCTTGGTCTGGTGCTGCGGTGGCAGCGGAGGGATCGGCGGTCGGCGTGGCGCCTTGCGCTCCTGCGACCTCGAGGTCGTCGGTCTGATCGCCGGACCCCTCGCCCGGCTCTGCGGGCGGTAACTGGCGGCCTCCTGTTGGCGGGATCAGCGGCGCCGGCCTCTTCTTGGTGGCGCGGCGTTGTTGGTGTTGCCTGTGCGTTCTCCTCGCCGGTGGCCTCGGTCTCCATTGGCTCCGTGGAAGATGGATCTGACGGCCGGGAAAAGAGAGAAAAAGTCAAGCAAACATCCAAAAAGAAGATCAGAAGAAGATCAGAAGAAGAAGAACACAAGGGAAGTTTTCAGGCAAGAAGGGTTACCTGTGCTGGGATCTGCAATCATGGGCTCCACCACCGGGGGGTCGATGGTGCTGTCCCTTGTCGGAGAATCGTCTCTTGCCGGAGAACTGCCCCTTGTCGGAGACCTCTCCCTTGCCGGAGAACGCTCCCTTGCCGAGGAATCCTCCCTTGGCGGCGTAGTTGAAGCAGATAGCATCTCGGGGGCGGCTTCGGTTGCTCTGGTGAGGCTGTTACTGCTCCTACAAACCAATAGGCAGAGATACCAGCAAATAAAGAGCATCATGCATGCCCAACAGCGGAAGTGCAGATACTTCTTTTGGGGGCTGCGGCTGGGGGCTGCCGGGGAGTAGTTGCGGGTCGGCGAGGGTCTCGAGGCGCGCCCTGCTTGTCATGATGGGCTCATCCTCGATGACAATCACGGACCTTGGCTCTCTTCGCCGCTCTCTGGGCGAGGGTCTGAAAAGGAATGAGTTGAGTAAAGCAAAATCAGATCACGAGACAAAACAACAAAATTGAAGAACTACAAATACAGCAAAGAATCTTACTCTTCATCTTCCTCGTCGGAGCTGGGCGGAGAGGTCAAGTCCGGCCCTCTTTAGGCGCGACAGGCGGAGGAGTAAGGCTCCTTGACCGCTTGGCGGGGCAGCGGGATCAAGCGGTCGGGAGGACCCGCTCCATTGCCGCCTTGGCGTGAGGCGCTCCAGCGCACTTGATTGCTATCGCGGCGGGCGTGTCGCCTTGGCGGCCGGCTGTTGACCCGTCTGCCGCCCTGCTATGTCCCCAGCCTTGCGGAGACACCTTCTTGGTGGAGCTGGGGGCTCTGCTTGCGGCAAGCTGCTTGAAGATGGCGGGCCGCTCGCACCCTCGGCGGGCTCGCTCGACTCGGCGTCAGGCCCGGCAAGCTCTTCCTCGCCGGCAAGCTCTCCCTCGCCGGCAAGCTCTTCGGCAAGCTCATCTTGATCGCCAAGGCTTGCCGCCTCTGCCGCCTCTGCCTCCTCCACGATGAATCCAAACTCACCCGCGGCAGCGGCCGCCGCCGCCTCTTCTGCCCTAGTGGCGATGCGCCGCATCTCCGCATCGGTGGTGTCGCGGTTGAGGCTCTTCTGTTCGTCGGCGCGGACCACCACTTCCACCAAGCCGTCGAAGAACTGCTGCACGACGTCGTCTGCGGGCTCTTGCCAAGTTGGAAAAATTCCATGCGAATCGCTTCTGCGGCATCATTGCAGCGGATGCGATCGAGCAAAGTGTTACTGTGAGGACAACGCCCTCGGCAGCTGAACCATTCGGGATCTTTGAGGATGCGTCTTGAACAGCTCCTTGAGCATCGCGTCAGCTCAAAACGGTGAAGTTGAAGTTGAGGCCGGCGCAGCCTCATGATATCGCCGGGCCCCGAGCTCCCAGGCGGGTCTCCTTCTCTCTTGCGAGGCGATGCAGCGGCGAAGAAAATCAGCGCCAATAAGCGCCTCTGATGAGCCCAGCAAGCCTGAGCGCAAGATCCGGGTGATGGCAATCTTGACTTATCGTCGTCCGCGGCGAGGCGCTCAATCGTTGCCAAGCACTCTGGGGCTTGGCGGAAGCGATGAATGGCTGCGGGTTCTCCTCAACAATCAGCACCATTCAGCTCTCCCTCCTCCCACTTGCTGCGGAGCTCTCCTTCGAATCGCTTCCTTCTTGCGGCTCTCGAGATCGAGGCGATTCCACGGATAGGGGCTCCCTCTCTCAACTCGGGGCATAAAGAAATGGCGAGAAAAGAGCTACGTTTGGGTGGACTCCGACAAAGTTTTTCGCGAGATGTCGAAAACTGCCATGGTCGAGAACAGCATTGGGGTGAAATCAAGGAAGTGGAACCCGTAGGTGTTCATGATATCATGAAGAATTGAGAGAAAAAAGGCGAGCCCTTGATGAAATCGCTGCGCGAAGAAAGGGTATCCATTCGGAAGCAGCGGCGGAAACCTGCCGATGCTTGCGGATGTGCCAGCGTCTCCGTCGACCGAAAAAGGTAGTACCACTCCCTCGGCTCCTTCGCGCGGCGAGCTCGGGAAAGTTGCCGCTCCTTCGCGGCGCCTCGAGCATAGCGCCTCGGCCGACTTCCGGCCTTCCCTTTCCAGTTTTGAACCATGGCGGAGGTAGTGGGGGATCGAAGAAGTTGGTGGCGCCCGGCTGCGTAGAAGCGGGAGCTGCTCTCTCTTGGCTTTGGAAGAAGGGGGCGGCGGAGATTTACGAGATTGGGTAGCAGCGGGCAAGATGGGCGAACTGCCTGTTTCCTCTGCTTATAAAGAGGGAGGGGGGACGTTCCGTTTTCGAATAAGAACCACCCATGATCTCTCCCCGGCCTTGCAATCAATGCGTGCCGTTAGGGAAGCTGTGAATCTGAAGCAAGATCTGGCGTGGACCCAGGCATGGCGTGCCGTGCCTGTTTTGGGCACTGGCCCAATGGCGCTTCGGCACGTGTGTGGCCGAGCCGGGGGCTCTGTCCGGTGTACTAGAGTAGGGGTACCCTAGTATCCCGAACTTGTGCCGCAGGCGATCCGGCGCCAGCGGCAAGGCTTCTTGGGGTGACCGCCAAGGTCCTCCGTGGTTCCTTTGGAGCCATTCAAGAACAAAGTGTTCAACACAAGGAGACAAGACCCGGCAAGAGGAGCTTGCGGAGAGGCCAACGAGGCATCTCAAGGAACTTGCAGCGGCCGCCTCGCGTCCGGCAAGGCAGCGGCGACAAGCTTCCGGACGTGACAAGACAGCGACAGCGACAAGGCGCTTGCCACGGCAAGCTACCCTATGTACCCGGCTCCGCGCATCCACCAACATGCCATACAGGGGCCTTTCCGGTAGCGTGGCGAAGGCATGCAGCCAGCGGTGCGAGTGTAGCGGTCTTGACAAGATTGCCATCGTGGCAAGCGGTGGCGCCCTGACAGTCCTTTTTATGCCTTTGTTTGGGCGACGAGGGCGGGCATTTAATGCCCTTGTCCCCTACCGTCGGGGTTAGGTATGATACCTTATTGGTGGTTGTACCAACCACAACTCCTTTTCCATTTTTGCCCTCACCTACGTTGCCACATGTCGGTGACCTCTTTAGCATATAAAAGGAGGCCCATGCGCAACGCAGAGGGGGTTCGGAGCATTCGAAACCAGAAAATACTCACGCTCTCAAGCAAGAACTCAATACACCAGACAAGCAGCAGTAGGAGTATTATCTCTCCGGAGAGCTCCGAAGCTGGGTAAATCGCTCGTGTGCTTCGCCTCGATCCGCTCTTCATGCGATCTCTGCCCCCCGCCGAACCGTAAGGGGCTCCGGTCCCATAGGTGTTCGTTCCCACGACACTCCCGCGCCCCGCCATCGATCGTGCGACTACATGATGTTTGATTTACAGGTGAAGAACATTCTGTGCTGCCTTCAAGAGTTCAACAATGGCGTCCCAGGGGACGACAACGACAAGGACGGCGCGGCACGCCGCCTCCGCCACCTCCAGAAATAGTTTTTTTCTTGGGTTTAATATTGTATCTCGATCGCAAATGTTTTAGCTAGAACACCAGTATGCAAACCGACAGGTTCCCAAGGAAGCCAAGGGAAAATGTGCCGAGCAGGATTTGTGCAGCTCTTGATCGCATACGTTTTAGATAGAACACCCATATGCAAAGCGAGAGCGGGATTTGTGCATCTCTTCAATGCAAACGGTTGTTTTGGATGACCCATGTGCAACCACTTACAACAATTTGGTATGATTTGCATCTGTCATATTGGGTATGCTGCCATTTGTCAAACTTGAAAGATTGACATTTGTTGATCTAGTAACATTGCCATTTGTCAACCTTGTAACACTGCGATTTGTCAAAATATGCAGCTAAAAATAACTAGCGCTATCTAATTTTTGCAACTAAAATTCAGTAATTAAGCATAGATTTCATTCATAGATTAAGAAGTCGTGCTTAATTTATACAAACAGCTCAACTCGACAGCTGAACCGGCTAAACTTTTCCCCAATTGTTGCCAACCACGTACTGAAAATAGCTAGTTCTACTTTATATACTAGCTAATTTTAAGTGCGTTGTACAGTTCCACCACATCTATAGTTAGCTGAACTGAAAAAATAGCCCCTAAATACTACTACGGAAGGGCTTTGTACTTCTCCCGACAGCCTCTCCTCTATCGAGAGCGCTCGGTAAGAGGGAGCGGAGGAGGAGCCTACCGACGAGCTAGACAACTGCAATACGGTGCCTGCCGCTGCTGGAACTTCATCGACGCTCACCTCGAACGCCCTCTGCCGCTCCAGATGACCCCTCTCGAAGCAGTGGTTCTCGTTGTAGATCTCCTGATTCCTCGCCTCTGAGGCGCCGTGTGTCGTGGCCACGGCGGCGGTAAGGCTCTTTGCATGCTCGACAAGATGCTCCTCCTCCTCCCGCAGAAACTTGGTGTAGCGCGCAAGGTCGCTGACGCACGTGCCGGCATCCACCTCCGTGTCCCGCCTTCGGGCGGCGGTGGCGGAGTGGGAGATGACCCCGGGGGTCGATGGTGGGCTGGCGGCCACAACGGCTGACGATGGGGTGGCGTCCCGCCTTCGGGCGTGGTGGCGGAGCGGGTGATGACCATAGTGGCCGGCGGTGGGGTGGCGGCCATGATGGCCACCTCCCACCTTCAGGCCGCGGCAGAGGAGCAGACCATGGACCTGGCTTTGGACAGTGGTGTGGCGGCAACGACAGTCGGCAACAGCTTCTGACGGGCACTGGCGGCAGAGCATGCGGTGGGTGTTCCGCGCAAACCCAATAGGGACGCCACACGCACTACACTACACCGGGGACTGCACCATCGCCGCGGTGTAGCCTTCCAGCTGGAGCTGTCGTATGATGACAAGGAGTGCCTGAGCGACCAGGATGGACCGATGCCATTGGCGATTGTGGGAGAAGCATATGAGATAAGCTATAGGGAGGGAGGGGAAAATGCAACGCAGGACTCACAAGTCGTGAGGGTTTTTATAGCAGGCCGGTAAGCATTGGGATTTTGGGGGATTTCACCCAGTCGGGCGGGAAGCTTGCGCAGGAACCTACGAGGTTGCGCAGGAATGGGCTCACCGAAGATTCATTGGCGCCACTGTTTGGTCAAAAAAACGCTCCCACGTGCTGCGCAAGCTTGCGCTGTAAGCCATCTGCGGCAGCAAGGTGACAAGACATGCGAGAGGAGGACGAAAGGCCATATACACATCCGGTTAATAAAAAATGTTTGCGATTGAATTACCTACTATACACCTGTCCTGGTTTATAAGTAGGATTTAACTAATAAAATACGAATGCATGTCGCCAAAGATTATATTGTTGGATTCGTATTTGAACATAGTTTCCAATTATATAATTTTCATAACATGCATCAACATTTTGTTGGTTAAATTTGAGGGCAAAGTATGGCACATAATATAAAGGGGACTATAGACCAAGACGAAGGTAGTAGCACACGGCCGCTCTCTATGCAGCAACACAAGTGTCCGCCGACTTGTAGGCGACCATTTCTTGCGTATTCAATTGCTCTATGCGTGTGGTTGCTTGCGGTTGAGGCGGCCACGGTGTGCTCTACTCGTGTCCCGCCGTGCGCGCTCTGCTCTCGCATCCGTGCTCTGCCCGCGTCCCTCCACGCGCGCTGCCAGTGTTTGGGGCCGGCACATGATCACGCACATTCGTGTGCATGCGGTTGTGCCGGGCGCGGCTCGACAATGCAGTTACCCGATGCAAAAACTGCCATGCGGACACGCCGAGAATCCAGGCCGCCCGGCCCCCTTTTATTCCTACGGCCATTTACCTTCATCTCTCGCGTCACACGACACAATAAGCACCTCCACGATGACACATACAGAGAGGACATCTAGCGGTTCCAACGGCAATCCCCATGGCTCCAATTGCGCTCCCAACGGCCAACGGCGACAACGGCGGGCAGTTCACCATGCATCATGTAGTGGACACCCATGTGAGGGGGAAGGCCCTCTCGGTGGTGTACCTGAATGATCCGGCATCAATGAAGAGCTCCATTAAAACTATGGAGCAGTTCCTTGCCGAGGACAAGTACCAAGTGGTCGGCTTCGACCTCGAGTACACCATCGGTCGTGCCAGGCACGATCAGAAGGTTGCCGTCGCCTAGTTGTGCATGCCACATGACGTCCTCATCTACCACTACCACCTGGCCACAAGGCCTTGCGAGCATTTCTCCAGGTTTATCAACAGCTCCGACTACAATTTCACTTTGTGGTGGACACCTGTGATCTAAAAGTGCTCAAGGTTTCGGGCTTGAAATGCCGGAATCTTGTCAACATCCAGGACCACTACAAGGTCTGGGGCAGCGACAAGAACAACTGAACTCCTTGGTTAACCTCGCCTCAACCATCATTGATCCGTACTACATGAAGATGAAGGATGAGAGCAAGAAGGATAAGGACACCCGGCACAATGTTTGGCATGAGAGACTAGATGAATAACACGTCAAGTACGCGGACAAGGATGTCCGTGTACACAAGCTACGAGATGTACAGGTGGATCATTGACATGAGGAAGTGTCTTCTTCATGCCCGAGCCGAGGGATCGAGCCACAGAGCAGTGGCGGGAGCATCTTAAGAAGTAGATGACTAGATGATCGTTTCTCCTACTTTAGAATGCATGCAATTGTTTATTGAGGTGCGTGCGAATGATCTATATAGTCACTTATGTATTGGATGTTTATTTCAGTTATATATATATATATATATATATATATATATATATATATATATATATATATGTTATTCTTACATGAAGCGAGCAAATCACACGGCTTATTAGCAGCAATCATCTATGTTATTATTGGTCTTCACACACATTTCTGATCACGGAACTGTTTGCCGCATATCACACACATATTGTTTAGTTGAACCGTTTCCATTGTGTTGCGCAATAAAGGCTGCAAAGAGGGATCTACAGCAGCAAGGTCTATCGAGGTCTTTGTTTTGTAATTTTTGACATTTCTTATTTTTTGAACACATGTTGATTGGCATGAAGAAGGTCTATCTCGTTACTTTTTGATAATTGTTTATACGCAAGCAACTAGTTTGCATTTTTGAAAGTTTTTTGTACGAATAGAATCCCACACGAACTTACTATAGTAACCGTCTGTGTTATAATTTCTCATCGCAAACAGTTCATCCGAGTGGGCTGTTTGCTGCATATCACACACATATGGTTTACACGAATCATTTTTTTCTTTTGGCTGATCGCAAATGCCGCATATCACACACATCTTGCTAAGATGAACCGTTTCCGTTCTCTAGCCTAATCAAAAACAGTTTGTCTGAGTGAACGTATGCTTTATATCACACACACCTTGATCTGGCTGACCATTTCTGTTGCATTCCCTAATAGCACACAGTTCATCGGAGCGAACTGTACGCCATATATCGCACACACATTGATATGGCTACCCATTTCTGTTGTCATTCCTCATCGCAAACAGTTCTGCTGGATCAACCGTATGCCCAGCATCACACATGCATGTAAAATCTGAACTGTATTTGATGTGTCCGCCATCGGAAATGTTTTACACGTTTTTGACGGGTTTTTACACCATCGTTTGTCATTATTGTATCGCACACAGTTTTGTTGAAGGGTCTCTAATCGTAGTGTCACATTAGCAGCATCCTGCAGTAGTGGTAGCCTCGCGGTGATCTGGGCTTCGCATTTTGCCCGTATCTCCTCAAGGACCTGCAGCCGGGGCTCTTGCACTAGATATAGGTAGCTCGTTACCCAGCGGCGTCGGGGTATGGCTAGTAGTGGCGGCGAACGACCATTGTAAAGTGGCGGCGGCAGTAGCGGACGGGAGGTGGGGAATGTGGACGGGTAGGGTTTTGATGCCGGCGGCCGGCTTAAATAGACGGGTTAGGGCACTACAAGGCCCGCCGAAGCGGCGCCACATGGTGCCATTGGTCCGATGGAGGAGACGAGCTTCGGACTGCCGAGTCTCGCCGTCTCAGAGTGTTTTCATGTGGGACCCCAGCGTCAGTCCTACGTGGTGGACACACCCAGTCGTGCCCAGGCTTCCCCATATCGGTCCTAGATTTGGGTTGGATATGAGGTGTACCAGTCAGCTGGGAGTTTGACACTAGTTGAAAACAAGGCATCAGTCCCGGTTCCAGAGGGCCTTTAGTCCTGGTTCTGGAACCAGCACTAAAGGGTCAGGACTAAAGCCCAAAACCTTTAGTCTCGGTTCGCTCACGAACTGGGACAGAAGGGGCTCCACATGGCTGCTGCAGGGCGCCCAGGCAGGAGGATCTTTAGTCCCTGTTGGTAACACCAACTGGGACCAAATGGCGGCTGGGGTTTTTGTTTTATTGAAGGGATAGGGTGGTTAGGGGTTTTGGAGGGTTAATTTAGGGGTTTGATCATATTGTATTAGTAGCTAATTGAGAGAAGTGACCTCTCTTTCTCCGTGCTTGGTCGACACTAGCTACTATACATATAGAGGGAACTCGACATGCTAGCTAGTAAGCAAATGAAGGAACCATCAATTACACAAGATTGTCATGAACATACACAGAGAGAAGTGACCTCTCTTTCTCCGAGAGATTGGTCGAACAATAAATTTTTCTATATCGATCCAACGCTTCTACATATATAAAATATAAAATCTCTTACAATCCCTAACATCTAAAATCCATTTCAATTTCCAAATGGTATTCTTCCTTCTCATTTATGACATGATCAAGAAAGAATCCCGCCAATTCCTCTTGAATTGCTCGTATGCGATCATGTGCTAGGAGTTCATCCCACATCTGCCACATCTAATTTAGAGAAGGGGGTCAATACATATATATGAATGAAACTCAACACAAATGATGGTAATAAACTAAAGTTTTGAATATTATTGTTTACGTACTTCATATTGTTCGTCAGAGTAGCCCCACTGAGATGTGGTCGCGTTGTAGATGAACTCGTAAACATAGTATCCACATAAATTATTCCCGCCTTCCTACCACAAGCACTTTACGAGAAATAGAATTCAATCAAACTGATAATCAAGCATGATAAATGGTATTGATGAAACTAGAATCAATGGGAGATGCGGGGAACTAGCTATTACTACTTACTTTCAGGTGTGTAAATCGCGGCTCCCTCTGCAGTCCTCGAGCTATTCTGATGAAATCTTTCCAAACCCTGCCAGACAAAGAAAATAATTACTTGATATCAGGAAATGAAGAAAGTTGCCGATATGGTGCGATAATGATCAATTGAACTTACTTCTAGAGCATTGCAGTCATGTCCGCATAGTCCTGGGGATCTTTTCATCTTGAGTTTAAGACAGTTACTACTCCCCGTTCAAGCTTAATCTCTAGCAAAATAAAGTGGAAGATACGCATGCATGCATAACTCATCAATTACATTACTATAATTAACCTCGAGTAAGCGCAACCGAATATGCACAAGACAGTAATGCTCACTTGTTGTAAGGAAAGAGTATTTTCCCTTTGTTTTGATTTCGAAGTAACAATTGTAGCAAGTTGTCCTCAGTATCTTTGACTCTGTTTTTAACCGACCATTCATTTATGATATTTGGGTTAATGAACCCAATGTCATAGATTTGTTCTTTTTTGCATTCAACGATTTTCAATCTGCATAATATAGTGAGGATAATTATATATACATGCAATGAAAGAGCCGAGCTATAGAGACTTAATTACAGAAGTAATACTTACAGACAGTAGCAAGTCATGAGTTGTTTGTCGAGGGTGTTTTGATTGAATAATTGGAATAACTCCATAAATTGAACATGAATCACCTCAGTTCCAAAGAGGTCATGATCCTCTTTAATTCCCAACATCAAACTATCCTTCCCAGACTTGCTGCAACTATGCATGTACCATTCATGCAATCTTTGCATCATCGTTGTTAGAGGAGGATGATCAGGTTTGATGAGAGGCTTCCCGTGCTCGTATTTGAAGATCTCTACTGACTCTAACATTTAAAAGTCTACATCGTCGCTCAGGTAATCACCAGAATTGGTACCGGGCAATAGCCCCGGATTATTAGCGATGACATCGCTAGACACCCTAAGCGGGGGGCACGATTGCTTCGCCTGTTCGCCGAGCTGGGGGCTCGTTTTCCCACTTCATTGTGCTAATCTTGCATCACTAGAAGTACTTCCCAATCGCTGGACATTTTTATATGTTCTTTTAATACAGCGGACATAGTTGGAATCGGGCAGAGGCAGTGGTGGTCGCTTCAGGGCATCAAGAGTGCGCTTCACTTTCACAGGATCTACCGTTTCCTTCGGAGGTGGAGGTTTATGTGCAAAATGGTCCCTCACTTTGGCAGCACAGATGTCCGCGTTTTCCTCGTCCGTCCTCTCATGTGGTAAATTTTCCAGAGCCTTGAGACATGGAACGCATTTGAATTTCTTCCCGCCTTTGCTTGTACTGTTAGCCGCGGCGGTGGTGTCTCTCTTGTGCCGTTACTAACGCGGCGGAGTCCACTAACACGCCGGAGGAGGCGGAGTGCTCCAACGCACCAGAGGAGGCGGAGGAGGAGGCGGCCGAGTGCCCTCACGCGTCGGAGGAGGCGGAGGAGGAGGCAGAGTGCCCTGACTCGCCGGAGGAGGAGGAGGAGGAGGAGTGCCCTGACTCGCTGGAGGAGGAGGAGGAGGAGGCGTCCAGTTTGCCGTGACAGAGCCACAGTAGGCTAGGGTTTAGTGCTGAGTCGATTCAGTTTCTGCGCGACTTATCTCGTAGGTTCGGAGTAGTTTTTGACGAGGTGTCGGGCCTGTGTGGCGGCAGCTGGGGTGTTGCTGGGTTACGTCCTCGTGAGCTTCTTCCCTCTTCCCCGAACTTTCCTTCATGCTCTACATCCTCAGGTCCCGGCCCTCGAGCGAGCTCAGCCGCCGCTGGTATGACAGGTCGCGATGCCATGGGTCAAAGCCAGGGGGTGAGGGCTGGAGAGCCAGTAAGAGCCCAGGAGTCGTGATGCTCAGGCACCCCCTTTTAACGTGTGAACGGATCGTGCCAGAGAGAGGGAAAGAAAGCTTGCAACGCCCCCAGCGCTACTCCTGGAGTGGGTCCTGCATACCAATCAGAAGGGGAAACAAGGTCTGTCGTTAAGGTTGCTAGCCAACCATTGGTCGCTCCGAGGGAGTGATTGGGGCACTGAGGGCCTGGTGAGGTGGAGCCTTGCGGTGCTGCCTCGGCCAGAGCTCAGCCACTCAGATTTATTGGCGTTGCAGGGACGGACCCGTACGCAAGTGCCATGCCAGAGTGAGCGGCTCCAAAGGTAGGCGTCAATCGAGCAGGCGATTAGGTCAAGCATGTTAAGCATGAAGGAGCAAATCCATTTAGATAGATGCAGAAAATCAAACGCCACTGGGTCGGGCCCGAGCAGCTTGGGGATAATGCAGCCCGAGGGGTGCCCCCAACAAGGTAAGCAGAGAAAATGAGCAAAACGGATACACGCCGCAGGGACGGACCCACGCGACCTTGGATTGATGCAGCCCTGTGGGCGCTCCTAGCTGAAAATGGAACTATGAAAGATGTCACCTGATACTGTTGAAGATGAAGGGATGCTTAAGTAGCAGACGACGCGCGGTGAGGAAGCCGACCCTCACGAGCTCCCGGGACCAGGAGCCTCGGGAGGCTCCGGGGGCACAGGTGGATCTTCGAGGACCATCTCCATCTCCGCCAGGACCGCGCAACACCTAACCTCCTGAGCCTCCAGAATGCTCCTCAGCAGGCACTGGTGAGCAGCGACCGTGTTTGGCAGGCCGAAAGGCATGTGAATGTAGCTGTGAGGTGGACCCTCGCATCGCCCCACGCGCGAAGGCCAGAGGCGCTCCTGAGACGCGGCTCGGTTGAGCCCCGGTGCGTCAATGCAGACGCGCAGCCCGCCATCCTTGCCTGGATGAGGGGCTGCGGTGGGTAGGCGGCGGCTGCCGTGTATGACTCTTGATTCCTGTAGCTCCTGAGTGTTTCTCGCGATGAACTCCTGAGGGTTTGGCCCTCCTTGCCTCATACCTTCCTAAGGGAAATGCGCCTTGAAGCACGCCTCCAAGTGGTGCCCGAGCGCCTCCCTTGTGACCTTGGCAAAGTCGGTGGCTCTCCGAGAAAGAGCCCCCGAGCCCTGCCCGAGGAGGGCGCCGGGCGCGCCTTCCTATGCGACAGAGGGTGGCGCCCCCTGAACGGGCGCGAATCCTCACACAACACCTCCGGAGGTACCCGCCTCCTGATGGCTTGGGCCAAGTGAGGGAGTCCTGGACTAGGGGGTGTCCGGACAGCCGAACTATCATCGTCAGCTGGACTCCAAGACTATGAAGATACAAGATTGAAGACTTCGTCCCATGTCCGGATGGGTCTTTCCTTGGCGTGGAAGGTAAGCAGCGTACGGATATGTAGATCTCCTACCATTGTAACCGACTACATGTAACCCTAGCCCTCTCCGGTGTCTATATAAACCGGAGGGTTTTAGTCCGTAGGACACACAACCATTACAACAATCATACCATAGGCTAGCTTCTAAAGTTTAGCCTCCTTGATCTCGTGGTAGATCCACTCTTGTACTACCCATATCATCAATATCAATCAAGCAGGAGTAGGGTTTTACCTCCATCGAGAGGGCCCGAACCTGGGTAAAAACATCGTGTCCCTTGTCTCCTGTTACCATCCGCCTAGACGCATAGTTCGGGACCCCCTACCTTGGTGCTTTCATTGAGAGTTCCTCTGTGTCGTCACCGATAGGCTTGATGGCTTCTTCAATCAACAACAACGCAGTCCAGGGTGAGAATTTTCTCCCCAGACAGATCTTCATGTTCGGCGGCTTTGCACTACGGGCCGATTCGCATGGCCATCTGGAGCAGATCGAAAGCTACGCCCCTGACCGTCAGGTCAGGTTTGGAAGCCTAAACTTCACGGCCGACGTCCGTGGAGACTTGATCTTCGATGGATTTGAGCCACAGCCGAGCGTGCCGCGCTGTCACGATGGGCATGATTTAGCTCTGCCGCTGGACAGTGCCCTAGTGGCCGCACACGAGTCCGCTCTGACCCACCGTTCGGAGCAGACCGTGCAGATTGAGGACAGGTGGCTGGACACCGCCTCGGGAGCTGCAACTTGTACGGCGATGGAGCCGAATACTGACCTTGTCCCTTATAAAGATCGTGAGTCCGAGGCGCCGGACTCCTTGCCGGACTCCGAACCTCCCGCGCCCCTGCCAATCGAATCCGATTGGGCGCCGGTCATGGAGTTCACCGCCGCGGACATCTTTCAGCACTCGCCCTTTGGCGACATCCTAAATTCGCTAAAGCATCTCTCGTTATCAGGAGAACCCTGGCCGGATTGCGGTCAGGATGGTTGGGATGCGGACGACGAAGAAATTCAAAGCCCACCCACCACCCACTTTGTAGCCACTGTCGATGATCTAACCGACATGCTAGACTACGACTCCGAAGACATCGACGGTATGGATGACGATGCTGGAGACGATCAAGAACCAGCGCCTAGGGGCCTTTGGAAGACCACCTCGTCATACGACATATACATGGTGGACACCCCAAAGGATGGGGACGGCGAAGAAGCAAGCGGAGGCAGATTCTTCTAAGAAACAGCCCAAGCGCCGGCGTCGTGGCGCTAAATACCGCCACAAGAAGAATGGAGATTCCGCACCGAGATAATAACACCCCGAGAGTGCGAAGACAACCCCTCCGGCAAGATTGGCACGGGGAGGGACGGAGTGGCCAGCCGAGAGAGAGAGGCGGATGAGGAGATAGAGGATGAAAATTACATGCCTCCCTCAGGAGCGAGGCAAGCCTCAACGACGGCAATTTGTCGCACCAGAGGATCCCATCGAACAAGGCGTTTTAAGCGCGGGCTTATCGCCACGGCAAATAGCCTAAAGAAAAAGCAGCAACAACTTCAAGCTAATCAAGACCTGCTGGCCGACAGATGGTGAGGTCCTCGCGTCAAGAGTATGAACTCGAGCGCCCTCCAAGAGCTACCCAAAACGCAAGTTGCTCCCCCGACTAGAGGAGGAAGCATATAAACCTTCATCACCAGCGCATAATACGGTAGACCGACCACCCCATGGTCGCGACAGAGAGGCATCTAGGCCCTCCATCAGGACCGCACCCGGCACGCTCGAAAATCTGAAGCCCACGAGGAATGCGCCGGACTTGCGGGATATATTGGAGGACAAGGCAAGAAAATCCAGATCTATCTACAGATCACGTGGGCGCCCCACAAACCACGAGGACTACCGTCGCGCCGGATACAGCAACTCCGGCTGGGCCGAACACAGCTGACAACGCTCTCTTGAGCTACGTCGTGATATTGCTCAATATAGAGGCGCCGCACACCCACTATGCTTCACAGACGAAGTAACGGATCATCAAATCCCCGAAGGGTTTAAACCCGTAAACATTGAATCCTACAATGGCACAACAGACCCCGCGGTTTGGATCGAAGATTACCTCCTTCACATCCATATGGCCCGCGGCGACGATCTCCACGCCATCAAGTATCTCCCACTCAAGCTTAAAGGACCAGCTCGGCATTGGCTTAACAGCTTGCCCGCAGAGTCAATTGGGTGTTGGGAGGACCTGGAAGCCGCATTCCTCGACAACTTCCAGGGCACATATGTGCGACCACCAGACGCCGATGGCCTAAGCCACATAATTCAGCAGCCAGACGAATCGGCCAGACAGTTCTTGACAAGGTTCTTAACAAAGAAAAATCAAATCGGTGACTGTCCGGATGCAGAGGCCCTCGCAGCCTTCAAACATAACATCCGCGACGAGTGGCTGGCCCAGCACCTAGGACAGGAAAAGCCGAAATCCATGGCAGCCCTCACATCACTCATGACCCGTTTCTGCGCGGGAGAGGATAGCTATCTAGCTCGCAGCAACAATCTCAGCAAAAATGCTGGCAGTCCGGATACTAAGGACCACAATGGCAGGTCGCGTTGAAACAAAAACAAACGCCGTGTTAACGGCGATAACAATGAGGATACGGCAGTCAACGCCAGATTCAGAGGCTCTAAACCCGGTCCGCGGAAGAAGACATTCAAAAGAACTACTCCGGGTCTGTCCAATTTGGACCGAATACTCGACCGCTCTTGCCAGATACATGGCACCCCCGAAAAGCCTGCTAATCACACCAACAGAGATTGTTGGGTATTCAAGCAGGCAGGCAAGTTAATTGCCGAACACAATGACAAGGGGCTGCACAGCGACGACGAGGAGGAGACTCGACAGCCGAACAGTAGAGGACATAAGGGTTTTCCCCCACAAGTGCGGACGGTAAGCATGATATACGCAACCCACAAACCCAAGAGGGAGTGGAAGCGTGCACTTAGGGACGTGTATGCGATGGAGCCAATCGCCCCAAAGTTCAACCCATGGTCCTCTTGCCTGATCACTTTCGATCGAAGGGACCACCCTACCAGTATCCGCCATGGTGGATTCGCCGCATTGGTTTTAGACCCAATTGTCGATGGATTTCACCTCACTAAA
The DNA here is from genome assembly GCA_021437245.1 of Aegilops speltoides. Lineage (NCBI taxonomy): Eukaryota > Viridiplantae > Streptophyta > Magnoliopsida > Poales > Poaceae > Aegilops > Aegilops speltoides. The sequence continues at coordinate 339,927,010 of CM038142.1, read as the reverse complement.
GTCCTGATGGGGCGGCGGCAGCCTTGAACCTGCTTTATCGAGGATACGGTCGCAAGATGGGCATAGACCCCTCAAGGATTAAACCTACAAAGCGACCTTCAAAGGCGTCATACCAGGTGTTGAGGCCAATTTGCGAGCTCGACCACACCGAAGTGGTCTTCAGATCCCCGGATAATTTCCGAAGCGAGGAGTTAATTTTCGACATAGTCCCGTTCTGCAGTGGCTATCACGCTCTGCTCGGACGAACTGCATTTGCAAAATTCAACGCAGTGCCGCATTATGCATACCTCAAGCTCAAGATGCCAGGTCCTCGTGGAGTCATCACGGTCAACGGAAACACTGAACGCTCCCTCCGAACGGAGGAACACACAGCGGCTCTCGCGGCAGAAGTACAGAGCAGCCTTTTAAGGCAATTTTCGAGTCCGGCCGCTAAACGACCGGACATGGCCAAACGCGCCCGGAGTAACATCAATCAAGACCACCTGGCACGTTCCAAGCACGCGTAGCAATGCGGCCCCAACCCCAGCCCTTGCACGATTGCAAGACCAGCTCTTCGCATACATCATTACGCTCTGGAGATACCATGCGCATAGGGGGAGGGGCACGACCACGACAGGCCCAGAGTGCGGCTTAACCACACCAGGGGCTCCCAAGTGTGTCACTCTTTTTTCTTCTTTCTTTATTTTTCCATAGGACTCCGTTCACCAGAGGCCCTATCCGGCAGTAGATCTGTCGAACTCACGATGCAACAACCAGGGAGGGACAAAGGCTACGACGAACACTCAGGTGGTCTCCATTATGAGCATTAAATTTGTTAAAATACACCAGTACACAGCCTACCCTTGGAGGGGGACATGATTAAACAGTCCAAACCCTTGCTTACCGCACCATTTGTATCGTTCTGCACTCACAGCAGAATTCCTAGAATAAACAATGCATCACTTTCTGTTTATAATTGCATTCCTTTCTTTTTATTATATGTTCATCTATGACATCTTGCATCCGTACACTTTGGTACGGCCGAATACACCAGGGGCTTATGTTCCCGCATTATGGTGTGATAAGTCTGAACACTTTCACAAGTGCGGCACCCCGAACTTATAGCACTATATGCATCGGCTCCGAATCATGTCTTGGGTCAATAGTTGGGTTTGCCCGGCTCCCATGTTTTGGTACCTTACGTTCCGTTTCTGTCGGCTAAGGTAGCACTGGGAGAACCACTGCGATTGCGCCTCGGTTGAGCTGGGCGAGCGCCTCAGTGGAGAAAGCTAAAATTGACTGTCATGATAAGGCGAGAGCTGGTCGCTGTTCGAGAGGTCTTTTCGAGTCCCTAAAGACGTATGCCTCTTAGAGCGAGGAACCGGCTGTGTCCGGCCAAGGCGTGGATAGCGCCCCGAATTCGGTCTTCCGAACACTAGGGGCTTCGCCGAAATTTAAAATTATAGAATTCTATGGCTAAGTTAGAGTGTTCAAGCATTATAAGTCCGGTTTCCTTGTTCGTTGTGTTGAGCGCCTCCCTAGATGGACCCAAAAATGGGAACAAGAGCGCTCAAGTTTATCCCGAACACCCCAGCACTCGTGGCATGGGGGCTGAAGCCGACGACTTGCCATCTCTCAGATTTGATAAACGGCCGCCTGAAGGTAATATTTTAAATTAAAAAGCGTTGCTAAGCGCATATGAACAAAGTTTTCAGTGCACAGGATAACACATTGCGAGTCTATTCAAAAATTACATCTCTAGGGCACTCATCCGCAATCTTGCGGGCACCCTTCCGGACACTCTTATAGTACATTTCGGGCGTACGATACTCCTTGCCCGCTAGCGGCGCGTCCGTGATAAGCTTCTCAGCATCCAGCCTGCCCCAATGCACCTTTGCGCGAGCAAGGGCACGACGGGCACCTTCAATGCAGGCGGAGCGCTTGATGACCTCCACCCAGGGGCATGCATCCACCAGCCCGCCGACGAGGCAAGTAGCTCCTGTGCATGGCCTCTCCGAGCCACGGCCGGACTATGAGGCCCTTCATGGCCTGCTTCGGCTACCTTGTGGAGCTCGACCAGCTGCTTCACTGGTCGCTAGGGGCACGGATGTCCGCCTCAGCCAGATCTTGAGACCGAAGACCTTCTCGGTTGAGCTCCCCTCCTCGGCCCGGTAGAATGCGGCAGCATCGGACACGCTATGAGGCAGATCTGCAAACGCCCCTAGAGACCTCCGAATTCGGGTAAGTAACAGCTAATTTACATTCACATGCTTGTTTTGCATGAAAAATGCCTTACCTGCCGCTATTTTCTTCACCGCCTCAATCTCCTGGAGGGCCTTATGGGCCTCGGCCTTAGCGGCTTTGGCACTTTCAAGAGCCGAGGCAAGCTCGAACTCTCGAGTATTCGAGTTGTGCTCCAAACTCTCATGCTTTTCCATGAGAGCCTGGAGCTCTTGCCACACCTCCGCCACCCGCGCCTCCTGCTTCGCTCACTCCGCTGCCTCGTGGCGCATTATGCTCGTCGCGGACACGGCCTCCTTCAGGGTTGCCACCTCGTTCGTGGCCCCTGCAGTACCCATGTTATCCTTGTTATTTCTATTGCAACCAAAATCCTTTTCTGTAAGGTACAAATTTAAAAGTGGTGTTACTCACCCTCTTTGTCCTCGAGCTGCTTCTTCGCAAGGCCGAACTCTTGCTCAGACCGCTCGAGGTCCTGCTTTAAAGCACCAACCTTCGCAGTTAGTGCGGCAGAGGTCAGCAGCGCAGCCTGCAAACCCATATTGACATAATTTTTAGCATTCCTGCGTATGTCTTTTTTAGATCCTCAGTCCGGTTTTTCTTTCCAAACACCGAACCGAGCATCAGGGGCTACTGTCTATGCGGTATCACATTACATATTTTAAACTTCTTACCTCAAAGCCTATTAGAAGGCTATTGCAGGCTTCGGTCAGCCCGCTCTTGGCGAGCTGAACCTTCTGAATCACCGCACTCATGATAGTGCGGTGTTCTTCTTCGATGGAAGTGCCGTTAAGCGCCTCCAACAAGTTGTCCGGCGCCTCCGGTTGGACCGAGGCTGCCGGCGTCACGGTCTTGCCCTTCTTACGAAGGGGCCGCCTGCCGGACTCCGGAACCACTGCGGGTTCCGGCATGGAGTCCGGTGCAAAGTCCGGGAGGCTGCCTTGCGGCACCTCCGAAGCCTCCTCCTGATGGGTCCCCTCCTGGGATCCCACCTCGGCATCGTCAGCATCACGAGGGGTGGAGGCGGTCGGAATGGAATCCACGTCCGATGGAGCCAAGGACCCGCTCGATGAAGCGGGAAGATCATCATCGGCCGGACTACAGGTAGTGTGCGGCATTAGAAGGACACTATGTGACACAAAAGAGAAATTATAAATCATTCAGGAATCTGGATACTTACGATCTTGCCGGAGGCCTAGCCCTTGAGGGCCACTCTTCGTCGCCAACGTTGGCGTTGGCGGAGCTGTCCGGGAGAAGAGTCCTTCCCCTCTTGGACCCGTCGGCCTCCCCCGTTGGGGAAGCCTTCCTTTTCCTCTCTCCCCCCTCCGGGGGAGAGTCCTCTTTCTCCTCCTCGTCTTCGGGGAAGGAGTCCGCCTTAGAGCCATCGGACGACGAGTCCAATAGCACCTGGCGCCGGGAACTTCTTCGAGTTCCCGTGGCCTTCTTCCTGGCCTTCTTCTCCGGCACCACATAAAGTGCCGGGACTAGCAGCCCCGTTAAACGGGCGTCCGCTGGGTCTTCGGGAAGGGGAGCCGGACAGTCTACCTGTCCGGATGTCCTCTGCCAGTCCTATCAAAGGCATCAGGTGTTTTAGATCCCACATAGAATTAAACTATGAAAGAAAATAAGTGTCCCATAGAGGATAACAAAGCTTACCTCGCCGGCCGGGCGCTTGGTGCTGAATCCGCGATCTTCAGTCGAGGACGCGGGGGCTTCTCCGCCCTTGAACAACACCCTCCAGACAGCCAGACGTTGTGCAAGAGCCCGCGAGGGTCCAAAGTCTTTGTGCCGGATCGAACTCCCACAAATTGAAGGCCCGCTGTTGGCAGGGGAGAATCCAGCGGACGAGCATGACCTGGATCACATTGACAAGCCTAAGCTTTTTGTTCACCAAGGTCTGGAGACAGGACTGGAGTCCTGTCAGCTCCTCCGAACTGCCCCATAGCAAGCCCTTCTCTTTCCAGGAGGTGAGCTGCATGGGGATACCAGATCTGAACTCAGGGGCCGGTGCCCATTTAGGGTCACGCGGCTCGGTGATGTAGAACCACCCCAATTGCCACCCCTTGATGGACTCCACGAAGGCCCCCTCGAGCCAGGTGACGTTGGGCATTTTGCCCACCATGGCGCCTCCGCACTCCGCTTGGACGCCCTTCACAACCTTCGGCTTGACATTGAAGGTCTTGAGCCACAAGCCGAAGTGGGGCTGGATGCAGAGGAAGGCCTCGCACACGACGATGAACGCCGAGATGTTGAGGATGAAGTTTGGCGCCAGATCATGGAAGTCCAGGCCGTAGTAGTACATGAGCCCCCGGACGAAGGGATGAAGTGGGAAGCCCAGTCAGCGGAGGAAGTGGGGAAGGAATACGACCCTCTCATGGGGCCTGGGGGTGGGGATGAGCTGCCCCTCGTCGGGCAGCCGGTGCGCGATGTTGATGGAAAGGTATCCGGCGCCGCGCAGCTTTTTGATGTGCTCCTCCGTAACGGAGGAGGCCAACCACTTGCCTCCCACTCCGGACATGACTGGAGAAGGTCGAGACAAGATGTGCGGACTTGGGCGCTGGAGCTCGAGTGCGCGGAGATGGATAAGCAAAGGAAGAAGAAGGCGTAGGTAAAAAGGTGGATCCTTATCCCCTTATATATAGGCGGACGAAGACTATGCGTCCCCACCGGCTTGGTAAAACTCACTTATCTCCCAAGCGCCACAGTCAATGGCGCGGTTGGGTTACCCATGTCCGTATTGATGGGAATCCCGGAATAAGGGGAACACGATCTCTGCTTCGACAAGATGTGCCAAGAAAACCGCTTCGCTAAACACGCTGAGGTGGTATAATAAAAAACGATTCAAGTAAAGGCTTGGTAGTGGCGTGACGTCATGCCACAGAATACGTCAGCAGATTGAACTTGTGTACATATTATTCTCTCTACGGTGGAATGTGGAATTTATTTTGCAGAGCCGGACACTATCCTGGTGTTCACAATCTTCTATGAATTATTCGGAGGAGGAACCCACCTTGCAATGCCGAACAATATGCGCGCCGGACTCATCATCATTGAAGCCTGGTTCAGGGGCTACTGAGGGAGTCCTGGACTAGGGGGTGTCCGGACAGCCGGACTATCATCGTCAGCCGGACTCCAAGACTATGAAGATACAAGATTGAAGACTTCGTCCCGTGTCCGGATGGGACTTTCCTTGGCGTGGAAGGCAAGCTTGGCGATATGGATATGTAGATCTCCTACCATTGTAACCGACTCTGTGTAACCCTAGCCCTCTCCGGTGTCTATATAAACCGGAGGGTTTTAGTCCGTAGGACACACAACCATTACAACAATCATACCATAGGCTAGCTTCTAGGGTTTAGCCTCCTTGATCTCGTGGTAGATCCACTCTTGTACTACCCATATCATCAATATCAATCAAGCAGAGTAGGGTTTTACCTCCATCGAGAGGGCCGAACACAGGTAAAAACATCGTGTACCTTGTCTCCTGTTACCATCCGCCTAGACGCACAGTTCGGGACCCCCTACCCGAGATGCGCCGGTTTTGACACCGACACCAGGCGAAGCCTTCTTCTTCTTAGGGAACGCCTCGGGAAGTCTCCTGCTCCTGTGATCTGGGTCTTCGATTGCCGCGGCTTGGAAGGCACGCTCAACAGAACACACTGCATCCCTTTCCTCACAGGGTACTGTGACGACTCCACCGCTTCCGGGCAGCTTGAGGACATTGTAGCCGTGGAGAGTCACTGCCATGAACTTGTCCAGGTGGGTACCCGAGGATGGCATTGTATGGCAGGCGAATATGGGCGACGTCAAAGTCAGCGAGCTCGGTGCGGTAGTTGTTGCGCTGCCCAAAGGTGACTGGAAGGCGAACCTGCCCTATCAGAACAGTGGAACCATCAGTGACTCCTGAGAAAGGCTTGGTTGGCTGAAGCTGATCGTATGGCACTTGGAGATTGTTGAATGTCTCGACGGACAGGACGTTGAGTCCTGCTCTGCCATCGATGAGGGTCCTGGTGACTTGCACATTGCTGACGATTAGGGAACAAAGCATTGGGAGGACTCCAGCCGTTGCTGTGCACTTGAGTCGATCCGCTGAGATGAACGTGATAGCGCACACAGACCACCTGAGAGGGCGCGTGGCCTCAAGCTTGGGGAGGACTGCATTCACCTCGCATGCAAACTACTTGAAGATGCGATGTCAGGCTGGGGCCTGGGCGCCGCCCAGGATGCAAGCGATGGCACGCGGCTCCTGGAAGCCCCCAGCCCCCTCGTCCTGATGCTGGTCTTCATTCCTCCTTGGCGGCGGTGGCAGAGGAGGGAGGCCTGCGTTGCCGTGCGGGCGATCCTCACGAGGCTGATCCCACCAACCTTCCTTGCGAGGCTGGTCCTTTCAATGGTCCTCGCGAGGCCGGTCACGCCACCCTTGGCGAGGGCCACCGTCTTCCCATCGTCCTCCACCTCTTCCTCCTCCTCGGCCATAGCCCCGATCGTTGCGCTCGGGGCGTCGGCCGATACGCCCATCTTGTACGGCCCTGAGCTCTTGGCATTCGTTGGTGTTGTGGGTGTGGAGGTCGTGGTACACGCAGTATCGGCTGCCCTTGGATGACTCAGGCTGATCCCTGCCTCGCTTGGTGTCTGGCTCTGCTGTGAGCACAACAGCTCCCTTGCGCATCATGTCCTTGAACTTGGGCTTCTTCTCTTCCGGATCAGCAGCCGGAAGCTCGAGGAGGGATAGGCGCTCTTCCTCAGCCATGGCGCACTTGGTCGCCAAGTTGAACAGCTCCAGGGATGTGCACAGGTCTTCATGGATTGCTAGCTCCTCTTTCATCTTGATGTCACGCACGCCATCAGAGAAGGCTGAGATGATGGCTTCCTCAGTCACCCTGGGGATCTTGAGGAGAGCGTTGTTGAAGCGGTGGATGTACTTATCCAAGGTCTCTCCTGGCTGTTGCTTGATGCGGCGCAGGTCACTCATGGCTGGGGGCCGGTCGCAAGTGCCTTGGAAGTTGGCGATGAAGCGGGTGCGCATCTCGTCCCAGGAGGAGATGGTGCCGGGGGCCAGGTTCAGGAGCCAGGTGCGGGCATCGTCCTTGAGCGCCATGGGAAACCAATTCACCATGACCTTTTTGTCCCCGTTGGCGGCTTCGATGCCCAGCTGGTAGAGCTGTAGGAACTCCGCGGGGTCTGCAGTGCCGTCGTAGCAAGGGGGCAGGTCAGGCTTGAACTTGCCTGGCCATGCGACACTGCGTAGCTCAGGGGTGAAGGCGCGGCAGCCTACGGTGGCCACCGGAGCTCTTTGCTGGCGCTGGGCTTGCTCCTGGAAGTTCCCACGCGCCACCGCTTGGAGCAGCGCGGGGTCTTGACGTGGTGGCGCATGGATGCAGTCATGGCGCACCGGTGCTGGGAGCACACGGGCACCTTCTTGGGGGCGAGGTCTTTCTTGGCAGCTCCTTTCTTCTCGCGCAGGCGCCGAACGCGGTGGGTCTCGTCCTGGGGCCGCGCGCCTTGGAGCCAAGGCACATTCTTGGGGAGGAGGTGGCGGAGGCACCTCTTGATCCACGCCTCCTGCGCAGGATGGAGGGCGAGGCAGCAAGAGATATGGCATAGGAGAGCCCCCTGCGGCGCTGACGAGCTCGGTGATGCGGGAGAACCAGTCCTCATAGAGGTCGTCGATGGGACGGTTGTGCAGGAGCTCATGCGCCAGGAGCAGCACGGCGTGCGCGTCCGTGGGGGCGCGACGGGCGTGGGACGACGAACCGGCTAGAGTCAGCGATGGGGTGGCGGTGTGGCCTTCCCGCCGCACCGGAGGATGCAGGGACGAGGCATGCTGCTCGTTCCCCGCCGGGCCAGTGGCGGCGTTGGCGGCAGGCGACGGGGAACGATGGGGGCAACCGCCGACGAGAGCCGTCTAGGTGACGCGGGTGGCGGGAGCAGCCCGACGAGCGTCATCCATGGATACGACAGAAGATCACATGCGAACAGCGGAAGAAAGATTCCGGCACACCCCTACCAGGCGCGCCAAATGTCGGATTTCAGGTTCCGGCAGACCCTTGAGGTTTGAACTCTGGGGTGCGCACGAAGATCTTTCCCCTACAAACTCATGTCTCGAATCCTCGCAAGGAATCTAGGCTAGAAAGAAGAACACACAAGGGACACGAGGTTTATACTGGTTCAGGCCACCATTGTGGTGTAATACCCTACTCCAGTGTGTGGTGTGGTGAATTGCCTCAGGGGCTGATGATGAACAATACAAAGGGAGAGCAGCCTCACGAGGGATTGTTCTTGAGCCAGTGCGATGAATTGCTTGGGTGAGTTCAGTCGCCTCTCTCTCTAGTCTATGCACAATCTGGATCTGATCCCCATCCATTTTGGTGGCTAGTCCTATTTATAGAGGGAGGCCCTGGGCCTCTTCCCAAATAATGAGCGGGAAGGACGCCAACAATTGGCCATTTTGAAGGGGAACATCTAGTACACTTATCTTGACTAAAGTTGGTCTTCGACTGGCAAAGACTCTGGCGGTGACGCCGTCCTGGGCTCCATGATTACTCCCATCATGCCATTCTGCTGGTCTTGGTCTTGTTGATCCGAAACGGTAACCTTTGTCTGATGCCTCGGCCTGTGCTTGCCCCCCCCTTGCACCGAAGGGGGAACAAGGACACTGCGCAGGCCGGCGCCCGCCTGCTCTCGGTCATCATGGCTTGCGTCACGGGCTCCTCGCGAGGTGCCCTGCCTTGATCTCTCCACCGCCTCACGAGCCTGCCTGATGAGGCTGCTCCTGAGGAAGCTTCATGTCGTCCGCCCCGCGAGGCTTGGCCCCTCGCGAGGGTCTTGAGCTTGAGCCGATGAAGCTGGGCTGCACTCGGCCCCCACTTGAGCCACGCCGCAGGCCGCAGGCAGGCGAGTCTGGGGACCCCCGTTCCCAGAACGCCGACACAGTTCAAGACCCCCTACCCGAGATCCGTCGGCTTTGACACCGACACACCCCATAGACACACAAGTTGATCTGTTGATCTCTCCCAGCCGTGTGCGGTGCCCCCCTCCACCATATTCCACCTCGGTAATATTGTAGCGGTGCTTAGGCGAAGCCCTGCGTCGGTAGCATCATCAACACCGTCATCACGCCATCGTGCTGACCTAACTCTCCCGTGAAGCTCTGCTGGATCGGAGTTCGCGGGACGTCATCGAGCTGAATGTGTGCTGAACTCGGAGGTGCCATACGTTCGGTACTTGGATTGGTCGGATCGTGAAGACATACGACTACATCAACCGCGTTGTGCTAACGCTTCCGCTTTTGGTCTACGAGGATACATGGACTCACTCTCCCCTTTCGTTGCTATGCATCACCATGATCTTGCGTGTGCGTAGGATTTTTTTTTAAATTACTACGTTCCCCAATAGTGGCATCCGAGCCAGGTTTATGCGTAGATGTTATATGCACGAGTAGAACACAAGTGAGTTGTGGGCGATACAAGTCATACTGCTTACCAGCATGTCATACTTTGGTTCGGCGGTGTTGTTGGATGAAACAGTCTGAACCGACATTACGCGTACGCTTACGCGAGACTGGTTCTACCGACTTGCTTTGCACACAGGTGGCTAGCAGGTGTCTGTTTCTCCAACTTTAGTTGAACCGAGTGTGGCTACGCCCGGTCCTTGTGAAGGTTAAAACATCACTAACTTGACGAAATATTGTTGTAGTTTTTATGCGTAGGTAAGAACGGTTCTTGCTAAGCCCGTAGCAGCCATGTAAAACTTGCAACAACAAAGTAGAGGACTTCTAACTTGTTTTTGCAGGGCATGTTGTAATGTGATATGGTCAAGACATGATGATATATAAGTTCTTGTATGAGATGATCATGTTTTGTTAAAGTTATTGGCAACTGGCAGAAGCCTTATGGTCTTTATTGCATAAGATGCGAGCGCCAAATAATTGCTTTACTTTATCGCTATGTGATAGCAATAGTTGCAAGAGCAATGGTTGGCGAGACAACCATGTGATGACACATTCATATAGATCAAGATGATGGAGATCATGGTGTCATGCCGGTGACGATGGAGATCATGATGATGCTTTGGAGATGGAGATCAAAGGCACAAGATGATGATGGCCATATCATGTCACATATTTTGATTGCATGTGATGTTTATCTTTTATACACCATATTTTGCTTAGTTTGGCGGTAGCTTTATAATATGATCTCTCACTAAATTTTAAGATAAAAGTGTTCTCCCTGAGTATGCACCATTGCCAAAGTTCGTCGTGCCGAGACACCACGTGATGATCGGGTGTGATAAGCTCTTGAAAGCACATTTGCTCCCTAGGTGGTTTTGGTAATTAATGACAACATACCTTGTGGTTGGACTAATGCTTTTATCAAGTATGTTTCAGGAAAGTCAATCACTCTGGCATGGCAAAAGGACTGGAAAGGTGGACTCCTAGGATGCTAAGGAAAGCATTGGCAAAAGCTCAAGACTCCATTTTTGGTTTAGTGATCGATGATCACATTGAGTCCATAGGAAAGCCAATACTATTAAAAGGGGATGAGGTTATGATGATGATCTGTTTGCTCAAAGTGCTTAATGATCTATCTCCCAAATAGTCAGCAATCCTTCATTCCAACATATGCTCATAAGTAATCTCGGTCCCACCGATTACACAAACTCAGTCACACCGAGATGAACCACCTCAGCCATATAGCCAAACCCTAGTAATTTCGGATTTTCCGATTCCAAACTCGGTCTCACCGAAACTAGTGTTGCCAAGCTTCTGTAACCTTCTGTAATCAAATCGGTGTCACCGAGATGATAAAGTCGGTCCCACCGAGAATGGCAAACCCTAGTCTTTGGAAGAATCGGACTAACCGAGATTGTATTTTCGGTCCTACCGAAAATCCCAACGTTCACAAGATTTGAACTTTCGGTCTCACCGAGTTGTCAACTTCGGTCTGACCGAGATTGGTCAAATGTGTGTAACGGTTGGATTTTGTGTGGAGGCTATAAATACCCCTCCACCTCCTCTTCATTCGTGGAGAGAGCCATCAGAAAGAACTACCACTCCTACCTTACATTTCTGAGAAGAGAACTACCTACCCTTGTGTTGAGATCAAGTTGATCCACTCCCACCATATGAAACTTGTTTTCTAGCCTTCCCAAGTTGCTTTCCACTCAATCCCTCCTTCCACCACAGCCAAATGAGTGAGGAGAGTTGAGTGTTGGGAAGATTATCATTTGAAGCACAAGAGCAAGGAGTTCATCATCACCAACACCATCTATTACCTTTTGGAGGGTGGTGCCTCCTAGATTGGTTAGGTGTCGCTTGGGAGCCTCCGTCAAGATGTGGAGTTGAACCAAAAAGTTTGTTAGGGCAAGGAGATCGCCTACTTCGTGAAGATCTACCCCGAGTAAGGCTAGTCCTCCGTGGGCGTAAGCCATGATGGCATAGGCAAGGTTGCTTCTTCGTGGACCCTTCGTGGGTGGAGCCCTCCGTGGACTCTTGCAGCCGTTACCCTCCGTGGGTTGAAGTCTCCATCAATGTGGATTGACGATAGCACCACCTATCGGAACCACGAGAAAAATCTCCGTGTCTCCAAATTGCGTTTGCTCTTCTCCACCCCTCCTTACTACTTGTGCAATTTACTTTCCGCTGCCCATACTCTAGTATTGCATGTGTAGTATGCTACTTGACATGTATGCATGTTGCTTGACTTGATCTCCATTGTGAACTTGACTAAAACTTGTCTTTGTTTTAAGAAAAATTTTATCTTGTCGAGTAGTCTAATCACCCCCCCCCTCTAGACACTCTTTCCTTCAACGATCCTACAATTGGTATCAGAGCTTTGGTCTCCATTGCCTTGGTTTACACACCATTGGAGGAAGATGGACGTGTCTACGTTTGGGAGTGTTAGTCATAGTGTGCCTATTCTTGATGGAGTGTCCTATAACTCGTGGAGAATTGAAATGCTTGCTATCTTTAAGATGTATAACTTGCGCAAATATGTTGAAACCCCATATATGCCTCCAATTGACCCCGTGCACCCTACTATGGATGAAGAGCTTGATTTGCTTCGTAACCTTAGAACTGTCAATCTTATCATTAGAGGTTTGCCCGATAACTTGCTTGAGCTTGTCACAAACTTTGAGTGCGCCCATGCTATATGGAAGTTCTTGGAAGAACTTTATCCGGACTACTCTTTGAGAGGTCTTGATGAAATTCTATACAAGACTGTTGAATTTGATATGTTGCGCCCCAATGATCCTAACTTTGACAAATGCTTCTTTGAGCTTCGTGATCTTATGAAAAGGAAGGGTGATTCCGGACTTATCAATGTTCTAGTTAGAAATGCTCTTGTATTGCATTCCGATGATTATTATCACAGTGACAAAACTGATGCAAGTCATTGTCAAATTGACCTAGGTGTTGATGATGAACTATCTATGGGTCAATATGACAATGAGCATGAGCATGATGACGATTACTCCGATTCAGACACCGAGCTAGACAAGATCATGAAGAGTCTCAATCTTATGGCGAACTTGAGAGACTATATATCCGGTGGAAAAGAGTGGATTCTTGATAGTGGATGCACCGATCACATGACCGGGGATGAAGACATGTTTCGAGAGCTCTCAAAGAACGATGGTCCACGCAAGTATGTGACTTTTGGAGACAACTCCAAGGGTAAGGTACTTGGCCTTGGTAAGGTGGCCATATCTCATGATAGCTCTATTCAAAATGTCATGCTTGTTGAATCACTTGGATACAATTTACTTTCCGTGTCTAGATTAGCTGACTTTGGATTCAATGTGCTATTCACTAAAGTAGATTGCCAGGTTTTTCGTCGTGACAATCATAACATGGTCTTTACCGGTATCCGTAGAGGTGATTTGTATATCGTTGATTTCACTAAGAAAGCTCAACCTAGAACTTGCTTCATTGCTAAATCTGCTAAAGGTTGGCTTTGGCATAGAAGGCTTGGACATGTTGGTATCGTAATCTAGATAAGCTAATTAAAGGTGATCATATTCTTGGTGTTAAGGATGTTTTCTTTGACAAAGATAGACTCTGCGAAGGCTGTCAAGCAGGAAAACAAGTAGGTGGAAGTCATCCGTGAAGAACATCATGACTACAAGGAGACCGCTTGAGCTTCTTCATATGGATCTCTTCGGTCCCAATGCTTACAAAAGCCTTGGTGGTAACTCCTTTGGTCTAGTTATAGTTGATGATTATTCCAGATTTACGTGGGTATTTTTCCTTGATGACAAATCGCAGGTTCGAGAGAATCTTCAAAACCTTTGCCGAAAGGCCCAAAATCAATTTGAGGTGAAGATCAAGAAAGTTCGGAGTGACAACGGGCGGAGTTCAAGAATGCCCATGTGGACTCTTTTCTCGATGAGGAAGGGATTCTACATGAGTTCTCGGCTACGTACACACCTCAACAAAATGGAGTTGTTGAGAGGAAGAACCGAACGCTCATAGAGATGGCGAGAACGATGCTTGATGAATACAAGACACCGAAACACTTCTGGGGTGAAGCCGTCGAGACAGCTTGTCATGCTATCAACAGGCTTTATCTTCACAAGCTTCTCGGCAAGACTTCATACGAGCTCCTCACCGGTAACAAACCCCAAGTGGGATACTTTCGTGTCTTTGGTTCAAAATGCTATATCCTTGACAAGCATCGTCGGTCTAAGTTTGCTCCTAAATCTCATGAAGGTTTTTTTCTCGGTTATGGATCAAACTCTCACACCTACCGTGTCTACAATAATTTTACCCGAAAGGTTGAAGAGACGGTAGATGTGAAGTTTGATGAATCTAATGGCTCGCAAGTAGAGCAAATGCCTATTGATGTAGGAAACAAGGACCCATCGGAAGCCATTCAAGATCTATCTATTGGAAAGATCCGTCCCATGGAAGTGAAGGAGAGTACCTCATCTACATATGTGGAGCCCCCTACCTCAAGGAGAGGTGAACCTCAAAACAATATGGAGGCTTCCACAAGTGGAACTCACCAAGATGAGGAAGTGCGACAAGAAAATCCACCACAACCTCCTTCTCCACCACCTCAAGACAACACCAACAACAATGATGAAGAAGAAGATAATGATGATGAGGAAGCTCAGCCACGACCACGACAAAAGCTATCCCGATTTCGAGCAAGAGTCAAGAAGTATCATCCCGTGGAACAAATGATGAATGACATCGACTCCGGGAGAATTACTCGCTCTAAAACTCGTTTAGCTAACTTTTGTGAGCACTACTCATTTATCTCTAGTCTTGAACCTATGAAGGTAGAAGAAGCGCTTGAAGACCCGGATTGGGTGAACGCTATGCACGAAGAGCTACACAACTTCGAGAGGAACAACGTTTGGACTTTGGTAGAGAAGCCCAATGATGACCAAAACGTCATTGGAACCAAATGGGTGTTTCGGAACAAGCAAGATGAAGATGGACAAGTCATCCGCAACAAGGCTCGTCTCGTAGCTCAAGGTTACACACAAGTCGAAGGTATGGACTATGGTGAGACTTATGCCCCCGTTGCTAGACTTGAGTCCATTCGCATTCTTCTTGCTTATGCCAACCACCATGATATTACTCTCTATCAAATGGACATTAAAAGTGCTTTCCTTAATGGTGAAATTGAGGAGGAAGTATTTGTGAAACAACCTCCGGATTTGTGAATCCTAAAAGCCTAATCATGTTTACAAATTGCACAAAGCTCTTTATGGTCTTAAACAAGCTCCTAGAGCTTGGTACAAATCTTGACTAGCTTTCTTCTTGAAAAAGGATTTGAGATTGGAAAAATAGACTCAACGCTATTCACGAAAAGGGTTGATGGTGAACTATTTGTGTGCCAAATATATGTTGATGATATTATCTTTGGTTCAACTAACCCTCTTTTTAGTGAGAAGTTTGGAAAGCTTATGTCGGAGAAGTATGAGATGTCCATGATGAGTGAACTCAAATTCTTCCTTGGGTTGCAAATCAAGCAATCTAAGGAGGGTACTTTTGTCTCACAAACAAAGTACACTAAGGATCTCTTCAAGAAGTTCAACATGCAAGAAAGCAAAGGTATGAAAAACCCCATGCCTACTAGTGGACATACTGACTTGACAAAAGATGGAGAACCTGTTGATCAAAAGGTTTATCGATCCATGATTGGTTCTCTTCTATATCTCTGTGCTTCTCGTCCTGACATAATGTTGAGTGTATGCATGTGTGCTCGATATCAAGCAGCCCCTAAAGAATGTCATCTTAAAGCTGTTAAAAGAATTGTGAGATATTTGATACACACACCTAACTTTGGCATATGGTATCCTAAGAGGGCCTCTTTCGATCTTGTTGGCTATTCCGACTCGGACTATGCCGGAGACAGGGTTGATAGAAAGTCAACTTCGGGAACGTGTCAATTTCTTGGACGATCCCTTGTATCTTGGTCCTCCAAGAAACAAAATTCGGTATCATTATCTACTGCCGAAGCAGAGTATATTGCCGCTGGTTCATGTTGTGCTCAGTTACTATGGATGACACAAACGCTTAAGGATTATGGGATACATGCAAGACATGTTCCTTTGCTTTGTGACAATGAGAGTGCAATTAAGATTGGACACAATCCCGTGCAACACTCTCGCACGAAACATATTGAAGTTCGTCACCATTTTATTCGTGATCACATTGCCAAGGGTGACATCGATCTTAAACATGTTCGTACTGACAAACAGCTTGCAGATATCTTTACAAAAGGCATGAGCCTAATTGACTAATCCCTGATATTTCTCTTATGATGATGATCTTATGTCTTGGACACATTTGCCCCCCTTGTATTGCATCTAACTCCTTGCAGGTACTTGGATGGTCTACATTCCACTAGATTACCTCTCACTCACATCATGAGTAATCTTGTCATTGACCAAGTATCTAGCACTTTGGGATGTTGAGTTCAAGGAACAAAACTCCACATATCCTTTTTGACACCTAATACACCAAGTATTTCACTCTTGTCATCTTGGATACTCTTGAGTATTTCCTTGCTTGCCTAACCCATGTAGGAAGATGAACTACACAATTGGAAAAGGTGCTCCAACTTCACATTCTATGAGCATCTACATCAAGTTCACCTCCATGAGTACAAGCAACATCAAGCCCAAGGTATGTTCTCACATCTTGAAGGAGCTTTGCTCAAAGTCATGAGTACAAGCAGCTTCATAAGATGTGATCACATCAAATGCTTAATCGAAAAATGGCAACCCCATTTTGAGCTTAAACGATGAGTATGACCTATGATCAAATTTCCTCATTTGACTTCTAAGTCAATATACTCAAACATAGGTGACTTTGTCGCCGACCCCTGTCTAGATGAAGTACATATGTTTTGGAGTTTTTCCATTGTCTCTGTTGATTCTCTCATTGAGTTTCCTTTTAAGCATTGTAACAAAAAAAAACTTCATCTAGCAATCTTTTTACTTTTTGAGAATATCCTTTTGGCCTTGATCAATTCCTTGAAAATCATTTCCAAATTCATTGCAAATCTCTTGAAATATTCCTTGCAAAGTGAGCTGAATTATTTCTGAATTTCCCTGGAATTAAACTCGGCGTCACCGACTTAAAACTTTCGGTCTGACCGAAAAAGGATCTGTCCTAAGTCCCAGACTTTCGGACTCACCGATCCAACTCACTTCGGTGTCACCGATTTTCTTTCAGGATAGCATCTTCTGCAGCTCAACTCAATGATTCCTTATGCATGTTTCTTATTGCACAAGTTGTGATTCTTAAGGATCCCACTTCTTTCCTTCCATCTTTCCTGACCTTCCTAGTCTACTGTCCTTTTCGGCACTTGATGTCAAAGGGGGAGAAGACTCAAGGGGAGTTTTAGGGGAGATTGGTAGATAAGGGGAGAAGAAGAACAATCTTACCTTAAGGGGGAGAGAACCACATCACATCAAAGCTTTGCCCTGTTCCACATTGGATATTACATTTGGCATCATTCTTTTGATTTTGCTGTCCTCACTCTCACAATTGGTATCTTATGAGAAGCAAAATCTCTCAGAGCTCATTGAAACTCTTTTAGTCTTGGGAGACATGTTTGCTGATTCAAGCTTGTGCTCAAAATGAGACACTCCTTATACATGTCATCCCTGGCTTGGTACTCTTGATGTTCCTGCTGTTGGTTGAAGTAATACTCTTGTGTTATCTAACCTTGTTTTTCCAAGTTTATTTCTTCAGGTACAATACCAAGGAACTTCAAGGTAAGTATATGCATCTTGCAGAATGTGCATGATGGTGACTTGCTTGTGAATACTTGTTTGCAAGAAATCACCATGCACATATGCATCATCTTTTACTTATCCTCATCTACTCTGATGCATATAGCCAAGCTACATGTAGCACATCTTGTTCTTCTCTCTTGTGTGCTTGTGGTAGTCCAAAACCAAAATCTATGGAAATCTTGCACACTTGTAGGGGGAGTCTGTGTACCACATGTTTGTCAAAGCTTTAGTGATAATTCTGTCTTTATTTCAGTAAGCTTTGATATCTTCTTGTGTGTGTTGCCATCAATTACCAAAAAGGGGGAGATTGAAAGCACATTTGCTCCCTAGGTGGTTTTGGTAATTAATGACAACATACCTTGTGGTTGGACTAATGCTTTTATCAAGTATGTTTCAGGAAAGTCAATCACTCTGGCATGGCAAAAGGACTGGAAAGGTGGACTCCTAGGATGCTAAGGAAAGCATTGGCAAAAGCTCAAGACTCCATTTTTGGTTTAGTGATCCATGATCACATTGAGTCCATAGGAAAGCCAATACTATTAAAAGGGGATGAGGTTATGATGATGATCTGGTTGCTCAAAGTGCTTAGTGATCTATCTCCCAAACAGTCATCAATCCTTCATTCCAACATATGCTCATAAGTAATCTCGGTCCCACCGATTACACAAACTCAGTCACACCGAGATGAACCACCTCAGCCATATAGCCAAACCCTAGTAATTTCGGATTTTCCGATTCCAAACTCGGTCTCACCGAAACTAGTGTTGCCAAGCTTACAGAACCTACGTAATCAAATCGGTGTCACCGAGATGATAAAGTCGGTCCCACCGAGAATGGCAAACCCTAGTATTTGGAAGAATCGGACTAACCGAGATTGTATTTTCGGTCCCACCGAAAATCCCAACGTTCACAAGATTTGAACTTTCGGTCTCACCGAGTTGTCAACTTCGGTCCGACCGAGATTGGTCAAATGTGTGTAACAGTTGGATTTTGTGTGGAGGCTATAAATACCCTCCACCTCCTCTTCATTCGTGGAGAGAGCCATCGAAAGAACTACCACTCCTACCTTACATTTCTGAGAAGAGAACTACCTACCCTTGTGTTGAGATCAAGTTGATCCACTCCCACCATATGAAACTTGTTTTCTAGCCTTCCCAAGTTGCTTTCCACTCAATCCCTCCTTCCACCACAGCCAAATCAGTGAGGAGAGTTGAGTGTTGGGAAGATTATCATTTGAAGCACAAGAGCAAGGAGTTCATCATCACCAACACCATCTATTACCTTTTGGAGGGTGGTGCCTCCTAGATTGGTTAGGTGTCGCTTGGGAGCCTCCGTCAAGATGTGGAGTTGAACCAAGAAGTTTGTTAGGGCAAGGAGATCGCCTACTTCGTGAAGATCTACCCCGAGTAAGGCTAGTCCTCCGTGGGCGTAAGCCATGATGGCATAGACAAGGTTGCTTCTTCGTGGACCCTTCGTGGGTGGAGCCCTCCGTGGACTCTCGCAGCCGTTACCCTCCGTGGGTTGAAGTCTCCATCAACGTGGATTGACGATAGCACCACCTATCGGAACCACGAGAAAAATCTCCGTGTCTCCAAATTGCGTTTGCTCTTCTCCACCCCTCCTTACTACTTGTGCAATTTACTTTCCGCTGCCCATACTCTAGTATTGCATGTGTAGTATGCTACTTGACATGTATGCATGTTGCTTGACTTGATCTCCATTGTGAACTTGACTAAAACTTGTCTTTGTTTTAAGAAAAATTTTATCTTGTCGAGTAGTCTAATCACCCCCCCCCTCTAGACACTCTTTCCTTCAACGATCCTACAGCTCTACGTTCATCTACAACGGGTGCAAGCCAGTTTTGCACATGCAGAATACTCGGGTTAAACATGACGAGCCTAGCATATGCAGATATGGCCTCGGTACACTAGAGACTGAAAGGTCGAGCGTGAATCATATAGTATATATGATCAACATAGTGATTATCACCATCGAAAACTACTCCATCTCACGTGATGATTGGACATGGTTTAGTTGATTTGGATCACGTGATCACTTAGATGATTAGAGGGATGTCTATCTAAGTGGGAGTTCTTAAGTAATATGATTAATTGAACTTTAATTTATCATGAACTTAGTCCTGATAGTATTTTGCAAATAATGTTGTAGATCAATAGCTCGCCTTGTTGCTTGCCTATGTTTTATATGTGTTCCTAGAGGAAACTAAGATGAAAAATGATAGTAGCAATAATGCGGACTGGGTCTTCGATCTGAGGTTTATCCTCATTGCTGCACAGAAGAATTATGTCCTTGATGCACCGGTAGGTGACAGACCTATTGCAGGAGCAGATGCAGACATTATGAACATTTGGCTAGCTCAATATGATGACTACTTGATAGTTTAGTGCACCATGCTTAACGGCTTAGAATCAGGACTTCAAAGACGTTTTGAACGCCATGGGCCATATGATATGTGCTAGGAGTTGAAGTTAATATTTCAAGCAAATACCCGAGTTGAGAGATATGAAGTCTCCAACAAGTTCTATAGCTAAAAGATGGAGGAGAATTGCTCAACTAGTGAGCATGTGCTCATATTCTCTAGGTACTACAATCGCTTGAATCAAGTGGGAGTTAATCTTCCAGATAAGATAGTGATTGACAGAGTTCTCTAGTCACTATCACCAAGTTACTAGAACTTCGTGATGAACTATAGTATGCAAGGGATGATGAAAACGTTTCCCAAGCTTTTCATGATGATGAAATCGATGAAGGTAGAAATCAAGAAAGAGCATCAAGTGTTGATGATTAACAAGACCACTAATTTCAAGAAAAGGGCAAAGGGAAAGAAAGGGAACTTCAAGTAGAATGACAAGCAAGTTGTCACTGCAGTGAAGAAGCCCAAAGCTGGACCAAATCATGAAACTGAGTGCTCATGCTGCAAAGGAAATGGTCACTGGAAGCAGAAATGCCCTGAATATTTGGTGGATAAGAAGGATGGCAAAGTGAACAAGGGTATATTTGATATACAGGTTATTGATGTGTACCTTACTAGTGTTTATAGTAGCCCCTGGGTATTAGATACTTGTTCGGTTGCTAAAAATTGGTAACTCGAAACAGGAGTTACAAAATAAACAGAGACTGGTTGAGGGTGAAGTGACGATGTATGTTGGAAGTGGTTCCAAGATTGATATGATCATCATCGCACACTCCCTATACTTTTGGGATTAGAGTTAAACCTAAATAAATGTTATTTGGTGTTTGCGTTGAGCATGAATATGATTTGATCATGTTTATTGCAATACAGTTATTCATTTAAAGTCAGAGAATAATTGTTGTTCTGTTTACATGAATAAAACCTTCGATGGTTATACACCCAACAAAAATAGTTTCTTGGATCTCGATCGTAGTGATACACATATTCATAATATTGATGCCAAAAGATGCAAAGTTGATAATGATAGTGCAACTTATTTGTGGCACTGCCGTTTGGGTCATATCAGTGTAAAGCGCATGAAGAAACTCCATAAAGATGGATTTTTGGAATCACTTGGTTATGAATCATTTGATGCTTGCGAACCGTGCCTTTTGGCAAGATGACTAAAACTCCGTTCTCCAGAACAATGGAACGAGCTACTGACTTGTTGGAAATAATACATACCGATGTATGCGGTCCAACGAGTGTTGATGCTCGTGGCGGGTATTGTCATTTTCTAACCTTCACAGATAATTTGAGCAGATATGAGTATATCTACTTAATGAAGCACAAGTCTGAAACAATTGAAAAGTTCAAAGAATTTCAGAGTGAAGTGGAGAGTCATCGTAACAAGAAAATAAAGTTTCTACGATCTGATCGTGGAGGAGAATATTTGAGTTACGAGTTTGGCCTTCATTTAAAACAATGTGGAATAGTTTCACAGCTCACGCCACATGGAACACCACAGCGTAATGGTGTGTCCGAACGTCGTTACTGCACTTTATTGGATATGGTGCGATCTATGATGTATCTTACCGATTTACCACTATCGTTTTGGGGTTATGCATTAGAGACAGTTGCATTCACTTTAAATAGGGCACCATCAAAATCCGTTGAGACGACGCCTTATGAACTGTGGTTTGGCAAGAAACCAAAGTTGTCGTTTCTTAAAGTTTGGGGCTGCGATGCTTATGTGGAAAAGTTTCAACCTGATAAGCTCGAACCCAAATTGGGCAAGTGCGTCTTCATAGAATACCCAAAGGAAACTGTTGGGTACACCTTCTATCACAGATCCGAAAGCAAGATATTCGTTGCTAAGATGGATCCTTTCTAGAGAAGGAGTTTCTCTCGAAAGAAGTGAGTGGGAGGAAAGTAGAACTTGATGAGGTAACTGTACCTGCTCCCTTATCGAAAAGTAGTTCATCACAGAAATCAGTTCCAATGATTCCTACACCAATTAGTTTAAAGGAAGATAATGATGATGATCATGAAACTTCAGATTAAGTTACTACAGAACCTCGTAGGTCAACCAGAGTAAGATCCTCACCAGAGTGGTAGGGTAATCCTATTCTGGAGGTCATATTACT
Organism: Aegilops speltoides; assembly: GCA_021437245.1. Taxonomy (NCBI): domain Eukaryota; kingdom Viridiplantae; phylum Streptophyta; class Magnoliopsida; order Poales; family Poaceae; genus Aegilops; species Aegilops speltoides. Next base: position 339,904,972 of record CM038142.1, on the reverse strand, counting down.
TGACCATGATGAACCTACGTACTACGATGAAGCAATGATGAGCCTAGATTCCGCAAAATGGCTTAAGGCTATGAAATCTGAGATAGGATCCATGTATGAGAACAATGTGTGGACTTTGGTGGACTTGCCCGACGATCGGCAAGCAATAGAAAATAAATGGATCTTCAAGAGGAAGAAAGACGCTGATAGTAGTGTTACTATCTACAAAGCTCGACTTGTCGCAAAAGTTTTTTGACAAGTTCAAGATGTTGAATACGATGAGATTTTCTCACTCGTATCGATGCTTAAGTTTGTCCGAATTATGTTAGCAATTGCCACATTTTATGAAATCTGGCAAATGGATGTCAAAACTGCATTCCTTAATGGATTTATTAAAGAAGAGTTGTATATGATGCAACTAGAAGGTTTTGTCAATCCTAAAGGTGCTAACAACATGTGCAAGCTCTAGCGATCCATCTATGGACTGGTGCAAGCATCTCGGAGTTGGAATATACGCTTTGATGAGTTGATCAAAGCATATGGTTTTATACTGACTTTTGGAGAAGACCTGTATTTACGAGAAAGTGAGTGGGAGCTCTGTAGCATTTCTAAAACTATATGTAGATGACATATTGTTGATTGGAAATAATATAGAAATTTTGGATAGCATAGAAGGATACTTGAATAAGAGTTTTTCAAAGAAAGACCTCGGTGAAGCTGCTTACACATTGAGCATCAAGATCTATAGAGATAGATCAAGACGCTTGATAAGATTTTTCAATGAGCACATACCTTGATAAGATTTTGAAGTAGTTCAAAATGGAAAAGTCAAAGAAGGAGTTCTTGCCTGTGTTGCAAGGTGTGAAGTTGAGTAAGAGTCAAAACCCGACCATGGCAGAAAATAGAAAAAAAAGAATAAAAAGTCATTCCCTATGCCTCAGTCATAGGTTCTATAAAGTATGCTATGTTGTGTACTAGACCTATTGTATACCTTGCTCTGAGTTTGTCAAGGGAGTACAATTTTGATCTAGGAGTAGATCACTGGACAGCGGTTAAGAATATCCTAAGGAAGGACTAAGGAAATATTTCTCGGTTATAGAGGTGACGAATAGTTCGTCGTAAAGAGTTATGTCGATGCAAGCTTTTACACCGATCCAGATGACTCTAAGTCTCAATCTGGATACATATTGAATGTGGGAGCAATTAGCTAGAGTAGCTTCGTGTAGAGCATTGTAGACATAGAATATTTGCAAAATACATACGGCTTTGAATGTGACAGACCCGTTGACTAAACTTCTCTCATGAGAAAAACATGATCATACCTTAGTACTCTTTGGGTGTTAATCACATAGCGATGTGAATTAGATTATTGACTATAGTAAACCCTTTGGGTGTTGGTCACATGACGATGTGAACTAAGGGTGTTAATCATATACAGATATGAATATTGGTGTTAAATCATATGATGATGTGAACTAGATTATTGACTGCAAGTGGGAGACTGAAGGAAATATGCCCTAGAGGCAATAATAAAGTTATTACTTATTTCCTTATTTCATGATAAATGTTTATTATTCATGCTAGAATTGTATTAACCGGAAACTTAGTACATGTGTGAATACATAGACAAACAAAATGTCACTAGTATGCCTCTACTTGACTAGCTCGTTGAATCAAAGATGGTTAAGTTTCCTAGCCATAGACATGAGTTGTCATTTGATTAACGGGATCACATAATTAGAGAATGATGTGATTGACTTGACCCATTCCGTTAGCTTAGCATTTGATCGTTTAGTATGTTGCTATTGCTTTCTTCATGAGTTATACATGTTCCTATGACTATGAGATTATGCAACTCCCGAATACCGGAGGAACACTTTGTGTGCTACCAAACGTCACAACGTAACTGGGTGATTATACAGGTGCTCTACAGGTGTCTTCGATGGCACTTGTTGAGTTGGCATAGATCAAGATTAGGATTTGTCACTCCGATTGTCGGAGAGGTATCTTTGGGCCCTCTCGGTAATGCACATCATTATAAGCCTTGGAAGCAATGTTACTAATGAGTTAGTTGCGGGATGATGCATTACGGAACGAGTAAAGAGACTTGCCGGTAACGAGATTGAACTAGGTATTGAGATACCGACGATCGAATCTTGGGCAAGTAACATATCGATGACAAAGGGAACAACGTATGTTGTTATGCGGTTTGACCGATAAAGATCTTCATAGAATATGTGGGAGCCAATATGAGCATCCAGGTTCCGCTATTGGTTATTGACCGGAAATGATTCTCGGTCATGTCTACATAGTTCTCGAACCCGTAGGGTCCGCACGCTTCACGTTCGGTGACCATTTATAATATGAGTTTATGTGTTTTGATATACCGAAGGTAGTTCGGAGTCCCGGATGAGATCCGGGACATGACGAGAAGTCTAAAAATGGCCGAGACGTAAAGATCGATATATTGGATGACTATATTCGGACATCGTAAAGGTTCCGAGTGATTCGGGTATTTATCGAAGTACCGGAGAGTTACGGGAATTCGCCGGGGAGTATATGGGCCTTATTGGGCTTTAGGGGAAAGAGAGAGGAGAGGCTGCGCACCGCCCAAGGCCTAGTCCGAATTGGACTAGGGGGAGGGGCTTCGCCCCCTCCTTCTCTTCTCTTTTCCCTTTCTTTGACTCCTACTCCTACTACATGGAAGGGGGGAATCCTACTCCAGGTGGGAGTAGGACTCCCCAGGGCACGCCATAGTGAGGGCCGGCCCCGGCCCTCCTCTCCTCCTTTATATACTGAGGCAAGGGGCACCCCATAGACACACAAGTTGATCTGTTGATCTCTCCCAGCCGTTTGCGGTGCCCCCCTCACCATATTCCACCTCGGTAATATCGTAGTGGTGCTTAGGTGAAGTCCTACGTCGGTAGCATCATCAACATCATCATCACGCTGTCGTGCTAACGGAACTCACCTGTGAAGCTCTGCTAGATCAGAGTTCGCGGGACGTCATCGAGATGAATGTGTGCTGAACTCGGAGGTGTCGTACGTTCGGTACTTGGATAGGTCGGATCAGGAAGACGTACGACTACATCAACTGCGTTGTGCTAACGCTTCTGCTTTCGGTCTACGAGGGTACGTGGACTCACTCTCCCCGCTCGTTGCTATGCATCACCATGATCTTACGTGTGCGTAGGAATTTTTTTAAATTACTACGTTCCCCAACAGCGAGGAGCCGTGAAATCAAGCTGAACAAGCTCCGTGGAAGCTATGCTGCTTATCCGCTGAGATGGTGGGGTAGCTTCTGGGGCAGCGTCGAAGCAAGGATCTTTGTGCCACTGAGATGGTTGGCCGGTAGCTCGCTGGCTAACGAGTTCCTCTAGCGCTGCTACTCTTGCATTGAGCTTCTCCATTTTGCTCACTTCACTTTCCTCTTTCTCTCTCGGCTTCTGTAACCACCGCTACTAACCCATGCACCCACGGAATGGTGTGCCTTGTGTTCGTCCAAGGTGCTCAGGATTCCCGAGGGCCTCTGTCAGCTCATCCTTCTCTCTGTTGGGAATAAACGCCCCTTCCTGCATTGCCCTGATATATTTCTGAAGCTTCTTGATGGGTATTGCAAGTTGCTCGTCCGTCCAACGACAGTCCCTTGTTTCTGGGTCCAAAGTTCCCCCAACCCGAAGAACCAAGTCCTTGAACGATCTGGCCAGTTCAATGTCGCTAGTTGGACCCCTTTATCAAGCAGGTCTTGCTGAGCTTTGTCCCACAACGGTCGGGCTTTGTAGTAGCCAGTTGACCCCGTGTGATGGTGATACTTCTTCTTTGCATCATTTTCTTGTTTGTCAGTGACCTTTTCAGACCCTTCTCCGATTTCTTGTAGACCACAAATGCGGGCCAGTGATCTCTTATCTTCTCATATCGACCGGTGAATTCTGGAGTCTTCTCTTCATCGACAAACTTTGTGCTCAACTCTTTCTTCCAGTTCCTAAATAGATCTGCAATCTTCTTAAGAGAAAATGCCTTGACCTTTGGCTAACTGGGTTATTCGGATACTCCTCTCGTGGGAGGCTGAAATTTGTCATCAGCGAGGTCCAAAGATCACCTTTCAGTCTATCCTGGACATAAGAAACATCAGGGTCGTCCTTACTCTTATTCCAATGCGGGATGCTGATCCGGACGCTGTCCCTAACAATAGCTCCGCACTGAGATACAAATATGTCCTTGGTCCTCTTGGGAGCAATCAGTTGGCCATCGTACGCGATTTCTGTGATCGTGCCTTTCATCCTGGCGCAACCTTTTGTTCGGGCCTCGTCTCTCTTACGGAAGTTTGGCCCAATCCGTAGGGCTATAAAAGAAGAAAGAAGTGTTAATATATGTACATACCAAAACAATTAATGCATCAAGTCAGCACAAGCTTAATTAATATATATATACCTCGCCAGACTTTGCAATAGCTCCCTCCTCCGTTCGGTCACCGGAGCCGCCATCATGATCTCCTTCCTCCGGCATTCGGTCACCGGAGCCGTCATGATCTCCTTCCTCCTGCATTGTTGGATCACCGGAGTCGTCATCCTCTCCTTCATGACCATCGGTGTCATTGAGAAACGACAAGGGATCAACACCGGCGAGGATTATATCCCCCAACAACTATTCTTGTTCTAAGTCTCTTTCCATAGTTTCTATAAATATTACAACATGGCAATATACAAACATGAGAGATGGATTAATTAGTGGCAAACATAGCCCTAGCTAAACACAACAAGGAATCATATGCATGCATATATGAGCAATGGATTATTTGCTGACCGCCTCTCTCATGCATGTCCGACGTCCCCCCTCATGTCAAAGTTATCGGTAGGGGGGAGGGGGTACGAGATCGACAACGCTCTTTCTTCTAGGGTTTGGGTGGCCTCGAGAGTTGGTCGTGCGAGCGAACCGGGAGTAAATTTTGAATGTATGAGTATTTTTAACTCATTTTAAATATATGAACATTTTAACTTAGTAACTTGGTAACTTTGTAAATTTTGAATATATGTTCAATTCCCGAGAGAGTTAGGGGTGTTATAACACGGCACTACACGATATACAGGTGAAGGGGGATAACATCCAGGAATGTTCGGACAGATGAACCGGAGGGAGACATATCTCATGGGTAACATCCGGAAATGTTTGGATAGATGAACTGGAGGGGGACTCCTCCCCTCATGTATGACGAGTTTTTACTCCCTCTCTCCCATGAACCATTCATTGAACAAACTTAATATGAGTTTTAACAGAAAACATTCATCGAACAAAATTAATATGAGCTTTAACAAAAAACATTCATCGAACAAACTTAATACGAGTTTTAGCAAGATCATCATGAACAAAAAATCTCATACATCTCATCTCATCTCATCTCCACATGACCATTATCTAAAAAAACAAAGCACCATACGCCTCATCTCATCTCCACATGAACATTATCTATCTATCTATTCATCTAAAAAACACATTTTTATTAGCAAGCTAATCTCACACCTTAGGACAATATCCAATACTTCTCCTCTCCACGAAAACATTTTTGAGATCTTTTACAACCACAAAAATTACTCCAACTTCTTGACAGTACCCACACTCCATTTCACCAAAAACCTTTTGATCCATAGTTCAAATTTTCAATTTTCATTCAAATGAAATTTGAACCAGATTCAAATTTCTTGCTGAAAACCTATTCTCACTCCAAAAGTTCTAAAAATTTGCCATCACCTTTGTCTTGCATCAGTACCTCATGGCAAAAAAAAAGAAATTCCAAAAATGCCCAAAGCCATCTAGCATTTCATCAAACACCTTCTATGCACTAATCATCACTGTAAAAAATTCAGAAAGTTCAGAACTGGATAGCGTTGTTGCTGCTCCACTCCTTCTCCTCTCCTTCACGGTGTTGTTGCTGCTCTTCAACGTGTCAGGGCCGGCGGCGACCATGGTGTAGTGGTAGAGCAAGGGGCTTGATAACCCACAAGTATATGGGATCGCAACAGTTTTCGAGGGTAGAGTATTCAACCCAAATTTATAGATTCGACACAAGGGGAGCCAAAGAATATTTCAAGTATTAGCAGCTGAGTTGTCAATCCAACCACACCTGGAGATTAATTATCTACAGTAAAGTGATTAGTAGAAAAGTAGTATGATAGTTTCGATAGTAGTAGCAATAGCAATAGTAACGGTAACAGTGATAGCATTGGTTTTGTAGCAGTAACAATAGTAACAGCAACAGTAGTAACTTAGCAAGATCAATCCGTAGGAAAATCGTAGGCATTGGACTGATGATTCGTTGGATGATATTCATCATGAGAAAGTCATAACCTAGGGCATTACGGCACTAGCTCCAGTTCATAAATATAATGTAGGCATGTATTCCATAAATAGTCATACGTGCTTATGGAAAGAACTTGCATGACTTATTTTGTCCTACCCTCCCGTGGCAGCGGGGTCCTATTGGAAACTAAGGGCTATTAGGGCTTCCTTTTAATAGAGAACAGGAACAAAGCATTAGCACACGGTGAATATATGAACTCCTCAAACTATGGTCATCACCGGGAGCAGTCCCGACTATTGTCATTCCGGGGTTGCTGGATCATAACACATAGTAGGTGACTATAACTTGCAAGATCAGATCTAGAACATGGATATGATAGTGATAACATAAACGGTTCAGATCTGAAATCAAGGCACTCGGGCCCAAAGTGACAAGCATTAAGCATGGCAAAGTCACAGCAACATCAATCTCAGAACATAATGGATACTAGGTATCATGCCCTAACAAAACTAACTTGATTACATGATGAATCTCATCCAACTCCTCACCGACCGGCGAGCCTACGAAGGAATTACTCACTCCCAGTGGGGAGCATCATGGAATTGGCAATGGAGAAGTGTTGGTGATGACGAAGATCAAAGATCCCCCTGTCTGGAGCCCCAAACGGACTCCAGATCTAGCCTCCCGATGAAGAACAGGAGATGGCGGCGGCTCCGTCTCATGAAACGCGATAATTGTTTCTCCTTGATTTTTTTCTGGAAAAATAGGATTTTATAGTGTCGGTTTCAGGGTCTGCGGGGCCACCAGGTGGGGACAACCCACCTGGGCGCGCCTGGAGGGGGTGGCGCACCTTGGTTGGTTGTGCCTACCCAGGTGCCCCCCTCCAGTGGTTCTTGGCTCTATAAATTCTCTTTTATTGTATAAAAAATTCTTGCAAAGTTTCATTCCATTCCGAGAACTTCTATTTCTGCACAAAAACAACACCATGGTAGTTCTGCTGAAAAAGCGTCTGTCCGGGTTAGTTTCATTCAAATCATGAAAATTAGAGTCCAAAACAAGAGGAAAAGCGTTAGGAAAAGTAGATACGACGAAGAAGTATCGGGGCTCAGGGGCACGCGGCGACGAGGAGCAGGGGACCATGGGAAAGGGGGCTCACTAGGGGGGCGCGGTGATGGCTGGAGGCCGGCGACGAGGATGGCTGGCTCGAGGCAAAACGCGGCGATAGGGACGAGGACGACGGGCTCAGGGCGGCACACGGCGACGGGGACGAGGACGGCGGGCTCGGGGAAGCGACGGGGACGGGGATGAGGATGGCGGGCTCAAGGAGGCCAGCGACAAGGACGGTGGGCTCGGGGAGGCGACAGCGTGGTCCGGCAGCCTGGTGGCATCAAGTTGGTCGATCATCGGCGCCGTTGGGGGAGAGGAGGAGATCGAAGGAAACTGAATGGCAAACTGCTAAGTGCTGCTTATATACCAAGAGCATTGATCCCGGTTGGTGACACGAACCGAGACGAAAGGGGGACCTTTCGTCCCGGCTCGTGCCACCAACCGGGACCAAAGGTCAATTTCACCAGCCCAAAGGGCGGGAAGCGGAGACCTTTGGTCCCGATTGGTGGCACCAACCATGACTAAAGGGTGGCATTGGTCCCGGTTGGTACCACGAACCGGGACCAAAGGCACCCTTTAGTCCCGGTTGGTGCCACCAACCGGGACCAAAGGCCTTTTGCTGTAACTGGCGTGGTGCGGTGGGATGTTTAGTCCCACCTTGCTAGCTGAGAGGCCTCGAGAGTTGTTTATAAGCACTACTGCGCCAAACCTCTCGAGCTGCTCTCAACTGCAGGCCTACAGGCCTAATCTCACACTCCTATGCATGTGGGCCTGCTGCGGGCCTCCATCCTGGCGCAACTAGCTAGTTGGGTTTCTAGTCGTATGCAGGCCGTGGTGGCCCTGTAGGCGGCACTTTTTAATGTTTTTCCTTTTCATTTGTTTTTTGCTGAATTTCATTTTTTTTAGAGTTTTTGAATGATTCTTTTTTGCTTTAGGTCACAAAAGTTATAAACTTTCTGTTAGTGCCATTAGTTTTCAAATTTGAATAGTTTAAATTTGAATTCTATGAAATTTGTGTGAATCACTAGTTTGTGAATAACTTTACTTTAAAATATATAGTTTTTTTAGTTGATCATAACAAAAAATATTTGATTCTTTTTAGTTGCATAAATTTTATATAATTTCAGTTGCATTAATTTTATTTTATTTTTGATTCTTTTTAGTTGATTCCTTTTGCTATTAGAGTTTTATCAAAGCTCTGTAGTTGATTATTTTTTCTTTTGCAGAATATTATAGTTTTGATTTAGTTGATCATAACATAATATTTTAATTGATTCTTTTTTGTTCATTCTTTTTGCTCTTAGAGTTTTATAAAAGTTTTCTAGTTCATTCTTTTTGCTATTAGTTCATTATGTGAGCTAAATGACCTTGAAATTGAAAAGCACTACAAATGAAGTCTGAAAAGGTTGAAATTTGGCATGGTATCATCATTTCAATCAGATAGTATGTGCTGAAAGTTGAGAGGGTTACGGCAAAACTGGATGCACTTTGTGTACAAAATGGACAATCTCTTCGGAAGTATCAGGGTTTCAGACTAAAACTCATCTGTTACAAATGGATTTCATTTTTTTTGAACTTATTTGAACTCCAGACTTTTTGTGCGTTCAAAATGCACCATTCAAAGCCACATCATCAATTCTCAACCATTTCTGACTTCATTTGGTATTTTTCATGCATATACTGGTTTTTCTTGAGCTAAATGACCCTAAAATTGAAAAGCACTACAAATGTACTCTGCAGGTTGAAAGTTAGTATGGTATCATCATTTCACCCACATAGCATCTGCTAAAAATTTGAGAGGGTTACGACAAAAACTGGATGCACTTTGTGTACAAGATGGACAATCTCTTTCGAAGTATTAGGGTTTCGGGCGAAAACTCATCTGTTACAAAGGGGTTTCATTTTTTTGAACTTATTTGAACTCCAGACTTTTTTTGTGTTCAAAATGCACCATTCAATGCCACATCATTAATTTTTCAACCCTTTGTGACTTCATTTGGTATTTTTCATGAATTTACTGATTTTTTAGCTAAATGACCCTGAAATTGAAAAGCACTACAAATGAACTCTGAACAGGTTGAAAGTTGGCATGTTATCATCATTTCACCCACATAGCATGTGCTAAAAATTTGAGAGGGTTACGGCAAAAACTGGACGCACTTCGTGTACAAAATGGACAATCTCTTTCGAAGTATCAGAGTTTCGGACGGAAACTCATCTGTTACAAAACTGATTTCATTTTTTTTTTGAACTTAGTTGAACTCCTGACTTTTTGTGTGTTAAAAATGCACCATTCAAAGCCACGTCGTCAATTTTCAACCATTTCTGACTTCATATGGTATTTTTCATGCATTTGCTGATTTTTTGAGCTAAATGACCCTGAAATTGAAAAGCACTACAAATGAACTCTGAACATGTTGAAAGTTGGCATGGTATCATCATATCACCAACATAGCATGTGCTAAAAAGTTGAGAGGGTTACGGCAAAAACTAGATACACTTTGTGTACAAAATGAACAATCTCTATCAAAGTATTAGGGTTTCGGACGAAAACTCATCTGTTACAAAGGGATTTCATTTTTTGAACTTATTTGAACTCCAGACTTTTTGTGTGTTCAAAATGCACCATTCAAAGCCACATCATCAATTTTCAACCCTTTCTGACTTCATTTGGTATTTTTCATGCATTTACTAATTTTTTAAGCTAAATGACCCTGAAATTAAAAAGCACTACACATGTACTCTGAACAGGTTTAAAGTTGGCATGGTATCATCATTTCACCCACATAGCATGTGCTAAAAAGTTGAGAGGGTTATGGCAAAAACTAGATGCACTCCGTGTACAAAATGGACAATCACTTTTTAAGTATCAGGGTTTCTCACAAAAACTCATATATATGTGACAAAAAGGCATCATAATAATAGTTGTGGAGAGAAAGTCTTCACTTTTTCTTCGCTTGTGTACTTTGCTTATTGTACCGTAACCATGGATAATCTTCATCATTTAACAGGGTGGAATTTCATGAAACTTCTCATATTCTTCAGACATGTCTGTCTTGCCCTCCACTCCCACGATGTCTCTTTTCTCTGAAAGAACTATGTGGAGCTTTGTCTCATCATATGATATATTCGCTTCCTTATCTTTTCTTTTTCTTGGTTTGGTAGACATGTCCTTCACATAGAAAACATGCACCACATCATTGTCTAGGATGAATGGTTCGTCTGTGTACCCAAGATTGTTCAGATCCACTATTGTCATTCCGTACTGTCGGTCTACCTGTACCCCGCCTCCTGGCAGATTGACCCATTTGCACTGAAACAAAGGGGACCTTAAAACCATGTCCATAGTCAAGTTCCCATATGTCCACTATGTAACCATAATATGTGTCCTTTCCCCTCTTGGTTGCTGCATCAAAGCGGACACCACTGTTTTGGTTGGTGCTCCTTTGATCTTAGGCGATCGTGTAAAACGTATTCCCATTTATCTCCTACCCTTTGTAAGTCAATACAGTCAAAGATGGTCCCCTGGCCAATGAGTACGACTCATCAGAAACAGTGTTGTCACCCATGAGACATGTTTGCAACCAACTGCCGAAAGTCCTAATGTGTTCACATGTAATTCGTTCGTCACACTACTACAGGTGTTTGGAGCGCACAATATTCTTGTGTTCATTGACATACGGAGTCACCAAGGTAGAATTCTATAGAACTGTGTAGTGTGCTTGAGACCAAGAATGCCCGCCCCTACATATTATTGAGTCCTCTCCCCGCGTGCCTTTTCCAGTCAGCCTCCCCTCATACTGCGATTGAGGGAGACCAATCTTTTTAAGGTCAGGAATGAAGTCAACACAAAACCCAGTGACCTCCTCTGTTTGATGTCCTGTGGAGGTGCTTCCTTCTGGCCTATCACGGTTATGAACAAATTTCTTTAAGACTCCCAAACCTCTCAAAGGGGAACATATTGTGTAGAAATACATGGTCCAGAATGACAAATTCGTCGACTAGAAGAACTAGGACGCGCGTCATGATAGTGAAGAAGGATGGTGGGAACACCAGCTCGAAACTGACAAGACATTGCGCCAAATCACTCCTTAACCTTGGTAGGATTTTTGGATCAATCACCTTCTGAGAGATTGCATTGAGGAATGCACATAGCTTCACAATGGCTAATCGAACGTTTTCCGATAGAAGCCCCCTCAATGCAACCGTAAGAAGTTGCGTCATAATCACGTGGCAGTCATGAGACTTTAGGTTCTGGAACTTTTTCTCTGCCATATTTATTATTCCCTTTATATTCGACGAGAAGCCAGACGGGACCTTCATACTGAGCAGGCATTCAAAGAAGATTTCCTTCTCTTCTTTGGTAAGAGTGTAGCTGGCAGGTCCTTCATACTGCTTTGGAGGCATGCCGTCTTTTTCGTGCACATGTTGCGTGCCTCAGGTGTATCTTTTGTCTTTCCATACACGCCCAAGAAGCCTAGCAGGTTCACGCAAAGATCCTTCGTCACGTGCATCACACCGATTGCAGAGCGGACCTCTAGGTCTTTCCAATAGGGTAGGTCCCAAAATATAGATTTCTTCTTCCACATGGGTGCGCGTCCCTCAGCGTCATTCAGAGCAAATCATTAACCATAGCAACTATGTGATCACCAGTACGGACGCCGGGCTTCTTCCGGTGATCTGCCTTGCCTTTGAAATGCTTGCCTTTCTTTCGACATTGATGGTTGGTCAGAAGAAATCGATGATGCCCCAGGTACACGTTCTTCCAGCATTTGTCCAAATATATACTTTCGGTGTCATCTAAACAGTGTGTGCATGCGTGATAACCCTTGTTTGTCTGTCTGAAAGGTTCTGAGAGCAGGCTAACCATTGATGGTTATAAAAAGCAACACATGTAGGTCAAATTCCAGCTGGTTGTCCTCATCCCACACACATACACCTTTCCCATTCCACAGCTATAAAAGTTCTTCAACTAATGGCCTTAGGTACACATGAATGTAGTTGCCAGGTTGCTTAGGGCCTTGGATGAGCACTGGCATCATAATGAACTTCCGCTTCATGCACAACCAAGGAGGAAGGTTATAGATACATAGAGTCACGGGCCAGGTGCTACGACTGCTGCTCATCTCCCCAAAAGGATTACTGCCATCCTCGCTTAAACCAAACCATACGTTCCTTGCGTCACCTGCAAAGTCCACCCACTTTCTCTCGATTTTTCTCCACCGCGACCCGTCAGCGGGTGCTCTCAACTTCCTGTCTTTCTTACGGTCCTCTTTGTGCCATCACATAAACTTGGCATGCTCTTTGTTTCTGAACAAATGTTTCAACCATGGTATTGTAGGAGCATACCACATCACCTTGGCAGAACCCTCTTCCTGGGGCGCTCGCCGTCAACATCACCAGGGTCATCTCGTCTAATCTTGTACCGCAATGCACTGCATACCGGGCATGCGTTCAAATCCACGCACGCACCGCGGTAGAGGATGCAATCACTAGGGCATGCATGTATCTTCTGCACCTCCAATCCTAGAGGGCATAGAACCTTCTTTGCTCTGTACGTACTGTCGGGCAATTCGTTATCCTTGGAAGCTTCCTCTTCAATATTTTCAGTAGCTTGTCAAATCCGTTGTCAGATACACCATTGTCTGCCTTCCATTGCAGCAATTCCAGTGTGGTACCAAGCTTTGTGTTGCCATCTTTGCAATTTGGATAAAACCCTTTTTTGTGATCCTCTAACATGTGATCAAACTTCAACTTCTCCTTTTCACTTTGGCATTGTCTCTTTTCATCAACAATGACCCGACGAAGATCATCATCGGGCACATCATCTGGTTCCTCTTGATCTTCAGCTTTCCTAGTTGTAGCATCACCGTATTCAGGGGGCGAATAGTTGTCATCATCCTCTTCTTCTTTGTTGTCTTCCATCATAACCCCTCTTTCTCCGTGCTTGGTCCAAACATTATAGTGTGGCATGAAACCCTTCTCAAGCAGGTGGATTTGAAGGGTTTTGCAGTTAGAGTAAGACTTCATATTCTCATAGATAGGGCATGGACAACACATAAAACCATTCTGCTTGTTTGCCTCAGCCACTTCGAGAAAATTATGCACGCCCTTAATGTACTCGGAGGTGCGCTTGTCACCGTACATCCATTGCCGGTTCATCTGCATGAATTATATATTATTAAGTGTGTCAACAACCATTACAGAACATCACAAATAGAGAAGTGACCAAATTAATAGAAGTTCATCATCACATTAAAATTAAAACCAAAGTACATTGGTGATCAAATGTTATTACTGAAAAGATAAATATATAAAGTTCATACATAGTTCTCGTTGAACAACATATAGCTCTCTAGAGTATCTAATTAAACCATACGTTGAAACTATGTAAAACATTTCAATGCAACAACAAATGCGATCATAATCGCAACTAAGGTAACAATTGATCCAATGGCATAATGATATCAAGCCTCAGTATGAATGGCATATTTTCTAATCTTTCTAATCTTGAAGCGCATTGCATCCATCTTGATCTTGTGATCATCGACGACATCCGCAACGTGCAACTCCAATCTCATCTTCTCCTCCTCAATTATTTTTAGTTTTTTCTTCAAATAATCATTTTCTTTTTGAACTAAATTTAACCTCTCGACAATAGGGTCGGTTGGAATTTCCAGTTCACATACATCCTAGATAAAAACAGATGTATCACATTGGTCGTCATAATTGTTATAAACACTAAATAAAACAAATAGTTATAAAAAATCATATATACGACATCCGAATCATAGACAGGACGAGGGCTGACGAAGGTGGATACCAAAACTATCGCACTATATAATAAAAAACAATAATAAAAGTAAGAAAATTATACAAGTATCTATCTAAATCATACAAGTAAGAATTTTCTTTCTTTTAGAAAGAAGATAACAACGAGAGGCTCACCACGGTGGTGCCGGCGACGAGACCGGCGCGGGCCATCGATGGCCGTGAGGACGGGGACGGGACAGGACGAACCGCCAAACCTAGACAAATCTTGAGAAAAATGGAGATTGGACAAGGAGCTTCGAGAGGAGAAAGCTTAAGTGTGGCTCGGACATTTCATCGAACACCTCATGTGCATAGGAGGTGAGCTAGAGCACCACAAAGCTCTCCCACGGCCGGCCAAAAAAACAGAGCAGTGGCTCGGCTCGCGGGTAGGGGTGGGGGTATATATAGGCCTCTCTTTAGTCCTAGTTTGTGGCTAAAACTGGGACTAAAGGACAATCTTTGGTCCCGGTTCAAGCCATAAACCGGGACTAATGGTGGTGGGCCAGGAGCGAGGCACATTGGTTCCGGTTCGTGTCTGGAACCTGGACCAAAGGGTCAGGCGAACCGGGACCAATGGCCCACGAGGCCCGGCCGGCGCCCTAACGAACCGGGACTGATGCCCCCTTCGGTCCCGGTTCATGAGTGAACTGGGTTTAATGCCCTTACCCAGGGCTCAACCAAAGCCCTGTTTTCTACTAGTGTGAGGCCCATTTGAGGCGTCCGTCTGGATTGATTTTTTTTTACCAGTCGCATTGACCAGACCGTCCGCCCGGGCCTTTGGGGCGGGTGTTGGGCGCCCGGCTGTAGATGCTCTAACCTTTGATACTTCATTTTGAGTCAATAAAGTCTATCCTTCGTCAAAAAATTGTGGTAAATGTGGAGTCAAAGGAAGGATGAAAAATAAATAGCCATATATTTGCTACTAGTAGCAAGCTTCACAAAGTACGCACGCGGTCATGTGCGTGCATGCATGCCAAGTACCAAAGCAAGCAAGGACGAGACGATCAAGCGCATACCTAAAAAGAAATGGCAGCAGATCAGCGCGGGAGATACGCACGCAGCACGCTGGCCAGCTTACCCCGCGCGGGATCTAACTAACCAACCTGGGCTTGCACGGCCATGGCCTGCATGCAGATAAAGAGAGACGAGAACGAGACGAGTGCATGCAATGCAGTGCAGTGCATGCAAGGTGCCAAGGTAGTACAGTGCAAGCTAGGCTCCCACGATCTCGATATGGTGCGCGCTTTTCCCCCGTGCGATGACTAGCTTTGGTCCTTTGGCCTCACCCATCATGCACGTACGAGCCCTGCCAGAGACGCGCGACGACCATCCGACGGCCGTCCGTGAGGGACCAGGCCAGGCCGCCTCGAGATCCGGAGCCTACCCAACCTGACCAAAGCGAGCGCTTTCACGAAAGCTTGGAGAGGCTTAGGGTTTTAATATCACTTTGGTAGTTAGGTTATCATCCCTGGTCGAATTAACAACGCAAAGGTAGGCAGCATGTGCAGGCAAATGAATCGTCCGTAGGAACTTTCGTGCAGATATCTCTACTAAAAAGCGAGTTTAACCTGCTTTCATTATTAGTTTGTACGTATATATAGCACGACCCCCTTTTAATGTTTTCGAACGCGACAGGGCCATTGGCTGCCATTATCTCACCCACATCCATGCAGTTGGTGACAGTTAGTAAAATAGAGAGAAAGATAAGAGAAAGCTGCCCAAGAATGATATCATTATGGCTCACGAAATCTCCAGATTCTGAATTCAATCTGCCGATATCTGAACACTTCGACTTAAGCATGAATGAAATTTTATCTCGGCAAAATGAAGGTCAAAATCCGACTAGCTCGAGACCTGTACGTAGTGGATGCAAAAGCCGGTATTTTCTCCCTCTCTCTCCAATCCGCTTGACAATTTCGCAGTAATGCTTCCCCTTTTGTGTACTATAAAGAGGAGGCTATGCCCAGGTCCTGCGTGTGATGTGCAGAATCATGCACCACCGGCCCGGGAGACAAAAGAACATCACCATGATGTAATATACTTGTGGTGTATTCGATCCAGCTAGCAATGCCGTCAAAAGTAAACGCACAGCCTCCAGATATTTGTCTCGAAACGTAGCAACATGCATCAGCAAATATGTTCAACATTGTACACATTGTCTGCTCAGGAGGTAACATTCTAGTCTAGGAAAAAGAGGACGATGTTTTTAGTATAATTTGAAACCTGTGGGAAACAGTGTAATACGCCCCCGAATGAAGGAATTGGTTCAAATAAATCTAACATGAGGTTGTCCCTGGCGAGACTTTGTCGGGCGTATCTCTCTAACACTGGCTTTTACCTGTGAGAAGTGTTAGGAAATTAGGCAGTTTTCGATTATTATTTTTTTTTGAAAAGAGGCAAAAGACTTGCCATTTCATTGATTAAGAAAAAGTGAGAATTGCCCGGTTAATTAACGGAAAACCGGACTAAAACCGAAACAATCCAACCCATAAACACATGGGCACCACCGGCCAACCTGGCCAACGACGTGGAACAGACTCGCGACGGCACATACCAACAGATGGCCACACGCACAACTGACAGCTCCAACTTTGACGACGAACATCACCAGGGAAATATGCAGGACTTGCGCCGACCGTGCCTGCCGCAAACGACCACCGAGCGCCGGTCATCGTCACCACCTGGACCCGCTCCACCGCAGCTCCGACTTCAAAGCAACAAGGCAAACCACGAAAGAGCACCTACGCCGGGAAGATCCGACTACCAAGCCCGAGCCGCGACCCAAGCTCCTCTTGACGCCATCATCGTTACCAAACAGAAATCAGCGCCCCCAAAACGGCCGCCTCAGCATCCACACGACGAAGATGCCGCCATCCACCGCGGCGAAGATGCTGCCATCCACCAGTCTCCAGTTGTAGCCAGCTCCGAGACGATGCCCCCAAGAAGGAAGAAGACGTGAAGACGCCTTCATCGTCCGATCCCGCGGATCTAAGGATTCCCTCCGGAGCCAAGGCCGCGGGGCGAAGCACCACACCCCAACAACGCTTCCAAGAAAGAGTGCGGCGTCCGCGAGCGTCGCCGTCGCCGGATCCGGCAGAGGCCGGAGAAGGATTTCTCCCGGAGATGCTCAACCACCACAAGCCCGAACCAGCCGGCCACCAGCCGCCACCAAACCAGCACCGCAGAGCACCGAGGGGAAGCTCCCGCCCGCGCCAGGCAGTTTCCATTTAATCCTGATTAGCATCGTCACAAGATTACTAACATGGTAAATCTCATATGGCAGATTACTAACATGGTAAATCGCATATGACATGTACTAGGAACATCTAGCACATGCACATATGGATCAAAGACACATGTCAACGGAGAAAGATTGAGGATATTCAAGGGCATCGGAAACTTCGGTGCAACATCATCTTCGGCCATGGTAGTGAAGGCAAGGTGGTTGTCCGTAGTAGAGGAAGTAGTCGAAGTAGGCGGACGGATGTCAAGAATGTAGCTGAACTTGAGTGAGCAGTCGCGTCGAGACACTCCTCAAAAATCCCATTGCCCCTTATCCGGTGTAGGTTCTCAAGAGATGCGGTTTTGAAGGCCTGCTCTCCTAGATATATGGTTGTGCACACAATCGTCGGGATGGGGTCACCCGAGAAGCAGCTCAACACTAGGAACTCACGTGCGCGCGCGAGTGTGTGTGTGTGTGTGTGTGTGTGTGTGTGTGTGTGTGTGTGTGTGTGTGCGCGCGCGTGTGTGTGTGTGTGTGTGTGTGTGTGTTTTCTGTTGTGTTTGTTCTATGGTCTCCGTATATCCTCTCTCCTCTACATAGAGGCGGCACGTGGGGCAGTGAAGATATGGAACTGAGATATGGTGGAAGAACTCTTTGGTGGTACAAAATGTATCAACAATGAGCTCGTGCATTGACACATACTTCCAGAGCTAGACATTGTGTTGCCATGCAAAAATTTAGTAGTTCTTATTGCAATGTGCATAATGTTAGCCCATTCTCGAACTAGACGCGCAAGCGTTACATGGCATTAAGTGAGGGAGTGAGTGAGTGCACGGTTTATTGCTCTCCTTTCTCATGCTACAAGGAGTAGTAGAAAAGCCATCCTCATATGTTGTTGATTCTTCTACCCCACTAGTAGTGTGCTACTACCTCCGTTTCAGTTTACAAGTCCTGCGCGTATACCTAGGTTGCCAATTTTATTACCCTAATATAAACTATATAACACAAAAAATATATCTTTTGAAAGTAGAAACTTCGAAGTTTATGTTGGTATATTTTTTGTAATATATGACTTGTATTAGATTGGTCAAATTGACGATCTAGGGGTACACGCACGCCCTGTAAACTGAGAGAGAGGTAATAGTAAACTTATACTCTTAACATTCAACTTAAATGTGGCCTTTGACATTTCAGAATTTTCACTAGGACAAGGTTCAAGATTTAGTGGGTCGAGGCCCGTAATCTTTGTACTTATAAAGGTTGGAGTTCATGGTGAGTTCATATGTGAGACCATACAAATAAACAAATGCACGTCTATCCACATGTGAGACTAGCCACCTTTTAAAAGATATAATGAACAAATATTACTTCTACTCGTTGTGAGACGTACCCAAATAAACAAAATATGCTTCTACCCTAATATGAGAACAACACTCTCATAAAAACATAGAATATAAATGCATATGACCCCAATTCAAAATAATGATCTTGAATTTAATTTCTCTGCCCAACCAATTCTTCCAGTTCTATAGCATAGCAGAAGATATCGAACACAGTGCAATTTCAACGTGGTCATAGGCGTTTTCCTCCTACCCACGATTGTGTCCGTTCAAATTACTCATGCCCATTCAAATGTGTTTCAAACTTGAAAATGTTATCTCGTTGTAAATCTTGCAAAGGACCTACAATGTTCGCTTAAAAATCGTCAATGACTACAACGTGACATTTCGTTATATTTACACTCTCTTTTTAATCATAAAACATGTAGTAGCAGTAAGACGCCATCATCTTTTGATGATCTCCCGAGCCATTAGTATCTCACCATCTTTTTATAGTTCCGTAGCAATGCACGGTCATTGTGCTAGTACTAACAATCTCCCACCACATTTGTTCTAATAGTACTATTTGATATGCCCGCAGTTTAGTGGAGACCGATTCCACATAGATATGCATTTACACTTATTCACAACCGAATGATGGAGTATCCCTTGAATTATCAGTCTTGCCTTAATAAGTTTCATTGCATGTTGTTACCCGTACATGGCTGTCAAGGCAACCCTGCAGGGTGGAGCATACAACTCGTACTCCTCGCCTTTCATGATCTTACAATAGATTATATGATCTCATAGGCTATGAACAGTAGTCAGGCTCATTTAGGTGTGTTCTTTAAGGATTACTCTGTTGGATGGTGTCTTCGCTTTCATAGAACACATGAAGAATAGCAAGCGTTCCTTACAATATCTTTGGGAGAACAACATCTTCAGCTAAGCGAGTTTATTAAAAGTTCAATCCAGTTGCAAATTGGTTTTTCCAGGTACTACTTCACCGTATTTTGGATCACATAGGTTGGGGTTCTTCTTCGATAACTGTTATGGTCTCAAGCCAATCTCCAACGATGCATAGTCAATCACATTTCTTGATACAACTTTTGTTAAAGGATATGTCATTTTTTAGTAGTTCGAACATAATTCCTGACATTATTACTCCAGAGTTTTTCAACCTCGAGATAGATTTTAATCTTTTTTTATATGTCTTGAACACTTCACATTATCCTCTTAAGTGTTCATTTTGACAATTACAGTTTCATTGTAATAGTCCATGAGGATAGTCGGTATGGGTTTTTCAACCACCAGCGTGTCCATTAAGATTTGGCGAGCCATTTTGCTTCAATTGTAGATGTGTCTAATGATGTGAGTTTTGCATCCATTGTTGACCTCATTAATATGGTGTGCTTGCAAGACTTCTATGAAAGAACGCTGACACCAAGAGTTAATATGTACGCACTTGTGTTCTTTATCTCATCAGCTTCATAAATCCAATTTGATTCACTATACCCTTCATGTACTCTTGGATATCGGGTATTGTGAATAGCATAGCTCATTGTCCCCTTTAGATAGCGCATTATTCTCTCAAAAGCACGCCAATGATCATCTTCGGGATTGGAAACAAAATAGTTTATTTTTCTGACTAGAAACAAGATGCAAGGCCTTGTGCCGCAAGCTAAATACATGCCCGACCAAATATTTGAGAGTATCTCAATTGATCTCTAGTAGCTTGTCGATTCTGTCGAAGGAACACATCAGGATCATAAGGAGTTGAAAAAGGTTTGCAATTGGAATATCCAAATCTACTCAGCACCTTTTCCATTTAATGAGATTGCACAAGACTAGTCCCGTTGTTTTCATTTCTCGAAAGCTTGATGTTGAAGATACCATCAACTTCCCCAAGATCTTTCATCTCAAAACATTGAGCGAAGAAAGTTTTGACCTCGCCAATGACTTTGAGTGTGGTCCCAAGGATTAGTATGTCATCAACATATAAGCAAAGGATTACTCCCTCAACCCTACCACAAAGTTAATAGACACATTTATCGGTTTCATTCATAACAAAGCTTGTGGAAGTTAAAGTTTCGTTAAACTTCACATGTCATTGTGTTGGTGCTTGTTTCAGGTCATACAAAGATTCAACAAATCAAAGCCTTTTTTCCTGACCTAGTGCCACAAATCGATCTAGTTCTTCAATATAAATTTCCTCTTCCAAGTCTCCATTTATGAAAGTTCTCTACACATCCATTGATGAACGATAAGTCCATGAGGCAGCCAAATATAGTAACACATGATTTGTGTTCAGCCTAACCACATGCGAGTAGGGATCGCAGAAATCTTTGTCTACTTTTTCAGTATAACCCTTGGCTACAAGCCTTGCCTTGTACTCCCTCCGTCCCAAAATAAGTGTCTCAAGCTTAGTACAACTTTGTACTAGCTCTAGTACAAAGTTGAGACACTTATTTCGGGATGGAGGGAGTAATTTACAATGATACCATAAGATCAGTGTTTTCTTTTGAATGTACATATACATTCTACTGCTTTGCAACCATAAGGACAATCAGTCATCTCCAAAGTTCCATTGGCTAAGATGGAGTTCATCCCTCTTTGAATAGCTTCTTTCAAGTAGTCTGCATCCGGGGAAGCATAGACTTACGAAATGGTAGCAGGAGTGACATCCATGAGGCACACAATAACATCATTGCCAAGGGACTTTGAAGTCTTTTATGTTTTTTATCCTTGGGAGAGCTTGATTATCATCCTCATCAGAACTTTCATCACTAAAATATTTGGAATCCTCCACTGAATTGAATGATTTAGGATCATATTCCTAACTAGACATGATTTGCATATTTATCATAAGAAAAATATCCTGAAAGAAATCTACATCTTTAGACTCCAAGTGGTGCTAACTTTCATGTCAGCTACTCCATATTTCACTACTAGAATCTATAACCAATGTTACGTACAACATATCCAAGAAAGACAATCAACTATCTATATATAGTCCAAGCTTGCCTTTCTTTAGAATTGGCACATTGACTTTCGCCAAACAACACCATGTAAGCAAGTAGGGGAATGTTAATATTTTCTTTTCCATTGTTAACACAGTTAATCTCTTTATTCTTGGTTGGAACACGGTTTAGGACATGACACAAAGTTAATATCGCCTCCCCTCACCATTCATTACATAAACAGTAGTATCTAACATGGTGTTGACCAAACTAGTTAGAGTGTCATTTTTTTGTTTCCACTATCCCATTGGAATAAGGGGAATTAGGAGGCGTACTCTCATGGATTATACCATGTTCTGAACAGAATAAAGTGACATCATAGGAAAAGTATTCTGCTCCATGATCAGACTAAATCCTTCTGACCTTTCTCTCAAACTAATTTTTAACTTCGACCTTATAGAATTTGAAGTAATCTAGAGCTTCATCTTTAGTTTTCATAAGATACGCATAACATTATTTAGTTGAATCATCAATTGAAGTAAGGAAATATTTCTTTCTTCCTTTAGGCAACACACCATTCATCTCACGCGATTTGAATGTGTCAACTTTAAAGGCATCCAATTTCTTTTCTCTGCAGCCTTGTGATGCTTATGAGCTTGCTTAGCTTGAACACAAGCTTGACACTTAGAGGTAACAACAATTTTGGATTTAAGCTCATACTAGCTATCCATGACATACAACCAAAAAATAATGTGGCAAAGTTGTGAATGCCAAACATTATTCTCATCAGAATTAGTGTAGACATGGTTGACAACTTTATTGCAGAAGTCCAATGATAGACAAAATAAACCTCCACATTCATAGTCCTTCCCAACAAAAGTTCCATATTTAGACAATAAAAATTTACTAGAATCAAACACCAATTTAAACCCATCTTTCAGAATATGGGATTTACTAACAAGATTATTCTTATTAGGAGGGACATACTAGACGTTATTCAGTTCAGGATCTTTCCCAAAGTAAACTTGAGATCGCCCATACCAATGCCAGGAATAGAAGCAGATGAATTATTCCACATTACAACGGTGGAATCATGGTATGTTTTCAAGAGGTAGACAAAGATATGTTAGTACACACATGAATATTAGCATTAGTGTCAACCCACCTATCGGTAGATTGACACATTGAAAGAATAGTACGTAAAATTACCATACACGAACATTCCCCGTTAGCATGAAAATGATCAGATTGACAGAATTAGGACTCTGTGTAGGATCCTTTTCCCAGCCATAGTGGTTCGGACACTTGGGAGACCAATGATCATCTGCACCCCAAACCCAACAAGGATCCTTCTCATTGTCCTTGCTTTGCCTTTTTGGTTTCTTCTTCTTCTTCTTCTTCTTCTTCTTCTTCTTCTTGAAGTTTGTAGTCTTGGAGACTTTGCTCTTTCCCTTGAGCTTGTGATCATTTTTCTGGACTACATTGGCAGCTGAATGGTCCTCTACTTTTAGCTTGTGTGTCCTTTACCCTCGGCTTATCTCAACATCAAAAGATCTAATGTGGATCTCGACATAGATCTCTTGTTTGTGATGTTTCAGACAAGTGGAGAAGTCCTCCACAAATGAGAAAAGTTAGCAACAATGCTCCCGACCACAAACTTGTTGGGCAACACACACTTAAGGCGATTGAGTTCCTTTGCCATGCACTGCCTCTCATGAACTTGTCCAACCATGAAACAGTTCTCAACCATTATGCAGTCAATGAACTGCTGTATAGCATACAGTTCACCACCGACAGCGGTGGTATCAAACTCGAATTCAAGTGCATTCCAAAGTTCTTTGGCATTATGCAAATATCCAACAACCGACCTGTCACTCAACACAATTATGAAGGCACTCACAAATATTACATCGGCCTCCGAGAATGATTTGTCCTATTCAAGGGTAAGTGGTTCACTTGGAGTGCAAGACGAAATCCAGTACACGTTCATAGAGAGGATCCACATGATGGTTTTAGTTTTCATCTCTTGAGTGGGTACCCGTCAATGGGCTTGATTTTAGAGCAACATCAAAGCTAGTCAACGAAAATTTCTTACATAGACAATGTTTTAGGATTATTAGGAAATTGGGTAGTTTTTGTTTAAGCTTAATCTAGATTAGCATTATCACAAGATTACCAACATGGCAAATTACATACAACAAAGTAGGAACATCTAGAACATACACATTTGGACCAAAGGTACATGTCAATACAGAAAGGTTCAAGACATATGAGGGCACTGGAAACTCCGGTGCAACATCATCTCCTCCCATGGTGGTGAAGACAAGGTGATCATCTGCATTAGATGAAGTACTCAAAGAAAGAGGACACCTACGATGTAGTTTAACTTCAGCGAGAAGTAGCGCCGAGACGGTCCCGAAAAACCTTATCGCGCCTCACCCGGTGCAGATTCTCAAGAGATGCGGTTTCGGAGGCCTGGTCTCCTGTGCGGCTGTGCACGCAGTCTTTGGTACGGGGTCACCGAAGAAGCAGCTCAGCAAGAATTCGTCCGGAGAGAGAGAGAGAGAGAGAGAGAGAGAGAGAGAGAGAGAGAGATTATGCTATGTTTTTTGTGTTATGCGTATATCATCTTTCCTATGCATATAGAGGAAACATGGGAGAGTGAAGATATGCAACTGAGACGTGGTGGAAGAGATCTCTGGAAGTACAAAACGTGTCCACAACAAGCTTGAATAATATTGACAGGTACACTGAGAGCTATGCATTGTACTACCATGCAAATATTTTTTTTTCTTCCAGCAAGGCGCGTAACATTAGTCCAAACTCAAACTCAAACTCGATTCATGAATTGCGACGTGCGTGCGTGACGTAGCATAGCGTGAAGTGAACTGAGTGAGTGAACACACGCATTATTTCTCTATTTTCTCATGCTACAAGAAGTAGAACAACCCACCTTATATATTGGTCATTCTACTACTCTAGTGGCAGAATGGTACTACCTACGTAAAGAAATATAAGAGCGTTTACATCACCAAAGTAGTGATCTAAACGCTCTTATATTTCTTTACAGGGGTGCTAAACTTACACAGTTGCCATGCATCTCAAAAGGATCGTTGATATTTCAGAATTTTAATTGGGCTCAGGTACAATATTCAGTAGGCCATGTACCATAAAGTATAAGAAATACAACACAATTAAACAGTTCATGGAATTCAACAGATTCAACTGGACATGCACCTCTGTTTACGTGTTTTCTGTTCCCGTGCTTTCGTATTGAGATAAGTGCATGTATATTCACACCTCGGTTCAACTTTAGTTTCCAATTTTATACTACAATATTGGTCACATCACAACCTTCAACTCACAAAACATTAGCATTTCCCCTCCCAACTCCCTCTACCAAATATGAGTTGTATTGTGTCAACTTTTTCTGCTTTTATTGCATGATGTCCAGTGGCAAATCAACCTTTGTTGAGTTTTTTTTCTGGCGGCGTTTGGCAAAGTTGTTGACACAAGTACCTTACCCTCGCAGTTGATGGATCTGTCACAACGGGGCTTTCTTTACCGAGTGTTGGCTAACAAACTTTCGCCAAACATTTTCTATTTTCTTTTTAAAAATGTGGAAACAGTCTGCCAAGTGCCTGAAAAGCACTCGGCAAACATATCCAGGTTTTTCCACTTGTTGCCAGGTGGCTCATTTCCAGAGGCACTCACCAAAGAGGGCCACGTTTGTTGGTTACACCATTTTTAGCTGTGAAATGACACGTGTTGGAGGCTGGTGCGGAGTTGTAGTGCTCGTCGGGTAGTTGCAATCCTCGCTGGCGATGCGTCGACATGGACAGTTCTGTGCCGCGACATGTCAATCTAGTCATAGTTGTGCATGCATGCATCCCTTTGGGCGTTGGCGTGATCCCATTAGTGGGGGCGTCGTGGAGGATGACAGGGAGACAACCTAGGGAGTGGCTTTCGGATCTACAAGATGGCTGCAACGGAGGCCGGATCTGGTCATCACCTTACGTTCAACCCCCCCTGCATCGGCACGGGTCGAAGGAGGTGCGGCAGTGACCAGATGAGGGGCATCGAGCAATAGCTTGCAACATTTTCTCCGGTGGTGTGGGCGGACAATGGGTAGATCCATTTTGGATGGTCTTGTATTGTAATTCTTTTGTTTATTTATTTATTTGGCATCTCCATCCAAATTTGGCTTTAATCATTATATATGATGATGTGGCCCAATTTTTTTTTTGAATTTTTTGGATTGCTTACCACATGTATCACGTGGTTGGTTATGTGCCCCAATTGATGCAAAGGCTGAAGTGAAGTTATCATGATTTAAAATACGTTTTGTACATGGAAGATTTTTTTTGGAAAGGAGGATGTACCGCCGGCCTCTGCACCTGGGCGATGCATGCATCCATTTTATGAATTCTTCACAAAACACTTACAAGGTAATACATCAGTAAGCCTGAAGCCACCATCTTTGGCAACACCTGTCGCTACTCCTCTTCCCGTGATGAAGGGGTGCCAAATGTTCGAGCTTAATACCAAAGAGACATCGCACCAACACCTAACATCTAATGCCGGATGTGCCATCCAAGCCACAATACCTGGACTGAATTACACACATTGGTCCGGCACACTTTCATTGGGCATCACATGCGCACGCTGCAAGGGCCGTCACGTCCGTCATCCATCGATCCATCCTCAGATCAGATACTGACGCATCGACCTTACCAGGCCTCTCTGCTATCGGCGCCACCAACTTTATAAATAAAACCCAGCCAATTCAACAAGGATGCAATCACGCACACACACTAACCGAGTCTTTCAAACGAGATCAGTACCAAGCGATTGATCAATCTAAAACGAATGTGTGAAGTCACGTAGGCCAGCAAAATGAGCCAGGTATTCTAACTTGGAGTACGAGGTCTAAGCGTCTCGTGAAGTGAACTGATCGCCTCCATCGCTAGCCGCATAGATGTAAATCAACATTTTCAATAGTCATCCGGATGCCTAGGAATATAATCACTCAACTGTCAACTTATTAAGCCTATTTTGGTTTTTTTGAGAAACTACTAAGCTTATTTCCAGTCCGCTGCCCTTTCATCATGCGCACAAATTATTTTACCTTTATGTTCAAAGCAAAACATGACGTAGTTTTGCCTAAAGAAAAGGACATCATGTAGTTTTATTAGTAGGACGAACATGGATATCGAATGGAAGTGTACACGACGTTGAGGGAGATAGGAATAGGAAGATGGCTCTCCTCTCCCCCCTCTCCCCTCTCTCCCTCGCGACGTCTCCTTTGTCCGGCGCAGTCCCGGCGACGCCCCTGCCTCGTGCGTCCTCCCACTCCCCCTCCCCTCCGCGCACTCCTCCGGGCTCCGCTCCGGCGTCGCGCGCAGCCCCCCTGCTCTCTGGCCTCTCCTCCTCGCTCAGTCCTCATCGCCCCTCTCCGGGCTAATAATTTCCGGGCTCTCGACTCGGACGGCTCCGGCTCGGATTCTGAGGCTCCCCCTCCCCCGTCCCGCCCGGTTCCGGCGTGCTCCCCCCCGGGGCTGCGGCAGCCGCTCGCCGGCGCAAGTTTGCGCCTGGAGGGCAGGGGCGGCCTGTCTGGCCTTCCGTGGAGTCAGATGGGTGGCGCCGCGTCTCGCGTGGGCGGCGGCGTGCTTCGTGCTGGTCCCCGCCTACGGACCCGCTGCGGTCTGCGCCGGCGTCGGCTTCGTGCTCTCCGGTGGGTTCTCGGGCTGGCTCGCCCTCGGGTGCGGCCTCCGCTGCTCTGGCGGCGCCGACGCCGGTGCCAACCCTAGATCTGGGTTCGGGGGCGGCGCTGGTGCCCCCTCCTGTGGCGCGGGCCCCGGTGGGTGCTGCTGGGCCTGGTGGGCCGGCCTCGGCCTTGGCTCTGGCGTCCTTTTCTGATTTCCCCCTTCCTTCTATGGATCCTGGGCTGCGGGCGGCCCAGGTCCAGCCCACCCCTCCTGTAAGGCTGTGTACCGATTCGGGCCTGGCTCGATCGGGGTACTTATGGGTGCGGAGGGGCGCGGTTCCCCCATTTCTAGGGTTTCCTGCCTCCTCCTTAGATCTGTTCCGCCACTGTCTCCCCATCTGGCGCTTCGTCAGATCTCCTCCTCCTCCTCCCCTCTCCCTCTCCTTTGCGGTGGCGGCGGCGATGGACCGCTCCCGTGCGTCCTCCAGTGAGGTGGTCTCCGGTCAGAAGCGGGGTCGTGGCGGATCTGGTGATGTGGACGCGGATCTGGAGTACGAGGCGGCTCTTCGCGCGAAGCTCCAGGCCTCGCTCGCCCCGGAGGTGGGATCGGCGGCGGCGTCCGCTGGTGTGTCTCCCCGCACCTCTAGGTCGGGCCCGTCAGCGCCTCTCCCCCTGCATCTGGTGCTCCTTTGGTTTCGGCCGACCCCTGGGAGGTGGCGGCGACCCGATGGGGAGGGCTCGTCGAGGCCCGCCAAGCGCCCCTCCGCTGCTGGTCTTGCTCCCGGGCGGCGCCGTGCGGCTCCGGCTGGGGGTGGGCCGTCTCGCTTCTTCCCCCGTGGCGTGTCGGGGGCTCTAGCTCGGCGTCCTGTCGGCCCCGTGGCGGGGCGGGGCTCCGGTTCTGGGTCTGCTGCGGCTGGGGATGGCATCCTTCCTCCTCCTCCTCGTGGCACTGGTCGCATCCCTCCCCAATCCCAAGTTTCCAACCACATCCTCACTTGCTTTGCGTGTCATCGCCCTGGCCATTTCCAATCGCGCTGTGAAAACCCTCCTTTCTGCCTCATCTGCAGGGAAGACGGCTACCTAACGGTGGACTGTCAGAATCGTGTCAAGCCTCCTGCGTTTGTTCATTATGGCACCAGTCTCCCTGGTTGTTCTTTCTTCGCTTTAGATAGGGGGATCCCTGAGGCTGCTCCCATCCCCTCCCTTTCCAATGTTGGCATTATTTCGGTCCAGGCTAAACGCATCTCTCCACAGATCCTTCTCGATGAGCTTAAGTTATGGGATGAGGGTGGATGGGATTGGCAGATCCGCCAGCTCTCAGAGTTCGAATTTGCTGCGAATTTCCCCTCTAAATAGAGCCTCCGGATGATCTCCTCTTGCTCTAGCTTCACGCTGCCTATGAATCAACTCGTGGTCTCGATCAAAGCTGCCTCTAATGGATCCAAGGCAATCTCCTCCCTGTCTGATGTGTGGGTGTTGGTTGAAGATGTCCCTCCGAGCATGCGCACCACGGCTTTCCTGATGGCTTTCGGAGTTCTCATCGGTGAACCCATTGAAGTTGACCAAGACTCTCTGGCAATCCTGGGGCTGGCCCGGCTTCGGGTCTGGTGCGTGGACCCCCTGTGCATTCATGGCGCCATCGACGTCTTCCCTGCGGCCAGTGGCTTCCGGATCCGTGTGCGGGTGGAGGGGGCCTCGGGCCCGGTGTCGCCTCCTCCTCCTCCCCCCGCCCCCGGCCTCTGACAATGGCGACAAGAGCAAGGATGGGGATGGCTGCCCCGACGATTCCATGCACGGGTCTGATCCCTGGTTCACCCAGTCGGAGTGGGACGGCCTCTCTCCCGAAGACCAGGACATGCTCAAGGAGAACGCGCCTGCTGGCAAGGGGGTCCAGGGCTCGGCGCCTGATCTGGGCGGGGGGGGGGGGAGGCGGCTGCTGGTGGGGCGAAGGGCACGCCTCTCTCGACGGTGTGCTCCAACCTCCCTGCCCGTCCCGCTTCTCCCTCCCTGTCTGGCATTGAAGATCTTCCCCCGGCGGGCCCTGCGGCGCTCAAAAAGAAGAAGAAATCCTCAGTCAAGAAGTACTCCGCCAAGAGTCGTGCATCTGGTGATTCTAGGCAGTTCGCGGCTGGGCTCTGCCGCAGGCTTGAGGCTAATTTCGGTATGGCTTCGGGCCCGTCCTCTGCTGCGGCTTCTCCCAGTCATGCTCGCCCTGTTCCTGTGCGTTCGCCTGCGTCCACGGCTCGCAAGAGCAGCCGTGTATCCAACAGTGGTGAGCAGGTGGTCGATCGGGCTGCTCAGCGTGCTGCGGCTCGGGATCTGCCCCCTTCAGGTTCGTCCTCTCCTCCCCCTCCCCCCCCATAATTTCCTCTCCTGTTCGTTTAGTTCTCCCTTCTCAATCTGATGATCACTTGCTAAATATTTTAAACGACGTGGGTATCTGTTTAGACTCTAGTTTGGGATCTCCTTCTTCTATTATTGGTATTATTAGGGCGAATGAAATCGCCCAGGAGGATATTGCGAAAGCCAAGGAGGCTAGGGTGGGCTCGGGTGCCCCACATATTGTGGCCGGTGGGGATGAGGGGGGAGATGACAGGAGTCATGCTCCCTCGGTGGTTTCTAAACGAGGGGTAGGGAAGCGCCCAAAATCCTGCATGGCCCCGAGCAGGTCGAGTCTTTGTATCAAAAACTTATCGTATAAATGAAGGCATTATTTTGGAATATTAGAGGCTTCTGCGCTAGGGGGCGCAGAGACCAACTTAAGGACCTAGTTCGATCTGAGAATGTTGATCTTATTGGCCTTGTCGAGACCTTCAAACCTTCCTTTTCCGCTAACGAATTATCGGCAATTGCTGGGATAGATAGATTTCATTGGAATTTTGTGGCATCGCCTGGTCACTCGGGTGGATTTTTGCTTGGCTCCAAAAAAGATACTTTTGATTTTGTGGCTTTTGACCATGGCATCTTTTGGGCTAGCACGGTGGTCTCTATTCGCTCTCTCAAGTCCCTGGTGGAATTCCTGGTGGTTTATGATCCGGCTGACCATGCGATGTCTTGTGCTTTCTTGGATGAGCTTAGTATTAAGATTGAATCTTGCTAGCTCCCCCTGTTGATCGGGGGTGATTTTAATTTGCTTCGGTTTCCCTCCGACAAGAGTTCACCTAACTTCTCGTGGCCCTCGGCTGATGGGTTCAATGCTTTCGTTAGGGATATGGCTATTCGTGAGATCCCTAGGGTTGGAGCCCAGTACACGTGGTCTAACCATCAACCCCCCCATCTGCTCTGTCCTTGATAGAGTTTTTGTTTGCCCTAGATGGGACACTTTATTCCCTCGTGCAAGTCTTAAGGCCCTTGCCTGTGTTGGTTCCGATCGGACCCCCTGATTCTAGATGATGGAACGCGCTCTATGGTTGTCCCGAGGTTTCAGTTTGATGCTTCCTGGCTTCAAGTCGAGGGCTTCAATGACTTGGTGGCCGAAAAAAATTTCTTTCCTTTCCTCTACTCGTCGTTCTTTTGGCCCGATGGACGACTGGCATCAATGCTCCTATTTCCTGCGTAGATTCCTTAGAGGTTGGTCCAAAAACCACTGTGCTGAGTCAAGGCACGACAAAGCAAGGCTGGTGGCCCAGATTGGCGTTCTGGACGCACGTGTGGATTTAGCTGGCTGTCCTCGGATGAATGGCAATCTCGGTATGCTTTAGAAGAGGCGTTGTTGGGCATCCATAGGCAGTAGGAAGTTTACTGGAAACAACGTGGTACTATCAACTCGACTCTTAAGGGGGATTTGCCCACGGCTTATTTCTTTGCTATTACTAATGGTAGATGACGGAGATGCTTTATTGATAGCCTTATTATCGACGGTGTCAGGACTTCTGACCCCCCGGTGATTATGCGGCATGTGTTCTCTTTCTTCTCTAACCTTCTTGCGGCTAAACCTCAGCTAGGCTTTTAAGTTGGCTGCGTCCTTCTGGCCTCCGTGTGATCAACTTTCGAGCGCTGATAATGAAAGCCTTCTAATCCCCCCTACGGATGAGGAAATTTTCGAGTCAATTCGCTCGGCCAATTATAATGCGGCTTCTGGGCCAGACGGCTTCTCCATTCCTTTTTTCCGACATTTTTGGCCTCAACTAAAAGGCCTAATCTTGGCTATTACACAAGGTTTTTGGTTGGGGACTGTAGATATCTCGAGACTTAACTACGCAGTTCTTACCCTCATCCCTAAAGTCAAAGGCGCTGACATAATCTCCCAATTTAGGCCTATTGCTCTCATTAACAACTTTGCTAAGATCCCTGCCAAGGGTATGGCTGTTAAGGTTTCTCCGATCGCTCATCGGGTCATTAGCCCTTTCCAATCCGCGTTCATTAAGGGGAGATTCATCTTGGACGGGGTGCTTTGCCTTGACGAAATAATCCATGACCTTCGTAGCAAGAACACCAAGGCTCTGGTTCTCAAGCTCGATTTTGAAAAGGCTTATGATTCAGTGAGCTGGAACTTTCTTTGCCAAGTTTTACTAGCCAAGGGCTTTGAGGGCTCGGTGGTCCACCGTCTGATGCAACTTTTCACTGGGGGTCATACGGCGGTGGCTGTCAATGGACAGACCAGTAATTTCTTCGCGAATGGTAGGGGTTGAGACAAGGTGATCCGGCGTATCCTTTGCTTTTCAACTTTGTGGCTGATGCTCTCTCCCACATTCTGTCTCGTGCTGCGGCTGCTGGACACATTTCGCCTGTTAGTTCTCATCTCATTCCTAATGGCATTTCTCACTTACAATATGCGGACGACACCATCATTATGGTTGAACTTAATGATTATTCCATCACAAATCTAAAATCAACTTCTCTAAGAGTGAGGCTATTGTGACTGGGGTACCTGCTGTGGATGCGCAGTGGGTGGCCCTCTCTCGGGTTGTTCCCTCTTAAATATTTGGGCTCACCCATTTCCCCTCTTAAACTGTTGGCTAAGGACTTTGCCCCGACTGTGACTAAAGTTGGCAATAGAGTTCTACCGTGGCGAGGTCGGTACAATTCCTAGGCAGGCAAGGTTGCCCTCACCAACTCCTGCCTTTCCTCGCTCCCGATGTTTCTAATGGGATTCTACCTGCTGTCCGAAGGGACGTACTCGGGCTTCGATAAGCACAGGGGTGCCTTCTTCTGGAATTCTTCTGATAATAAACGCAAATATAGGATGGTTAAGTGGGATCTCATTTGTAGACCCAAGAACATGGGCGGTCTTGGTATCATTAACACCAGAATCATGAATAAATGCCTTTTGCGAAAATGGTGGTGGAAGATTATGTCCCTCGATGACCGTCCCGCCTGGCTTAATCTCCTCAAAGCGAAATATTTCCCCTCCTCCAGCCCTATGTTCGCTCCCGCCTCTGGTGGCTCTCAATTTTGGGGCCAGCTGGTTAGCATTAGGCCGGCTTTCCAGTCCCTGGTGAAGTTCGTTGTTCGTAACGGTAAATCCACGTGTTTTTGGTTAGACTGGTGGATTGGGGACACCACGTTGGCGGTGGCCCACCCGACTCTGTTTTCGTTTTGTGCTGATCCTGAGATCTCAATCTTTGAGCTCTCGGCTCAGGGTTGGGTTTTAGAATTCCGGCGTTCTCTTTCCCCTGTAGAGTTGGAAGATTGGCATCGCCTTATTGCCTTCTTCCCCCTGCTCTCGGAGGAAGAGGACTCCGTTGCTTGGCCCCACTCTTCTTCGGGGCGTTTTTCGGTAAAGTCGGCATATTCGAAACTTATTGCTGGTACCCGCACTGACAAGTTTAAGTATATCTGGTCTGCCGCATCCCTCCCAAGATCAAGATCTTCCTCTGGCAAGCTCACCGTCGCAAACTTCCAGCGGCTGACCAGATTAAGAAGAGGAATTGTCCGGGCTCGGACTCCTGCCAGCTCTGCGGTACCCTGGAGAATACTGAGCATATCTTTTTCCAGTGCTCTTTGGCTAAATTCATTTGGAGTTGCATTAGACTTTGGCTTGGGGCTAATTGGAATCTCCTCCTTTGAGGATTTGCGGTAGGGCATCAATTCCCTAGCAGGTCGTTCTAAGAGGGTTTTCATGGTGGGTTGGGCTGCGATTTGTTGGGCGCTCTGGACTACTAGGAACAAGTTCACTATTGAACACATTTTCCCAACTAACCCAGTCAGTTGCTTATTTAAAACCAATGTCTTTTTGCAGCAGTGAAGATCATTGACTAAGGATGGGGATCTAGAGGCTTTCGACGATATGCTATCCATAATGAAATCTACGGCTTCTTCCCTGCTGCGGCACTCTAGGCGGACGCTTCCTTAGTGGTTTGGCTGTTGGTTTGGCTGGCCTACGTGCCATGATAGGCTGGATGCCTTGTACCCGTACTTCTTATTCGGCTCTGTTTAACTCCTATGGTTCCTTGGTTTGGTTGTGACTCTGCCTGGTGGCTTTATTTATAAAGTCGGGCTATCGCCTTTTATCTAAAACAAAGTTTTATTAGTACCATATTCAAGGGTGTGACTTTCACTGTTACACTACATGTCAATATGGTGTACATATAAATACAAGTATTGTGGAAAAATAGAACAAATGCAAATATAGTATTTTGATTAATAGAAACAATATTTAATAAATTAGTAGTCAACACCGACAAGTCTGACTGCAATTCATTCTGTATTTCTTAACCAAGATAGCAGGAAGTTTGATGCAAAAATCCTAATTTGTGAAATAGCTAGGCTTGACTTTGTAGCATTGATGTGGCCTCTTTAAACAGAGCATATACGGTTTAACTTCGAGCTGCTGAAACAATCCAGATATATGAAAATATATAGGCCTACCAAAATGCTTTTTTTTTGAAATTCAACCATTATTTAAAATCAACCCTCCCCAGAGGGAATTTCGTCTGAAACAACAGGTAAAATAAATTCTGGGGGCATAAACTGCCACACCTGGCATAAATTATTTCCGACCGCATGCCTAGCTAGAAGATGAGCCGCTCGATTTGCCTTGCGTTGGACCCATGCCACCTTCCATTCCTCCCTCGTCCTGAGCTTCGCCTTGACTTCGTCGACGATCGGTCCCAGGATAGATAGATCCTTCGCTTTGCTCTTGAGCTTACAGGCAATGTCTTGGCAATCCATTTCGATAAGTAATCTAGGGATGTTGAGCTCTTCAGCCAGCTGAACAGCTCTCCTTCACGCCTGTAATTCCACTCCAGCCGGGTCGTTGCAAAATGGGAGAAGATGACAAGCGCCCGTGAGATATGCACCGTCTTGGTTCCTGAAGATCATTCATGCGCCTCCATTCTCCCCCATCTTCGCCGTTGCCCCATCTAAATTAACCTTTATCCAACCCTCCGACGGTGGTGTCCATTTCTGAGCCTCTGTTGTTCTTGTCTGCTTACTCTGGCGCCCATGTATAGTCTGCCATTCTTCTATCAGATAGAGAATCCGTTTAGCAATCTCCTCCGCTTGCTCAATCCTCTGCCCGTCACGCGCGTTGTTCCTTGCCAGCCAGAGCGCGTAGACACCCTGAACCATGACAGCACGTTCGTCATCTGAAGCTTTCGCAAACCACGACATCAGCCAACCCGACAACGCCCTCTGAGAGTGAACTGACTCTGGCGGGATCGCCACCGACACTCCCAACTCCGAGTGCATTATCTTCCAAAACATAGCGGAGTGATAGCACCCCCAGAATCTATGGTAGATGGACTCCTCACGCCCACACGCGATACATACCACACCCTCCTTGATTTTCCTTCTTTGAAGCTCCTGCCCCACCGCGAGACCATTCCTAATCAAGCGCCACATATGTGTTTTAACTCTCCCCGGTGCTATTGTGTCCCAAAGGCCCATCCAAGCCGCGTGATTAGCAACTGAGGAAGAAGACTCCGGCCTTCCCGCTCGCAGTCGTTTTTGGCTCATACGCAGGTGGTAGG
The DNA here is from genome assembly GCA_021437245.1 of Aegilops speltoides. NCBI lineage: Eukaryota > Viridiplantae > Streptophyta > Magnoliopsida > Poales > Poaceae > Aegilops > Aegilops speltoides. Next base: position 339,869,656 of record CM038142.1, on the reverse strand, counting down.
CCGATCTCACTGTGAAAACCCCGTTTTTGGTGTAGTTCCAAGATAGGTAATCCTCCATGTCCGGTCCCCCAACTGGGATTTGCAAGATTTCATGTGCCTCGTCAGGAGAAAACATGGTCTGTACCAAGTTTCGATTCCACGCCGTTCCCTCCACAGTTAGCAGATCCCGTACTCTTGTGATGCCCGGAATGTAGCTTTGGCCTAGTGGCTTAAGGCTACCGTTCCTGGGGATCCAATTATCATGGTGCACTTTGATCTTTGACCCATTGCCAACTCGCCATATAAGCCCATCTAGCAGCAAGTTTCTTCCATGCAGAATACTTCTGAATGTGTACGAGCAGCCCCCGGGCATGTTGCATTCAGGACGGAGTTGTCCGGGTAGTATCTAGCTTTGAGAACCCTTGCACAAAGCGAAGTCGGACCCTGCATCAGTCTCCACGCCTGCCTCGCCAGCATAGCTTGGTTAAACGCCTCGGAGTCCCGAAAGCCCAGCCCCCCTTCATGCTTTCTCGTACACATCTTGTCCCAAGCAATCCAATGCACCCGCTTCTGACCATTGGCTTCGCCCCACCAGAAGTTAGATGACATCGATGACAGGTTCCCGCACATTTTCTTTGTGAGTTGGAAGCAGCTCATAGCAAAAGTGGGTGTTGATTGGAGGCCTGACTTTACTAGCACCTCCCTCGCCGTCTTAGATAAGCCTTGTCCTTTCCATCCTGAAACTTTCCCTCGAGCACTCTCCTTGACAAACTTGAAAGTCCCATCCTTTGATCTCCCCACTACCGTAGGGAGTCCCAAGTATCGTTCGCTTAGGGCCTCTTCTACAACATCTCATGTTTGCTTGAGTTCATCCTTCGTGCTCTCCGGTGTACCCTTCCCAAAGAAAATTGCAGATTTCTGCAGGTTCACCTTTTGTCCCGAGGCTACCTCATACTCCTGCAGGATAGTGCGTAGAGCCTCAAAATTTTCCTTGGACCCCTCCACAAAAACTACACTGTCATCCGCAAACAGAAGATGTGTTACTGTCGGCCTACTGCTCCCAAACGACAGCCCCTTGATCTTCCTCTCCTCCTGTGCCTTCTTGAGCAAAGCTGAGAACCCTTCAACACAAAAAAGAAACAAGTAAGGAGAGAGGGGGTCCCCTTGTCTTAGCCCCCTGGAAGGGTGGAAGCGATGGGAAAGTCCACCATTCAACTTAACAGCAAACGTAGCTGATCGCACACATCTCATTATCATATCGGTCCAGTGACCAGAGAATCCAAACTTCAACATCATTTTCTCCAGGAACTCCCATTCTACCCGGTCATACGCCTTCATCATGTCCAATTTGACCGCGCACACAGGTTTCTTCCGTTTCCTCTTTCTGATCTCATGTACACACTCGTAAGCCACCAGGACATTGTTAGTTATAAGCCTTCCGGGTACAAAAGCACTCTGTTCCTCGGAAATCAAAACAGGCAAGATTCCCTTTAGGCTGTTGGCCAGTGCCTTTGCCGCGATCTTATATAACACATTACAGAGACTTATAGGACGAAACTGCGAAAGCATCTCAGGAGAGTTTACTTTCGGTATCAACACTAGGACAGTGTCATTAAAACCGCTTTGAGGTGATTTCCCCGCCAGGAAATCTCGAACCACATCGCACACGTCATCTTTTACCAGCTCCCAGTGGCGCTGATAAAACATTGCTGGTAACCCATCCGGCCCCGGCGCTTTGGTTGGTCCCATTTGGAAAAGGGCTGCCCTAATCTCCTCATCTTCAAACGGTGCCTCCAACTTTGCGTTCATTTCATCAGTGACCAAGCTGCCAATGTTTTGCACCACTGTATCACCATTGCGAGAGCCTTCGGCCGCAAATAAGTGTTCATAGAACGTTGCAGCCATTGTCCTCATTCCATCATCATCTGTACACCGCGTGCCATCCTCCCTCCTTAGTGCTTTGACCGTATTCTTCCGTTTACGGTGCGAGGCTCTGTTTTGAAAGTACTTAGTATTTTGATCCCCCTCAGTCAGCCAATCAACCCTTGATCTCTGTTTGTGATAGATCTCCTCACGCTCATATAGCTCATGTAATTGGTCTTCAATGTCCTTTACCTCCTGCCTATACCCCGATCACACCGCCCCCTCCTTTGCCTCCACTAACTGCCCCTTTAGATGAGCGATTTGTTTCCTGATGGATCCAAACACTTCACGACTCCACACCTGCATGGTCTTCGACGTCGCCCTTAGTACGTTGCATGTCGCCTCCAGCTTCCCTGCCTCCTGATTGGTTGCATGGGCCGCTCCCCATGCAGCGGCCACCATTTCCTCGTAATTATCGTGTCTTGCCCACGCAGCTTCATACATGAATGGACGCTGTCCATTTGCCTGCGCCCCGACCAGTGTCGTTGCCGCTTTAATAAGAAGAGCCTGGTGATCGGACTCTTCTGTCATAATGTGCTGGACCTCGATCCCCGGGTACCGCTGTGCAAAGTCAGCATTGCAAGTTGCACGATCCAGCCTCACTTGGATATTCTCCTCCGCGTCACATTTGTTATCCCATGTGAATGGATAACCCGAAAAGCCTAGGTCGGCCAGCCCGCAGTCCGCCAAGCAGTCCTCGAACTGTGCTATCTGATTCAAGCTTCTCGGATTTCCACCTTGCTGCTCATGTTGTCGAAGGATCTCATTAAAATCCCAGGCGCAAAGCCAAGGTAGATTGTCTTGCTTTCGAAGATATCGAAGAAGCTCCCACATTTTAGCTCGTTTGTCTACGCATGGTTCCCCGTAGATTCCGGTGAACCTAAACGGGGCACCGCTGTCGGTGTCAAAACCGGCGGATCTCGGGTAGGGGGTCCCGAACTGTGCGTCTAGGCGGATGGTAACAGGAGACGAGGGACACAATGCTTTTACCCAGGTTCGGGCCCTCTCGATGGAGGTAAATCCCTATGTCCTGCTTGATTAATATTGATGATATGGGTAGTACAAGAGTAGATCTACCACGAGATCAAGGAGGCTAAACCCTAGAAGCTAGCCTATGGTATGATTGTTGAGATGTAATGTTAGGCCCCACAGACTAAGGCCCTCCGGTTTATATAGACACCGGAGAGGCTAGGGTTACACAGAGTCGGTTACAATGGTAGGAGATCTACATATCCGTATTGCCAAGCTTGCCTTCCACGCCAAGGAAAGTACCTTCCGGACACGAGCCGGAGTCTTCAATCTTCTATCTTCGTAGTATGGGAGTCCGGCGGATATTGATAGTCCGGCTGTCCGGACACCCCCTAGTCCAGGACTCCCTCAGTAGCCCGCGAACCAGGCTTCAATGACGATAAGTCCGGCGTGCTTGTAGTCTTCAGCATTGCAAGGCGGGTTCTCCCTTCAAATCCCATGTACCTGCCGAATAGTGTCCGACTTAATCTCGAATACTGTGCTTCTTGGCTTCTACGCCAAATTACGGCCCTCTTCCACACGTCGCACGAATGCGAAAAGCCAGGGTGCCTTTTACATTTCACCCCCTAATTGTGCGGGTCGTCCGCCTATAAAAGGGGCAAGGATCCAGATCCAAACCGCACCGTCTTCCTCCCGCGTATCTCCATCGAAGCGCCTCTGACCTCAACATCCATTCCACCATGGATCGCCAACGCGGCTCTTCCTCACGCGCTCCTAGCCCATTGCCAGGAGATTGGAGGAGGTGCTCTATTTCGCACAATGAGCTAGTGAAGCTCCAAACGGAGGGATTTCTTCCTCCGGCCTTCATGGTTCCAGTCCGAGCCGGACTGGTTACTTATCGAGGTGGGAGGCAGGCGGAGGACACCCCAAGCCTCAACAAGGGGGAGCGAGTGTGTTTCGTCCCTTATCTGATAAGGGGGCTCGGATTTCCAATACATCTGTTCCTCCGCGGGCTCCTGAAGTTCTACGGACTCCAGCTCCACCACCTCACGCCCGCCTCTGTGCTGCATATCGCGGGCTACGTAGCTCTTTGCGAGCTATTCCTGGGCATCGAGCCCCATTTCGCATTGTGGAAGAGGCTGTTCTGCCTCGTACCCCGTTCTCACCAGGGGTCCATATATCAAGTGGGCGGCGCCGAAATATGGCGCATCGCTGGGACCGGATACCTATCCGGCACCCCCAAGAGGTTTTATATAGTAGACGCTCTGTTGCCCGACCCAGCCCGGATCGGCCTCCCGGAGTTTGATACTGCTCCATTGAAGCAACGCCTCAGCTAGCGCCCGCGGAGCCCCCGTTTGGAGGAAGACAAGAGCGTCCATTACTTGATGGGCCGGATAAGATTAATGGCTCATTCCGGCTTGACCATGATAGGAGTCATGGCGACGTGCATCAAGCGGGGGGTGCAGCCGCTGCAATACAGAGGCCATCCCATGTGGGATTTCAACGGAGAGGACGATGCTACCCGGCACGGCCGCAAAGGGTCGGGTTCGACCGAAGATCTGGTGAAGATCCTGTCCGGTCTGTACAAGGGAGAGAAGGAGGACTTCCTTCGTCCGAACCCTTTGGACGGGTTTTCCATGATCAACCCAAGAGGATGGGTAAGCAAATACCTCTAAGGATTCCACCCGTGCTTTCGAAGTTTAAGCTTCTTACATTATGCCTTCAGCGCAGGATCTGCGCCGGACAGTGGAGGACATGGTGAGTCCTGCTCCACAACCCGAGGATCCGGAAGGATCCCTGGGTCCGGCCTCCGAAGAGGATCCGGACATCGAGGTGGAGCTGATCGACGGGGTGTATCACCAGCTCAGCATTGACAATGCATTGGTCGCCATTACGGCGGACTACCCCGGGCTAAGTCCGGCTTCCCAGGTGACTACGACCGAAGTCCGGACACCGTTATCTTATCCTTGCCTATTTCTGACCTTCGCGAATGATGGTGTTTTGCAAGAAGCGCCGTTACGGCAGGAAGCCGAGCCTGCGGCGGCCGACCTACAGAGGTCAGTCCGAACTAGCAGGAGGAAAAGGAGCGCTGTGCGGACGGAAACGTCGCCGCAAAGGTATAGCTCGTGTTTGATCTTTTCGAGCAACGCTCCGAAGAAACGTCTAAATGCACATGATCATCATAGGAGAAAAAGCGCTCGCCTGACTGCGAACGCAGGAATTGCCGACCCAACCAACACCAGCCAGGCTCCAGCGCCCGGACTGGAGGGGGAGGCAAGCGCAAGACGCGAACCGGATCCTGCTCCAGCGGAGGATGCCGACAGACTGTCCGCCACTAAGTCAGAGGTGGAGAGCGCTATGAATCATAGACGCCGCCGGACAGTTTTTCAAGAAGAGTGCTTTTCCCCTGAGGCATTGGATGCCTTTAACGCAGGGGACGCGCATCTCCGTGCTGCTCAAAATGGTTTTACCAGAGCGACGGAGCAGTATGTTAAAGACATACGGGTAAGGGAATTTTAATGGTTGTATACACCAGTAGCCCCCTAGACTTAAATTAGTTATGGAAACTGATTTAAGGATCATTTGAAACTTCAGGCTCTTAACGAGAAGAATGCCCAGCTGTCTCGGGAGCTGCAAGATTGCAAGGCCCAACTTGAGGCCGCACTTGCTGCCGCAGGAGGAGACGGAAAGACCCCTCCTGGTAACACATTTATATAAATTAAGATAAGTGCTGTGCGGCGTGCGCGCGAGTCTAATAATGACATTGCAGGTGCCGCCGAACAAGATCCGGACAGGCAAGCATTGCTGCGCCAGCTAAAGGCTGGCGAGAACGTGCTGAATAGGGTTCAGCAGGAAAGGAACAAGCTCCAAGATGCCAATGCCAAGCTCGGGGAAGAGCTGAAAGGCGCGCAGGCCGAGCTGTCCAGCTCCGTCAAGGAGAATCAACGGCTTCGTCGCGGCATATATAGTAAGTGCCTTGAGCGAACTTTTTAAGAAAGAAGAGTTCGGCGAGGAAGTAATTTGACATAATATGTCTTGTAGGTATACTCACGGGTCGTCCTGCGGAGGAGATGCCCGTATCAATGGGTGATCAACTTCCCGAACTATTGCAGCTACTCGAACGAGTTCGGCAGGCAATGAGTGGCGCCGTACAGGCTTTATGGCCATCCCTCACCCTGCCCGAGGGCCTCGGGGAGCTTGCAGAGAAGCTGCAAGGAGTACGGCAGCGCTTCCGTTTGTGGAAGGTTTCGGCTTGCCGTCAAGGTGCCAGGGAGGCTTGGGCCATGGTGAAGACGCGGTATAAGAAGGCGGATCCCAACCATATGGCCGAAGTTGGACCGGTGGGGCCTGATGGGAAGGAGATCCCCGTGAGTTTAGTGTACGGCCAGGTAGAACTGGCTGCTAAATTTTCCCAACGGGACTGTAAACTAGACAGCCTGTTAGACGGGATTGAGGAGGAATACAATCAATAAATTTGACAATGTATGTTATCCTTTGAAATGACATGTGAAATGCCTTCTAGCCGGATTGTAGATCGTTTGTCTTTGCCGACCTTTTCGCTTCGACCTCGGGACCCTAGAGTCCGGAGTGTGTCCGAATACCTTTTTGGTTAAGAAACAACCGTGGTATGCATGGAGACCAGGCGTAGGGGTCATTAGTGCTTTATCAGACAAGTGCCCAACTAGTTATGTTATATTACATGGTTAGTAAGAAACATCTTCGAGGGAGAATAGTTCCGTTAAGGGTTCCTTTCGCTGGGGAGGCATGCCCTAAAGTGCATTGCCGGACTGCATAGAAAGCAGGAAAACATCTGGGGGCAGATGGAAAAATAATTAAGAAGTCATCTTTTAAATCACCGACTGAATATTCCCTTAAGAACGGTAGCTTTCGGCTTCACCCAATCTGAGGTACACATCCAGCTGACCCGGCAGTAACAATCGCAGAGGTGCTCCCTTTACCTCCTAGCCGAAAAATCGGGAACGTAGGGGTAAGCACAGGAGCCAGGCAACCCAGCTTGGCCAAAACTTAAGTCATATCGATGCATATAATGGCGAGTAAAAGGTACATGTGGAAGCTTGACACATGTGTTGGGTATAAAACCCGTATAATTAAGCTTCTGTAAAAGAAGCCCCCAGGAATAACGAGTACGAATGGCACATCGTGCGTATACAAAAAATACGAAAATAGGCCCCGAAGGGCTTTTAAATTAAAAGGATAAAAAGATAAACAGAAGACAGCCGGAATATAAAAGGTTGGATGAGGGAAGGGGACGAACTCTTAGTCCGGCGCTAGGCATAGAATCGTCGTAGTCGGGCTGCGTTCCATGGGTTCGGCTCGAGTCGGTTGTCCGACGCATTTCGTAGACGGTATGCTCCGCCGGTCAGTACTTGATCAATAATGAAGGGGCCTTCCCATCTGGGCTTGAGCTTGTCCTTTTTCTTGTCCGCAGCGAGAACTAGTTCGCCAACGTTGTAAGTCTTGGCCCGTACTTCTCGCTTTGGTATCTTGGCCTGTTGTCGATGAAATGCGGAACGAGCCTTCGGGACGTCACGTTCTTCCTCCAATGTGTCCAAGCTGTCCTGCCGATCCAACTCGGCTTCTCTTTCCTCATACATGCGCACTCGAGGTGAGTCATGAATAATGTCGCAGGGCAAAACTGCCTCTGCACCGTATACCATAAAAAATGGTGTGAATCCGGTAGTACGGTTAGGCGTTGTCCGCAGCCCCCAGAGTACGGAGTCTAGCTCCTCGACCCATTGAGTGTCTGATTTAGTGAGTGACCTCACTAGTCTGGGTTTGATGCCGCTCATTATTAGACCGTTTGCTCTTTCCACTTGACCGTTGGTTTGAGGGTGATAGACTGACGCATAGTCGAGCTTAATGCCCATATGTTTGCACCATGACTTGACCTCATCGGCCGTGAAGTTCGTGCCGTTGTCGGTGATGATGCTGTGGGGGATTCCGTAACGGTGTACCACCTCTGATATAAAGTCTATCACTGCTCCGGACTCTGCCGTTTTGACCGGTTTGGCATCTATCCATTTGGTGAACTTATCCACCATGACCAATAGGTGCTTTTACTTGTGGGTTCCCCCTTTAAGGGTCCAACCATGTCAAGCCCCGCACCATGAACGGCCGGGTAATGGGTATGGTTTTGAGGCGGTGGGTGGCATATGGCTCGATTAGCAAAGAGTTGACAACCGACGATCGCTGGACCAAGTCTGTGCATCCGCCCGAGCCGTCGGCCAATAAAATCCTGTACGGAATGCCTTTCCTACCAGGGCCCGGGCTGCTGCGTGGTGTCCGCCTAGTCCGGCGTGGATTTCAGCCAGGAGGTTTCGCCCTTCTTCTTCGGAGATACACCTTTGAAGGACTCCGGTAGTACTTTTCTTGTAAAGTTCTCCCTCATGGACCTTGTAGGTCATCGATCGCCGGACTATGCAGCGGGCCTCATTTTGATCTTCAGGAAGTTCCTGCCTAAGTAAGTAGGCTAGGAAAGGTTCTGCCCACGCAGCGATTACTGCCATTATAACGTGGGCGGAGGGTGTTATGTCGTCTGCTGAATCACCGGTTGGTGCGGTTTTCTCCGGTTTGTCGCTACAGTGCTCCTCTTCCCATAGTACGGATGGCTTGAAGAGCCGTTCTAGGAATATATTTGGAGGGACGGCATCACGTTTCGCACCGATGCGTGCCAAGACGTCGGCCGCTTGGTTATTATCTCGGGCTATGTGATGGAATTCGAGTCCTTCAAACCGAGCTGACATTTTCAGGACAGCATTGCGATATGCTGCCATTTTCGGATCCTTGGCGTCAAAGTCTCCATTTATTTGGGATATTGCAAGGTTTGAATCCCCGCGCACCTCTAGGCGTTGAATGCCCATGGAGCGCCATCCGGAGACCATGTAATAGGGCCTCGATTCGGCTGCATTGTTGGAGTCCGTGTACATTATTTGAAGTACATCTTGATCAGTATCTCCGGTGGGGACGTCGAAGACGACGCCACCCCAATCCGCCAACATTTTGGAACCGTCGAAGTGCATAGTCCAATTGAGTATCGCCGTACTCTTTAGGGAGTTCGGCTTCAGTCCATTCGGCGACGAAGTCAGCCAAAACTTGTGACTTTATGGCTCGTCGAGGTTTGTAAGTTATGTCGAATGGCAAGAGCTCAATTGCCCATTTTGCGATCCTGCCCGTTGCGTCGCGGTTATTTATAATGTCATTGAGTGGTACTTCGGAGGCCACTGTTATCGAACACTCTTGAAAGTAGTGCCGGAGCTTCTGAGACGCCATGAACACCGCATATGCTATCTTCTGATAGTGCGGGTAACGGGATTTGCAGGGGGTTAACACAGTGGATACGTAATACACTGGTTTTTGAAGAGGGAATTTATGCCCTTCTGTCGCTCGCTCGACGACGAGGACAGCGCTTACAACTTGATGTGTTGCTGCGATATATAACAACATTGGTTCGCCCAGAGTGGGCGCAGCCAGGACCGGATTTGTTGCCAATATGGCCTTTATTTCTTCGAGTCCGGCAGTGGCGGCATCCGTCCACTCGAAGTGTTCGGTGCGCCTTAGGAGGCGATAAAGGGGCAACGCCTTCTCTCCTAAACGGGAGATAAAACGGCTTAAAGCTGCCACGCATCCTGTTAATTTTTGTATTTGCTTGAGGTCCTTTGGAATATCCAACTGTGACAGAGCCCGGATTTTGGCCGGATTTGCTTCAATTCCTCTACCGGATACGATGAAGCCCAGCAGCTTTCCGGCTGGTACACCGAAAACACATTTTTCCGGATTCAACTTGATGTCATATGCTCTAAGGTTGTCGAATGTGAGCCTCAAATCGTCTACTAAAGTTTCGACGTGTTTTGTTTTGACGACTACGTCGTCTACGTATGCCTCGACTGTTTTGCCGATCTGGGTGGCCAGACATGTTTGAATCATGCGCTGATATGTTGCGCCGGCATTTTTAAGTCCGAAGGGCATCGTGTTGAAGCAGAATGGTCCGTATGGAGTGATGAATGCCGTTGCGGCTTGATCTGCTTCCGCCATCTTGATTTGATGATAGCCAGAGTATGCATCCAGGAAGCACAACGAATCGTGTCCTGCTGTGGCATCGATAATTTGATCGATGCGGGGGAGGGGGAAAGGATCCTTTGGGCAAGCCTTATTGAGGTCTTTGAAGTTGACACAGAGGCGCCAGGATTTATCCTTCTTCGGTACCATCACCAAATTTGCTAGCCAGTCCGGATGTTTGATATCTTTGATGAATCCGGCCTCCAATAACTTGGCTAGCTCTTCTCCCATTGCCTGTCTTTTGGGCTCGAAAAATCGTCAAGAGCCTGCTTGATAGCTTAAATCCTTCGGGATGTTTAGGCTGTATTCGCCAACTGCGAGGGATTCGGGCATGTCCGAGGGATGCCCGGCGAAGATGTCCCAATTTTCCGAAGGAATTAGCGCGATCTTGGCGTCGACCGGGTTCAACTGTGCCCGATGGAAGCCGTCTTTGTTGGGTCCGTTAGGTGGACCTGAAATTTTATTATCTCGTCTGCTGGTTTGAAGGAGGTGGACTTGGATCTTTTATCAAGTATCACATCGCCCCTGTTTACCGAGAGCGCTTGTGCGGTGAGTTCCTCTGCCGCTAAGCCTTGGATAGCGCCTCGAGGGCTAGTGCGGCTGTCTTGTTTTCGGTAGCGAGTGCTATGTCCGGATCACTAACGAGTGATTATTCCGCTGGGCCTGCATTTTAAGCTTCATGTACCCGTAATGAGGTATTGCTTGAAAGATTGTTAATGCCTCTCGTCCTAATATGGCGTGATAGCCATCGCTGAACGGGCCACACAGAACGTGACTTCTTCGGATCTGTAATTGTCCGGAGAGCCAACACCACATCGAGTGTGATTTTTCCGGTGCAGCGCTTCCGGCTAGGGATTATTCCTTTGAAGGTTGTCTTTGCTTCGCTCAATACGGCTCCAATCGATTTCCATTTTCCGCAGAGTTTCCTCGTAAATGAGGTTTAGTCCGCTACCACCATCCATGAGGACTTTTGTCAATCGAAAGCCGCCCACTATGGGACTAAGTACCGGTCTGGCCGGGCTCGTAGTTCGGGATGTGGGCTCGTCGCTGGCGTTGAAGGTAATAGCTGTGTCCTCCATGGATTTCTTTGTTGCTACTTGGTAGACTTGGCGAGTTCGCGGATTGTTCGTTTTGCATATTATTTGATCGAAAGTCTCAAGAGCGCCGATACCGCTTTGGTATTGTTGGAGTGGTTTCCCGGAGCTAGTAGCTCTTCGCCACTTTTGGCCACCTGCCATAGTATCCAACATGCTCGAAGGCTATGTGTTGGGATGGCTCCCTCTGTACTATGGAGTTTACAGGGTTCATTGAGCCGTCCCTCCAGTACGGTTCCGTTTCCCTTATTGGGTTTTTGTTTTTTGGTTTTTGCATCCGGGGCCTGATTGTGAGGCGCCCTTTTACTGCGGATTGGGTTTGGTGCCGGACTATCCCAAAATTTATTTTCAGTTTTCCGGAAACTTTCTATCGCACAGTACTTTCGTACTATGGACGCCAGATCGGTGAAGCGCGTAATCTTGCGACGATCAATGGCGTTCAGAATTCCCTTGTCCGTGCGATTATTGCGTAAGATTGAGATTGCGTTTTCCTCTCGGCAGTCCTTTATCCTGTCCATAACCAGGAGGAATCTGGCCCAGTAATGATGTACTGTTTCTGAAGGCTCTTGCCGTATTAGAGATAGATCGCATATGTCTGGGCGGGTGGGTGGAATAAAATCCGGATCCCTGCCCATCTCTAGGCTCAAAGGCCGAGTGGCTTCCGAATTCGGAAGTCTGGTTTGCTGGAGACAGTCCAGCGAGTCCGGAGCGACGCATGGTTTTAGGCTCAATGCTCGATCAAAGTCCATCCCTCCGCGGGAATCCGGCATGGAGGGTTCGGGAATCCGGACACAGATTGTTTTCAATACTGGCAAAGAATTGCCGAGTTGTTCCTCTACCACTTCGACGTGGTGGGTAGCCTGGGGAGAGTTAATCTCTCTCAAATCGGTTTTAAGCCCGATCTGATTGTAGTCCGTAGCGACTCCCAGGGCGGCGATCCGATCCAAGAGCTCGTTAACAGACGAGAGCTCAATTGGATCTAATTGTTCGGCAGCTTTAGGGCTGACGCGGAGATTGCTTCCGATGACTTGAGAAGTCATTGCCGGAGCGGCGGCCGGACAGGCGGTCATAAGAAAACCGCCAAGCCGGATAGTCTGACCGGCGGCCAAGGCCCCTCCGGCGAAAACACCGTCCTTGAAGACGGGTAAAGCCATCCGCTCTATCGGCGACGACACAGAGGAACTCTCAATGAAAGCACCAATGTCGGTGTCAAAACCGGCGGATCTCGGGTAGGGGGTCCCGAACTGTGCGTCTAGGCGGATGGTAACAGGGCGAGGACACAATGCTTTTACCTGTGTTGGGCCCTCTCGATGGAGGTAAAACCCACGCCCTGCTTGATTAATATTGATGATATGGGTAGTACAAGAGTAGATCTACCACGAGATCAAGGAGGCTAAACCCTAGAAGCTAGCCTATGGTATGATTGTTGAGATGTAATGTTCGCCCCACGGACTAAGGCCCTCCGGTTTATATAGACACCGGAGAGGCTAGGGTTACACAGAGTCGGTTACAATGGTAGGAGATCTACATATCCGTATTGCCAAGCTTGCCTTCCACGCCAAGGAATGTACCTTCCGGACACGAGCCGGAGTCTTCAATCTTCTATCTTCGTAGTATGGGAGTCCGGCGGATATTGATAGTCCGGCTGTCCGGACACCCCCTAGTCCAGGACTCCCTCAACCGCCATCCATGATCTACGCGTCGATGTAATACTGGCACCATGGCTGAACCGTAACTTCTACATTGTCCCTCCACCAGAGAGCCAGTCCTCCACTTTTTCCTTTGCAATCCACAGCCACACCATTGTTGAAACCCAATCTCCACTTTAACCTCTCCATCGCCCCTGCTCTTTTCTTCATTTCTGAGAGAAACACCACCGCTGGGTTGTATGACCTAATCAGGTCCCGCAATTCGCCCACTGCCGAGTCCAACCCCAACCCTCGGCAGTTCCAGGCCAAAAAGATCATTGTTCTCGACGGCCATGCACCCTAGCAGGGTCCGCCGCTGCACCATCTTGTTCGGTAATACGGTCAAAAACAGAAGCCGTCTTCTTCCTGGTGTCTCGGACAAAATTGTCATGGCCCTCTCTCCTCTCTCCGCCTTCCTTGGCTACCCACACCTGTCTGGGTCGCCTCTTCTTGGAGTTTGGTGTAGTTAACGGACTGGATACCTCTCCCTGTATACCCCATTATCATGCCTAGGCCTTCTGACATAGTATCCTCTTCTTCTCTCGACAGGGTAGTGGGGTTTATACCCGTGTCCTCCAGTTGCACCCCTGGGTGTATCATCTGTTGCTCCATGAGACCTTCTCTCATACTGCGCACGCTCAAACTCCCTCTGTCTCTGTTGCATCCTGAGTTGTTCCCTCATGTCCCTCTCCTTCCTCCTTTCTAATTCATGACAGAGGTCCCTCTCCTGCGGCCACTCACCCTTGTATCTACCTTTGATTGGGCTGTTTACTTCCTCCCTGTCCAGTTGTTGTTTCCCGCCAGTGCAGGAACCCTCCGGTCTATCAAACTCTGCATTCAGATCGCGTTTTGTGGGCAGATCCCTCTCCCTACTAGACGTCTCCTCTCTGAAATTTCCTCCCGACTGTGAGCTCATGAAGCTGCCACTACTTCTTGATTTCACTCCTTTTGTCTCCGGTTTGGAGCCAGTGCTCCTCCCCGGCGAAGCCCTCAGCCATCCCCCCACTGTATCGACTTGTCACCTGGTGGGTTGCACCGGCCTTCCACATGCGCTATCCTACCACACTCGAAGCAGAAGTGAGGTATCTTCTCATAATGGAAGTCAAACCATGTTCGTGTCTTGTCCTCTAGGGATGCCTTTAGGAAGAAACCCCGGACCAAGGGTTCAAAGAGGGATATTCTCGCCCTAACCCGCAGCTGGTTCCCCATGGCCATGCCATCTGCATCCACATCGACCCTGATCACCTCCCCTAGCCAATTGCCCAAAGCTCTGCCAAACACCTCTGATCTCTTCCCTGGTGGCAAATCCGTCACTCTTACCCAAACATCCACCTTATCAAAAACCATCTCCGATGGTCTCACATTGCTTTCATAATCCTTTAGGACCAACACATTAAAATCAAACTGCCATGGTCCATTTGACATTGCATGTCTCCAGTCCCCTTCGCTGCCAAAGTGGACTGCAAATATGTTATCTCCCATGTCCCGGAATCGTGCAACGTGATGAAGACCCCAAGCCCTTTGCATGGTTTTCTCCAGGACAGTTTTGTTAAAGGGGCGTGGCGAGAACACCTTCCCCACCGCCGACCACTTGGCGTTCTTGGGCAAGATCTGATCTGATTCCTCAAACACAAACCCTTCCGCTTCCTTGTCCAACAGTGCCATCCCTCCCAATCTCGCCGAGAGGCTCGCTGTTGGATCCGGCGTCTTGCACGTGATTGGAGACTTTGAAGAATCCCCGCTGATCTGCTTGCCCGGGGTCGCTGTCGCCGCCGGGGGAGCTTTTGACGCCGGAGTCCCTGAAGCTTTTCCTGTCGTCGTCCCCGCCATAGCTCAGTGCCGTGGAGGAGAAGATTCCACCGTTCTGCGTCGAGGGGGATGCAGTCGCCGCCTCAATGCCACCGGAAACACACCACCCCCGCCGCCGAAACCCTAACCCTAGCGCTGGGAGGAGATCGCCAAGCAATCGCCTCGACAGTCGCCCCTTAGCGTTTCGCTACGTGGTGGACCCTGAGTGACCCAATTCTAACTTCAGGCCTACCAAAATGCTGAAAGTATGCCAAGCACGCAATCAAAGAGGTTTTCAGGGTCTAAAGTTGCATGCGTCTCGTGAGATCGTCTAGTATCGAAAACCTGCATGTACATCCTGGAAAAGAAAAAGGCATGCATTCCTTCTCCTTTCCGTGAAGACGCACCACGCTTGGACCCCAAAAGAAAAAAACGAAACGCCGCTGCCCCCGCTCTATATATACATGCGCCTCTTCTCACTTGTAGCTCGCCAGCCCTAAAACAGCTCACGCTAGCTCTCTCAAACCACCTCCCGCGCTTAGCTACTTAATAAGCAGTTGTTTAGCCACCTAATTAGCTAGTTAATTTCGCAGCGGTATCGAACAATGCAGTACGGCGCGGCGGCCGAGCAGGCGTGGTACATGCCGGCGATGCCGGTCACCTTGGCCGCGGAGACGCCGGCGGAGCGGGTGGAGCGCCTGGCGTCGGAGAGCGCCGTGGTGGTGTTCACCGTGAGCAGCTGCTGCATGTGCCACGCCGTGAAGCGCCTCTTCTGCGGCATGGGCGTGCACCCCACCGTGCACGAGCTGGACCTCGACCCGCGCGGCCTCGAACTGGAGCGCGCCCTCGCCGACCTCCTCGGCTGCGCCGGCCCCGGTGGAGCCGCACCGGTCGTTCCCGTCGTATTCATCGGCGGCAAGCTGGTCGGCGCCATGGACCGCGTGATGGCCGCGCACATCAACGGCTCCCTCGTGCCGCTGCTCAAGGAGGCCGGCGCTCTCTGGCTCTGAGCGCCATCATATTGTCAGTGACACCGTTACTCATATTGTCAGTGACACCGTTACTGGTTGGGGCTAATAGTAGGATAGATGTTTACATCCACAAAGGTCAGTTAATTATAGATCACTGGTGTGCGTGTGCGTGAGTGTGAGAGAGTGAGAGGTCGGTGTTTTTTTTACCACTACTGCCTCCGTCTTGTTTGAGCTTGTGGGAGCTAGTGCGTGCATGCTTGCACTACCAGTCTACCGGGTGTATGTGCGTGTGTGCAGTGTGCTCGATTGGTGCTAAAGAGATCTAGTGTTCATCTCCCTTTGATTAGTTATTTGGCTTGCCTTGTTTAAAACTTCTGTTGGTTGTGTGTTCATCCTTTGACATTTTGTCTCGTGTGTTCTTTCGTCGTTAGTGGTCAGATGCTGGCTTCAGATTTTGGTTGCCTGTTTAATCTACAATGTTACTATATGATAAGAGAAATTCTTATATATTAGATACACATAGAGAGACCGGGATACAACTCCTTTTCTTTGAAAAACTAAAGACAACTTATATTAAATTTGCTTAGCCAGATGAACATCAAATGGCTATAAATAATTATACAAACTTGATTTTGTAGAGACAAGTGGGCTACGTGTTCGTACCAATGGTCGGTGCTCGCCGGCCGGTGTAATTTTATTAGGGACCTTTCTGCATGCATGCTCATCTTTTTGCATGAGCTAGCTAGCATTGCGTGTGTGCATGCTATCTTTATGCTTTGTTCGAGATAGCTTTACACTGTTTGCTTCGCCTGTGTCTACTTGCTGCTTGCTTCTTGCCTCCTGCCCATGGCATCATATACTCATATCCTCTGCGTTTCTTAGGGCGGCCCTCCCTTTTGTTAACATGCATGGCCGTGTAAAGCTCAAACCGATATTATACTTTGAATACAGCTAACTAGTTAGCTTGGCTTCTACGTGCATGCAAACTGTGGACCATACTGGCCGGCCTGGACAGGATAAAAGATTTTGCTTAGTTAACTCTTACTCCCTCCGTAAACTAATATAAGAACGTTTAGAACGGGGGAGTAACATAAACCCCGGGTGAAGCTTGAATTGGATCAGCCGCCTTCACAACCGGTGGATGGCACGCGTGGCAGCTGTCCGATCTCCACCGCGTCAACCGCTCGACAACGCACAGCCGTTTGCAACATGGATGGGGTCGGGTTCAGCGGTTTGCAACATCAGCCGTGTTGTGCTTGTCCAAAAACATTTTTTTTCCGGTTTGTAACTTGGCATGTTGTTGCGATTGCACTTTAGTGCAGAAAAGGCTAGTGGTGGGGTGTCCATCCCATGCCATCAACATGGCACCACTGATAAAATATAGTGATGGTGTGTGGGCCACTTGCCACCAGTAACAGATATGCGGATGGTGTGCCACGTGTATGGACCCACACCATCATTAATATTCATCATCAGTGATAATGTCATGTTGTTGTCACGCGACCAATTTGGTTTTTAGTGTAAAAAAATGGTACATATCAATATTTTTTTCAGCCAAATGACAATATATTTCTATTTAACAGCTATGGTAAAATCATATAACACTTAAGTTTGACATTACTAAGCAGAGGCAAATGACAACATTTAAGTTCAACAAAATACTAATTAACATAATATGACTAATATCAAGCACACATTATTGCGGGAATGCCTAGCAGTGGCAGCGTAGAAAGCCCACCAGTGGCGGGTGAGACTCTCAGGGGCGTCCGCCACTGACCTCCTGCCACTGCTAACAAGATGTCGGTGGAGGGCACATCCCCGCCACTGGTAGAGACACTGCAGTGGTGGGCATATCTATATGCCTTCCACTGGGATTTATTGTTAGTGGTGGCGGGCCTTCTGTGGCACCCGCCACAAATATATGTCCAGCGAGCAACGCCTCCAATCTGAAAGCATGCATTAAACAATAATTACAATATTCAATCACATGCATTACAATAGATGTATCACAGATTAGCAACACCATATTTTGCCATAATAATAATCCAAATGAAATACAATAGAAGTACGCAATAGAGTCCAACTCACATAACATCATAAGCTTCCCTAAAAAAACATGATTGTAAGTAAACATAGCCTTCGCAGCGAAGCCTCTGGCATGTTGCATGTTACATACATATATGACCTCATGATAACAACAACACCATAATGACAATGGACTGGATAGATATTATTAAATTCTTTACTTGTCCACTTGTTCACACGGTCTTCTATACTTCATAGTTGATTTTCTCTGTGCAGACGAAGTTGGAGTAACGATCCACTGCTTCCTTTTAAGTCTTATATCCTTTATAGCAGTTGTTCTTGTAACCGTCCACTTGTTCATTGCATTTCTCCCATGAATCATGGACTCCCGAATTCTTCCTATAGTACACCACATACCACTTCATCTATGAAGATAAATAAACAAGCTAACAAGTCAATTTCATAGCTATCTAATTACATATAACGATATTCATAGAACGTAAAAATTACCTTCACAAGCATTGATCATACATATCACATAAAGGCGATGCACTAGTAGTTCAGAAAAAAAAGTTTAGCTCCATCATAGCAACATAGAAATTAAGTTCACATGCATCGATCATATAGATCACATAAGGAAAGTGCACTGGTAGTTCAAAATCAAAATTTTGGCTCTATCATGGGCTCTCCTCGCCTCCAAACATCCTCGTGATCTCGGCTTTGGTGGTCCTCGCAACTTTGTCTGCTACTCGCGCACTCTCGGCGGTTGCTCTAATGCTCTCTGTGGCTGCTCTTACGCTCTTAGCTGATGTTGCAGCGCTCTTGGCGTAAGTTCGAGCCCCCTCGGCATAGGCGAGCACGATCTCCATGTACTCAACCAGCCTCGTGATATAATCTATGGCTGTAGGAGTCCTAACGAGGCATCTCGGCTTCTCCATCTAAATCGCATTACAAAAAAATGACATTTAGTTAAAAGACATTTTTTCATTAAAGCATATTTATGAGCATAAAAAAGATAAAACTGTTACGATAATAGTCGACATGTGTCCTTTGGGTCGAAACTTCTCTCTCTTAAGTGGTTATACATATGTTGGACACTCCTTGACTGGAAGATCGACCGTCGGTTATGGTCATTCTTCACCCTACCCTCCTGCTTTACCAAGGTCTTAAAGGATGAAGAGGGAGAAGAACAACCCCCTACGACAACAGTCTATTCATCTCACAAGTGGTCGTTGATGGGGACCAAAGCATGAAAATAAAAAATGCTACGAAACACCCAAGCACTGGTACAACGAGCTGCTATACAAATGGTTTTTAACCCCTTTCCGCGACGGCATTTTAAACCGTCGCCTAGTGAGTGTGTGCGATATGGGGGGTCCTTCGCACACGACCCAGAAACCGTCGGGGATAGGAAGTAGCAATGCGTACGTTTTTGATAACTAAGTGTATGCGTTGCCGGCATGTATCCCGAACGCGAGTCTTTAAACAACTATTTATGATATCTCGCATATCCCAAATGCTCCTTCCTTGCTACTCGTTTGTGCTCGAATTACCATCGCAGTCAGACTTCTGTGGTTTTACCTTATACCAGGCGCAGTCCAGGCATAGTCCAGGCACGTACCAGACTGGCTCTACATTTACGATGCGCGCCACATCACACACAGTTCATAATTGTAAGGCGTGTATGATAAGGCGTCAATTACACACATTTAGTTTTTTCGCACTGTTTGTGATATTGTCTGACATCACAAACTTTGCAAACGGCAACCGCGTGCATGCTTACACATGTTTCCTCTTCGTGAACCGTGTCGGATTATGATGTATATCACACACGCTGTGCTTTATCGACCGTGTGCGTTGTAATGACCTGCAAAGTGTATTTTCACCCTAATTTAATGCTGCTATTTAAAATTGTACCGAATTTCAATTTGAAAGTAGGCTATAACTTCACTCATATCCATCAGGTTCAACAACCAATGCATTATTCGATTCACAGGTACATATGTTAAAGAATTGTACCAAAAAATGAAATACATAAGCACCAAATAAAGAATGATTAACCATGGTTGTATACTTGTACTATTAAAGATGGTAAATAAAGAGACGAGAGACATTTTGGTTGCTGAAATAGGTGAAGCGAAATGGCCCTATTGTGCTCTCCTCCATGCAGAAGGCATGCACGACTATAGTCCAACCCCTTGTGATGGTCGGCATGTAGTTCGGGAGGTAATCTTTAGTAAACTACTTCGGGAACCACTGCAAATGATAAAGATGTAGACATTGTCATCTAACACAACTCATTATGGGCAGTAAAAAGAAGGCCGCAGAGTTCTTACATACCATCTTGCAGTTCACTGTTGTCTTGCATAAAGTGTAAACTAATAGTTCGATTGGCATTTTTTGACCCATTTTAGTAACATTCAGTACAATGCATGTTGCTATGTAGCCTCGGATATATTATATGGCGCTAGTTAACCTACCGATAAATGGGTTATAGATATATTCAGTGAAATGTCCGATTCGACGATTAATCCCTTACCAGCCTCCGGCTATATGGTACGAGCTATCGATGTCCTGAATAGTGAGTATATATAAGCAATGCGATGAAACTAATCTCGATGGAAAACTTGTTCCCAATATTGTCCTGTTTGAGTACATCTAAAGGCATGTTATGCACAACAGGCTAAACATCACCCAAATATATCCATGGTAGACAACATAATCTCCAAATGATAGATTTAGCATGCAAGTTTAAGCACGCTAGTCAAGGAAAACAAGAAGTGGAAAGGTGTGTCAATTGCAACAGGCATACCATTTAAAAACAAGCAAATATAGTTATTCAAACTGGTATTGTGCAGGTCTAAAGTACAATAGTTATTGTTAATAAATGGAAAGGCATGTTAACTGCAACATCATTAACAACAACCAAATATCATAATTCATAGTGGTATTGTTAAAACCGTTATTGATGAAATTGAACTGCATGGCAAATAGTTGCACGTATAGAGCATCACATTGTGAATAACTGAAATAAACAAGGCATAAGGCCATCTCTAGCCGATCCCCGAAAAGTTAACGGATATATATATATATATATATATATATATATATATATATATATATATATATATATATATATATATATATATATATATATATATATATATACTGCATCAATTTTTGGCCGTTTCTAGTCGATCCCCTAAACTTAACGTTGTAACTTCAATTTGATCAACTTCAAAGCAGGTTCAACCAAAAGTAGCATGCATTCAAACATATACATGGATAGTTTTGCATAACTGAAATTATACTAAACTAAAGTACGTTCGGTCAAATTGGAGGTTGAGCCAGTCCTTCCTCGACACGTACGGTGTGCCGCGAGCTGGGTCCGGGCCGGTTCCATCGTCGGAGTCATTGGGGAAGACACTTCTCCACTCATCGACGTCGATCTCCTCGTCCTCGCCACCCACCTTGATGCCCTCCGTGCCGCTGTCCTCACTGCCTTTGACCTCATCACCGGAGGAGAGCATGATAACCTCGCCGCCCTCCGTGCCGGCAAAGATCATCCGCTCCGCCTCCACGAGCTCTGGGTGCTGCTGGCGTAGCTCTTGCATGTAGGCCTCATAGGCGGCCTCGGCCTCGAGGCGTTCCGTCACCTCGCGGTCCTCTCGTGCCATAGCCGAGCTCACCACCCCTAGCTTTGGCAGGACAAGGTCGACCGGATGTGTGCCAAAGTGGAAATTGAGCCTAGCCGCTACGCCCATGGTAGTGGACCTACCAGCGGTCATACTCCATGACCGCGAGCTCGGCCATGTGGAAGCTACCAAGCCACCGGCGGGTGTGGGTCTCTCGATTCGTAATCTCGGCGACCCGCTACAGGACCCCGAGGTAGGACCTCGTTGGCGGCCGGGCCCGAGGAAGGACGGGGAAGTCCTCGAACCGGTGTAGGGGCGCGGCGGCGGGTGGATCGGGTGACCGGCGACGGTGGCTCGATAAAGAGCCCGCAGAGGACGACAGAGACACCTTGGCAGCCACCTCATCGACGTCAGGCAATGAGGCCACTATAAACCTCTTTTGGGCCATTGGCTCCTCGATCTCCCCGACAAATAGGCATTCGTTGACGATGGAGGCGGCGGCAGCGGCGATGGTGGTAACCTACCAATGGTTTCGAGCGAGGGGGTAGTGTTTGTCTATGTGAGAAGAGGTTTGGGGGTGTGTGTGGAGGGGGCCAAGGTGGTGTTTTAGGAAATACCGCGGCAAATGAAAATTTTACTAGGCAGGAGTAAAATGCCGGGGCTACTGAAAATTTGGATCAAGGGCGAGCAGGTATTTTTGACATGTGCGAGGGATGCAGAGGCGGGAGTAAAATGTCGGGGCTACTCAAAATTTGGATCAAGAGATAGAAGCAGAGCGGGAGTTACAGACATCGCACACGGTCAAAACATACTAATTGTGTGCTATCAAATAGAAAAACCTCCAGGCGAGCATATATTTTTGAGATTGCGAGGATGCAGGCGAGAGTAAAATGGCAGGACTACTGAAAATTTGAATCAAGGGATTGAAGCGTAGTGGGAGTAACAGACATCACACACGGTTCACACATACTAATCGTGTGCTATCAAACATAAAAAGCTTCCAGGCGGTACATATTTTCGAGATTGTGAGGTGATATAATTCAAATATATGATTTATATACTAACCAATTAAGAAGGTGGCAGTTGCATATATGATGTCTAAACTAAGTAGGTGGCATTCAATATTGTGTATGTGATACAGAAACTAACACTACTAGGGAAAATCTTATACACAGAAACGTACCAGTAGCGTGTGCTAAAAAGAACTACTGCTACTTACCACTAGCGCCCGACAAATAAATGCGTTGCAGCTAAGCTTATAGCAGTAGCGCGCCAGATGAAAGAAGCGCTGCTACTATAATTCTAACACTGTTCTCGGTAACCTAGCAATAGTAGCAGTGAGCTCACGGAAAGCGCGTTGTTGCTAAGATGGTTGTAGCAGCGTGTTTTACACGGAAAGCGCTACTGGTAATGAAAAGAAAATAAAGTAAAAAAATATACAAAAGTAAATGAAAATGAAAGAAATATAAAAAGGGGAAAGGAAAAAAAGATAAAGTGAAGGAAAATAAAATAAAAAGAAAAATAAAGGAGAAAGGCGTAGCAGTAGCGTGCTTTCAGGACAAGCGCTATAGCTAACATATCAGTACACATTCTGTTAGTCCGCGCTATAGCTATGTTACTTATAGCTAATGTAGCAGCAACGCTTTTCTGGGACCGCGCTACTGCTATTTTTGACTTAACTGCGCGGTTCTTCTTCCCTCCGGCCACTTCCCCCAAATCCCCCATCGATCTGTTGTTGCCACCGTTGTCGCCCTGCATTGCCGTCGGCCGCTGCACTCTCTCCTGTCGCCCTCCGCAAGTCCTCTGCTGCTTTCGGTGGCCGCTGTTGTCATCGCCCTCCGCCGCACGCCCGAGCACCGACCCCGACCCCGACCTCGACGCCGCGTGCCCCTCCCTTGGCCGCTCCCTAACTCCGCCGGTGCCTGAGGTGAGCACGCCCCTACACCTCCTCCCCCTCCTCCCCAACCTCTGCCTAGCTAGGGTTCCTAGGGTTCATCAAATTTTATGGTTCATCTAATTAGTTAGGGTTCATCAAATTAGCTACTACTTGTAGATGCTTAAGAAGTTATATAGTTGTTGTGCACCCAATGTAGTTAAGTAAATATAATTGTAAACTAGATGTTAATTAGGGCAGTAGTTGTAGATGCCTAAGTAGTTTTTAGGACAAATTCCTAGGGTTCATCAATGGTGCTTAAGTAGTTATAGATGGTTAAGTACCTAGCTAGGGTTGAACTAATCAGTTAGTACTTGTAGATGCTTAAGACCTAGGGCAGTAGGGTTTAACTAGATGTTAATTAGGGCAGTAGTGTTTAGTTTAGAGAAAAAATTAATACAATTTTTTTTCTGGTTTTTTAGTAAGTGTTTAATAGAATTAGTAAGAAAATTAATAGAACTAGTTGAACTAGTTTATTTTTAGTAAGAACTAGTTGAATTAATAGAACTAGTTTATTTTTAGTAAGAAAATTAATAGAACT
The DNA here is from genome assembly GCA_021437245.1 of Aegilops speltoides. NCBI lineage: Eukaryota > Viridiplantae > Streptophyta > Magnoliopsida > Poales > Poaceae > Aegilops > Aegilops speltoides. The sequence goes on along the minus strand of CM038142.1, from coordinate 339,846,033 downwards.
AATTGAACTAGTTTATTTTTAGTAAGAACTAGTTGAATTAATAGAACTAGTTTTTTAGTAAGAAAAGTAATAGAACTAGATGAACTAGTTTATTTTTAAGAAGAACTAGTTTATATTTATTTATAGTAAGTGCTTAGTTGAACTAGTTGAATTAATACAACTATTTTATTTTTAGTATGAAAATTAATAGAACTAGTTTATTTTTTTAGTTAAAGCAATTATTCCTGCATCAACGTCGATGATGCCTATCCCGCATCCTCGTCGTCGACTCGGTGGAGGAGGCCTGCTTGTTCAGAGGGGCCATGTCCGGGACTGGGCTCCGCCGGGCTGGTACTGGGATGTGCTACCTTTTGGGAGGCGCAGCTTGGTGAGGAGCCAGCCCGTAGTTGACCCGAACCTTCTTTGGTGGCGGTCGTGTGGGCCAGTGACAGTGCGGAGGCTTCAGGACCCCGTGGAGGTGGTATGTCACCGTGTCAGCGAGGAGGACGAGCACGTCCGTCCCTACATGGTTGCATTGTAGGGCAGATTCTCCAATACCTGGAAGGTTCTTCAGGGATCTCACTGGAGTTATGATCCTGTAATGGTTCCATCTCTTTGGGTGTCCATCGCCTGGGACGATACCCGTCGTTCGCTAGGGTTTTAGCTGTATTAGTGAGGTTCTATGTATGATACTATTCGAGATGTATTACTGATAATATTCGACGATGTACAGACGCAAGAGATGATTTAGTTTGGTTATTAAATGCATGCTAATTTGAATTCTAATTTATTTTATGATCTAGTTTTGCTTATTGAATGCTCAAATTGGAGAACTACTCCTATTTTGTATGCTCAAATTGGAGAGCACTATGCAAGGCGTATGCATTTGATTGGTTGATAGCTTATAGGGTTTCACTAAGTCGTAAGATGAGGATAATAATGTTTTTATTTATATTTTGTTTTTGCAGCCAAATATCCATGTCGTCGCCGCCGTCGTCCCCGTCACGGACCCCCTCCGACCTCGAGGTGAGACCAGCCAAAACTCCATGACAATATGAGTCCTATAAGATATTTTGAAATATTTTTGTTCATATTTTAAACAATTGAAATGCAATGACCATCAAGTTTGAATGCAAATAGGATATGTGCTTGCCAAAGTGGCCATGTTTGCAGGTAACACCTCTAAGTGGCCTATGTTTTGCCGGAATGTTGATTAATTTCCGTTCCGGCAAATTTCAGGCGCTCGATATGTCCTTTTTTAGCAAAGGTCATGCCGGATTTTTCGTGAATTTTGGCATGACTTGTGCTAGAATATATAGGAAATATCGAGTGGACTGGATTTTCTAGAAAGATAATTAAATGAGATTTTGGGTTGACTTTAAGTCTGTCGAGGCTCCATACATGACAATCAAAAAATGAGTGAGGGAGAAAGTCTGCACCATATATGAGAGAGGAAGAATCCCGACTGTTGTCGTGGGGGTCACTTCTCCATCTTCTCCTTGTGCTAGACCTTTGTTATGCACTAGGGGAAGGAGGAGTAACGACCATCACTAAGGGTCGAAAAATCAGTGAGGGAGTGTGCCCACCATATATGAGAGAAGAAGAATGCCGACTGTTGCTGTGGGGGTCGCTTCTCCTTCGTTCCCGTGTGCTAGACCTTTTGGTTTAATGCACTCGAGGATGAAGGGAGGACTGACCATCACCAACGGTCGAATATATACACCACGTGAGTTGAGAGTTTTCAAAAAAAGACTCGACGGACCGATAGTCAACCCGTACTGAATAATAATGATCTAATTTAGTTTTTGTAGTACGTATATTGAATTTTAGAAGGTTAATCTTTGAATTGTGAACATAGGAAATGTAGTTGGACGAAAGTCTCGCAGAGTGCTCCTAGTGCGGCGAGAACCGGGGTTTCCGGGACATGCCTCATTTGGTGGAACGTCGGCGCTTCAGCATTAAGCTCCAGGAGACCTTCCATGTTGGAACGATACGCTACAACGCTAAGTGTTTTTTTCGTAATTAAGCTCGACTTCTACTACTTGAACGTGTAATTTTCGTCTTTTACAATTCGACTAGCTTATCCCATGCCATGCAAGACGCTATGTCTTGGAGAGGATGGATTTTGAAGATCATGAAAGTATGGAAACAAAGAAAATTCACCTAAGGACCCATCATGGTATGGATTTTGATGTAAATCTATACAATTCTGAGAGCGTAACCCGTTTTGGTTCCCCGAATTGGAAGCACTTTGCAAGATGTATGATTTTCATGAGGGTATGCTTGTCACTATCGATCTTGGTGATCCTGACATCGTCCTAGACAATATGGACATTTGGGTCCTTGTTGATACGCTTGCAATTCTACCGCTATGTGAGTTTCTCAAACATTGTTATTAAGTAATTTATATTGTTTATTTCAAAATAGTTGACAACTTATTTCCATTGATAGCTTATTTACATTCTTCAAAGAATGTGCGGAAGATGGTAGGCAGAACCTACTGCACCGATGGCTCAGAATTAACTTACCAGGAGAAAAATCATCTGATCGCATTTATTACTGATCTTGAGAATTACAATATGTATTATCAAAATCCTCCACATTATGGTCAATATGTCATGGTAAGATTTTTTTTACAATTACGACATCTGTGCATCTTTTGCATAAGTTCTTCTAAAACTGAACTACATTGCTAACTACGAAGTTATTACTACGTTTTTCAACAGAAAATCCCACAGGATTGTGTGCCTCATCTGATGTTTCAGAGAGGTCGCCTTGATGTTTTGAACATACGGCGAGGTCATCCTATGAATCACTCCTATTCATATCAGATTTCTAAAACCAATGAAGACATGACAATCAAAGATTGGAAAAAAATTTATGGTCAATCGTAGGAAGCTACTTGGAAGCAAAGGGCAAAATTGGAGACAGGATAATCTCCATTCTCCATAATGGAGAGTCAGGGCCTATCTTGTTTTATGCTATTTTACCTAAGAGAAGGTAGTAGTTCCTATGAGAGAGAAGTAGGTCCTAGGTACAATGTGTTATTATGTGGTACAATGTGTTAGAGTTGATGATGATGAGGAGGAGTTGTGATTATGACTAGTGACCAACTTGCTATATGATGTCTCATTGATGAAAATGATGATCATGAGGAGGTGTTATATGAAAATGATGTATTATGATGATAAGTTGTTAATGATATGATGATGATGATGATATTTATTATATCATTGGGTGAAAGAACCGCAGATTAGTTTCAAGTGGATGTCCGTCCACTTGAAACTAGTCCATGTTCTTTCACGTAGTGATGTAATAACTCATTATGATGTAAAAACAATCTCTAAACTGCTACTGTATGAAAACTTGTAAAAAGGTGTATGAATACAACATGAAATAAAAAAGAAATAGAATATGGAATAATAGTAGTAGCGCGGGCTGCCAGAAGCGCTACTAGTAATTACCAGTAGCGGCCTTCCCAGGAAGCGCTACTACTAAGTGGATATAGCAGTAGCGCGGGTGGACACACGCTACTGATAATCTTTAGCTATAGCGCCGTATCAGTAGCGCGGTTACCCGCGCTACTGATAGGCCAAAAACCTGCGCTACTACTAGGCTTTTCCCTAGTAGTGTAATCAATGCAAGACAACATATGCATGAAATGAGTAATATAACCCTGCCAAGTTTGAGCATAGACCTCGAGGGGGAAATAGGACTGGTCATCTATCTCTGAATCCTCCCCTGAGGAGCTATCTGTAACTGGCAAGATGTCTGATTTAGCAGGTAGCATTGTCTACTCAAAAGACCTTGTTTTCACCCCAGATACTTCCATCACCGCTTCAAATGGCTGATGCACAGGAAGAGTAGTTGAATATACAAAGGTTGTCAACAAATGGAATACGTAATACAAAAAAAGGATAGCATGATATAATTTACATATATGATGATTGGCTAAACAACATGGCATAACATAATTCACATATAGTATAATGCATTGCAACAAGATAGCTCATACGTCCATTTTGCATCATGCTTTTATATCAATATTTATTGCATTATGGGCTGTTATTACACATTATATCTCAATACTTATGGCTATTCTCTCTTATTTTACAAGGTTTACCATGAAGAGGGGGAATATCGGCAGCTGGAATTCTGGACGAACAAGGAGCAAACATTGGAAACTTATTCTGCACATCTCCAAAAATCCTGAAACTCCACGAGACTTATTTTTGGAATTAATAAGAATTATTGAGCGGCAGAAACACCTCAGGGGGCCGACACCCTGGCCAGGAGGGTGGGGGTGCACCCACCCCTACTGGGCGCGCACCCACCCCTACTGGGCGCGCCCCCATCTCCTGGGCCCCCTGGTGGCCCTCCGGTGTCCATCTTCTGCTATATGAAGGCTTTTACCCTGGAAAAAATCGTGGGCAAGCTTACGGGACGAAACTCCGCCGCCACGAGGCAGAACCTTGGCGAAACCAATCTAGAGCTCCGGCAGAGCTGTTCTGCTGGGGACACTTGCCTCCGGGAGGGGGAAATCATCACCATCGTCATCACCATCGATCCTCTCATTGGGAGGGGATCAATCTCCATCAACATATTCACCAGCACCATCTCCTCAAAACCCTAGTTCATCTCTTGTATCCAATCTTGTATCAAAACCACAAATTGGTACTTGTGGGTTGCTAGTAGTGTTGATTACTCCTTGTCGTTGATGCTAATTGGTTTACTTGGTGGAAGATCATATGTTCAGATCCTTAACGCATATTATTACTCCTCTGATTATGAACATGAATATGCTTTGTGAGTAGTTACGTTTATTCCTGAGGACATGGGTGAAGTCTTGCTATTAGTAGTCATGTGAATTTGGTATTCGTTCGATATTTTGATGAGATGTATGTTGTCTTTTCATCTAGTGGTGTTATGTGAACGTCGACTACATGACACTTCAGCATTATTTGGGCCTAGGGGAAGGCATTGGAAGTAATAAGTAGATGATGGGTTGCTAGAGTGACAGAAGCTTAAACTCTAGTTTATGCGTTGCTTCATTAGGGGCTGATTTGGATCCATATAATTAATGTTGTGGTTAGGTTTACCTTAATACTTCTTTTGTAGTTGCGGATGCTTGCAATAGGGGTTAATCATAAGTGGGATGCTTGTCCAAGTAAGGGCAGTACCCAAGTACCGGTCCACCCACATAACAAATTATCAATGTACCGAACGCGAATCATATGAGCGTGATGAAAACTAGCTTGACGATAATTCCCATGTGTCCTCGGGAGCTCCTTTCTCATTATAAGAAATTGTCCAGGCTTATCCTTTGCTACAAAAAGGATTGGGCCACCTTGCTGCACTTTATTTACTTTATTTGCTTGTTACTCATTACAATTTATCTTATCACAAAAATATCTATTACCTACAATTTCAGTGCATGCAGAGAAAACCTTACTAAAAACCGCTTATCATTTCCATCTGCTCCTTGTTGGGTTCGACACTCTTACTTATTGAAAGGACTACGATAGATCCCCTACACCTGTGGGTCATCAATAGCATTGCATAATTCACATATATAATATCTTGCAACAAGATGGCATTGCATAATTCACATATATGGTAATTAGACACTAAACAGGTGCCATTCACACAAAGCATGTCTAAACTAAGCAAATGACATAGCAATGCAAGACACCATACGCACAATATGAGCAACATCACCCTGCCAAGTTAGAGCATACACCTCGGGGGGGATAGGACTGGTCATCTGTCTCTGAATCCTCCTCCGAGGAGCTATCTGTAACCAGTGAGATATGTGCTTCGTCAGATAGCATTGTCTGTTCTGAAGACTGATACGTCTCCAACGTATCTATAATCTTTTATTGTTCCTTGCTATTATATTATCTGTTTTGGATGTTTTATATGCATTAATATGCTATTTTATATTATCTTTGGGACTAACTTATTAACCTAGAGGCCAGTGCGAGTTGCTGTTTTTTCCTTGTTTTTGAGTTCGTAGAAAAGGAATACCAAACGGAGTCCAAACGGAATGAAACTTCACGGTGATTTTTCTTGGACCAGAAGACACCCAACTGACTTGGACTCCAAGCCAAAAGAGCCACGAGACGGCAGCAAGGGTGGAGGGCACGCCCCCCAACCTTGTGGGCCCCTCGTGACCTTCCTGACCTAGCTCTTCATCCTATATATATTCACATATGTTCCAAAACCCTCAGGGAAGTCCACGAAAATATTTTTCCACCATCGCAACCTTCTGTTCCCATGAGATCCCATCTTGGGGCCTTTTCCGGCATCCTTCCGGAGGGGGATTCGATCATGGAGGGCATCTACATTAACCCCTATTGCCCTTCCGATGAAGCGTGAGTAGTTTACCTCAGACCGACGGGTCCATAGCTAGTAGCTAGATGGCTTCTTCTCTCTCTTTGATTATCAATACCATGTTCTCCTTGATGTTCTTGGAGATCTATCCGATGTAATATTCTTTTGCGGTGTGTTTGTCGAGATCCGATGAATTTGTGGATTTATGACCAGCTTATCTATGAATATTATTTGAATCTTCTCCGAATTCTTGTATGCATGATTTGATATACTTTGAACTATCGATTTGGTTTGGCCAACTAGATTGGTTTTTCTTGCAATGGGAGAGGTGCTTAGCTTTGAGTTCAATCTTGCGTGATTTCACCTAGTGACAAAATAGGGGTAGCGAGACACGTATTGAATTGTTGCCATCGAGGATAAAAAGATGGGGTTTTCATCATATTGCTTGAGTTTATTCCTCTACATCATGTCATCTTACTTAAGGCGTTACTCCATTCTTTATGAACTTAATACTCTAGATGCATGCTGGATAGCGGTCGATGTGTGGAGTAATAGTAGTAGATGCAGGCAGGAGTCGGTCTACTTGACACGGACGTGATGCCTATATGCATAATCATTGCCTTGGATATCATCATAACTTTGCACTTTTCTATCAATTGCTCGACAGTAATCTGGTCACCCACTGTATTATTTGCCTTCGGGTCTATTTTCCATCATATTAGTTTCCAATCTACTATTTCCAATCTTTATTTTTAGATCTACAAACCCAAAAAACCAAAAATATTTAGTTATCTTTTCTTTACTTTTATCTATCTCTATTAGATCTCACGTTTGCAAGTGACCGTGAAGGGATTGACAACCCCTTTATCGCGTTGGGTGAAAGTATTTGATTGTTTGTGTAGGTGCATCTATTGGGGACTTGCGCGTTTCTCCTACTGGATTGATACCTTGGTTCTTAACTGAGGGAAGTACGTATCTCTACTGTGTTGCATCACCCTTTTCTCTTCAAGGGAAAAACCAACGCAAGCTCAAGAAGTAGGAAACACCATGCTTTCACTCCAGATTTTTCCATCACCGTGTCAAATGGCTAATGCACACGAAGAGTAGTTGAATGTACTAACATTGTTGACAAATGTAATGCGTAATGAAAAAAAGGATGGCGTGATATAATTCACGTATAAGAGGCTAAGCAGGATGGCATTGCAAAATTCACATATATGATGACTGGCTAAACAAGATGGTGTTGCATAATTCACATATATGATGACTGGCTAAACAAGATGGTGTTGCATAATTCACATATACAATATAGAAACTAGACAGAAGGAATTCATATAAAGCATGTCTAAACTAAGCAGATGACATATTTGATGTATAAAGTAAGCAATGCAAGGCACCATATGCATGATACGACCAACATCAGCATGCCAACCTAGAGCGTAGACCTTAGGGGGTAAATAGGAGAGGTTTGCTCCTTCTGAATCCCCCTCAGGACAGTTATCTTCCTCTTGATTACAATCTGAAATGGGTGGAGGGGGCTGCCTTCGCACCCACCATGGAGCGACGTCTGCATGAAATTTTATTGCCACACAAGGCTCATCTCTTTTGCTCTACATGTTCAGTTCCATTGTGCACAATAACTGACATGCATGTGAATAAAACATAGTGAGATTATGTAAGGAGTGCATGCAGAAATCCAGAGTGATGGAGCAACCTGTGGATAGGCCCAAAACCAATGATAGCAGCAAGATAATGGCTTTAGTTAAAAAATAGATAATGGCTTATTTACTGTTTGTTTCCCACCCAACATGAAACTCATAGTAGACACCAGAGATTAACCAGATAGTAGAAAGATACTATTGATCGCAGCCCCGATATGTACCCCGACCCACAACCATTTAAAAACTTGTGACGCCCCCCGATTTAATCATACACTAATCATGCACGCAAACGTGTACGATCAAGATCAGGGACTCACGGGAAGATATCACAACACAACTCTAAAAGTAAAATAAGTCATACAAGCATCATAATACAAGCCAGGGGCCTCGAGGGCTCGAATACAAGTGCTCGATCATAGACGAGTCAGCGGAAGCAATAATATCTGAGTACAGACATAAGTTAAACAAATTTGCCTTAAGAAGGCTGGCATAAACGGGATCAGATCGAAGAGCGCGGGCCTCTGCTCAGGATCCTCCTAACTACTCTGGTGGTCGTCGCAAGAGCTTTGCACGTAGTGGTAGGCACCTCCGGTGTAGTAGTAAGTGCGCCGACGGTGGCGTCGCTCTGGCTCCGCATCTGGTTGCGACAACCAGAAAGAAAGGAAAGGGGGGAAAGGGGGAAGAAAGCAACCGTGAGTACTCATCCAAAGTACTCGCAAGCAAGGAGCTACACTACTTATGCATGGGTATATGTGTAAGGAGGCAATATCGGTGGACTGAACTGCAGAATGCCAGAATAAGAGGGGGATAGCTAGTCCTATCGAAGACTACGCTTCTGGCAGCCTCCGTCTTGCAGCATGTAGAAGAGAGTAGATTGAAGTCCTCCAAGTAGCATCTCCAAGTAGCATCTCCAGTAGCATCTCCAAGTAGCATCGCATAGCATAATCCTACCCGGCGATCCTCCCCTCGTCGCCCTGTAGAAAAGCGATCACCGGGTTGTCTGTGGAACTTGGAAGGGTGTGTTTTATTAAGTATCCGGTTCTAGTTGTCATAAGGTCAAGGTACAACTCCGGGTCGTCCTTTTACCGAGGGACACGGCTATTCGAATAGATAAACTTCCCTACAGGGGTGCACCACATAACCCAACACGCTTGATCCCATTTGGCCGGACACACTTTCCTGGGTCATGCCCGGCCTCGGAAGATCAACACGTCGCAGCCCCACCTAGGCACAACAGAGAGGTCAACACGTCGGTCTAAATCCTATGCGCGCAGGGGTCTGGGCCCATCGCCCATTGCACACCTGCACGTTGCGTACGCGGCCGGTGAGCAGACCTAGCAACCTCCATTACAAAGGAAGTTGCGTTAACGCAGTCCAACCCGGCGCGCGCCGCTCCGTCGCTGACGTCAAGAAGGCTTCGGCTGATACCACGACGTCGGGATACCCATAACTACTCCCGCGTAGATGGTTAGTGCGTATAGACCAAATGGCCAGACTCAGATCAAATACCAAGATCTCGTTAAGCGTGTTAAGTATCCGCGAACGCCGAACAGGCCAGCCCACTGTCTCCTAGGTGGTCTCAACCTGCCTGTCGCTCCGCCAAAGTGTGATCGGGGCCGTCGGGAACCCAGGCCCACCTCTACCGGGATGGAGCCACTGTCCTTTCAGCCCCTCATCGAATCACTTGCGGGTACTCCTCGAGTGACCCGACTTTAGTCACCATCTGTATAGTATGTATGTATGTATAGTATATACCCGTGATCACCTCCCGAGTGATCACGGCCCAATAGTATAGCAAGGCAGACTGACAAGAATGTAGGGCCAATGATGATAAACTAGCATCCTATACTAAGCATTTAGGACTGCGGGTAAGGTATCAATGATTGTAGCAACAATGTCAGGCTATGCATCAGAATAGGATTAAAGGAAAGCAGTAACATGCTACACTACTCTAATGCAAGCAGTATAGAGGAGAATAGGCAATATCTGGTGATCAAGGAGGGGGGGGCTTGCCTGGTTGCTCTGGCAAGAAGGAGGGGTCGTCAACTCCGTAGTCGAACTGGGGTCACCGACAGTCTCAGGGTCTACCGGAAAGAAGTAACGGAAGGGGAACACAATAAATAACAGAGCAATCAAAGCATCACAAAGCATAACATGGCAATACGCGGTGCTAGGTGTGCCCTAACGCGGCAGTAGGTGGTACCGACGAAAGGGGGAAACATCCGGGAAAGTATCCCCGGTGTTTCGTGTTTTCGGTCAGATGAACCGGAGGTGGAAAGTTACGTGTTTGCTATGCTAGGGATGTGTGGCAGAAGAACGGGCTGCGTATCCGGATTCGTCTCGTTGTTCTGAGCAACTTTCATGTACAAAGTTTTTCCATCCGGGCTACGGTTTATTTTACATTAATTTTAAAAGATTTAATCATTTTTAGAATTTACCTAATTATTTTAAATCAGCATTATCCAGAATAGTGCATGTTGATGTCGTCATCATGACGTCAGCAGTCAACAGGACGTTGACTAGGTCAAACTGACGTGCTCAAGTTTGAGCATTAGTTTGGAGCTGACTCAGAGTCTAATCGCTGAACAGGATGATAATGTAGCATGTAGTATTAAGCGATGCATAATGTAAGAAGACACAAAGGAGTGCGACCTGTCTTGCGGACCCGTGTAGTCCTCAAGGTCATCTGCTCAGTTGATGATGGTAATGCAGTTGTCGTGGCTGCTGGCGGCGGGGAAGGAGATCTAAGGCGGCGAAAGACAGTCTGGAGGGCGGATCCCTGCTATAGTGGACCCTTCTATCGTTGGAGCAGCTGAGCTGGGGTAGACGATGGTGCAGCAGGAGCGGGACAAACCACATAAGGTTTTCTTTGAAAACTATCTGAACTAATTCTGTAAGGGCTCGTTTGAATTGGAGGATTCTAACAACACAGGTATAGGAAATACACAGTAATAGGATAGGAATGCATGTGCAAAACAAAGAAATTAAAATCACAGGATTTCTGTCAATCTGGGTGTTTGGTTCACATGAATTGGAAGGTCACAGGAATGCAAAGAAGCATGGTCATATTAAGTCAAACCACAAGAAAATGTACAATTATAATGCTATTATGCTACTATCACTTAGTCTTGTTCTTCATGAATTGGAATTTGAAAAGGACGGCCAAGTGGATATCAAAATTCCTACGGGAAAGAGACACTAAAGGAATAAATCCTACAGCTTTCCTTTGCTCCATTCCTTTGAACCAAATGCATGAATAGTAGTACCATAGGAAACTTTCCAATTCCTATGTTTTTCCTTCACTTTTCCTTTCAACCATTGGCAATTCTAGTAGGCAGGCTTGAACAGGCAAAAGTCTACACTCGAAAAATATTTTTGTGCTACTTGTAATACTTTGGACCCAGGCCACTGCCCTACTAACTCAACTCCCAGGCCCATCTACACATTTATGTTTGCTACCCAAACTCATGCACAGGTGTACTGGGGATCATACACCCCAAGCCAGTGCATGACACGAAGATAAGCCAGAGAAACTGCTCTTCATGAGATCAAGGAGAGCATTGAAAAGACCAAGTCAGCAAGAGATCACCTTAGGGAAGTGATACATCTCCGTCATATCTACTTTTCCAAACACTTTTGCCCTTGTTTTGGACTCTAACATGCATGATTTGAATGGAACTAACCCGGACTGACAATGTTTTCAGCAGAACTGCCATGATGTTATTTTGGTGCAGAATTAAAAGTTCTCGGAATAACCTAAAAATCCACGCAGCAACTTTTCAGAATTAATAAAAAATATTGGCCAAAGAATCAGCACCAGGGGTCCCACACCCTGTCCACGAGGGTGGGGGCACGTCCCCTCCCCTAGGGCACGACCCCCTGCCTTGTGCCCCCCTGGACATCCACCGACCTCAACTCCAACTCCATTTTACGATACGGAGCCGCCGCCAAGCCCTAATCTCTCTCGGGAGGGCTGATCTGGAGTCCGTTCGGGGCTCCGGAGAGGGGGATTCGTCGCCATTATCATCATCAACCATCCTCCATCACCAATTTCATGATGCTCACCGCCGTGCGTGAGTAATTCCATCATAGGCTTGTTGGACGGTGATGGGCTGGATGAGATTTACCATGTAATCAAGTTAGTTTTGTTAGGGTTTGATCCCTAGTATCCACTATGTTCTGAGATTGATGTTGCTATGACTTTGCTATGCTTAATGCTTGTCACTAGGGCCCGAGTGCCATGATTTCAGATTTGAACCTATTATGTTTTCATGAATATATGTTAGTTCTTGATCCTATCTTGCAAGTCTACAGTCACCTATTATGTGTTATGATCCGACAACCCCGAAGTGACAATAATCAGGATACTTCTCGGTGATGACCGTAGTTTGAGGAGTTCATGTATTCACTATGTGTAAATGCTTTGGTCCGGTACTCTATTAAAAGGATGCCTTAATATCCCTTAGTTTCCATTAGGACCCCGCTGCCACGGGAGGGTATGACAAAAGATGCCATGCAAGTTCTTTTCCATAAGCACGTATGACTATATTCGGAATACATGCCTACATTACATTGATGAATTGGAGCTATATCTGTGTCACCCTATGTTATAACTATTACATGAGGAATCGCATCTGACATAATTATCCATCACTGATCCAATGCCTACGAGCTTTTCACATATTGTGCTTTGCTTATTTACTGTACCGTTGCTACTGTTACAATCACTACAAAACTGCCACTGTTACCGTTACTTCCATACTATTTTGGTACTAAATACTTTGCTGCAGATACTAAGTTATCTAGGTGTGGTTGAATTTACAACCCAACTGCTAATACTTGACAATATTCTTTGGCTCCCCTTGTGCCGAATGAATAAATTTGGGTTGAATACTCTACCCTCGAAAACTGGTTCGATCCCCTACACTTGTGGGTTATCAAGACTATTTTCTGGCGCCGTTGCCGGGGAGGATAGCTCTATTCTTTGAGTCACTTGGGATTTATATCTGCTGGTCACTATGAGGAACTTGAAAGATGAAAGAACTAAGATTTATCCCTCAACTACGAGGGGAGGTAAGGAACTGCCATCTAGCTCCGCACTAGATTCTCCTTCTGTTATGAGTAAGCTTGCGACGCCTAAACCTGCTTCTGCTATTAATTCTGATATGTCTCATGTTATTGATGATGCCACTTCTACTATGCATGATACTTATGCTGAAACTACTTCTATGCTTGATACTACTGTGCCATTAGGTGAATTTCTCGATGAACGACTTGCTAGGGTTAGAGAGAATGAAATTATTGAAAATGAAATTATTGAAGATAGTGATGATGAAGGTTCTCCCCCTAAGTATGAATTGCCTGTTGTTCCAGAGGGTTATGTTATGGATGTAGAAACTGCTAGAGATTTTCTTGCTTGCAATGATAGATCTGATCTTAAGAAGTTATTAACTAAACTGAAACAGAAATCTCTGAATGCTAGAATGAAATATGACCATGCTTTTGCTACTTCACCTATCTTTTTTACTGATAAGGATTATGAATTCTCTGTCGATCCTGAGATAATTACTTTGGTTGAATCTGATCCTTTTTATGGCTATGAATGTGAAACTGTTGTGGCACATCTTACTAAATTGAATGATATAGCCACCCTGTTCACTAATGATGAGAAGTCTTGCTACTATCATATCCTTAAGATATTTCCATTCTCATATCCTGGTTGTGTGCGTAGTCCCCAGGTGATTTATTACTGCTCTGCTAAATATTTCCATGCTCATAAAAAATAAGCTGCCTTGAGGGAAATATATAATTTTGTGCAAATTGAAGAAGAGAGTCTCCCACAAGCTTGGGGGAGGCTTCTCCGATTACTTAATGCTTTGCCTGATCATCCTCTTAAGAAAAATGGAATACTTGATATCTTTTATAATGGACTAACTGATGCTTCCAAGGACCACTTGGATAGTTGTGTTCGTTGTGTTTTCAGGAAAAGAACAGTCGATCAAGTTGAATTGCTATTGAATAATATGTTGACTAATGAAAATAATTGGACTCTTCCTGAGCCAATTCCTGAGCCAACTCCTAAACCAACTCCGAAGAAGAGGGGTGTTCTATTTCTCAGTCCTAACGATATGCAAGAGGCAAAGAAATCTATGAAAGAAATATGTATTAAAGCTGAAGATGTTTAGGATTTACCTCCTGTTGAAGAAATACATGGTCTTAATATACCACCTATTGAAGAGACACATGGTCTTGATAACCCGACACAGGTAGTAAAGGTAAATTCTCTCTACAGATATGATAAAGTTGAAATCCCGTCTACTAAGTTTCCTAGCCAATGTTTGGATGAATTTGATGACTTTATGGCTAGACAAGAAAACTTCAATGCTTATGTTGGAAGAGAATTAAAGAGTAATTCTTGCATGATTGGATGCTTGAGTGATTATATGGCTAGAGTTAAAGGTGAACTTAAACTCATTAGTAAATATGCTTCTATGGTTACTACTCAAGTAGAACAAGTACTTAAAGCTCAAAGTGATTTGCTCGATGAATTAAATAATAAACATGATTTTGCTTTTAGAGTGGCCACTAGAACCAGTAAAATCACTCAGGAACCTTTGTATCTTGAAGGCCACCCTAAGATAATTGAGCAAGATTCTCAGAGAAATAATTTAGAGGCACCTGGTCCTTCTAAAAAGAAGAAAAATAAAAATGATAGGAATTTGCATGCTTCTAGTGAACCTGTTGTAGACACACCTGAGAATCCCAATGATATTTCTATTTCTGATGCTGAAACACAATCTGGTTATGAACATGAACCTAGTGATAATTTTAATGATAATGTTCATGTTGATGGTCAACCTAGCAATAATAAGGATGTAGAGATTGAACCTCTTGTTGATCTTGATAACCCACAATCAAAGAATCAACGTTATGATAAGAGAGACTGTGTTGCTAGGAAGCACGGTAAAGAAAGAGAACCATGGGTTCAGAAACCCATGCCTTTTCCTCCTAAGCCATCCAAGGAAAAGGATGATGAGGATTTTGAGCGCTTTGCTGAAATGATTAGACCTATCTTCTTATGTGTGCGCTTAACTGATATGCTTGAAGTAAACCCTTATGCTAAGTACATGAAAGATATCATTACAAATAAAAGAAAGATACCGGAAGCTGAAATTTCCACCATTCTTGCTAATTAAACTTTTAAAGGTGGAATACCTGAGAAACTAGGAGATGCAGGAGTACCAACTATACCATGCTCCATTAAAAGAAACTATGTTAAAACTGCTTTATGTGATCTTGGAGTCGGTGTTAGTGTTATGCCTCTCTCTTTATGTCGTAGACTTGAATTGAATAAGTCGACACCTACTGATATCTTTGCAAATGGCTGATAAATCAACTGCTATACCTGTCGGTATTTGTGAGGATGTGCCTGTTGTGGTTGCAAACGTTACTATTTTAACGGACTTTGTTATTCTTGATATTTCCCGAGGACGATAGTATGTCGATTATCCTTGGTAGACCCTTTTTGAATACTGCAGGGGCTGTTATTGATTGCAACAAAGGCAACGTCACTTTTCATGTTAATGGTAATGAGCATACGGTACACTTTCCGAGGAAACAACCTCAAGTTCACAGTATCAATACTATTAAAAAAATTCCAACTATCATTATTGGAGGTTTTGAATTTCCTCTTCCTACTGTCAAGAAGAAATATGATATTCTTATTATTGGGGATGTTCATATCCCCGTTGAGGTAACCTAGTGTTATTCGAAATTTCTCTGTTTCCATGTTATTCGGAATGAGTTTGTTAACAAGACTTGACCAACCTTGTTAGTGGATTCCTTTTGATGATCATGAGATGGATGAAGTTAGAAGGCACAACCTTCTGTACCCTCCTTTTACTTTCTATTATTTAGGTAAAAATAGTATTTTCTGTCTGTTTTCTAAATTATCCTTGCAATAAAAAATACCCCAAATATAAAAGTTCTCCAAATGCCCTGCAAATTTAATATGATTTTTCTGGAATATTTGAGAATATCTGGCACTGAGAACACAGCTGGGGGAGCTGGCACCTGGCCATGAGGGTCCAAGGCGCGCCCACCCCTACAGGGTGTGCCCCCTTGCCTCGTGGGCCCACGGTGTCCCCCCTCCACTTATTCCTGCACCCACACACTTCTTCTTCCTCCCAAAAAAAGTCACCATCCAGCTCAAGAATGAGTTCTAGCTCATTTTGCTGCGATTTTCGATCTCCTTGATCAAAGCTCCATTCACAAAGCTTCTTTGGGGGATTGTTCCTTGGTATGTGAATCCTCTAATGGTCCAATTAGTTTTTGTTCTAGTACTTTATTCATTACAAAATTTTGCTGCCTAGGTGACCTTGTTCTTGAGCTTGCATGTCAAATTTATGAGGTCCCAAGTAATTCTAACGCATGATATAGGCTCTAGGCACTGATGACCCACAAGTGTAGGGGATCTATCGTAGTCCTTTCGATAAGTAAGAGTGTCGAACCCAACGAGGAGCAGAAGGAAATGATAAGCGGTTTTCAGTAAGGTTTTCTCTGCAAGCACTGAAATTGTAGGTAACAGATAATTTTGTGATAAGGTATATTGTAACGGGTAACAAGCAATGAAAGTAAATAAAGTGCAGCAAGGTGGCCCAATCCTTTTTGTAGCAAAGGACAAGCCTGGACAATTTCTTATAATGAGAAAAGAGCTCCCGAGGACACATGGGAATTATCGTCAAGCTAGTTTTCATCACGCTCATATGATTCGCGTTCGGTACTTTGATAATTTGATATGTGGGTGGACCAGTGCTTGGGTACTGCCTTTACTTGGACAAGCATCCCACTTATGATTAAACCCTATTACAAGCATCCGCAACTACAAAAGAATTATTATGGTAAACCTAACCACAACATTAGACATATGGATCCAAATCAGCCCCTTACGAAGCAATGCATAAAGTAGGGTTTAAGCTTCTGTCACTCGAGCAACCCATCATCTACTTATTACTTCCCAATGCCTTCCTCTAGGCCCAAATAATGATGAAGTGTCATGTAGTCGATGTTCACATAACACCACTAGAGGAAAGACAACATACATCTCATCAAAATATCGAACGAATACCAAATTCACATGACTAATAATAGCAAGACTTCACCCATGTACTCAGGAACAAACGTAACTACTCACAAAGCATATTCATGTTCATAATCAGAGGAGTGATAATATGCATTAAGGATCTGAACATATGATCTTCCACCAAGTAAACCAATTAGCATCAACTACAAGGAGTAATCAACACTACTAGCAACCCACAGGTACCAATTTGTGGTTTGGATACAAGATTGGATACAAAAGATGAACTAGGGTTTTGAGAGGAGATGGTGCCGGTGAAGATGTTGATGGAGATTGACCCCCTCCTGATGAGAGGATCGTTGGTGACGATTTCTGTAGCGACCAGACCTGAAACAATTTGATCTCTGTGCTTTAGTGTCATCCTTGGATCAGTAATGCTGACACGCACAGTACTCGAAGGATTTATAATAGAGTAGCAATCACACACTTATTACATCGAATGTCTCAAAAGAGAACTTAGTACAATAAATATGGATTGAGGCCATCTAATAACGATAACAGCGGAAGGCTTGGAAGATAAGTGAGTCCATCAACTCCAACGACATCACTGAGTATAAGACCACGACCTAAGGTACCTTACTCGTCGTATGAAAAGTTTGCAACATGAACGTTTCAGCCCGAAAATGGGTCAGCACATGGAATATGCTGGCAATGTAACACATAGAGAGTAATGAACAGAAATATGCTATACTACATGCATATATGGCTGGTGGAAAGCTCTATGGTTATAGTTTTGCATAAAGCCAATTTTTCCCTACTTCAAAGGAATAAATTTTATTTAACTATCATGCTGGTTGTTAAACATTTAGAAGATAGACACCCTCTCAATCCCAATTAAGCATCATCATTAAACCCAAGAAATTAAATTAAAGTAACATGATGAGATTCACATGATAATCCGGGTACTAAATACTCAAAACGTCCATAACCGGGGACACGGCTAACCATGTTTAGTTTATACACTCTGCAGAGGTTTGTGCACTTTCCCCCACAAGACTTGATCTCCTCCGTTAGATTTCTCGCACAACATGGTGTTTGAGAAACGGATGACCGAGACATAGTTTTTCAGAAGTGCTAGCACCTTACGATCGGGTAGACAGTTACACCTACTTTCCCCTACAACTGCTAGTCTACCACTATAAGAGTTCACATGACTTAATCAACTATGATAGAGCCCATAGTAGCTTGCGGCTGCACATGGAAGTTTCTATCATGAATAATCTCATGATCCCTTTGAGCCTGGGTGGCGGTCCAAAAAGAAAACATGCAATCGCTGGAATACCCAGGTGCCTCAATCCACCCAGATGTGTGTTAAAGTTGCCACCTTAAATAAACCATTAAATAACAATCTCACATATGTCATGGATACACTCACCCAATCCACGTCTACTAGCATAGCATGGCATAATAAGCAAACGTAGAAATAACTCCCAAGGGTTTTATAATAAAACATGTAATAGGTACTACCTCATCTACTTCCCAAAACCCACATATTAGTCAGATCCTAACCATGCAATTGTTTGAGGATTTATCTAATGCAATAAAACTGGGTAGTAAAGAGATATGATCAAAGTGTTACTTGCCTTGCTGATTATCCGTGAAACCTAGCGATTTGAAGTAGCAAGCGGTGCACTCCGGGTACTCTATCACAACAAACAAGCATACAATAAGTACTCATCTAATGCATGGGTAAAACACAAATAAAAGATCTAACCAGAAAGTTCAACTTAAGAACTCCAGTTTGCAAAAAGAATCAAATCAAACGAAGCAACGAAAGTCAAACGACGAAAGAGACAAGCTTCGTTTACTAATCTAGACCTAAGTCAAATTTTACAGTAGCAAAAACTTGTTTGAGTTGGTTAAATGGAAAGATGATTTCAAGACGAAACTATAGGCGCTTGAATCGCCTCATTCCGATAAACGAGCGAAAAGTTATACTAGAACGAAAATCGCATCAGAAATCGCGATAAGAAATAATTGCGGAAAAATCCGAGAAAAAGAAAAACTGACGAACGGATTAACGAACGGACGGTCGTTAACTGCCACTAAATGGTGAACTTGTCTGTTAAACAAACGAACGAGCGAACACTCGCTAAATAAGAGAACCGAGAAAACCGATGAACCGATCTGAAAAAACGAACTAGGGTTTCTAAAAAAAATGAATCGGTTTTCTAAAAAAAACGGCGGCGGCGAACGACGGCTACCTCGTCGGAATCCGGCAGGGCTCGGCTCCGGCGGGGCGGCGTGAGGCGTGTGGGGGGCGGCAGGGCTCGGCGGCGGCTTCGGCGCGGCGGCGCGGTTTGGCGGCGGCGGGATGGGGTGTGGCGGCGTGGTTGGGGGTATTTAAGGAGGAGGGTGGCTTGGAGGAGGGGGCAAGGCGGCGGGGTGAAGGAGTCCGGCTCGGACTCCGGTCCGAGTCGGCGCGGTGGCAGCGCACGGGCTCCACGAGGGAGCCGGGGCTGGGCGGGCCGGCTCGGTGGGCCTCACCTAGTCAAGTATTAGACGTTTTTATCTTTTTAGAAACAATTCCACCGAAACTAAG
Source organism: Aegilops speltoides (assembly GCA_021437245.1). Taxonomy (NCBI): domain Eukaryota; kingdom Viridiplantae; phylum Streptophyta; class Magnoliopsida; order Poales; family Poaceae; genus Aegilops; species Aegilops speltoides. Next base: position 339,826,379 of record CM038142.1, on the reverse strand, counting down.
AAAAAATCTAGAAAATAAATTTTTTTCTAAAAATACCAAAATAAATTTTCACCGTCTAAATAAAATATTTAGAACGAGACACATTTTCTTGGCCCTAAAATGCAGTTTTGGAAAACGTGCAATTTTCCTAAATTCAAATAAAAAGCCAAAAACTCCAAAATAAAATCTTATTTGTTTTATTAAATCCTCAATATTTCTTTATTTTGAGAAAGTCATTTTATTCCTGGTCTCATATTTTTATAATAGAAATAGTTGAAGATAAAGTAAATAAAATCAAATGATCCTATTTTCAAAATTTGAGAAAACTCAAATATGAAAATAACGAAATCCCCAACTCTCTCCATGGGTCATTGAGTTGCTTAGAATTTCTGGATCAGGCCAAAAACAATAAAATATGATATGCAATGATGATCTAATGTATAACATTCCAAATTGAAATTTTGGGATGTCACGAACCTACTCCCCTTAAGATGAATCTCGCCCTCGAGATTCGGGTTGGCTGGAAAATAGGTGAGGTTGGTCTTTTCGTAGCTCTTCCTCTCGCTCCCAGGTGGCTTCCTCCTCGGTGTGGTGGCTCCACTGAACTTTACAAAACTTGATAACCTTGCTGCAGGTGACTCAGCTGGCATACTCTAGAATTTTGACTGGTTTCTCCTCGTAGGTTAAATCACTATCCAACTGAATCGCTTCCAGCGGCACTGTATCTCTCAGCGGTATATCAACCATCTCTGCGTGGCACTTCTTCAACTAGGAAACGTGGAACACATCATGAACTCCTGACAATCCTTCGGAAAATTCCAATTTGTAAGCAACTTCTCCCATACGTTCCAAAACTTTTTATGGGCCCACAAAACGTGGCGCTAACTTTCCCTTAACTCCAAGGCGCTTAACTCCTCGAAGTGGAGATATGCGAAGATAAACTCGGTCTCTGACTTTGTAAACTGTCTCCTTGCATTTAAAATCTGCAAAGCTCTTCTGGCTGGACTGGGCTACCTTGAGCCTATCGCGAATCAACTTCACCTTCTGTTCAGACTCCTTAATCAAGTCTGGTCCAAACAATTGGCGATCTCCAACTTCATCCCACAACAACGGGGTTCTGCACCTCCTTCCGTACAAGGCTTCGAAAGGGGCCATCATCAAACTAGATTGATAACTGTTGTTGTAAGAGAACTCTGCATATGGAAAATTGTCGTCCCAACTAGATCCATAATCTAGCGCACAGGCTCTTAGCATATCCTCCAAAATCTGATTGACTCTCTGGGTCTGTCCATCTGTCTGTGGATGAAAGGCTGTACTAAACTTTAGCCTGGTACCCAAAGTTTCGTGCAACTGATTCTAGAACTTTGAGGTAAACTGGGTCCTCTATCTCATACAATGCTCCTCGGAACTCCATGGAGACATACGATCCTGGTCATGTATATCTTTGCCAACTTAGCACTGGTGCAAGTGGTCATCACTGGGATGAAATGATATACTTTCGTCAAACGATCAACTACAACCCATATCGAGTCACAGCCTGAACGAGTCCTGGGCAATCCAGTGATAAAATCCATGCCTAGCTTATCCCACTTGCAATCGGGTATCGGTAATGGCTGTGACAATCCTGCTGGCTTCTAATGCTCTGCCTTCACTCTTTGACATACATCACAAACGGCTACATATTTCGCAATATCCTTCTTCACTCCGGTCCACCAGAATGTGTCTTTCAAATCCAAATACATCTTGGTATTTCCTGGGTGAATCGAGTACGGCGAATCATGGGCCTCCTGCAGAATCAACTTCCTGATCTCTGGATCATTGGGCACATAAACGCGGTCCTCAAACCATAGTGTATCGTGCTCATCCTCACGAAATCCGTTAACTTTTCATTTGTTCATCTTCTCCTTTATAGAGGCAATCTCCTTGTTAGTCTTTTGGGATTCTTTGATCTTATCCATCAAGGTAGACTGAATCTCCAATGCTGCAACATATCCTCTTGGAAGTATCTCCAAAGGTAGCTCGCGAAGGTCCTCGGCTAACTCCTTCGGTAACTCTCCGGTCAAGAGTGTGTTGACATGGCTATTGCGGCTCAACACATCGGCTACTACGTTAGCCTTTCCGGGGTGATAATGCAATCTCATATCATAATCTTTGATGAGCTCCAACCATCTCCTTTGCCTGAGATTTAACTCCTTCTATGTGAAGATGTACTTCAAACTCTTGTGATCTGTGTACACCTCATAATGATTTCCATTGAGAAAATGTCTCCAAGTCTTCAATGCGTGCACTACGGCTGCTAACTCCAAATCATGTGTAGCATAATTCAACTCATGGGGCTTCAGCTGCCGTGAGGCATACGAAACAACTCTTCCCTCCCGCATAAGCACTGCTCCAAGTCCTCGACGTGAAGCGTCGCAATAAACTTCATAATCCTTGCGCTGATTTGGCAGAATCAAAACTGGCAATGTAACCTGGTGATGTAACCAAACGTTTCTTCAACTCCTGGAAACTGGCCTCACATTCCTCGGTCCATTTAAACTTGGTGTCCTTCTTCAACAACTCCTTCATGGGCTTTGCAATCTTTGAGAAATTCTCAATGAACCTCCGATAGTATCCTGCGAGTCCAAGAATACTCCGGATCTCTCCAACGGTCGTTGGTGCTACCCAATTTGTCACAATGACAACTTTGGTGGGATCTACTGCTATTCCTTCTCCGGATATAACATGTCCGAGGAATCCAACTTCCTTCAAGCAAAACTCACATTTGCTGAACTTAGCATATAACTGGTGTTCTCTGAGCTTCTCCAGTACCAAACGCAAATGCTCCTTATGTTCTTCTTCATTCTTTGAATATACCAAAATATCATCAATGAACACCACGACGAACTTATCCAGAAACTCCATAAACACCTTGTTCATCATGTTCATGAAATATGCAGGTGCGTTAGTCAGACCAAATGACATAACGGTATACTCATACAGCCCGTACCTGTTGGTAAAAGCCGTCTTAGGTATATCCTGCTTTTGAATCTTCAACTGATGGTATCCTAATTACAGATCGATCTTGGAAAATACCTTAGCTCCTTGCAATTGGTCAAACAAATCATTAATCATCGGCAACAGGTACTTGTTCTTGATTGTTACTTCATTCAATCCTCGATAATCAACAACCATCCTCAATGATCCATCCTTCTTCTCCACTAGAAGCACTAGCGATCCCCAAGGTGAAGAACTTGGGCGAATATAGCCTTTATCCAGTAACTCCTTAATCTGTTTCTTAATTTCCTCCAAATCTTGTGCGGGCATCCTGTACGGTCTCTTAGATAAAGGCCCTGTGCCTGGCAAAAGCTCAATCAAAAACTCAATGTCTCTATCTGGTGGCATTCCTGGCAACTTCTCTGGAAATACATCAGGGAAATCCTTCACCACTAGTACTTCCTCCTGCACAACTCCTGATAAGGAATTTACTTGTGTCCACTTCGGCTCATGTCGTGATACATACTTAATCCTTCTCTCTTCAGGGGTGGTAAGCAAAATCGACTTACTGGCACAATCGATGTTTCCTCCATACATCAATAGCCAATCCATACCCAGAATCACATCCAGACCTTGCGATTCCATAATGATTAAATCCGAGGGGAAAACTGCCTACCTATACTCAATGGCACTTGAAAACATCCTCGACTGGCCAGGTACTCCGCTCCTGGTGAGCTTACTAACATAGGTGTTCTAAGAACTTTGGTGGGCAGTTTATACTTATCCACAAATCCCCTTGATATGTATAAATGCGATGCACCAGTATCAAAAAGAACGATTGCAGTAAATGACTTAACCAAAAACATACCTATTACTGCATCTGGTTGGGTTTCAACCTCCTCCACGTTAACGTGGTTCACCCGTCCCCTGTTGAAAGGGTTCGTCTTCTTCCCAGAGCTTCCATTGCCATTTCTATTCTGGGCTTCAGGACATTCATTGGCATAGTGTACAGTCTTTTGACACTTATAGCAAGTGACTTGGCTCTGGTATCTCTTGGCTAGGGTTGATGGGTTGGTACGGTTCTGACGATTGCTTCCTCCATTCCCGTTACCATTCTTGGGGCCATTATGATTATGCGAGCTACCTCCTCCATGGGTATGCTGAAAATGTCCTCCCGATTTCGGGGTAAAACGTGGCTTCTGCTGAGCTCCAGAATTGTACTTCCCTTGTCCATACTTCCTCTTGCGGTTGTCAATCAACTGCTGCTTCCCTTCAATCATGAGAGCACAATCTACCAACTCCTGATAGTTGTGGAAAGTTGCTACCAACAACTGCATGCTCAGCTCATCATTCAGTCCTTCCAGAAACTTCTCCCGTCTGGCTGCATCCGTAGCAACGTCATCTGGTGCATAACGTGCTAGCTTACTAAAGTCATCCACATACTGGCCTACAGTACGTCCTCCTTGGCGCATGTTGCGAATCTCATGCTTCTTCATGGCCATAGCTCCTGCTGAAACATGGGCAGTACGGAAAGCCTGCTGAAACTGGTCCCATGTGACAGTGTCGATAGGATAAGTGGCTATGAAATTCTCCCACCATGATGCTGCGGGGCCATCAAGCTGATGTGCGGCAAAACGCACCTTTTCCGCATCTGTGCACCCTGTAGTGGTAAACTCCCTTCCTGTCTTGTGGAGCCAATCATCTGCAACTATCGGCTCGGTGCTACTGGAGAACACTGGCGGATTCAGTCTAAGGAAACGGGTTAAGAGATAAACAGGTGGTGGAGGTCGTGGGTTGTTGTTGTTGTTGTTGTTGTTGTTGTTGTTCCTCTGATTCTGATTCTGGACTAGTAACTACATCAACGCATTCTGCTGCTGGATCAATTGAGTGAGCTCCGGTGGGAAAGCAAAACCATTGTCACGTCTCGGAGGCATCTGAGGGGTTTTAGAAAAGATGAGAGTACAGAAGAGGATGTGGTCTAAAGAGAAAACCCTGCCCATATGCACATGAGACAAATGCAAACAATATCACTTCATTCAATCAAACAAGGGCATACAACAGTCTAACTATCATTTCAAAAGTGCTCGGACTATACTAGTTTCATGGGGGAATACTACTACTGTTATGGCGGTCGACTAGAAAAACTACTCCATTGAAGACTCCATGATATCTGCTCCCGCTTCATCAACATTGTCATCATCACTATCGTCTGGGTCCGAGTCGGTGTCATCGATGATGATGTAGTTCTCTGGACAAGTGCAATCATCGTCTTCTCCTCCAGTCGCGGGGAATCCCATGAATACCTTCAGCTTCTTCTTCAGATCATCGTTCTTCTCCATGAGTGTTGCTATTACCTCCTCATATCCATCGTGTGTAGACTTGAGTTCTTCCTCCGGCTCCATGATCTTGGTCATAGCCTTCTTCGGATCTATCATGCCTGCGCATATCTGGTTCTTCTGGCGTCGAATGTGCTGGTTTAACTCCTGGATGAATGCTGCAATTGATCTATCCTTCCTGGTGCTGATCATCTCCCATTGCTCATCTCGGCGCCCACAAATCTGGTAGATAGTATCCTTGAGATCCTTGTGGTAAACTTCTCCAATGCGTCCCATTGTGATGTGGGCTACCATGCTCTTTCCTAGACTCCAGGTTGGTGCATGAAAGGAAAACTCTATGGGTTCAGTGATGGGCATGAACGTCCTTCCTGGAACTTGAACTTGAATCATCCAACGCTCCTCTTCTCGTAAGGTGGCGTTGTAGGTCCCAGTGAAGCTTGGTACTCTGATCTTCAGGTATCTAGTGACTTCCTTCAAGTGGCGTCCAAAGGGCGTATCTTCATCCTGTTGCGTGAACTTGTTCCTTGCATCCGCCATCATAAAAGAGTAGAAAAGATGAGGAGTCAGAAATGAGAAGAGTGAGTAGTAATCTAGGGATTTTAGCTTAGTGGTCGTGTCCTACAGTCAGCGTGTGCTCTGATACCATCTTGTAGCGACCAGATCTCAAACAGTCTGATCTCTGTGCTTTAGTGTCATCCCTGGATCAGTAATGTTGACACGCACAGTACTTGAAGGATTTATAACAGAGTAGCAATCACACACTTATTACATCGAATGTCTCAAAAGATAACTTATTACAATAAATATGGCTTAAGGCCATCTAATAACGATAACATGATGAGATTCACATGATAATCCAGGTACTAGATACTCAAAACGTCCATAACTTAGGACACGGCTAACCATGATTAGTTTAGACACCCTGCAGAGGTTTGTGCACTTTTCCCCACAAGACTCGATCTCCTCCGTTAGATTTCTCGCACTACATGGTGTTTGAGAAACGGATGACTGAGACATAGTTTTTCAGAAGCGCAAGCACCTTACAATCGGGTAGACAGTTACACCTACTTTCCCCTACATCTGCTAGTCTACCACTGTAAGAGTTCACACGACTTAATCAACTATGCTAGAGCCCATAGTACACTACAAAAAAATACACTTCCATGATGATACATGTTTGTCACAGTAGGTCGCGTTTTTTGTCATGCATGTACATCCATGACAAATTTATGACAGAATCAAGATAGTCATACCTGTTCTATCGTAGAACTGTTCGATGACATTACCAAAATTATCATCACGGAAGTGTCCACTTCCATGACGATAAATCGCGCGTCACAGAACTGCTTTCGTGAAGGGTGACCGACACGTGGCATCCACCGTAACGGAACGCCGTTAAGCTATCGGGTCGCGTTGCGGATGCGATAACCCGTTAACAGCCCCGACCAATGGGGATTTTCCACGTGTAAAATCATCATTGGCTGGAGGAAACACGTGTCGGCTCACCGTTGGGACAGATGTCATCCACTCATTAGACAGAAGGCGCCTATGATACGTCGACACGTGGCACGGCCCAATAGAGGCCCATTCCTGTGAAAAGGCCGGCCCGTTTGTCTTGGTCAAAAGGTGGCGGGCCGGCCCATGGAAAGCCTGTTAACGGCCTGTTCGCGTATAGCCCATTTACAGCCCGCTAACCCAAGGCCCGTTTCGCCCTATCCGAATTAGGCCCAGTAGCGTCATCTGGGCCATCCAATATGTTTCCAGCCCGTTTTCACTTCTGGCCCATGTATGGCCCATGACGTCTTTTGGCCCATATGAGGCCCTATGTAACTCTTGGCCTATTAACGGCCCGTGGTGAAACTGGCCCGCAATGAACAGTGTATCACTTTACACCCACTAACGGCCCGTGGTGAAACTGGCCTGTAATGAATAGTATATCACTTTATACCCATTAAGGGCCCGTTATTCAGTTGGGCCATTTCCAGCAAATATTATCTTTCGGCCTTCTCAGAGCCCATTTATTCTTGGGCTCATTTCTAGCATTCGTTTACTTATGGCCCGTTACTGTCATTTTCTGCTTGTGGGCCAAATTCAGCCCGTGGTTACATCGGCCCATTTGTGGTCCGTTAATACGTTGGGCCGTTTTCATAGCGTCATCAAATACGGCCTATTAACAATGGCCCGTTATGGTCATGGCCCGTATAAGTCCCATTGATGATACGGCCTATAGAAGGCCCATTGTTTCTACGGCCCGTAGAAGGCCCATTGTTTCTACGGCCCGTAGAAGGCCCACTGTTTCTACGGCCCGTAGAAGGCCCACTATTTCTACGGCCCGTAGGAGGCCCAGTGTCACTGCAGTAAATATTAGCCCATGGTTATTGTGGCCTAGTTTTAAAAAGAACTGCACTGACTACAAGCAAAGAAATAAACAAGACAACAAGGAAATAAATAAGCAAGCAACTTATGCTAGGCTATCACGGCTGTTACACATATTACATCCACTAGGCATCAAAGTTCGCCACCAGTGCAAATATAGGGAACAAAGCAGCATATCATATACACTGGTTGTCAAAGTTGGCGACCAACGCAAATAAACGCCGCAACAAAACAAATCCAAAACTGAAACTACTTCCAAAGATCTCAAGAAACAATATCCTGGGTACCCATAATGCTGGCAAGATGCTTAGCAAGCTTATTAACTTTCTCTTGTTTGGCGCTTAAATCCTCCAGCACTTGCGGTTGCACCAGAAAATATGCATTTGAATTCTGCAGGGACTTCCTCAGTCCATCGCTTCTGTCGCAAAGACATCTCGATCGATGTCTTTCAACTTGAAGTTGAGACTCAAGAAGACGAACTGATTCAGCAAATGAAGTTCAAGAGCTTGTTCCATCAAGAGTGGCGATGCTTTCGAACACTACATCAAGACAGGACTTTTGGGTTCCCTCACGGTCATCAAGATAGTTTTATCAGCTTTCTTGGAGACCAACAGGGATGTCTCACTATCTTGAACCTTATCTGCATTACTTCCTTTACCATTGGATAACGCGCATCGTGTTCTCCAATATTTTGTCCGCATTCTAAAAGAGAAACAAGCAGACACATCACATGTTTACCATGTAGTATATGAAACTCATTTTGGTAATTGAGTTCAGTAGTAAAGTGGACAGGATAACAGCATGAAACAAACATATATCTATGTGCCATGGTCACTTTATGGTCTATATCATTCTAGTTTTTGTTGCCAAATCAAGATAGAGACACAGCTCAAATAATATTTGTTCAAGACAAAGCAGAATAGATAGAATATAAGTGTGGGTAACTATAGAGCAATAACAACACTTGTAATGTGCATGACATGAGAACATAACTGTTTCTTCAATTGAAACTGAAATCAACATAGAGCAGGTTACAACAGCAAGCCAGTTAAAGAAACAGGTTTAAAACATACCTGTTGCGCCATTGGAGTTTCAATTCCATCCTTCAAATTTGAAAATAGTTGGTATGAGTAAATACAGTAATGCAAGAGCAAAGGAGTATGAACCATAGCTCTGAACCCGACACGAGAACAAATCTTCTTCTCCTTTAAGCGTTGAGTTGGGGTTGAGTGGTGGTCCTCGTGCTTTGGGCATCGCAGTTCCTTACTAACCGCTTCGTGTTTGGGTGCTCTGTGGTGGAGGCGGTGCTGTGTCAACTGGAACTGGGTTACTATCTGCCGGGGTTGGGGTTAAAAGGGGTGTAGCTGGTTCTCTGTCCAATTGGGTAGGGGTACAATCTGCGAGAGTCTGGATTATGTGTGGTGGATCTGGTCCTTGGGCAAGTACAACCGTGGTTCTATCTGCATCAACTGGTAGCACTATCTTTTCTGAAGACCGTGTTGTTACTCCCTTAGATACTGCCATCATGCTCTCCAATTCAAATGGCTGATAAACATGAAAAGTAATTGATAGTATAGACATTGTATGATAGACAGGTGCAATGGATAGTGGGGAATAAAAGAGGGCATGAAATAAGTCATATTTATGTTGTCTAACCAAACAGGATAGCATGACACAATTTCACATATATGATGGCTAACTAAACAGGATAGCATGACACAATTTCACATTATGATGGCTAACTAAGAAAGATGGAAAGACATAGTTCAAAATATGAGACTATGTAAACAGGATGACATGACATAACTATATAATGTGTTTATTAAATAGGTTGGCATGCCATAATTCACATACATTCATGGATAGAATGCCATAATTCTAAATATGATGACTGTAAACACTAAACAGGATGAGATGATATAACTATATGATGTCTTTATTAAATGGGTTGCCATGCCATAATTTAGATAGATGATGTGTATGTACTATGTAAACATGATGACATGATATAATTCAAATATATGATTTATATAGTAAGCAAGTAAGCAGATGCCAATCTATATATGATGTAAAAACTAAGCAATGCAAGACAACATGCATGACATGGGTAATATAACCCTACCAAGTTTGAGTATAGACCTCAGGGGGGAAATAGGACTGGTCATCAGTCTCTGAATCCTCCTCTGAGGAGCTCTCTGTAGCCAGCAAGATGCCTGCTTCAGCATGTAGCATTGTCTGCTCTGAATACCTTATTTTCACTCCAGATACTTCCGTCACCACTTCAAATGGCTGATGCACAGGAAGAGTAGTTGAATATACAAACATTGTCAACAAATGGAACACATAATTCAAAAAAAAATGATAGCCTGATATAATTCACATACATGATGATTGGCTAAACAACATGGCATTGCATAATTCACATATATAATGCCTTTGCAACAAGATAGCATTGTATAATTCACATATATAATGTCTTGCAACAAGATGGCAATGCATAATTCACATATATGGTAATTAGACACTAAATAGGTGGCATTCACACAAAGCATGTCTAAACTAATCAAATGTCATAGCAATGCGAGACACCATACGCATGATATGAGCAACATAACCCTGCCAAGTTAGAGCATACACCTCGGGGATAGGACTGGTCATCATCTCTGAATCCTCCTCGAGGAGCTATCTGTAACCAGCGAGATATGCGCCGTCGAGATAGCATAGTGTGCTCGAAGACCTTGTTTTCACTCGAATTTGCCATCACCGTGTCAAATGGCTGATGCACACGAAGAGCGATTGAATGTACTAACATTTTTGTGAATGTAATATGTAACGATAAAAAGATGGCCTGATATAATTTACATATAATATGGTGACTAAGTAGGATGGCATTGCAAAATTCACATATATGATGCCTGGCTAAACAAGGTGGCGTTGCATAATTCACATAAGCGATGAATAAACTAAACAGATGGCATTCGCACAAAGGATGTCTAAACTAAGCAGATGACATATTTGATGTATAAAGTAAGCAATGCAAGACACCATATGCATGATATAACCAACATCAGCATGCCAAGTTAGAGCGAAGACCTCGGGGGTAAATAGGAGTTATCTTCTCATACGAATCCCCTCGAGCAGATATCTTCCTCTCGATTACAATCCAAAATGCATGGAGGGGGCTGCCTTTGCGCCTACCATGGGCGGCGTCTGCATGAAATTATATTGCCACGCAAGGCTCGTCTCTTTTGCTCTACATGTTCAGTTCCATTGTTTACAATAAGCTGTCATGCATAGGAATAAAACATAGTGAGATTATGTAAGGAGTGCATGCAGAAATCCAGAGTGATGGTAGCAACCTGTGGATAGACCCAAAACCAATAATAGCAGGCAAATAATGGCTTCAGTTAATAAATACAGATAATGGCTTCTTTATTGTTTGTTTCCACCCAACATGAAACTCACAAGAGACACAGAAGATTAACGGATAGTAGATAGATACTATTGATAGCGGCCCGATATGTACCCCACAACCATTTAAAAACTCAAGTTTGACCATTAGTTTGGAGCTGACTCAGAGTCTAATCGGTGAACAGGAAGATAAAGTAGCATGTAATATTAAGCTATGCATAACGTAAGCAGACACGAAGGAGGGTGACCTCTCTTGCGGACCCGTGTAGTCCTTGAGGTCATCTGCTCGGTTGATGATGGTAATGCAATTTTCATGGCTGCGGTGGCAAGGGAAGAAGATCTCGAGGCGGCGAAAGGCGATCTGAGGCGAATCCTGCTCTCATGGACCCTTCTGTCGTTGGAGCAGCTGAGCTGGGGTGGACGACGGTGCAGCATGACCGGGATAAGCCATGGGTTTCCTTTGACAACTATCTGTAAGAGAAGTAATTCTGTAAGGGCTCGTTTGAATTGGAGGATTCCAATAATGCAGGGATAGGAAATAGATAGGAATAGGATAGGAATGTACGTGCAAAACACAGAATTTAAAAACACAGGATTTCTGCCAATCTGGGTGTTTGATTCACAACAATTGGAAGATCATAGGATGCAAAGAAGCATGGTGAGATTAAGTCAAACCACAAGAAAATGTACGGTTATAATGCTATTATGCTACTATCTCTTAGTCTTGTGCTTCATGAATAGGAATTTGAAAAGGAGGACAAGTAAAAATTCAAATTGCTACATTTTCTTTCAAGGAGACACTAAAGGAACAAATCCGTGTGCTCAGTGGACAATATATATAACATGTAGAGTAAAAAAGAGATGCAACAAGTGTACAACCTCTTTGGCGAAGCCATGTCGATCTCAGCATGATTGGGTTGGCCGGTGAGGATGCTCCGGTGACTTTGCTATCGGAGGAGGGAAGAAGATCTTAGGCGTCTGGAGATGGAGCCCGAGGTACTGCTCTGTTGTGATGGAGGGTTTCGTCGTTGGAGCAGCTCGGGTGAGTTGTACGACGCCGAGGCTGAAGCAGGATAAGAGAGACAACGAACAATGTTAACTTGAGTGGAATTCTAATAGCATCTCCAATACATGACGTAAAATACATAACCACAAAGTGCTAGATGTAAAATACATCAGCTGCTCATCTCTAAACTTAACTGTCAAAACTGAACATAACTGTCGAAACTGAACCTAACTGTCCAAACTGAATTTTGCTGTCGGAACTGAATTTTGCTGCCGAAACTGAACGCACTAGCAAGGTGAGGCTACACGTCGGTCGACTAACTTTTTCATCTCTGGTCAGTCGATTTTGCAGCCGTTGGATACGAAATCAAGGGCCTGCGGTTCATCTTCAACCTCCACCCCCCTGAGCCTCCAGCCACCACCGGCCAAACAGCAGCCCCCCGCCGCCCGTGGCCGGCGGTGCGCCGCCCCGCCCGCCCCGAAAACATTCTCCAACGCCAGTCCGCCGCCGCCCCCGCCATCCCTCTAGCCCCCGTGCGAGCTTTTCTCCGTGATCCCCACGCCACCGCCCCGCCAACGCCCCGACACCGCCGGCGACCACCGCCCCCATCCTGAACCCTAAGATAGATAGTGGGGTACCTCCCCGGTGAGCCCCCATCCCCGCTGCGGCTGGTTCTTCCTTCACCCCGGCGAGCCCACCCCTTGGAAATCGAGTGACCCAAAAGTCGATTCAGTCGACTGAAGTGTAGCCAAATCGGAGCAGCATCGCAAGCAAGAGCGAGAGCAGGAGCGTGAGCAAGAGCAATCGCAAGAGCAGACTAGGAAGGGGACCGAGAGCAAGAGCAGAGCAGTAGCGCGAGTGAGAGCTAAAGCAGCAGCAGCTCCTACTGATGTGGACGTCGCCACCGAGGGAGCGACACCGTTGAGGAAGTGGCCGGCGACGCCGCCGTGGATGGAGCCGCACCATGTAGGCTCGGGACAGAGCGCCGGCAGCACCGTGAGATTCAATCAAGAAGAAAATGCAGCGATTAGTGTACAACCTCTTTGGTGGCGCCGATTAGGCCGCAGCTTCATCCGAGGAAACGGTGATGATGATGCTCTTCCGGTGGTGCAGGTGAAGACGGCGGTGTGGGA